>CAWUFW010001057.1:1310000-2510000 GCA_963921515.1 Calotriton arnoldi | reverse complement strand
GTGTGTGACATAATGTGTCACTGGCAGCAAACATCCAAGTCTTCAGATGTTTTCTGAAGATGGATTAAGATTCAATGAATTTCAGATAACTGAGGAATTGATTCCAAGCTTTGGTCCCTAAAACAGCAAAGGATTTGCCTCCTACGGTTTTGAGTCTAAAGGTAGAGGGTTTGAGAAAATTTGCAGATGAGGATCTCAAGGTTCGAGCGGTGGTGTAGTGAGTGAATCTAGAGATTAGGTATTTTGGCCCTACTGCTCTATAGGCTCTGAAAGTGAACAGAAGAATTTTAAAAAGGACCCTCTTGTGCGCTGGCAACCAATGTAGGGCTTTAAGAGCTGCTGAGGCTGGTGAGCGAAGTGGCAGTTTCAGCACAAGCCTGGCCGATACCTGTTGTACCACTTGCAATTTCTGAATAGTTTGTTTAGTGGTACCTGCATATAAACTATTGCAGTAGTCCAATCTGGACATTATTAATGCAAAGGCAACTGTCTTTCTTGCTGCAAGTGGGAGATAGTCAAACAATTTTTTCAGTGATTTTATTAAATTGAAGCACATCCCTGCCACTGCAAGGACTTGTGGGCAAAAGGATAAGGCAAGATCAAATTTTACGCCAAGGCTATTTACTACCTCAGCTGTGGTAGGGGGTGGAGGTACAGAGTTCGGCCACCATAGCATAGGGTCAAAGGAGTTGGCTTTACCTAGCAGCATGATCTCCGTCTTATCGGTGTTACAATCTAAATGGTTGGATTGCATCCACCGGATAACTTCAGGTAGACAAAGTTTGAAGTTAAGCTCAGAGCCAATGGATGATTTGTCCAAAGCCAAATTCAACTGCATGTCATCAGCATAAGATGTTGTTTCAATTTCAAAAGAAGAGATCAACGAAATTTGGTGGGGCATATATAAATTAAGTAAAGCAGGGCTAAGTGACGAGCCCTGTGGTACTCCTGAGGCGAATGTTGTTTCGGTGGATAGAAAAGGTCCTAATGCCACCGTTTGTCTGCGGTCTGTAAAGAAGGATTTAAACCAGGCCAAGGGAAGATGAGAAATACCACAGTTTTTAATATGTTGCAGTAGAATATCTTGGGAGTTAGTATCAAAAGCAGCTAATAGGTCTAATAAAATCAGCACTGCATTTTTTTCCAACGTCTAAAGTTAACTTTAGAGTATCGCAACTTCCAGCAGAGCTGACTCCGTAGAGTGCCTAGGGCGGAAGACAGACTGCCAAGGGTGGAGAACTTCATTAATTAGCCATTTACCAAATTTCCAATAATTTTACCAAGCGCTGGAAGTAGTGAAATGGGCCGGAGATTTGAGAGAGTTGAAGGATCCACCAGATTTTTTTTCTGGAGTGGTTTGATGACTGCAAGTTTCCAATCAATTGGGACTCCTGCAGCTGTCAACAAGGAATTCAGAATCTCGTTGATCACTGGATTAACAATGTCTGCAATTTTATGGAGGACGAGTGGAGGGGGCAAAGGTCAAAAGGGGTTCCTGATTTACAGAACAAAATTGATTGTCGAGACTAAGCTAAGCTGATTTCTTCAAAAGCTTGTAGAGAAGCTCCTATCGGGGGGAATTTCCTCTAAGTCGATTGTTAACAAAGGAGTAGAGCTAAACTCACGTTGAACGTTCTGAATTTTTTCCTTTAAAAAAGGAAGAAATTTGATTACATAAAGTCTGCGATGGGGGAATCTCTCTGGCCAGTACTTTTGGTTGGAAAAATGATTTAGCGATCGTAAAAATAGATTTTTGATCATGTTGTGCTTTGATCTGCTTAGAAAAATAAACCTTTTTTGCTATCTTAATCTGCCCGTGGTACATTTTTAGGGCTGTTCTGAACTGAATTAGGTCTTCTGCATTATAAGCTCTCCGTCACTTCAGCTCAAGTTGTTTGCAGCGAAGATGCTGATCTGCTAGAGCCTGAGTGTACCATGGGGCTGAGAACTCTGTTTCCTCTTTGTAGGAGTTTCTGGGGCTAATTCATCAATGGAAATCAAGCATGAGTAGGATCTATATTTTAGAGGATCCCTTTGAAAAAAGTCTGTGGGGCCCTCAACTACTTTCGGTCTGTGGTATATGCTTTGCCACTAACGTACTCGTAGTTGATAGTGTCATCATCGGGTCTTCCTTCCTCCAATCAGGAGGTGATCTCTTGTAATCAAAGAGATTTTTCATGGGGATCCACAACAAACTGTGCTCTAAAATTACCTCTTGTCTATTGTTCAAAATTTAATAAATGAGTGATCCAGTTCTTGAAAGCCAAGGCATCCTCTGCTACAATTCCCGACAAGGGGGGGGGGTTTAGAAACGGATACATATTTGGCCAGCTTAGGATCAGCCAACAGCTTGCCCCATTTGCATATAGTTTTGGTTATAGGTTTGTGGCACCCACTACCCCCTAATCCCAGCTCTTATGATGGCAGGCTACACAGCAAGAAATTCAAAGAGGATGTAACAAGTCAGATTTCGCCCCCCTTCCCCCCCCCCAACAACACCAGCAAATTCACTGCTGCTGACTTTTTGCATCTGAGTAACACCCTAATAGCCCAAAGGGAGTGGGAGGGAAAGGGTGGAGGTGGGAGTTAATGACTGGGTAAAGGTGAGTTGCTCGCAGCACCTCTGCCCATTCATTCTTGTCTAGGAGTAGGGGAGCACCAAAGGTGCAGAAATGGTGTTATGTGCCTCTATGAAACCATGGGGAATTGGGGCATCTATTGTGATGCTGAGTAGTAAAATCATCCATGATTGGCGTGCAGAAGGCCCCTTAGAAACAAAGTCTTGGTCCTGGTGCCACTGCAGCATCATTGTTACCTAAACCCCCGGAGAGCAATGCAGCATCACACATGAGAAAAGTGTTACCCAACAGCCTCCTAGCTGTTGTTATGTATTTGCTGGCTGTATTATAGTAGCTGCTATGTTATGGAGCTGCTGTTTCACTGCCACTGTCTATACTACATTGCTATTGTCTCCATTTTATGTAGCTGCTCTCTGGTATTTTATGCTATGTAATATGTATCTGATGTTATAATATGTAGCCAGGGCACAAGGTCTAAGAAAAATAGTGGGGAGGACTAATTGACATATTAAATTCACAATAGGTCACAGGCAATGACGTCAAAATAATAATAATGTAAACCCTTATAATAGTCTCCATTTAAAATTGAATCAGCCTATTTTACAAAAACAGATTACGTGATTTAGCATAATCACATAGGTGTGTGGAATTAACATTTTTGGTTTGCTTTACTTTTTATAAATCACATGTAGGTTTCCCACATATCCAGTGTGTAATTGAACTCAGAAATATCTGAAAGAAACACTATTTTTAAACAAACGTGTGGAACTTGACATTACATCTTTAAACTGCATTTAGAGAGTATGCAAGATATGCTGGTTGTATTAACAGTCAAACTTGCTGTTAGAGCTAGATTTTGTTCTTTCTGGTGTTCTTCATCCAGCTTCAGAGCATAAAAGCGTTGTATATTTGCGGTTCCTCAAGCGATAGAAGGGTTAACGGTGAGACGTTCTCAGTTACTACTCAGATAAGCAGGGCCGGTTCTAGGATTTTTGGGGCCCCGGGCAGAAAGGGAATGTGAGAGGCCCCTCTAATTTACATAAGAGACACATTCAGGGCTCCGAAAGCTGCTTTGTGCAGACTCCTCCTGGGCCGCAGCTCCTCCTCTCAGCCACCTACAAGCACCTCATTTACAATACATATCGGGCTGAAGGTGTGAGAATTGCTTGTGGGCTGAAAGTTAAAACTGTGGGGTCGCTAAAGTGCTGGACAAGGGGTGTCCTGCAGTGTCTCTGAATGGGCAGCCAGGCAGGAGGCCTAATTGCAGGGCAAACCTGCAAAATGTGTTTCCTTGCAACTGGGACAAGAGGAAGTGTCTCCCTCCCCTAGGCCTCCCCACACCATCCCTGAGAGGCCCAGGGAGGGGACCCCCCTTCCATGGGCCCAATTGCAAGGAGACACCTTCCTTTCAGTTGGATCAAGACGACCGGTGGTGTGTTGCACTGGTGCGGGCCGCAAGCTGGTGGGCTGAGTGCGAGGCCCTGGGCAGCTTCTCACACTGCCCATGCCTAGCGCAGGCCCTGCAGATAAGAGATTCAAATATACCCTGCTCCCTTGCCGGGCATCTTTCAAGCGTAAAGGAGATGTTACTATTGGGAAGGAGGGATTGGAAACGCTCTGGGCCAGTTTACACACAGTATTTCTAAAATGCAAGCTGCAGCTTAATGGCACAAGACGACATCTCTTGGTCTCCTTTAGCGACCCCTCTCTAAAACTAGCAGGGGAACTCCGTCCTGTAGCCGTTATGTAGTTAATGTTATGTTACGTAACATGTAGTTCCTGTTACACGTTACATTGCTGCTGTCCATGATGTTGCCGCTGTCTGTTATATTATGTAAATGCAAATGTGGCTTTTGTACATCTGTGTAGCACAAATGTAATTTCTGTAATTTGCAATTCAGGATTCAAATTGCAATTCTTTGCGGGCTCGTTTCGTGTTATAACTCTTAAGCGCCTTGCCAGAACCCTCGCTCTGAGGTTGCTCGCGGCGCATGCAGTGCGCCCATTCAAAAGGGCGGCCACCTTAGTGCCACATTAGGCACATCACCACGTTCTAGTCATGGAGACCCTCGGGGAGTCCCCAAAGTATGATGCTGATTCCATGTCACTTCCAGCACCAGAGGATCGGGGCGAGGTACTTATACCTGCCCCCGCCCATCTGGCCTTCCACTTTGTTCCTCATGGTCACGCCGTCCAGTCATGTTGCGGTAGTCGTCGTGGTGTCGGTCTGTTGGTTTGTGAGGTGAGTCAGGGCTGAGAGGTGTCACCCCTGCCCCTTGTGGAGCCAACATCTGAGCTGCATGGGCGGGGAGACTGGGCTGACCTGGTGCTGTTGGGCACAGTTTAGAGTTCAGGAGGCCCCAGCTCACCCATAAACAACCCGCCTGTTTGCCCGCTGAGCTCCAGCTGGTGTGGCGACTCTGGCGGGAGCCAGGGGAAGGCACAAGAGCTAGCTGGTTGTTTCACCTCGGGTTTGGATCTCCGGCCTACTTGCGGCTGGCGGGGGGGACAGTGCAGTTTCGGGAGCGGGGGGACAATTGAGCGGCATGTGGGTGGCTCTCAGCCCCCTGTTTTAGTGTGGCCTGAGTTGCCAACTGGAAGGCAGGTGAGCCGGGTACCGGTTGCGGCGTCTGCCACACCCTGTGATCCTGGGCAGAACGCATGGTCCCCCTGCCTGGTGTGGAGTTGGTGCCACTGAAGGGGCGGACAGGATGGCGTGCTCATGCCCGCCCTGGTATGCCACTTTTGCATTGCGGATCATTCAGCGGTCAGCCAAGCGGAGATGCATATGCTGCAGTGCGGCGGGGCTGCTGAAGTCCGAGTTTGTCCAGGATGTGCATCCGGGGTTTGTGTGGCATGTGGGGCCCAGCGCGAGCAATATGGAGGATGGCCCGCTGCCTTGCTGGGACCAAAGAGAGGAGTGCAGCTCCGAGGCAAAGGGATTAGCAGTGGGAGCCGACTAGGGGGCGGGTGGCTCAGCCTTATTTTGTGGGTTTGAGCGCCAGACACGGCGCCGCGGCATCTGGTGTCTCGGGTATGCCTACACTGTTACAGGAAGGGTTAAGTGCCTCTTCGGCGGCAATATGCGGGAAGGTCCTTCTTACACCGTTTGGTTGGTTTCTCCTACCTTGCCAGAGTTTTAACGTTTACAATTTAATAGGTTTTCTCCCACAGTTATTTAAAGCGTTCTGGGGCAGGAGCTAAAGCCCAGGGGTTAGGGCTTCGCCATTTGTCATTAGGGTCCTCTCAAAAGCGAGGGTTCAAGCCCCCACCAGAGGTGGCAAGGCCATCTTTACTACACACTTCTTCCAGTGTGATGCCTTTAAATTGTGTGCAATGACCCAAATAGTGTTCCCATCCTTGTGGTACCCTCATCAGATGAGGTCTTTGTACCTGCGCTACAGCGTGCAGAAGGAGCATCGGGTTCTTCTTTTCTGAGCTGTGAGGCGGCATGGGGCCTTACGTAGCAAAAGTTTTCTCTATGGGCCGGGTGGACACAGCATTCCCCTGTCCCAAACTACCATATTTAGTTATTTAACAGATTTTGTTTTAAACTTTTAAGACGAGAGCTATGCCAGCGCTAAGGCCCTCGTGAGCAGGTCTACGCACCCTAAACAGCGCCCTCGGCGGGGAGGTGGGCGCATGGAGCGCGCTCCTGGCCGGGTCTACTGGTCCCCTCGGCCGGGAGGTGGGCACGTGGAGCGCGCTCCCGGCCAGGCCTACTGGTCCTGCCCCGGGCGTTGGTCCATTACTGGTCTGGTGATTTATGGGGAAATAATGGGAGTGGCTTGGCATGAGGGCTGTGCTTCAGGCCAGAGTTTTGGCCTTCTGAGGCAGTCACTTCTGGAGGAGACAGCCTTGCACTTCAGAAGCAGGATGCATTTCAGGATTGCATTCGCCTCTTTAGCATTAAATGCATATTCAACATATAAAACACATTTAGAGATTCCGCTATGACCGCTGGGTCACATGGATACCCGCATGAGTTGCATCACGGTGTGCGTAGTTCGGCCATCCCGGTTGAATCCGTCACAGGGGAAGAAAGCCGGTTTGGGAGGACCTCGCGGACCCTCAGTCTAAATTGCTCAAGTATTGGAGCTACACTTCGTGCCTGTTGCCTGGGGGAACCCGACGATACCAGGGTGGGTGGTCGATGTATGTCCCAGCATACATTAGATCCCACCCTCAGCTGAGAATATGGCTCAAAGGAGCAGATGCATGCAGATGGCCAGGTGGATCCCCTCACGTCGTGGTTTTGTCCCGCTCTAGGAGTTAACTTTATTCAGCGAGGGTTGGTTGTGGAGGATTGCCCAGCATTTCGTTGTGCGGATGGGGTTGTTCCATGTTGCATTTCGGATTGAAGGTGTACCGGACGCGGTGACTGGGGTGGGGCTGAACAGCCTGGTTTTGACATAAGGGTGAATATGGTCACTTTGAACAGTTACACTGCCATGGTGCCATAAGGTGCTAAGGCCACTTACAAACCTACAGGCAAACGGACAGTAAAATTGGGCTGAATTAATCATTTGTGTGGGGACCCCCCAAAAAAAAATACATTGCTTAAATCATTAAGCTGCTTCCGGTTGCAGGCATTGGTCACGCCCCTCAGGTCTAGTATCACCCAAGACGCGGAATAACATCATTCCATGGTCCTTCCAACAGGCTTGGGCCAACAATTTTAAGTTCCTTTTAGGTGCAGTTTCTGCTGGCTGATCTTATCTAGAGTTTCTGTGGCCGAATGGTGGGTACCACGTTTACCCTCCATGCAAAAAGATCCCAGTGAAGGACCAGATGGAAGTGGAGTTTGGGTGCAGCTTGTATACATCCAAGGTGTTGTTTTTGGTTTGATGTCTTTCTTGATCGTTATGGCCGCTTAAGCCATCCTAATTTTCTTGCAAATTGCACGTGTCTTGTTCTCTAGCTGCCTCACCTCAGAGCCAAGATAATAGTAGCAGTAAAACTGTGTGTGTGTGCAAATTTAGTGGCTTAGTCATGGCAGTGATTCCCCATGAAACAAGTGCGGGTCACAGGATGCTTCAGTTAAAATGTCTGCCTTGGGGCCATTATGGCCACATGAAATAGGCAAAATTCCTTACAGCTCCTGGGAATTTTCAACCCTTCCACTAGGCACAGACTCTACCCAGCCGGACCCTGCCTCTTCCCACAAGGTGCTTGCACCGGGTAAATGCTTGGGGCAGGTCAGCTGACCTCAAAGGTGTCTCTGCGGGTCTGATGTGTCTTTCTGGCCGAGTAGAGCCATTCTAATTTTGCATACTACCTGTGTCATGTTGATGAGCTGACCTACTTCAGAGACGTTTAGATGTTTGTCCAGGTTAAAAAATGTGTGCTTGATTATATTTGTGATCAATGCGGAGTGTTATATCTTTTCTGGGGGATGAAATAAAAATTAATTACCTACTATGAAGCACATTAAGGTGGAAGCGTAGAATACCAAGTTGCAACAATTGGATTAGCCCATTAATGTCAGCAACCGCTCACACTGTTAGTAGTTAAGCAGCCTGGGAAGATTGGGGGGCAAGACACTACAGATTAACATGCACATGCAAAATTCCTGTACGAAAGGAGTGACACACGGCAATTACATAAGGACACCCTTTGCTTAATGTCACACAATTCTAGCTCATCTAAAGGTGAGCCATCAGACATCATAGTGGGACAGTCACCAATGTAGAACAGGCTGTTGGGTAGGCCTTGGCATGACATTGATACAGACCTTATATGAACTGGAGTCTCTATAGTGTTAAAAATGCTGGAAACAAGGACTTTTGCTCTGAACTGTTAACCAGCACAGTTTTTACTGGCAGCCGATCAGGACCTATTTATTGCTGGGTCTGTTGGCTCAATAGACTACAGCTTCCGCTGCGGGGGCCTGGGTTCGACCTCTTGGTCACGGATCAAACCCCGTTGGGTTCTCTCAGCCTGCCATCCCTCTGAGGTCGTTAAAAAGAGTATCATTGTGAGGGGTATCAATAAACATCTGTTATTCAGAGCCAACATGCCCACGGGTTTACCCACCAGTTTCTTAGGCAAATGCCACTTGCGCAGGGAAAATAGATGGTGATTTCAAAGGGGCACGGGATGGGGGATGGCTTCGTCAACATAAGACAGACAGTCTCATGCTGAGTAAAATGTTTTGTATCATTCATTACAATGTTACTTGCCGAGGCCTTCAGTGGCGCGTAGTCAAAGCAGTCCAGATCATACCATTGAGGGCGAATATGAGGCTATGTCCCCCGACAGAATAGGCTATAAAATGTTCTACTTGCACGGGGATTGGTGCTGACTATCTCCTTCCATTTTGCAGTCTAGGAAATTGCAAAGTGATATCTGTGAATCGACTGGGCACACTCAGCAGTCAAAGCTAAAAGATTAAGCACATTTCTTGTAACCCTGAAGTGTGATGGAAGCAACTATTTTAACACAGCCAAAACAAATCTAGGTACTCACTGGCAGATGCACTATAGACAAACATTCACTGAAACCAGACTTGACACATTATTAATTTGTTTGCCATAGATTGTCAATAAAACTGTCTGTGCAAATGTATCTGTCATTGCGACAGAAGAGGTGCTCTCTGTAAACTAGTGTGTTACAGCCAAACAAATCAAAGTATTTACTTACTGGCAGATGCACATAAGACAAACATTCAATGAAACCGGATTGACACATTATTAACTTGTTTGCCATAGTTTTATCAATAAAACGGTCTGTGCAAATGTAATTTTCAGTTCAACAGAAAATATGCTAAACGAGTGCGGGCTAAAGGTTGCCCGCCTTACCGCCATTGTAGCGGGTTGCTTAAGCTTGTCATCCTAAAATTATACTGTGGTTCTAAAGTTCTGGGGGAACACTGGGTTAGAGCACAAAGGCCACAGTTATTAGAAAACATTCAGCATTCCCACAATTTAAGAAAGGGCATGTAATCTATTAATATGGTTCTCCTACTGTTCTCATATACTGGGATTAGTGCACATAAGTCAAACATTCACTGAAACTGGATATGACACATTAATTTGTTCGTCATAGTTTTATCAAGAAAACTGTCCGTGCAAACATATTGGTCATTTCAACAGAAATGGTAGATAAGCCAAATGCGCCCACCTTATCGCCATTGCAGCTCGGCGGGTTGCGTAAGTTTGTCAGTCTAAAAAGTGTGTTGGGGTTCCAAAGTTCTGGGAAACACCGGGTTACAGCACAAAGGCTACAATTTATTGGACATTCTGCATTCCCATAATTTAAGAAAGGGCAGGTGATCTGCACTAATTGTTCTCACCATCCCAGTAGCTTTTCCATCCACTTGTCTGCATTCTGGTATACATCAGCAGTGGTTTGGCACTGGGCTACTCACGTGAGGGTGGGGACACCAGCATGGCTACTCAGCATCTAAAGATCGCAGTCAGACGGTGACCGGCTTGCAGTCTATGATTACATGAAATGAAGCAGAATACTGTAATAGATGAGTGTAGGTGACGTGTTCCTGCATTTTAGATAACCTCCGCAGCCCTTCAGCCGGGGGGGTTGCGTTAGTTTGTCATTCCAAAAAGTGTGCTGTTACTCCAATAGTGTTGTAAAATAGGGGTTTGGAGCACAAATGCTGACAATTACCAGAACACATTTTGCATTCATATGTAAGAAGGTGCAGGTGAGTTTGCTCATATGTTTTACTCCATGTCCTCAGATCCAAAAGCATTGGCAAACCTTTTTGGTATACCCTTAGTAAAAGCTGTCTATGGGCTATATACGCTGGGGTGGGGACACCAGCATGGCGACACAGCATCTGAAGATCGCAGTCAGACTGATAGGTTTTGCAGGCAATAAGGACTTGAATTGTAGCAGAATATTAGGAGTACCCTTAGGGGCCCTCAGGCCTCACCCCCTGTGGTTAGACCTACCTTTGTCTAAGTTTAGGTGAGGAGGCTCACTTGGTGTCCTCGTAAGGAAATGAAACAGCTTAAATTCGACAAGTCATAGGACTCCTATGGATGACAGGGCCATGCCTAATGTGCTAGATCTGGCAGGGGTGCCATCGGTCGCAAGTCTCCACCCTGTCCCCGCCCAATGACCCTCCCCAGGGGGTCCATATTTCACTTGCTGGTGCGGCACATGGTTATCAGTTTGAACCCTCAAATTTGGGACTCGACAAGTAGGTGGGGTAAACAAGGGCTTAGTCAACCCCCAAAAGTAATTGTAGATTTGCACACAGTGCACAATGGATTAGATGACCCAGAACTGCGGTTACGAAGAGAGCAGTAGCTTTAAATTCCCTACGGGGTAATATTTCTTGCCGGCGCTGTACTCCCATACAATTGGAGGTCAGCGGGTAGAGATAAGGGTATTGTGTTGGCCACAAACAATAACTTGTTAACAAACATACTGATGGCCTTGGAGGTGAACTCCACTATGCTTACAAGCAAATCCTGATATCAGGGCCTGGGCGGTGAGGGGTAAATACTGGGCTCAGCCAACCCCTAATCAGAAGGCCCATGTTGGCATTAGACATGGACTGATACATGCCAACACCCTGGGGTATTTGGAGGAGGGCGGGGTTCACCTGTCAAAGGTGGGCATGGACTTGTTCTTGTTGGACCTGGGTGATTCCCTGGTCACAGCGGGTTGTAAGTGAAGAAAGTTGCCTGCCTTGGTGGGGGGGCCTGGATGTGACGGCTGCCACATCCAGAGCATTGGCAGAGTTACAGGGCGACCCGGAGGCTGAATGGTACATAGGTGTACCCTCTTCAGGAGCACAATGGGGGGTGCCTATGCCAAACCCTAGGAGTCTTTACGGCAGGACCCTAAATGGAAACGACGGAGCCCCACTAGTCCTTCGGGCGTTGTAAGCCTGAGCAACTGGGGGCTTGCCTTGCAACGCTGCGCCCCTAAAAAGGCGTGAGTAAAGGGATGGACTGGTGGTCCACAGTATTTAAGGGGGATAATCCCCACATTAAGCACCGACTGGATTGGCCACGGTGCAGGTGGCTCATCAAGCGGGCAAGGCAGCTTAAGTTAGTCACCGCTGCCTGCCCTTGGATCACCCGTAAGTTAACCCACCACGTTGGCATACTTCTTGTATGAAATAAACCTGCAGCAAACCGTTTCCCAACAAACCTGTTTTGTGTGATTATTTATTGCAGTGCATGCTATTCATCTTGGGGATGGGGGCCTATATCGGCACTAAGCTCTTGAACTATCTTACTTGCCAATCTCTGAATGGGTTTGATGCATATGTCGCGTGCATGCCAAGACGAATCAGAACTACCCAAGTAGACTTCCACTACCATTTAACATGTATCCAGGGTCACAAGTCGAGAAATCCAGTGTCTGTAAATGATGAAGTTATCACACGAGCCCTAGCAACACCACCCCACACACGGGCGCCGTTCTGTAGTCACCGGGAAATGGTCAACAGCCCGAGTCTATTCTGGTTTTTTTCAGTTTTTATACAGCGCGAATTTGGCCCAACGCAGGAGTCCCTGATTACATTACACACGTTCAGACTTTTTTTTAAGCACGGAGAGTTTGCCCTTCCTCTATCCTTTTTCCCTTGTTTCCCTCCCACCTATCCAGAAGTGCCTGGCTGACTCAACTCAGGTCGACCACAAGGAAGCCCAGCAAGCTCCAACTAGCCTCTCTACCCGATTAACGTCGTTGCCGGCCCGGAGAACGCCTCAGAGTAAGTGTAGACTCAGCAGCCAATCAGCATTTCAAATAATGTGCATAGCACTAGGATTGGCAGAGGTGCCATGAATACTCCAATCCTAGGCCACCTTACACATCGCAGGTCCTGTCAGTCCCAGGCGACTCCCAGAATATATTCAGCCGTGGCATTGACTGGAATATGACAAATCGACCCGGAAGTGCTACAATTACCGACAAATGGCACTTATACGAAAATTTTTATTTACATGCTGGACCTTAGGCTGAATTTACGGACGATCTAAGTAAGTAACGGGGAAGTGGTTATCTTACGAATAACAGCAGCAGATAGTATATCTGTGGGTATAATCGGAGCTCCAGTTAGATGTACTGTAGTGTAATTACCAGGAGTCATTACGCTTATTTTGCGTTTCGAAGCTTGTGTACTGTAATGAGAAAACATGTTCGATCATAATACTGAGTTTAGCTTTTCAGATTAGTGGTGTACTTATATTTGTTTCTCTGGTGGACTACTGCATGCTGAAATGGAGCGGTTTAATGCTTGTTGCAGTTGTTCAAACAAAAGGTGGAATCAAGAATACGATTTATCTTAGTGGCTGCGCTCAGCTGGGATTGTTCTTTCATTCAGTATTGGGCATACCTGAAGATACAGGCTACTGGGAGGAAAAACGAGACTGTGGGTCAGATACTGGGCAATCTGAGATCACCGCAAAACGATGAATACGCCTATCTGGGGAAACGATGGAATACCAGAGTACCCTAGACTTGGGTAAATTTAGGATAAGCAGTAGCAAAACGAAATATTGCAACACTATGGGGAGTGGGGACTGGCCAGCCTTTCAAAACTGGAAAGAGGACCTGGGTTGGTGCATCATGCATGCTAGCAGATAAGCAAATTTATGAAGGTAGCGGTTGCCCCAAGAAATGTCAAGATTCTGGTAGCATGGCAAGTTTACCGTGGATTGATTGTATCTTTGTGAAATAATGCATGAACACTGTATGCAGCTGAGTGGTTTGGGTTGGAAGGTTGCATTTGGAATTGGACATGGACCCGGTGTACTCTTTAATGTATAGGTGATGATGAGCTTATGTGTCGAAAATTTTATATGTTGTTTTCAGTACAAATAATGGAAAAAAAAGAGTACCTATATGATCGCCAAACCTTGCGATCCTTACTATTCTCAAGGGTCAAATGTGCCTGTGCCTTTTGCTTTTTTCGTCCGCCCGGTCCGTATTGAGTTGTAAGGTTGCTTTTGGAATTGGACATGGACCCGGTGTACTCTTTAATGTATAGGTGATGATGAGCTTATGTGTCGAAAATTTTATATGTTGTTTTCAGTACAAATAATGGAAAAAAAGAGTACCTATATGATCGCCAAACCTTGCGATCCTTACTATTCTCAAGGGTCAAATGTGCCTGTGCCTTTTGCTTTTTTCGTCCGCCCGGTCCGTATGATATTATTTTGGAATAAATATTTCCTCCACGAAATTTTCCATTTCAAGTAAAAAAATTAAATAAAGTAATACATATCTTTTTTTATTCTGTGCTCTTTGGCTTTCTCTTATTTTGACAACCAGGTCATTATATTTATTTTATTTTCAGACACAGACAGCCGGCCCTTTCTTGATATTTATTTTATCATATGTTGAGGTTTTGTAGAGGTAGCTGCCTCAGGTACTTTTGCAAGGTGACGATTTGGCATAGGATCAGCATGGACTAAGGTGTTCAATAATAAAGGCAATGCAGTGTTAGCCAAATCTCTGAAAACGTAACATAGTAATGTCAGCATTGTGTATACCAAGTAAATAGGTTGAGCAGGTGGAAGAATGGGTCCCTGCAGAGTCAGAAGGCATCTTTTGAGCAAACATGGCTTACATAGTCGAGATATGACGGTAAAGCAGTGGTGATCTTTGTGTTATGTTCCAGCCAACTGGTTGACTGGAGATGGATGACCGGTTTGGGACTCTGACCAGCCTGCTAAGCAAAGGGGTAAAAGGGAACCCAATTGTGCCGAAGGAAAGTGGAGAGCTCAGAGTGAAGCGAGTGCCTCCAGAGCGTAGATTGATCACAAGAGATAGGTACATGCAACACCTTACGAAGTATTCTTCCACTCTGAGATCTGCAGGAAGGGCGTTCCACACTATTGAGGCATGATTTGTAGTGAACCTGCTCTCAAATTTATTTCTTGTTGAAGAAAAGGCATATCTGTTCTGCGAGGTCGATCTCGGTGTCTTTTGTGTCGAGACTTCTACCTTTTACGTGATGGCTAATCAATGCAAAGATGTCGCTGGAATTATGCCAGTTTGGCATCGATTTTGCACTCTGTGGAATGTAACACGCCCAACCTTTTTTGGGGGATGGGGTGAGATGAGTGCTCGGTAAATGGGGTTGCGGTCGCGGAGCTTGCAAAGCAGCACTATCTTTCTAAAGGGGAGTTTTGCAAGGCATGCAGCAAGGGAAATATTCTAGCACATTTTGTTCCTTTTTTAAATCCAAACTGTATTAGATTTGTGACATTGCTTGGCAGATCAAAGATCAAGTTTCTCATATTACAGAACATTGATGTGGTCAATAAATTTTGACCCATCTGGGTAAGTGTTTCCTAATGTATCTTTTTTCAATTTACCCTACAATACTGCATGGGCGCACGTAAGTGAGTAATTACTATATATGGCTATTGACGAGCTGATGTTCCCTACGTAATGTAGTGGGTCAACATAACTTGACACTATTACAAGCCTTCCACATCTTTTTACATAGGTTTGTACCCCACCTTGACTGTAAGTGTTTCAACTTATGTGCAATTACTTTAGCAATCTTAGCCCAATCCTCAGTGAGTGTTATTTGCTTCTTTTGGACATTGTCACTCCCTGTCTCATGCTTGCAACCCACTAAATCTGACGAGGTTCAGTAAGTCATTTGATCGCCTGGAGAAAGATGGTATTTGGTTTGAAACATAAGACACTTCATAAGACTTTAGTAGGGCAGAACACTCGTTATTCTGTTGTGCTGGTCTGTAATGTTTCATGAAGAGGTAAACCAAACCAGCTATATTACTTAACCCCACTAGCCAGTACTCATAGGTTAATACAACCACTCCCCGTAGCCCCTTTTGAATCTTCTATCACAGACACTAAAAAGTAGGCCAAAAGCCCATTCCCAACCTTTACTCCTTCGATGCATTGTTTCCTAAAGCCCAATGTTTTTTGAAAGAATACTAAGCATTTTAAACTACATGTATGATGCACTGCCAGAAGATGCTAGCAGAGCAAAGTTTACGGCTCAGTTCTCATCTGTCAAGATGAGAAGTGTTGCTGTCAACTGTCACGTTCCCTCTCATTCCACCATATTTCACTTTTTAAAAAAACATGGAAACCTTTTGCAGTCGATTGTGCTCATGCCACTTTCTCCTTGTTTGAGAGCCCATACAACTTCCCCACGCAGCTCATCCGGCCTTGCCAACCCTAGTTGCTCAGACCTGGGTCTTTTGCCTCTGTTTGGGCTAGCTACTAAGGGTTTCCAGAGTGCAAACGTTTTGAGCATTTTGGGGCTGCAATTACTTATTACAGTCTTCGCTTACAAAGTCATCAGTTTCTTTTAGGTCTGGGTTTTGACAATACAGCTGTCATCACACCTACTGCTAACACTATACATAGAGTGGGCATTGGATCTGCCTCTTTCAACTGTTAACGTTCGTCAACCAGCCTCTTTCAACCATTGGCTTGAGACTGTCAGTCACATCTTTGCTCAGCTTATTGGAATATTCATCTGTCAGCTAATACTGTTGGCTATTTTGGTGCATCCGCCTGCCTACACTCAAGTGTTGTCCATGAATTGCACTAGGGACCACTTTACAACTATAGTCCCCTTTGTCTACTCCTTTGGTTTCATCCCACTTCTCCCTCTGTTGTGTTAACTCTTTATGCATTAGCACATTAAACCCAGACCTATTGGTTTGGCAATGCTTTGCTTTTTTTTTCAATTAGTTTCCTTTTATGAAGTGGTCTCTTCAACCTGGATTGTGTTTATAGTTAAGTCCCACAAGGTGTCCATTTACTTGAAGTCCAGAATGTTGGGATAAGCAAATCTACTTTAAAAGCTGATGAATGCATGTAGTAATGATATGAGCATTTGAAGCATGCTCTTTGCTGATAGCAAAGGCCCACAACGTATACACTTTTCTAACTTGGCTGTCACAACATATTTGTTAATGTGTTTTATTTTCCAGTTGCAGTGCTGATAAATATACTTCCATCTACCTGTTGTAGTTAGGTAGGGTATAGAGGGTTTGGCATCTGCGAAACTGAGAACTGGTCACAAAAGAGATTTATCTTTCCAACAAAACATTTTGGCTATCGACCGTCTAGCTGGTCACGTGTCTCAAGTTTGGAAGCAGAGCAAAAAAATATGCATGTAGGTTTAATTTGGATTTTGGTCGACTCATTAAAACTACCCATACTTTTCATGTGGGGTCTTACTGATATACATAACCTCTTGACACTTTTGTGTTTTTGTTTTAAATTTCTAAAGGATTCCATTCTGCTCTCCAGCAGTTTTGTTTTCTTCCGATCTCATGGGCACACCAGCGTCTGTGGTGTGTGAGCCTTCTCCTACATTGCAAGTGCCTGAACCCAGAACAAGGAAGAAGGGCATAGCCAACATTTTCAAAGGGGTGGAGCTGCTTCAGATACAGAGCCTCTTCAAAAACAATGGTGACGAGAGTGCAGAAGATCGTGCACGGATTATCTGGGAATATGCAGGGGACAGAAGGATTGCAGAAGCATTGAAACATTTGAGAAGGAAGAAGAATCGTCGTGTGTTAAATCGAGAGCCTCCCGTAGTCAATGGTGACAATGTAGGGGTCCTTTCTGTTCAACATTTTAGCCAGCTCTGGTAAGGTTTGCGTTTATTCTTTTCTTGACATGGACATTGTTTCATGGATTCAAGAAAGGCTTTTGAAGAATTGCTGTATAAGTTTGTTGCCTGTCCTATAAAAGTATTTTTTAATTAATTAATTAATTGTCAATTTATGATGTTATTCCCTTCCTTATACCCTAAAATCTCTACTTCTTTCCACCTCTTCCCTGACTCGGCTGCTGATTAAATTGTTTACCCTCACATACCTGTCCTTTCTTGCGCTCCGCTCCTCATTCTCTCTCCCAGTTTTCAAGCCTCTTGATTTCCACCATACCCATTTGATCTTCTATGTACCACTGAAATGTTTGCGCCCTTTCATCTTAATTGCCGTCCTCCTCTCCTTCACATCTCCTAGTCCACAACCCAGATCCCCCTCCCTCCCAGCCTTGTTTAGGGTGAAAGAGGAGAGCATTTTGGCAACAACATCCTAGTTTAGTGTTTTATGAGAAATACATATGTATCCTAATTAGGTCGTGATGAAGAAAGACTTGCAACGTTTCCAAATAGCTCAGCTTCGCTTAGTAGCTCTGGAGACATTTATTGGTAGTTTCTACCTTCTTCAAAGCACATCAGAACCTTTGCAATAACAGGAAATGAGTCCCTGGATGATTTGTTTGATTGAATCAGTTTTAATTTATGTAGTATCTTAGAAGACTTCATGCTTCTTCTGCGTGGATGAAATTGATAGCAGAAACCAAAGGTGAAGTGGTTGATATTGGTCAGAAGCTCACTTGTGGTGATTGGTAAAATGACAAAGAGGAAATCTGTAGATGACTGTCTTAAAGTTATGAGCTTCATAAAGCCTATACTAGCGAATCAGACCACACAATGATGAGATGCACTGCACTTAAAAACAAAAAAAACATAATTAATGTTCAACATACTGCACAAGTTTTAAAAAAATCGCTAAAAAGGCATACAATTATGAATTCTAGCCCATCCATATTCATGATTCAAATTCATAATTTTATACCTTTTTAGCAATCTTTTTAAAAACTTGTGCAGTATGTTTAACATTAATTATGTTTACTTTGTTTTCAAGTGCAGTGCATCTCATCATTGTGTGGTCTGATTCGCTAGTCTAGGCTTTATTGCTGTCTGGCCCATTGTTTCTCCTCCTCATGCCCACTGTCCGTGTTGCATCCCTCCACCATTGCCCTTCTCTCACGCCCGTTGATTCTCCTCCCAACGCAGTACTGCCCCTCCACCCCAGTGCCTACTCGCCTGTGTGCTTCCCCCACCCTCTGTATGTTGCTTTATCGCCTGTTGCTTCATCTCCTCCACCCGTGCTCTTTGTTTTGCTTCCGCGACCCCCTTTTTGCTTCCGCCCCACCCGCTTTAAACAAAACTTTTTTTTCCTTTTTTGTTACCAAATTAACTCTGATCGATAGCTAAACAGGTAAAAAAGGCATCACCTTAATTTGTAGGCATGTGTGTGTGCCCACAGAATGACATGGGTGGCTGCATTAAATTTTCTTTAAAAAAAAATTGCCTTGTTGCACAGCATCACTAAAAACCAATGGCAAAGCCAATAGGTCCCAAAGATGAGACCTATTGGCTTTGCCAATGCTTGTTGATCTCAGCTGAAGAGTACTCTGATCATCCAGTATATAAAGAATTTGAATTGTCCAACTGGAAGCTAACCAGAATACTGACCAACAAAGGAAAGTTCTTGCATATGAGAAGTGGTAAGACTGTCCTTCACAAATTCACTTGAGGCCAATACCCCATATAAACCGTAGATGTTTTATATTTGTATTCATTGGCACCCTCTCTCCCAAAAATCTAAGCACTGGGCATGCCACAGCTACTTTGTTCAACACATGTTCTCTGCCTAGTGTTGGAGGGTAATTTCCACCCCAAAAGTCACTGCACAAATGTGCTATCTAAATAATAAGACACACGTGTGAGATGCAGGAACTGAGACAGAGTGGCACTGTTTTATTCAAACAATTTATACAATAAATGGCAAAAACACTTCAGTAATCAAAAGTAGCACTATGCAGTCTAGCAAATAATAAGTGTCAAAGACTCATCGCAAATAATGAGCATAAAAATGCAATCTAGTAAGTTTCAAAATTACGTCAATGCAAAGGAAAAAAAGAGAGAGAGAAGATTTCAAAATACAATAAAGCCTTACAACCTCAATCAAAAATGCTAAATAAAACGGTTAACCGGTAGCACCCACACACGTCGTGACCCAGGAGTTCACTTGTGCGAGGTGGTCAACGAATGGACTGGGGGCAGCTCTTTTATAGTATTTTAATAAGGAACTGCTAACCGCAAGTCCTGGTTCCGGCCGATGTTTGACCGTAAATCATAACAAAGTTAGCCCCCACTCCTACTCTTGGCCAATTTTGTTCTTCTAAATGAAAGACGCATCCTGTTATTGCTACATCTTGATGTTCAGAAAGATGTACACGAAGAGGTCATAGGAGAGATACATCTGAGTGTACAGGAGGGCATGGGGCCTACTGCCTCAGTAGACGCTCAAGGCAGTGTGGACAATTTTAACACAACCCTGTCTATGGGCTGGCAGGGACAATTGAGACTCTTATGCTTCAGATGTGGACAGAATGGGCCTGGGGCACTATATGGTAAAACTAGACCCTGCTTCACTAGCACAACAATCTGTCTTGCTGCCATTTATTTTGAGATTAGGTGTTTCTTTTCTTTCCTCTTTTTTTGTCCTCCTGTCACCATCAGATGTCTAACAGATCTATCTGGAGCTGCCTTTTCCCATCTGATACTTGATTTGTCAAAGAAAGACCAAAGACAAAATTATCTTGGCCCAGTTCACCTTGGATTGGTGTAATCATTGGACAAGCATTCATTTCTCATCGTGTTGCTCGACTAAACCATGCCCAACTATTGTTAGCATTATTGCTTGCTCTGCAATATGTTTTAGCTTTTCTGGTGCGTTCTATCACCTTACTTCCTGAAGGAGGGTTAGGATGGAGCCAATTTATACAAATATCTCTTCTAACCATAAGGGTCATATGGTAAAGTAGACTCCTCTGTGGGTTATGGAGAAGCGGGTTTAAAGAAATAACTGTTCCAAATATAATTAAAGTCTGGCTTACTTTGATTTCCATGGTCAAGACCTCACATATGATCGTACTCACAGTATCCCAAAAACTTTTACGCCATGGGCAACTTACAAACATATGCTCATCATTGGCATCCGTGTTTCCATCTTAAAAACATATGCTCATCATTGGCATCAGTGTTTCCATATCTTCTACAGCAAGGTGCTTGTTTTTTGACAAATGTAGCTATTTTCCGAGGAGGTCCAGTAAATCCTGTGCAAGGTATAAAAATGTTTTTTCTTTAGTGGAGGGGGTTTAACTGTAGCATAAAGAAGATTCAAAGATACATGCCATGTATTTTCTAGCTCTGGCGTTAGTAAGTATCTTTCCCAGATATGGTATGCACTATTCATATTCTTATTCTTATCCTCTGCCCTCATTAATTCCCAGTACCAAATTTAGACTTTTTTATTGGCTGTATGTTCTGGACCCGCTCCGCATATTCCTAACTTCCTCCTAGTTTTTGCTTTTCAGCTGCGCACCATGATAGAAGTTGCATGTATTTAAATTTTGATGCTGTTCCCTTGGTTATCTCGGTTAACACCTTCCACAGTATCAGGTCTTGCAGTACCAAAAGTAGACCCCAGGATCCTATATCTGCATCGTTCAAGGGGAGGCGTAGACTATTGAGCAGACCTTCTTGGGTGTATGCAGAGTTTCAGATAGAGGCAAATGCTACGTAATAACCGATTCCAATTGATTTCCTAAAACTATAACCGAGTTTATTGCTTTCAGTACCTTCAAGCAAAACTTTATTAAAAGTTTCGGGGCACAAAATTTATACAAAAAGCCTTCTTGCCATGACCCTTCTGCTTGTTGCAATAAGTAGCTTTCCCCAAGATGAATTGTCTGGGCATGCAAGTAGTAATATACAGTTTTTGAACTGATGTGCATCACAATAGAGCTGCACGTACGGAAATGCAAGACCACCCTTTGCTAGTTTCCATCTCAACTGTTTCCATGATAACCTGACTCGTTTCGAAGCCCAAATAAAACTCCTTAACTTCCCATGGATTCTTAAGACTATATCTAGGGAATGTGACTGGAATTGTATAAAAACTAATGAGTAAACTTAAGGACAATGAACAATTTGACCAGGTGGTTCAGCCATATATTGATAATGGTAGATTCCTCCACTTCTTCAGCAAAGCATCAATTTCTTTGGACAGTTTTCCAAATTTTCCTTTGCGATTTCTTCTAAATTGTGGACAATAGGTATATTTAGGTATTTAGTCTTCAGCTTGACTTCCCTTTCCGTTTATTGTAAATTCCAACAGATGATCTCAGATTTGTATTAATTAATCGGATACCCTCAGAATGCACCAAACTAAAAAGATTAATAATGCACATTTCCATTTCTTCTAATTTATTTGATATGTTCCCTGCTTCATCTACAAATAGTTATTTCGTATAATTCCTAGTTCTATCTGTTGCGGCTTTCCCGGCTAACAGGTTTCCACTTCTTTCACCATATTCAAAAAGCCTCAGTTTTCAGCCTGCCACCAAACTTTGCATCATTCCTCTACCATGGTTCTATATGCTGCTTGTAGGTCCTCTAGTTTTTGACTGAGTGAGTGTATGATATCTTGGGGTTTAAGCTTTTGTAGCTCCTCATATATGTGGCTGATTTCCTGTTCTAAGCCTAGCACATAATTACTGGCTTTTTTTAGCTTTATTTGATGACTGTTTGCAAAACAAACCTCTTGAATAAATGCATGCCTCCAAACCATAAAATAAATTCTTACTCCCGCTAAGGACAACGGGACCAGTTTCTGGATCCCTTATTAATGTGCTGTTTAAAATCCATCTTTGTTACTGTCTTGTACCAGGGAGCTCGAGGGAAGTAAGAACAGCTGAATGATCTCAAAGATGTGCTGGTATGTGTCTGATCCCTCTGACTCCATCTAATAGGGTAATATCTACAGAAATATAGTCTAATCTGGATTAGTGCCCATACTTCTTGCTATGAAATCTTTAGCCTCTCCAGAGCCCCGCCTTCCAGTGCCAGATATCACAGAGCCCTGGATCCGGAAGAAGATTTTTAAATCACTTCTCACCTTCGGGATGCTTATGAATTCTCATTTTGTGGACCTATCCAGTTCTCTATTTGAGAAGGTATTTAAGTCATTGTCCCCATAACTACAGGCGTAGAGGACTCTACAAGAGTCAGTTCCTGAGTTTTTAAGTATGTCATGTCATCACAATTCGACCCTTAGCACCCAGCACGTGCGATGGTTATATGATTACATTTTAGATTGCTGATAATCCATCTTCCTGAGCAGTCAGTTTTAAAATCTAAGAGTTGCATTCCTTTTTATTAATAGGGCAACCTCCTTGGAGTACTCTGCCTGATCGGTGCAGGTTAATTGATAGAGCCTACTTTTGTTTATTAAATAACTCCTTACAGTCTATGGAAGTCAAGTGCTTTTCCTGCACTATACGTTTTTGGACCTCACTCCTCGAAGTTCTGTAAGACACATGTCTGTCACCTTCTAAAACGGAGCTCATTTGTATTCGTTGGGAATTTTACTATTGAATTAAATGAGTCTGATAGTTGATGGTGCATGACAAATGGGAACATGGCAGTCAGCTAGTTCGCTGGTTGCGAGATCCTGCTGGAAGAGACTCATTCCCGAGTAGTTTCTCTCCCCCTACCTCCTTACCCCGCACCAACTGTCTAGATGGGCTCGTGACAGTTGTGCAGTTCCCTCCCCCCCCCACCCAATGCCCTGGATGTTTGGAGTTCCAGACCCCATTCCCTCTCCTGCTGAAGGTACGCCACCTCGCAGCTCCGATGCTGCAGGAAGGTGGTTGTGCAGGTCCCACTGGGCAGAATCATCACAAGCTCAGAAGCACGAGAGAAACTGGCGCTTTTCAGTACACGCATAAGGCAGGTTGCATCCGCATATTGTTTCAAGGGAAAGCAGATACCCCCCTATGGATCATTTGTGGGTCTGGGAGCGAGGGGGAAACAAACCAAATAATGCAAAAAAACTCCCACTCGCCCTGTACCCTTCTACTATAGGCTAATATAAGCTCTATGAGCTACCCACTGCTATACATACACGTCAAGCATTTGTTTATATTTTTGTTCATTTTATTCTTTTATTTAATTCATTTTTTACTTTTATTCACTTTGACCTGGCTACAGTGAAATCCCAGCTGGCAGCACAATCACGGACAGTTATGAATTGTTATCTCCGTGATTTCATCAGTGTATGCTCATGTGGGCTGGGGAGTGTATGTATGTGAGGTGTATGTGTTAGTATGGTGTTGTGTGATAGGTCAGGATGAGAGTGTGGTAGAATTATGGAGATACATCAATGATTTCAATGTGCATGCAAACTCCAACTATGATGATGGTTTTAGATGAACATGACATGTATATTGGAATTGTATAATGGCATGTTTTGCACTTTAAAAATGTTTGATGTTTTTAACTTTTGTACAATCCAAGTAAATATTAGAAAAGGTTTTTCACAGTGATTAAAAGTAAAAAATGAATTAAATAAAAGAATAAAATGAACAAAAATACAAACAAATGATTGACATGTATGTATAGCAGTGGGTAGTCCATAGAGCTTATATTAGCCTATAGTAAATGGTACAGGTCGAGTGGGGTTTTTCTTTTTGCATTATTTCGCATCCACATATTGACCAGCATATTCTCCTGTTGTGGAATGTGAGTCAGAGTTCCACCGGGAGCCCCACTGACATTTTGTACTAGAGACCTTGACCTTGTTGAGAAATTGGGGGAACCAAGTAGTTGCCCAGCATCCATGGGAAATCTCGACAAAGGGCAGAGCAGCAACACTGAGCCTGGATCTCTACGCTGCGGGCGCACCAAGTACTTATTGTGCACCCATTTGTTAAAGCCTTTTTTTTGCTAAAGAAAGGGCAGAGAATCATTTACACTCTCACACTAAAATGGATTCTAAATCCCTAGAAAAGGGAGGCTTAGTGGGAAGAAAATCCACCCTAAATCCCAGCTTTCAAGGAAACAGCCTATTGTTAGGGCAAAGAGTGTTGCGAAAAGAGGCTAATAACATCCCTGCAACCTTTAAAGTCATCACCTCGATTAATTCCTTCTTTAAAATCATGGTACATGAAAGCATCAATGTTTCATGGCAATCAACACTATGACAGGGCACAGAGAGGCCACATAGTAGCGTTTCTTGTTTAGGAGCAGGCAACATCTATCCCACGCACATACGGATGAAAGGGGCAGTATACTGGCAGCAAATGAATTTACAGGAGCAGACTCTTTCCCCCCCCCCCCACCTAATAAATGCTGAGATTATTACCAAAATAAATTTGATTTCCTGCACGGTTTTCCTGAAGAGAGAGATCCCCATTATACAGTTTCTCTGCAGCATGTTAGAACAGCAGAGCCTCTTATTAACAACGAGGCAAGGTTAAATGATGCAGGAAGCGCTGCGCACTCTGGCCAAGGAACTTCACCCCTGGAATCTATCCTACTTGACCTTAAGTCCGAAATTCACAAAAGATGTGAAGTTTCTGAGACCAATCAGAAAGCGATACAGGAGACATGTCAAGCACTGGGAAAAAAGTTTGATGATATTGCAGAAAGACCAAAAAAAATTTTGAGGACTCAGTAGACAGGATTAATCAAGACTGAGAAAGGAACTGTAGCGATATTAGTCAGACGAAGATTCAAAATCAATCTTTGAGAAGTTAGAGAATCACTGAAGGCAAAACAATTTAAGAATACAAAATATCCCTGAAGAAATAGAGGGGAGTGAAATAAAGGGCTACATAAGATCCCTTCTTAAGGAGGAATTGCTGAATGATCATTCTGACCTTAACTTAGAAGCTAGAATACAGAGAATACACAGAGATCCTTTCTGACACAACCCACATAGCAAAAAGCCCAAGGAAATCTTGATTAATGTTTTAACATCCACTACAATCCAAAACTGTAACCACCAGTAACTTCATCTATACTATAAGATCAGGTATATGCAAGGCATCAGAACAGCGTCAGTGGGCGCTTGGAAGAACTCTATAAACTGGGGGCCAAAGTACATTTGAGATTTCCGGCCATACTCCGGATCATGTGGAGAAAAAAAATGTATAATCTACGAAAAACATAAGATGTGGATGATCTAATCAACACTATTGAAAAAGTCGATTGATGCATGATAGTCTTAAGTTGGGGAGTGGTGGTGGGGATATGGGAGGGAGAGAAAGACAAGCAATTAAGATTTGATGCAACAATACCTGATCTAATGGCAGGAACTCTAAAGGCACACAGAATAGCCCTGTGAAGAATGGGAGCGTTCCCTGGGGGTGGGGAGCATTTGTGTAAAAATATTTTTAAAAATGTCCTCATGTTCACATTCTATAGCAAAAACTTTCACAAAATATCTAGCACGGAGGTACTTGATAGGTTTATATACAGGAAAATGGGTATGGATAAAGGTTTTTTCATCCTAGACTGTACTTTCCACTAGGGCCATGGTATACAATGCTTGCTGCTTACGTGCCTTTTTGAGAGGTTGCCCAAGGGATTCCATTACACAGGTGTGACTCGGTTGCATTTTACCACAGCACACCATAGACTAACACTGAAGAACCTTCGAGATGTATGCTCATGTAGAGGGTCTCTCGGAAGGTAGACACCACAACCTCTTTAGTTTTTACATCCCACCCAGATGTCCTCAGTTTGCATTAGTGACGTTATTCTTCACCATCCTCCAGGTCTTACCATCATCGGCGGTGACTTAATTGAATTGAATTGAAAAAGCATTTCTAAAGCGCGTGGTTACCTGAGGGCATCCCAGCGCTGCGGCAATGCAATCAAAGGCTCTAAGCAGTGTTTAGGGAAAGAGAAAAGTTGTAATTTGTTTCCGGAAGATCAAATAATTTGGTTCAAGCCGGATCTGAAGGGGAAGGTGATTCCACAGCTTGGCAACATTATATGAAAAAAGGCATCCTCCACTCCTCGATCTTTTTATTTTTGGTACTACTACCAGACGTTTGTTATCCGACCTTAGTACCCTGTTTGCACGATAGGGCAGAATAGTAGATTGGATGAAGGAGGATCCCTTTCCTGATAGTGCTTTATGAGCCATGCACAATGCCTTGAATTGGATCCTCTCGTGGATAGGAAGCCAGTGGAGAGCCGCAAGAGCAGGCTTAGCTGATAAACGATTGGGAATGTTCAATAGCAGGCGTGCTGCACAGTTTTGCACAATCTGTAATTTTTTTGTGGTACAGCATGGCGCTCCTAAGTAGAGGGCGTTGGCATAGTCCAGCCGAGAGAGTGCTTGCACCAGCAATATTCTGGCTGCAAAAGGTAGCAAAGGAAGGATTTTCCTAATCATTCTTAGGATCCCAAAGCAGCTGGCTGCAACCTTCCGAGCTTGTACCTTGAAATCAAGGTTCCGATCCAGCCAGACGCCCAGGTTCTTAATCTGGTCTTTAGTCGAGGGGGCTGGACCCAGACAACTGGGCCAAGATGGTCCTATATTGAGGGAAGACGAATTACTGAGGAACATCAGCTCCGTCTTAGCTCCGTTGAGCTAAATGATGTGATTGAACCCAGTATCAATACAACGGGGGCGAGGTTGACACGCCCACATCCTTCTTCTTCTCTGGTGGACTGGGCCACATCCCTGGGCCTCTTCGATGCCTGGAGGACATGGCATCTGGGAATCACTGAATATACTGCCCTCTCCGTGGCCTGTGGTGGCCTATTGTATATGTGTGTATATTCTCCTAGCAGAATGTACAGACCACATATCAATACCCCAGGGCATCACCGATCTCACTCCGGTTTTTCTACAGAAAGGCCGGTATGCAGCCGGCCATAAGCCATTCTGGCGCCTCAATGCTTGGTGGACGAGCAATGTACCACCCACATCTCTCAAGAGCTTCACTCATATTTCAACCTTAATACGGACTCAGGTGACTCCAAAGGCATTGTGTGGATGGCTGGCAAGGCAGTATACGAGGCAGGGCCAAAGCTTTTCTCCAGGGACGAGGCCGCATCCGCCTACAGCATGTCTCGGACCTGGAGGCGGAGGTCGTATTCTTTGAGCGCCGATATAGACGCTCTGGGGATGCTCATTCCTTGCGTCACTTAGAGACCTGTAGAAAGTCTCTCCATCAGCTGTGCCTGGATGAGGCCAAGCAGTGGTGGATGGCCTCCACCAGATGGGTCTACGAATGAGGAGACTAATCCGGGAAGCTCCTATATTGGCTGGCAAGACCTGATTCTACCTCTAGACAAGTCCCCATGGTCCGTACCTCTTCAGGACTGCATCTTACCTCCTCATTTGCTTACTATGGCTCTCTATATGACCTTCTTCCCTGCCTGAGTGTGAAAACACTCGCCCATTAATAGCCAATCTTCTGCTGGCCACTCTGACAGGAGCGGACCTGTCAACTCTTGAACAAGCCTTGACCATGGAGGAGATAGCCAACTCGGTCAGCGGCCTGTAATCGGTAGGACGCCTGGACCGGACACCTTACCGATTTGAATATACAAGAAATTCTTCTCAGCGCTCTCTCCTCATCTTCTGCTTGGAGGTCGTGGATAAAGGCCACTTCCCGGCTGAGTTGGACCATGCCTCACTTGTTCTTAGTAAACCGGGAAAACCCTCACAAGCCTGTTCGTTGTATCGTCCTATCTCCCTTATTAGTGAAGAAATAATTTTTTTTAAAGTAATCCTCACAAATAGACTTTTGCCGTTGCTGTCCCCACTCATCCACCCGGACCAATGCAGCTTCATGCTCTGCCACCGCACTCTACATTGCATCCGCCGGGTGCATATTGCTCTGGAGCACAGTCGCACTTATGCTTTTGGATTTTGATAAAGCATTTGACTCCCTGGACTGGGGATTCCTATTGCCACTATCCTTCATGATCAAAGACTTGTCAATCAGGTCCTTCAGTATATTTTACAGACCCAGGACTCTGTGATATGTGTATATACCTTTTACTACTACAAAGATTAATGGTATGTACTTATGCCCTCCCCAAATCAGGCTTCTTCATTTTTGCTTGAGGCCTTAATAATCTGTTACTAATATGTAGTGAACCTTTCTCTCTCCCTCATCCTTCAGGTGCGAGTCATTGTTAAATTCCTTCATGTGTTCAAGTATACCCTTGTGCTGTAGTGCCTTTATCTTTACTCTCATTGTATAGCCAGGGAAGGTGTACAGTATTAATATCTATGGTGGCTGTCTGTCCGTGCATGACTGTACTGCCACTTAAAGCATGGGCTTTAAGTGGGATGGAAAAACTGAGGGGTCTCCCTAAGGGGCGTGGTCGATGTAATTAAGGGCGTGGCTTAAAAACACATAAGCTAAAAATCTGTGCTTGGCAAAGTGTGCCGCCCGACTGTTATTTTGCTGCTTCTGTTAGTGCACTCAGATATATAATACAACAAGTAATGTACACCTACAATAAACCAGGACTATTGACTTTGTCAATGGTTGGTAGTTGCATAAGCTTATAAGCAACAACTATGGCTTCGTTGTATATAATATTGAAAATGCTTCAGTTGTGAAATTATGAGACTGAAAGAACTATAACGAATCTCTTTGACCTTACATCAAAGGCAGGTACTGCTGCAGAGTTAAGATTATTTTTTTTCCATCCTGAGGATGAGGGCAAAAATGGAGAGCCCGATAGGGACACGTCTCAGAACCTGCTTTTTAGAATTGCCGGTGCTGGGGCACCGGCAAGACCCGGCCCACTTAAAGTCCTGCTTTAAGCACTTTAAATAATAGTAAGTCTCGCGTGCATCAGTAATTTAATTACAGTACCTCTTTATCTTGCATACTTGACTAGTATAACCGTAATCATAACTGTTAATTCATTAATATTTGTTATAAAAGTCCCCGTGAAAAAGTGTGTTTCTAAGAGATACTTTTCTTGCAGCTAATGAGAAATCGATCCACCTTAACGTCTTTGGTTGCTGCCTGTCAGTACCTACACTGACAGACCTAAGGCAATAACACCAGAATAAATGCCAGAAAAAGCCTCCAAGTTGTATATCAAGTGTTCTCTACAATTACAGAAAAAATCTTGACTCTGAAAGTACTCAGTAGAACTATTTTTTTGTGTTTGGAAAATTACAAGTGACAATTCGGCCACATAACCATTTCTGCAGCTTAATGTTCAGTTTAAATTGAAACATTGCCATGAATTCAATTTTGAAAGTAATTTATAATAAGTATTTCACCAACAAGGGGTCTAGCTGCCTGAAGAATTGTTCTTTTGCTATAAAATCCCAGTTGTGAATATGTGAAAGATGTGGCCTCTCATTAGCAGGCTATCGAGTAAACCAAAAATGTCCCCAGTGAAAGTTACAAAGCAGAAATGCATGATCGTAGTTTAACAGGACAGACAAGCCTCTTATCCCTTTTTAATACGTTCTTGGAAATGGCATACCTATGATGTTCAAGGTCCTAAACCGGATGTGCTTAGGTGCTGAGCACCTGCATGCCTTCCTTTTGGCCCAGACGCAGGATATTGATGTCTTGAAGAAAATTTTATCAGAAGTCCTTTTAGGGCACCTTGGTTGTGCAGCAGAAACTTGTCAAAAATCTAAAGTTAAGTAGAATACTAAAACCATTAAAACATGTCACTTCAGAATCAGTAACAGAAGCACAAACCATGAGCAACCCCAGCACTTAACCCCTGGGCCTGGGGTGATCCAGCTCTTGCCTAACTACAGGATCTGTAATCTAATTGAGCCCCGGATGGAGAACTGCAGGGCAACTCTAAGGTTTTTCCCACTTGATAAATGTTTGCTGTTTTTCAATCTTTACTTTATATGATTTTTTTTTTTTTTTTTTTAGAAGTTTATCTTTTTTACCCCAGCAAAACATGTTTCTTTATTTCTTTATTTTAGCTTAGAAGATGGTAGTTACCCAGTCTGCAGTCTGAAGATTGACAGCGATGTAGGAGATGAAGAGGCACCACCCAGCAGAGATGAAAAGTCTGGCGGAACACGGTGGAGGCCATCAACCCAACGAGCCACAAGGAATAAACGAGTGAGCACTGGACACGACCCCTCTGTCTATCTTCACCAGATACGACATTAAGACACTAAACAGGAAGGGTTAGACGGTAGCTCCCAGAATACCTTCTGCTTCCTTTCCAGGTCGCAGACCATCGTGCCAAGTACCGTTCCAGATGAATATCACTGTGAGCAAGGACTGTAGTGGATTCTATACTTGACATATGGACATGCAGAAAACCAGGTAGTACTGGAAAGCAATATTTCTGACACTCCACAACCCACCCGAGCATGTCTATTAGAGCGATGTATTGCACAAAAGAGAGGGAGCGGCATTTATCTACAGCATCTTGGTTTTTCATTCTAGATTCTAGTTACACCAAATAAAGCATGGACTTCAGTGCAAAAAGCATAGGGATGGTTAGGGGGGGTTTCGCACAAATATATCTTCGCTCCATCGCTGTTCTTAAACACTAAAAAATTAATGCATTTTCTTCTTTAGTGCACATACGGACAATCATGATAATGCTGCTGCTTTTTTAGTGCAATAATTTGCAATTTATTTACAGCTAATAATGGCTAAACAGGTTTTCAGAGGCAAAGCTTGCAGGATGTGTTATTGTGGCCAATTCGCCACCACAGATAGGTTGACAAAAGGCATCTTAATCATTTCCTCTACCTTACCAGTAACATTAACTTCATTTGATTGCACACTAGAAGTGGAATGTCACTTTTTATTTATTATGAAAACAGCATGTTTGTTATTAAAAACATTCATTGTAACGATTGATGACTCTTTGTTTGGAATATAAATGGTTTTAGAGATTTGTTTCTTAAAATATTCACTTGCTAGAGAATTTAAGAAGTGCAGCAGACAACTTAGTGGGACTGTATGAGCAAAGGATGATTGAAAGAATGAATAACGAATCAATGTTTTTATTAAAATACTATCACCCACTAAGGGCATCCTGGCACTAGCACTGCAAACTACCCAGCCTGAATGGATTAAGTAATGAACAGCCCAGCCTTCTGTTTAAATTAGTGGGGTGTGGCAGCAACTTTGCTGTGAGAGGAGCGTAGGTTCCTCGTTGGTTCACAGAGCGTGCATTTTGAACGAGTGGTAGATGCGGGTGCAGGACTAGATTTAAAGAATTGCTGTAATCAAGGCGGGAGATGATAAGGGACTGGACGAAACGTGCAGCATAGGTAGGACTTTCCTAAGGGATCGGAGAAGACCAAAGCAGGTGGCATAGACTTTCGAGATGTGGTTGGAGGTAATATCAAACCAGATGCGTGGTTTTTAGTAGAATGGGAATGTTGGAGAGGCTGTCCCAGTTTCTTTGGCCACCATTCCCAAGACCAAGGAATAGAGTTGTTGCACAAAAGCAGAATCTCGTTTTTTTCACTGTTTAGCTTGAGACAATTAGAAGCCACCCAGTTGGTGCGTTGAATATGCTGGAGATTTTTTTAAATGAACATGTTGATCTGAGTGTCCTATTCATAGAATAGAACCTCAGACCTAAAGGAATACACTAGTTTAGCCAGAGGATAAGCATAGACATTGAAGAGAGTGGGATTTAAGAAGGCACCTTGCGGGACCCTTTACTTAAGATTGGAAGGGGCAGAGGACATGGGAGTGATAGAGATAGATTGAGTCTGGCAACTTATAAAGGAGGCAAGCCACAAGGTTGCCGTTTGACAGACACCAAGTTCCAGTAGGTGCCTGAGTAGGATAGTATATTACACAGTGTCAAATACTGCAGTGAGAATTAACACAGTCAAGGCAACCAATCTGCTGAGATCCAGACAGCAACAAAGGTTGTCAGGAACTGCCAATAACATGGATTTGGTGCTGTGGGCAGGTCTAAAAACCTGACCGAGTAATCGAGAAGGAGATTATCTTTGAGATATTCGGATAGTTGGGCATTGATGTGTTTTTCAAGAATTGTTGCTGGGAGAGTCATAAGAGAGAGAGATGACAATAGCTGGTAGGGAGTTTAGGGTCTAGAGATTTTTTTTTTTCCCCAAGAGTGGGATCATATTGATGCTACAGTGGCTGAGTCTAGATAAAAATCAGCATGGGCTATTAAATGTGTTTCGATAAGGGGGGATCCTTAGGAGCAAATATAGGGTGGACAGGGGTCCCGAAGAGAGTCAAATTTGGTGGAAATTACCAGGTGCTCAACTTCGTGCAACAAAATAAGGTAGAATTTAGATAAAGCAGAGCCTGAGGTAGAATAGGTTTTGCTATCCAGATCCAATTGCGGAAAGTCTGAGTGAAGGAAATCCTTGTAGATGGTTTTAATATTCTCAGTAAGGAAAGTAGCAAAGTTAGAACAAAGTTCTTGAGAGGGTGTAATCTTGGGCCTGGAGGCACTAGGATTGAGACAGGAGTTAACAACCGAGAAAATTTATTTGGATGATTTAGCAGGCTCCTCAGTTTTAGAAGCCAGATAAGCGGCATGGGTGGCACAGATAGCACTGTGATTTTTTTTTTTTTCCGCGCTGCTTTATAATTAGATTGTAGAAGGGATCATGAGATGTTCTTCAGTCACGCTCTGAGGACATAGAGGGCCAGATTTTCAAAAAGTACACGCGATGCAGCGCAGCACCCAAAGAGGCTGTGCTGCGTTGCGTGACAGGGAGGAAGCAGGAGAGCGTCATATGTACAGAGATATGGCTCTCTCCTCCCCTCTTCCTAGCGCCAGTGCTGATTTCAGCTGCTGAGCGCCACGCACACACCATAGTGCTAGGGTGCGTGCTTGAGTCTAGTATAGGTTTTGTACAGTAAGGGTACCCGTCCTGTACAAAATACCATGCCTAGACAAGTTTAAAAGCTTTTCCCTTTTTGTATGTGTGCTGCACAATGCTGCACAGTGCAGCACGCATGCAAAGTTGGAAAAGGAAGGAGAAATAAAAAATATTTCTCCCTTTAGCGCCTCCTTTGAATTGGCGTTAACTTTTAGCGCTAAACCCGGTCTACTGTTGTTTGTAGATAGGGTTTGCGTCAAAAGGCATTGGTGGTTGCATGGGAACGCCCATGTACCACACATGTAACTCCCCCTTGGCGCCAAGTAATGTGAAGCAGTGCTTTGCGCTACTTTTAGGGTACTTTCCTGCTGGAAAGTAAATTTAAAAAAAAACATTTTGTGCTGGTTAGCGTCACTTTTGTGACACTGACCCTGCGCAAAATGTTTGAAAATCTACCCCAGAGTGTTTTTTGAGGGACCCAAGCTCTTCGTTAAACTAAGGCGCTGATGACAAGGGTTTAACCGAATACAAAGTGTTAAGAGGTATAGCTTTGTCTGGGGCGCAGGAAATTGAAAATTTTAATTATTCTGTATACTCTGAAGGATGACTATGAGGTATGAAAGTAGTAGCAGCTAAACCCTTAATAAAATCAGAGGTGAGGAGCTTGTATCAAGATTTTTTGTCAAATGAGGGGAGTAGAGATGGAACAGAACGGGACAGGATAGAGACAGAAAATGGGATAGCATAATGGTCAGACCAGATCAGAGCCAGAAGTGTGGCAATAGAAAGGGCAGAAATGATAGCAAAAATAAGGTCATGGGCTCGTCCTACTCTGTGGGTGGGTTCCTGGACTGTTTGCTTGGGGCAGAGGGCTGCCAAGGTTTCCAAGAGGATGGTGGAATCACAAAAGGATAAATCATCCAAGTCCTAATTCAGGTCACCAAAGACTGAAGTAAGCGTAGTTGGGAAGGTGAGGTAAAATGGCGTTAGTTAACAGATTACAAACATTTGCCCCTTAGGATCCAGGAGGGCGATGTCAAAGCATTCTCAAGACAGAAAAGACAGTGGGAGCTTTCAAGCAAAATAGAAGGCTTTCAGTACCTTCTAGGAAGAGTCAATGCTGTGACAGGGATAGTGAGAGCAATGAACAATAGCTTCACCGCCTCCTGGTTTGGCTGTCCTATTCCAGCATCCATTAGAGTAGCCGTCTACTACGGTTTCAAAATTGTTGGGTCCAGAGGCCTCTGAGCGATGTTTCAGCTAGAAATACGGCATCCAGTTTGTGATTGTGGATAAAGGGCCATAAATCAAGATTGCGTTTGAGTAGAAATCTAATGTCAATTAAAAAGGGCAAAAGGTGGGTGTCCTGAGGACTAGTAGTGTGAGTGGGAGATCGAAAGTCACAGATGGGTGTTTTACAGCTAAAGCTTGAAGATCCCATCAGAGAACTAACCCCAATATGCTGACAAGGATGAGGATTTCTTGTTACAAGCAGACGAAGAGAGTAAAATGAACAAGTCGGGCAGGTAGTTGTCAGGAGAGAGTCTCTGGTTCGAGGGGCACAGGTCCTGGCACTTGGTGCGCCCGGACCGGAGACAGGCTTCCTTTATGTGCACCCGCTCAGGGCGCCATTTTGTAGTTGCTCCAAGGCTAGGGAAGGTGGCGACACGGGGAAAGGGAGCAGTCCCATGTGTCCTCTCCCACCCACAGTTTCAGGCGAAAGTCAAGCACAAAAACCCAACAAACAGATAAAAAATAAATAAATAAATAACGACGAAATTAAAATAAAAGGTGCCAGGCGACCTCCAAAGAAATTACAAGGAAAGTAAATGCAACAAGAAATAAAAGCAATCTGAAATAAAAACGTGTACGATATGGCCAGGCAACCCTTAGCCTGATGGCTATGACATACAAGAAAAAAAAGAGTTGTGAACAGATCTGCTGGTCCAGGTAATCACGCAGCGCTGTCTGATGATTTGCAACCATGCCCTTGTTATGACTATTTTTAGAATGTCCCTGATTACATTCCAGTCTTCCAAGGTGACTATTTTCCAACTAACTCCACTACGCTGAACCTTCTGCCACATTCTCACAAACATGCATCATGGTCTATACTTGAATTAAAGCTAAGATTTTCCTTCTCCATAATTGGACTTTTCATGTGTTAACATGTTTTTGCATATTATCTGTCGTCATTTAGGAATTGTCAGTAAATTGTACATAGTAGTATTAAAGGATTGCTATTTAATACAGTTGCCCGAAGGCACCAATGAGTTGGATGGCCCTTAAGTGAAAGAAACCCTTCAGAAGAATGGAAAGTGATTTTGGATAAGCATAATTAGATTGTAAGAGATCCCGATCCCATTTGATGATGACCAATTTATTGAATAGTTAATACAAACAAACATATCAGTTTCTTTTCCTCAACCACCCCCGTTTCAGGAACGAACTGAAAGCTTAACCCTGGAGGCCTTGCATAGAACAGATTTCAGAAGGAAATTAGGGTTCTTTTAGGTGCAGACTGGTTAACAGGAACAGAGTCACCAGTCAAGTTCAGCATAGTGCTGTCATAAGCCACTGCCAGTCTGCTTTTGTATTGCTGTATCTTAAATCATTAGCCATACCGGTTCTGTTATGATCCATTTTAAGCACAGCTGTTACAGATGTTTGGCTTCTACGGGTCATTGATATGATTTACATGACGGTAAACAGAATTTGAGGAAGGGCTGTGATCCTAGAGATGGGTGGGTTAGCAGGTTACAGTACCATGGTAGCATTGCTGGTATATCTTACAAATTCTTAAGCTCAAACTTCCAAGAGTTATTATGCTCCATGTTCGAATCCCTAGCTTACGATTTTATCAAGTGTGGACACAAATTTTCCTTCGGAAAATGAAGAGCCAAATCCCTATGTTCTTAATGCTTCGGGAACCTTAACAATGTAAAATGTTGCACAAGTTTAAAAAATCATGACCTCGTCTAGAGAAGTACTGTGCGCAGAAAAACATTTTAAGCCCACTTTCTGTTGGTTCGTCGTGGGGCTGTTGCTAATTTTAGGTGGATAGAATCTGTGGCTGGAAGGGAGCAGCGCAGGGTCTAAGTTTGTTTTCTCTTTTAGGTACACTTGTATTGCCACTGTGCTAATAATGACAGAACACAGGTGTGCTTGAGGCGGAGAAGCCGCTATAGTGGCATACATAGGTCTTGCTGCTTTTCAAACCCGCAATAGCTTTACCAGGAGGAGTTGATAGTGGCTGACAATACACCTTAAGGGCAGAGCCCTCACCGAATGCTTTTCAGATCCTGTAATACTCTGCTTGCTGAAAGTTGGAAATCATTTAGTTATGTTTTTTTAGGCACAGCTGAAAGCCTTTTTAAGTTTTCCAATTTGTTAATCTTTTTAATATTTTCAAGTAGTGAATTGCGGCTTCTTTTCAAAATCATTGGCTTAAAAAGCTTCACTGTGCACTCGATCATCGGATGAATTGTCGAAGTTACCAGTATCTGGATTAGTGATATCTCCTGGAATATTTCTTAAGAAATTCACATGAAGACAAGACGCCTGATTATTTTTATGAGTTTCAACTATTATGTAGGGTGTCGGGGTGAAAGTGGTGGATGTAGCTAGGAGGCCTTTTTGTAAGTCAACTCCGGGTATAACATTTGGGGGAGGGTACAGATTTTATCCAATACACAATAACGAATGCAATGTCACCTGATTTGTGTGGCCTTCCTATTGGCCCTATCCGCTATAGACAAATACGTTTTTCATCTCTGTCCACCAGAAGAAAGAGAAGGGTCTCCAATAAGTCTATTTGCGGCTCTGGTTTGTCAGAATGTTAAGAGAGAGCTAAAGCAGTAGCATCCAGGGAAGAGAGCAGTCTTTGTAGTGATGTTCCATCTGCAGGAGCGGCAGGGCTAAGCCCTGGTCAGTGAGACTGCTTAAATTGATTGGGAAAACATGAAGAAATTGGCAGGCTCATTATATTTATCACTGCAACCAAAATTAGCTGAAGTTGAAAAATGACAAGCACTTGAACTGTTTTCAGGGTATAGTCAGGCAGAGAGCCCCCCACTCTACTCGCCTCCACGTAAAGTGGGATGACTTTAATGGTTTAGCATCTGATGACAGTCAAGAGCAGAAGAGATTATATTAAGAAGAGGTAGTATATGGTCGCCCACTTTCCTGAGATGTTTCAGACACCCCCTTAAATTAAGCAGTGGTCTTTGGGGCAGTATTCCAGGTGCTAACCACAGGGTATGAGAACGTTTGTGAGGCAAGTTATTAGAGCGTAAAAGATGGATTCTTGAGAGAGTTTAACCAGCCTAATAATAGGTGACTGAGCGGCACAAGATGGCAGCTGGATAACTTCTCAGTGATGGACTCTACATGGCAGCCTCTCCCCTGCTTTCTGACCAGATGGCACAACATCGATGTATTTGGCCTGCAGCACGCCAGTTTCGCTGCTCTGGCATCCCTCAATGGCTTTGAAACCCAAGCATCCAATCACAATGCAACTTTTATTCTTGCTGTACCCCTGTTGATCTCTATAGCTAAATTTTTAAAGCAGTGTGTTGGCAGGCGTAATTCTAGGCTGCAAGATAAGATGTCCAATTCAAAGTGCCATGCTGTGCAGCTGCAGCAAAAATAAAGCAGTTCCATTTGGATTTGTGAAATAATCTGGTCTGGAGAGAACCCTGTGCTGGCATAGAAATGCCAAAGAAAGTGTTATTTTTTTTTTTAAACCCAATGGTATTGGGCCCCCAAGTAGAATTATACGGATGACTCTCCTCTCGCTCCAGCAGTGATGCATATTTTCATGATCCGTCCTACATTCCTAAGGATAGGCAAGCATTTCACTAATAACACCGTTGAAGGCAGCAAGGAGATTTGTTTCTTTTTAATTGTAAGTTCCTCAGCTTCTTCTGTGCACGAATCTACCAAGTGCCCTGCTATTGACTCCTAGGCCAGAGAAAAATTGAACTAGATTGGAGGACGAGAGGATGAAATTCTCAAGCCTGCCTAGGAACATTCATTAAAATGTTTCCAAGACATCCCTGGTCTCTATCGCTCCATCATTGCCGTTCAATCTTGAGGAGTGGCTGCATCATCCGTCATGTGGCACACAGGTCTTGTTATGTGGGATTCTTTTAAATAATTGTAATAGATTTTCTCTGAAACGTACTGAAAGTCTAACACTTGTCCTCATCAATTAAGCCTTTGTCTTCAAAGCATACCATCACTCTGTTCACCATGTTGATGACTGCTCTGGCAACAAGCATACAATGGTCGAATTGTAGCACAGCACCATCAAAGACATTTTACAATGAAACCCAGGGACAAATTTATCAAGAAGTGATGCAGCGCAGCAACTCACCTTGCTGCGCTGCGTGACAGGGAAAGGGCAGGATTGCGCCATATTTAACATTATACAGCGCATTCGTGCCTTTTCCCAGTGCTGGTGCACTATGTGCTGCCTAGCGCCAACGCAGGCACTCCTGCACCAAGGTGCAAGGGTGCCTGCGTTGCAAGCAGGATTGTTTTTGTGCAAGAAGGGACACCTTCCTGCACAAAAACAACCCCCTGATGCATTTTCCCTCTTTCTAAATAGAAAGAGGAAAAAATGAGGAGAAATAAATATACTCCTCCCCTGGAAAGGTGTGGTATTTTTGCGCATTCCCAGGTCTACCAGTAATTGTAAATCTGGTAATGCATCAAAACCCATGGGATGCAACACCTCCCATGGGCAGAGTGACGCAGCGATTTGCGCTGCGTTGTGTTACACTGGATTTACCAAGCCACGCAAGCCCCCAATTACATCTTAGGGCTTGCGTCACTTTTGCACCATGTTGCATGGTGCAAAAGCGACTCAACCCCTTGATAAAAATGGCCCTCAATATATTTATATAAATTTCGCTTAAGCTCATCTTCCCAACAAGTGGGGCAGTTCCTTCATGGTGTTCTGCTGAAAAGGGATAATCCATTCCTGGGCACAAGATCGTACTGTGGTCCTAATCTTCCACTTTCAGTGAGGAGCAAAAGGTGTAGGCCTCCCAAGAATGATCCATAGTAGGAACAGCTAGCTCGAAAGCAGTTGTCCCAGCAGACATTTTTGATTTCTTATTTTAAAAAAAATCATGTAGAAATTTAATAAGATGTTTTTTGAACCTTATACTAATAAGCCACTGCCAGAGCCCCTAACAGGTCTTTCTGACTCCCTGTGTCTAAACTGCCTTACGGAGCAGGTGATCCATCTCTACGGCCAGCACTCCTGTATTTAAATCAAGGCTGATTACTTACTTTTCCTCAAGTCAGGCATGCATATCGCAACAACCATTGTTCATGGCCGGAGCTTTACCCCAACAACAGCCACTGCATATACCCTCAACCAGTATTGAAAAGAAACTGCAACACGCCAAAGTAAAGGGATCTTATGCTTAATATCTGTAATAAAGATATGGAATCTGTTTTACCAGAAGCACCTTCTATGGCTGCAAATCAAGAGAGGCCTCAACAACTCTGTGTCATTGTTCTTCCGCCTCTGCTAAGAAGTTCGTCCTTCGTCGCCGATTATTCTCTTCTCGATGGCTCGGTTATTCTAACAGGGGCAGCATGTAACGCTAGTCTTCTGCAATTTCCTCCTGTGTAGGTTTGTGGGCAAATCAAAGAGGACGGTCTGCAGTTTTACTTTGCTGGCCTGATTTTCTTAGTACTGTTGACACTATCTTTTCAGATAATCTTAGATAAAGCACCTCCGCAAGATCGGGGGCAGTGCTACCCTCAAGGTCATATAAGGGAATGTGTCCCAACAGATATCAAATTATCAACAATATAATCAGCACAGTATTAAATAAGTCTCTAGTCAGCTCAGGATAGTAAAGTTAGAAACCATGAAGGTTTAGTAAACCATTACAGTGCAAAACACAAGGCAAAATAAAGTCATGTATAGCAAATCATTATAGGGAATTAGCATAAGGCTCAGTCAATTGTAGCAGTAGAAGAGTATGACATGAAGTTAAGACTCAGAGTAAAATATTTTAAGTTCTCAGCAAGAGACAGACTGACAAGGGTCCGCTCTCTAAAGTCGGGGCAAACCAGACCTGGCTCGCCTCCCAAATGGAGCCTTCTTATAGCAACATACACAGTGAAAATCGTATTGTCACCATAAGGTGATCGAATTGCTACACAGATTGACAAATCAGAATACAGAATGTAATACTCCTAACACCATCATAATACCATCCTCTAGATTAATATTAATATAACCCCTTCTGTCCTCATGTCATTGGATATGGCAGCACAAATCTACGTGCATACAAAACAATTATAGACTTATATACAGAATAGCCTTACAGTGGCACGGGCAGGAAGAATCTTTAATTGTTTCAAAAAGAAAAATTCCACTCTTGTTCTTCAAGAACAGCATGTCAATACAGAGCATTTCATAGTGCACAATTTGCTGCGTGCAGAGGTAGAATGAGAGAAAAACTTGGACACTTATGAATGCAATATGGAGTTGTGCCTAATTTAGGCCTAGGGTGGCCAACGTTAAGAAATCATGGTTGTGTTAAGTGCAGCTTTCTCGTTTTTAGTGCAAAACATTCATGTTATTGAACATCAATTACTTATTAATCAGAAATCTCCTTGTCAGTACTTCCGGAAGGACCAGAACATTATTTACCCATGTGACAGGCCAGCATACTGCAATTTCAGAAACAAACCAGGCCCTACGTAGGATACCGAGGTCAATTATCTCTTTACTTAAGAAATCTTTAGAGAGTTCAGCATATGTTTCCTCAGTACTAACTACTATACTGCAAGTCATGGTTGGATCCAAGGCTCAGTGCATCCTGCTCACCAAGTCAATGTAACAGCACTCCCTTCTAGAGCAGATGTCACATCTATGACATCAAGAAAACCAACCCATTTGCACAAAAGAACAACCATTTTTGGGCTAAGCTGTTGCTCACAGGTAACTGGAGGGGAGGGCTACAATAAGGCAAACCAATCAGTTAGGAAACAGGGAAGTGATGGATCTTCTATTCGTACCAAGGCATCGAATATAATGTACCATATTAATACTGAAAAAAAACCTAGACAAGTGGCCTTTGAGTTATTCAGGAAGAAGCAAAGAAAGCAGGCTGATTTTCTGTATTCGCTGAGAAGGCTGTTTGTTGAACGAAAAATGATGCAAGCACAGTATCAAGTCACAAAGGATTTTTTTTAAACATATATTTATTGTAGATTTTAGTACAACAAATCCCACGTAACTGTGAACCAGAAACAAAGAACGTTAGATACATCGGTTCAATTGTCAATACATTACATGTTGGAGTCATCATGGATAGGTTATCTGGCAGGTGTTCACCCCTAAATTTCAGAATTTGTTTTACACTTCGCTCGTAGCACCCACCCCAATGTCACCCTAACTCGCAGTCAGCTGCCTTTGTCTGTTATTACTAGTCTGCAGGACAACCCCTGGATTGATACAGCAATGCTTCAGCCCTCATGCACCAATCCACATTTGATTCCCATTCCTGCACAGTCAGGACAGTATCACCACTCTACTAGCGGATCAAATCTCGGTGAACTACCATCAGAGCAGCATTACAGAAAAGCAGTGTGTGTCTGTCTAATGTTTGCTCTCCCTAGATTCCCAGGATCACCAGCTGTGGCATGAGATCTACTGTTATTTCCAACACCTCTGTGGTCCTGTTCCTTACCTACCCAGAATGGCTGAATCTTAGGGCAGCCCCAGAGTGTGTGTACCAGCGTGCCCCTCTGTCCATATCCCTGCGAGCATAGGTCGGAATCACTCCTTCCCTTTCTGAATAGCCTGGTTTTTGTAAAGTATGCCCTTTGGAGCACCTTTAGCTGGATCAGTTGAAACCTTGCTCTTATCGCCACCTCACGGAGATTCGGCATGCCGCTCCCCAATCGTCATCCTCAAGTTTACCCAGGTTAGTTTCCCAATTCCCCCTCAAAATGTCTAGTGAAGGGAGGCCATTATGTAATAGCGTAGAATAGATTTGAGACACTGCTTAGCTGGTCCCGGACACCCCTAACACCCTGCACTCTAGAGGTGTTTTGCTTGTTTCTCACTCAGTAACTATGGTGGTCTAGGATATATGTCAGCCACGGGTATCTAAGATATTGACTACTCGTTAGTTCCTATTGTTCTTGAAGTTCAGAAAATGGATTAATCTTGCTGTCTCGCCATACATCCCCAATTGGGGATCCCATTTTCTATGCCCCTGAATGACTCGCAGACCCTTCAATATATCGGAATCCCACAGTGGGCATTCCAGGACAGGAGGTATGCCACAGACTTGTGCCAGTTGATGCAAATCCCCTAGTAAAACCGAAAGGTCCCATGAATCTGCAGAATCCTCAGCCCAGAGACTTCTGGATCTGCCAGATAGAGCAGAATATCGTCAGTGTAGAGGGAAATTACGTCTTCCCAGTCCGGATCCTATCTCAGCCCATGGAATAGCGTGTCCCTCTGTACCCAAGTGGTCAGTGGCTCGAGTACACTGCGAACAGCAGGGGGGTGGACAATGGGCATCTGGCTAGTCTGAACTATGTGGATAGTGCCCCATTGACTTTTACTCTCACCAGAGGATTAGTGCATAGTAGTCTCACCCAGGACAAATATCTGAGGCCGAATCCAATCTTCTCCAGTACTGCCCACATGTAGGGCCATGCTAGGGAATCAAACGTCTTTTCAGCGTCCAGGGCTAGCAGAATCGTCGACTCAGCTATGTAGGTCCTGCATGCTAAGCACCCAGCCAGGCAACACAAGTTGTGTCTTGTTGCTCTGTGGGACATGAAGCTCGATTGATTCAGGCCCACCAGGGAATTAACCACCTGTACCAAAGCAGTTGGCTAATACTTTCACAAGAATCTTGGTTTCTGCATTTAGCCATGATATCAGCCTATAAGAGGCACAATCCTCACTTGGTTTCCCAGGCTTGTGGATCTGTACAATCGTTGCCCGTCTGAGTTCCTCCGGTAGGGTGCCATTTTGTCTACCCCCAATCATATAGTTCACACAGGGGTTCCACGATGCGGGATTAGACGCGTGTAAAACAAATTCAGGGGTAGGCCATTGGGACTCTGCATTTTCCTTCCCTTTATCTGGGCTATAGCTTCAGATATTTCTGCCTCTGTGATTTCCAATTCCAACCCCAGCCTTGTGTCCCAGTTGGGGGACTGGGAGATCTACGACAAATCGTTCTAGGTTGCTGGTTTCTCCTGTTGGTCTGGCTCGGTAAGAGGCAAAGGTCTGTGCCAGAGTTTCAACTACATCTCCGGTATTCGTCCTGACCGCCTGCACCCAGCGACAACTCTCTTCCCTTTTTGCTAGCCAGGCTAGGAGTTTCCCTGCTTTGTCACCCATCTCAGAGTCGCCTCTGCTGCTCTCGAAATTTGCCCTTGCCTCTTGTTGGACATGAGTCTGCAGGTCGTGCCTGAGTCCTTCTATGCTATGCACCAGTTCCAGTGAGGGGGTCATCACATAGTCTCTTTCCTACTGCATCAGGGTAGATTCCATCTCTCTAGTTTCCCCGCCTTTCAATCTCCTTTTTCCTGATATGTGAGCAACAAGTTGTCAGAGTATGACCGTCTTGTAAGCCTCCCAAAGTATTACCTCTGAGTCCACCGTACCTTTGTTTTCTTGAAAATATTGAGTGGTGGTTTCTGTGACCAGCTTTCTAGTGTTCCAGTCAAATCCCAGGGGTCGGGCCTCCACTCACTGCTTGACCTCAGGACCTCCGTCTGCAGGTGTTTAACTATGATCGAGTGGTCTGAGATACCCGCTGTAAAAATGTGGCGTGTTTGAATCAGCCCAACTGACATTAGGGCACTCGTAAATACTTTATCCTGGACAGAGAGTGAATCGTGTTAGCCACGAATGAGTATTGGCGTGTCACAGAGTACTCCCTCCTCCAGAGGTCGAGCAGTGCCTCCAAAAAAAACTGCAATAAACGCAGATCTATCCAGGGTTTCTCTTCCGACGCAGTCACCCTGTCCATCTCTCCATGTGTAGTTAGGTTAAGGTCTCCGCCAACGAGGAGTATAGCCCCTGGTAGCCCCATTAACCAGCTCCCCAATTTGTCCATTTCTACTTATTGTAGCCTCAGGGAGGGGAGTTGGGGGGGTGGGGGGGGTAGTAGCAGGATGCCAGCACAAATTCTTCCTCACACCAATGCCCACGCACCGCTGCCCGGAATCCCAAATCATCCACCCACGACTGCATGACCAGTTGCTGAAGGGATTTGCGGGCCAGGATTCCCACCCCCCTGGACCCTCTAGCCAACCCCACGTGGGCTAATAGCCTGTATCTACTCTGGGTCAGGAATCCACAACAGTTGCCTACAAGGTGGGTTTTCTGCAAACAATGATGTCTGAATCTTGTCTAAAGAGGTACTTCCACACAATGCCCTGTTTTTGCTTACTAGCCAGGCCATTCATATTCCAAGAGAGTATTTTTGGGCACCTGAGAGCGCGTGTCCCACCATTCTTGGGGTAAGTCAAAGTCCTGCCAGGTTGCCCAACCTTTCCCAGATTGTGTTCTGAGCCATTGTGTCTCCCGCAACCCCCTCCCTCCCCACTCCATGGAGTTGCAGGTGTAGAACTACCTGCCTCCCCAATGGCTGAGGAGTCTGTCGCCTCAATTTAACAAGCTTATACATTGGTTGGTCAGTTCAAATACTGTGCACCAAGCAGTTCACAATTCTAAAATAGTACAGACAACGGCAGTGGGGGGTGAACCAAGGGCGTAATCAACAACAGCATGACTAGCCATCCACATCACAAAGGAATTTCTACACCATCCTGCACGACTTCTCTGAGTACTCTAGACTGTATTTCAACACGAAAGGAAAGCTAGTGAAGTATAGGAGGCTCAAAGTGGCACCTCTGAGTACACGCAGCAAAGTTATTGATGCTGGGCTTTCTATCGATACAAGCGCACCCATCATTGCTGCAATCTTCTTTAATCAATTAGCTTCAAGTCTGAATGCAACAGAAGCCCCAACTCTGAATCCCCTTGTGAATTCTTTCATCAAAGGGGGAATGGATAGTTTGAGCCAAACTCGCTTGCTTTGTTGGAAACATTTAGTTTTGACTTTATTGACCAATTCCCTAATATTTCGGCGTTCAACCCATTAAATAGGTCTTGCTTATTCAACATTTTTTATGCAATCTCTTGCTTGAGGCTGATCAATTTCCGTGATATAGATTCAATAAACCCCTTGTCTACTGCTGGGGAATTCAAATCCCAGGATGTATGCTGACTAATCATATAAAAGGTGGACCAACTCCAAAGTATGAGCTTAGATGTTCTCTGTCTTCATCCGTCTACCAGCAGCAAATGTGTCGCAGGTTAACTCGAGTATGAGTCATACCCATGTTAGCTATGCAGCTGCAAGAAGTCATGTGATATCTATCCTAAATTGACCGATTAGACCTTTTAAACGCTCACCAAATATTGTAGCTGAGGTCAAATTTAATTGTAACAAAGGAGGACAGTTTGGTTAAAATATGATGCCTAAAACACAGAAGATTTCATGATGGAGCATTATGTAAATTAATCATGGGTGTGGCTTCCAGACGGGTTGAGCAGCAAAAGATGAGCTTAGATGCTCTACTATTGGTGTAAACTATTCAATGATCAGTATGATGTGTGCCCTAATGCTTTGATTGGAGCTAACCCAGCATCAAATGAGGAGGAAGCGAGGGCACATACAAGACCATAACACATACTCATAGTGGCAAATTTTTATCAACCTGAATGGCAGCTGCTGTTTCCAAGAGACCTGGGTGGGCCCTCACAGAAACCACATTGGGTACCTTAGTAGAATAAAATATCCTATACTGAAACATAAAACTGGGAGTCCCATGGGAGGTATAAACGGTGGGGGGTCTTTCATAAGCTTCATACCATAACTCAACAATGGCCTTTAACAAATGCCCACATTCTGCACGGGAGACTGATTTGGTGCCAACCAGTAGGACATGTGATATATATATTTATATATGTATGTTTTTATATATATATATATATATATATAATTGAATGTCTATATCCCTCCATGTCGTAACGCTAATGAGGTGCATATTCTAAACATCCTAGAAGACGTAGTTCAGCAAATTAGAGGTGCTACGGATAATGTTGTTCATTATACTCTGCTGATATTTGGCGATTTTAATATCACATGACGCGGAGAGACAGCTGGGCTACAGGCCTCAGATCACGCTGCCACGCTTGGGCGATTCACATGCCTCAGGCCCAGGCTACAGTTCTCCTGTAGCGCCGGCCCCAGGGGGTTTTACAGAGCAATATTTCCCCGTTCCTCAGTATCTTTTTTTCCCACCAGAGCGATCGGAGGCCCCACTCAGTCTACTTGGTGACCATCTGTTCCATCAAGATGGCATTTACACCCACTCCTTCGTGACGCGGTCTAGCCTTTCCGTACACTGCAACTGGAATCACCTGAAAGTCATTGACCCGGGTGATTTAAGATGAACCGCATTCTTGCTCCTCCACTCGTGAGGCAGCAGAAGCTGGGTAGGTCGTCCTATGGAGTCTTCACTATGACACTAAGTACCACCACATGGTTTGTTTACAGGTCTCCCCAACAGAATCCAGATCTCTACTATGAGATTACTACAGCTTACCTCTGTCTATATATTCTAGCATGCTAAATAAGCATAACCTCTGCTCTTACTCAAGGAGGAAGAATTGCTACCCTAATTGGGTGAGTTTTTATCCTTTGTGACAAAGTGTGTGAAATCTAATTGCCTGCAAGTACCCCTGAGTGTGTCACGGTTTGTTGTGTGGTTTGTTTTTCACTGGTCTATTTGCACCAACACTGATAGCAGCATGTTGAACAATATTATGCATGCCGCACTAAGATGAGAATATGTTTACGGTTACCTGTGCTACGCAGGTGGCTTGTTTCATGATTTTATTTCAAGTTCAAGTCGGCTGCTTCTTTTTTTAGAGAACACTATATTAAGGTATCACCTATACGAAATCTAGGTTACTTGTGATTGGATAATCCTTGATATGACCCAGGATCCCAACCACTGTGTAGATTAGGGTTAATTGGTCCTGACGAATTGACAGCTGATCATTATTGATTTACCAATGGCAGGAAACATGTTGACCCTCTGAGCTATCACAGATCATTGCTTCTTTTGATAGCCACCAAGTTTTTAATTGGACAAGTAGACTCACCTATTAAACATTTTATCTTCAGGACTACTTAATCTATTTTAACATGCACCTCTACACACACATACGCTCTAATACACCAATCTAAATGAGCAGCCCTACACCCACAGTTCACATATGGCATTGGAACAAAAGATCTCCGATAAAGAGCCCCCTTGTGGGTGCCCGTCAGGCATTGCAGCTCTGGCCCGACGAGAAGCATGCCCTAGGATAAAGCATAACACCCGTCTGGGTGTGTGAGGGTTCCTCTTCCTAAGGAAGCGGAACCCCCATCCGTTTTCCTAGTTGTTGACCGACCTCATATTCTCTCCTTTTTCACCTATAAGGAACTGCATACCCTCTGTTGTAAGATTTCAATATCACTCTTATTAAAGAGATCATTGTTAATGCCATTATTGACAAGAAAGCAACTTGGAGCATCCCTGAGCTGGTATTGTGCAGGAGCAAAACTCCAGCTGGGCAGAGGCTTCACGTCATTGCTGTTGGGCTGTGGCTTGTCCTTTTAAATGCCATACAAACATTGAAATCCCACCCAGTAAAATATACAGGTCTGGTAATTGGTCCACTCTGATTTACTATATTCCGGTAAATGTTGAAGTCTGGGCACTGGTCCTGGGCATGGAGGTAATTTCATACCTGGAAAGGAACCACAACTCATTAGTGGCAACACTCATGTTAAAGGTGTCCTTGCCATGCTAGCTCGATCGGGCTGCTCATAAAGAGACAGCAGCGGCCATATTGAGGCAATTTTCTACTCCAGTGCTGACAAGCTGCGGATAGGTAGTCAGCCAATTACCACAATTCTCCAAATACAGTCAAAAGGCTGTTGCTTCTTCCATTTACAGTGCTGAAGTTTGGGGTTGTACCATAAACAGAGATTCCTGGTAAGAAAATAAATAAGCTCTCTCCTTTTGCTGGGACGTGGAACCCCTTTGGTGCCTAAGTATTTTGAGTCTCTCATATCATTGCCATATGCCAAATTTTGTAATGGTTATGATTACATAGGAACCCACAGGTTGGAGAGAGTCTAAGATCTAAGTTGGAGGTTGCATATTGCAATGGAGCTGCTTCAAATCAGTCAATGACGTGTATAAAATGTCCTCATTGAACTGATATTCAGCCAATCTGAAATAATACAAAAGTAAAAGTTGTTTGCTGAGGCTCCTGAGAGCTCAAGTACTTTTTGACATCTAAAATTATTACAATGCAACAATTGATCCAAGCATTGCATTACACATATGTAATATGTTAATTCACAGACAAATATGTTAAAAACCATATATTGGATTGGATTACAGTAAAATACTGTTGGAGGCAATACGTTTTGCAACTCCCCGTCACTTTTTCAAGGCAGTGTAAAAAAAATAATACACAGAAAAAAAAGAGAAGTAAATAACTTATTAGAAATTCACATATTTGTGTGTTAAGGTCTTTCTCTAAATAAGGAAGAACTAACAGGTTACAGTAAGTAATAATGTCCAAATAATCTGTGTGAAAGCTTTATACTTCCTTTGCGATAATTAGCTCTATACTTAATATTCGGGATTATTCTCATTATCACATTTCATTCATAGTTGTTATACTTGTGCAAGTATTCTAATATTATTAAAAACATTTTATATAAAGTGGCAGATAGTTAATTTATAAAATTAATGTACAAGAAATATATTTCACACCGCGCTTAACATATTGTAACTTGATTAATTAATCGTACTAGTTTTGGAATGACCGATCCACGTATTCCAAATATTTCCACTATCCATCAGAGGTTGTTTGCAGTTTTAACATGCACACAAAGATTATTCATATTTTGAAAATCAATAATATTGAGCTGAAAGGCAAAAAAATTTGGTATAACAAATTCATTAAAATAACATTCAATTTAATTCTAGTTATGCATAACAAGGTCCACATACAGTTAAAAGTGATGAGCTCTCATTAAATTAGCAAGCATCAAATTACAGCAGTAACTCTTTAGATTCAATTATCTGGGGACATAATATGTACAATGATACTACAACTCCTTATTCTTTATATACTACTGTTAGAAATGGGGATCTTTAATCGGCATAGGTATGCACCTTTGTCCAAGTAGGGACCCTTCCTTCTAGTCCAAGTAAGGAAGTTACACACTTCAGATAACCCCTGCTCACCCCCTTGGTAGCTTGGCACGAGCAGACAGGCTTATCTCAAAGGCAAAGTGTAAAGTATTTGTACTGCAACCACACAGTAACACAGTGAAACACAACAAATGGGCACCACACCAGTTTAGAAAAATAAAGTCTCTTTATCTAAACCAAACAAGACCAAAACGACAAAAATACAACATACATGTATTAAGATATCATTTTTAAAACAGTTACTTCAAAATTAGCAGTTGTAGAAACAAATAGCTCCGCCTGGGGCTCTTATGACGACACGAGGTGGCGGCATCAGGCATGAAGTCTCAAGGAACCCCAAACAACAGTACCTTGGAAACGAAGTCTATAGACAATGCGCGGTGTCGTGTCGGTGCCGAGGCGAAGCCGGTTCACTGGTTGCCACCAGGTAAGCGAGGCGTCGAGTCCGTGAGGAGGCGAGGCGTCGCATCCAGGACAGGGGAAGTTAGGCGGCATCGGCAATGAGGCATCGATTCTGGTGTGGCGATGCGACGTCGAAGAGTTTGTGAAGTCACCCTCATCGGTTATTGGCTCAGCGATAAAGGGATGCTGGAGCTGGCGTCGGGAAGGCTGATAACTGCAGGTGTCGGCAGGCGTCGGAGCTGCGGTGCAGGCGGGGTGATGGGTTGTGCACTTCATGAGCGGTGCCCCCGGCGTCACTGACGGCTTCAGAGTTGATTTTCTTGCTTTGCAGCATCAACCACACAATTCTCAGGGCCTAGGAACTGGAGTTGGCGCCCTTTTGAATGCAGGAGTCCACAGAGGAGTACAGGTGCTGGTCAGTGGGTTGCAGGTGAAGTCTTTGTGGCCCTGAGACTTCAGAAAAGGAGGCTAGCACACACAGGATTCTTCTTCAAGCAGGTTCACAGCAAAGTTCCAGTCTTTGTACTCTTCTTGGCAGAAGCAGCAACTGCAGGCCAACCCAGCAAAGTACACACAGCAAAGGGTCAGTACTCCTCCTTACAGCTCTCCAGCTCTTCTCCCTGGCAGAGGTTCCTCTTGAGTCCAGACGTGATCTAATTCTCTGGGGTTTAAGGTCCAATACTTCAACCCCATTTTCTCTTTGATCTCTTTGTGACAAGGGTCTCAGAGTCCAGTCCAAACCAGTTCTACCCTCTCTGGCCCAGCTTCACTATAGGAGGTGGAGACTGCATTGTGCAGAGGAGACACTGCCTATTCAGGTGCTAGTGAAACTCCTCCCACCACTCTAAATAAAGCCAAGGTCTATTCAGCTCTGCTATGAGTCACCCAGGAAAGGCAGGACACACCTCAACCCCCCATATGGCTGTCTACAGTGAATGCACATCCCCAGCTCCTGTCACTCCAAAACCAGAAAGTCAAAACACAAGCAGCAGAGGCACACAGAATGGTTAAACAAAACAATGCCTACTTTCTAAAAGTGGCATTTTCAAACACACAATTTAAAAACCATCTTCCTAAAAAGATGTGTTATTAAATTCTGAGTTCAGAGAGCCTAAACTCAATTTCTCACTCTTGTCCCAATGGAAAGTTATACTTGTAAGATGTTACAAAATAAGTCCCATGTTACTCTATGGGACATATAGCCTTTCAATAGTGAAAAACGAAATTGGCAGTATTTTACTATCAGGACATGTCACACACACACCAGTACACGTCCTACCTTCCACATACACTGCACCCTGCCCATGGGGGTACCTTGTGCCTACCTTAGGAATGCCTTACATGTAGGAAAAGGGGAGGTTGGGGCCTGGCAAGTGGGTGCACTTGCCAGGCCAACATGACAGTTACAAACTACATGCGCAGACACTACAGTGGAAGGTCTGAGACACATTTACTGGCCTACTCATGTGGTTGGCACAACCAGTGCTAAAAACCCACTAGTAGCATTTGATTTACAAGCCCTGGCACACTCAGTGGACTTTACTAGGGACTTACCAGTAAATCAAATATGCCACTCATGGATAACCAACCATAATTTACACAGAGACCATATGGACTTTAGCACTGATCAGCAGTGGTAAAGTGCCAAGAATCCTATAGCCAACAAAATCAGGGCAGGAAAAATAGGAGGAAGAAGCAAAAGAAATTGGGAATAACCCTGCAAAAAGGCAATTTCCAACAACTACATAGGAGAAGTTCGGTCCTCTGGCACAATGGTTAGTCCTCAGCATCCAGAAGGAGGGATAACGGGGGAAAGGTATCTTCACAGAAGAATATGATAACAGGGTGGTTTAAGAGAAAGGAAACAAGAAACTTCCAGTGATCCCCAGAACTCACAAGTAAAAGAGGTAAAAGTAGCACCCACCAGTGTCTTAAACAACATGGCATCAAAAATAAGAAGTTGTTGCTGTACTGATATGGTAAAACGTCTGGCTATTTTCCCTTAGTGAGTATTAGTATTGTAATAAATATAGAGCATCTCCAGAGCAGTTGAACTGGAAATGGAAAATGCTAAGATTATCATCAAGCCCACATTACTATCGAATTAAATGTAGACAAGGATAACCTTATTCATTAGAAGAAATTAATGCAAGAAGTAGCTACAGGGCCTAACGTTAGTGCACTTATCTGTAATAATGAATGATCTTAGTGACAACATCTATGCTTGTTCTCAACTGTAACCCCACCAAACTGTAGCAAGGATCAGAAAAGGAAACTTTTGTTAAATTAATTACATAACACATACAGTAGGTGCATGGCAAACTAGGCCATATATTCCGAAAATACAAGTCTCTTATGAGGAAGAGGCTGCCAAATGAATTAACTAAATCACTTCCATGAGATGATGTGAAACAGGGTAAAAAAACTAATTCTTGAGAAGTGTGGCCAGAAAATAAATATATATATATATATATATATATATATATATATATATATATATATATATATATATATATATATATATATATATATATATACACTCAAACATGCCAATCAGAAATTATGCCCAACAGAAAGTCCGATGAGTGAGAACATAGATCTAAAATAAAGGCTAATAGATTGTCGTATTAGGTCTAATACAGGTAGAGAAACAGGCGAACAGACCTGTTGATTAATTTTGGAGTCCATAAAGAGAGCGTGTTTGCATGTACACTTAAGGAAGGACCCATGATAATGTTTAAGAAATTGAAAATAATAGCTGCATAAGCAATTGAACAAATCTAGCATGACAGATGGTGGCCAAGACAGTCACAGGCAGAGTGTTGTGCTGTCATGCAAAGGTGCGTGTGAAATGGACAAGAAAATGGAGCAATTTAAATATCCCTAGTTTGGTAGAAAAGGCCCGGATAATTTGGAAAAAGTGCAAAAGATCTACAAAACAGAAAGTCTGAGTATGCCATCTTGATTTCATGGTTAATTAAATTTAGTTTTATTGTATTTATACATTAAAAACATTAAAGTTCCATTTACCCCTGAGAGGCAAGGACAGAGGAGCAAAAGCGAGAAAAAAATAAAGGGGGAATTAATACAATAAGTGCTGCTCATGTATTGCCCTTGAAGAAAGCTCTCTATCTAAGGACTTTCAATGAGATGACATTGGATTTTGTCACTATTTTATTAAGAGCTGCCACCCTGCTTGGCCTTGTTATTGTCACAAGGGGATGTTTTTCATCTATGACCTGAAATAGAAGCAAAGATACTCAGTTATTACTATATTCAACTGAAGCATATATGGAAGGGATGACCTATCTTTAATGATACGCCATGTTTGTTGCATACAGACTAGGAGGGAAAACAATAGAATGCAGTTGGGAAAATAATTAGTCACCACTGTTAAGGCATTAGCGATCACTTTACATATGAAAGAAAAATGTGGTAGAACTGAATACACCTCCTTGATTATCTACATGTGTGTATCTAAGTACAGAGGACAACAATGTGATGAATATAGGAGAGTTGCTGCCTAACCACATATTTAAAATGCCAGTGCATTTTGCTGAGACCAGCTTAAAACAATTGGGTATTAACAAAGTATGCAATACCAGGGGCTATTGAAAAAGAACCATTTTTCTCAGGAACATTAAACAAGCATTTGCAATGCAAAAGGTCTCGCATTTATGAGAGTTTGAGCTGTTGGCATTGTAAATGACAATGTCTTTTATTCATGTGTTGTTTTTAAAACAGATAAATAAAAGGCAGTGTCATTTACAATGCCAATAGCTTAAACTCTTGCAAATGCAAGACCTATTGCATTGCAAATGCGTGCTATAAAAATTACAAAAAAGCTTTAGGAGAGAGCGTGCCCTACCTGCAACAGCAGGCAGGACAAAGCTATTTGAGAAAATAGTGCTTGGAGGCTGTAATTAAAGCCTACCGAGCAACAACACACGTAACAGGGGGTGTCGCCATGGGAAGTTACAAAATGAGACATGCGCTGCCCAGGCTCGACCTAAAAATGAAGCTTCTCGGATAATACAAATATTTTCCTAGGACTTTAACAGCAAAGAAGGTCCTATTTGTTTCAGGTGAAATCAAGAGCAGGGTTGTGTTTAAACCAGAGTTACAGGTAGCAGACATCATTAATATACCTGAGGTGAAAGAAAAGGGGTCAGTCACACAGAACAAATTGCCTTAGAAATGAGTCAGGGCAAGTTAAGAGCCAAAATACAAAACATCTGTGACTTTTACATATCTCAACCCCTGCCTATACTACCTATAGAAGGGAATAAGCAGTGCTTAATTTGTAATAATAATAATAATTAAAAAAGTAAGTGCCAGTGCCCCCTCTCAGGAGGCCACTGCAGCATGAACCACCCATAGCCCCTGCCATTGCTGCCAATGACAGTACCAACAAAAGTACTAACCATTACACTCTTACAAGTGTGACAATTCAGACTAATCCGGCCACCAAAAGATATAACAATGGCTTGAATGGCAGGAATTAGTCATTTTTATTGTATATTGAATTATAAAACAACTGTTTTTGTGCTCATTTCAAAATTAGACACACAGTGCCACCATGTGGTAGACTGTCCTAAGTGCAGGTGTTGATAATTAAGTGCTGGTGCCGAGCACAGGAAACCACCGGCTCAAATCAAGCACTGGGAATAAGCTCTCGCCATCTGCACAATCCGGAACAATCTTCTCAGACAGCTGTTCTGTAAAGCATGAAAGATGGTGATACAGTGATTTTTTTTTTTTTTTTTTAAACACCCACATCTATTCGAAAGAGGCGTCAAAAGAAGTATCAAAAGCAAATAGGGTAAGAAGAGTTCTTTCTGCGACGATAAAAGGAGCGATGAAAAGTAATGCCATGAAACCATGGGATATTCTACTTCAGCTACTTCTTTTTGAGGCAAGGAACCATTAGCGGTAGACATGCCTCCATAATTTTCAGCATGTGTTTTGTGACAGTAGCAGCACACTTGCAGTTATTAGTTTGTCATCCCTAATCATGAAAGCGCGCTGAAACCAAAAGGCAAAACAGGTGGACCTGCTGACTTTCATGAGTCTCAGGGTAGAAAGGAAGAAATTATTCCCAATACTGTCCAAGGAGATGAGGGATCTAAGAGCCGATTTCGGTGCAAGAAAAGTAACAGTACAGGGGCGGCTCCTCCACGTGGGTGGAGGAGCGTCGCCCCACTGCTTTCTCGCAGTGCGAGAAGCAGTAACATAAAATGGTATTTTAAATACCATTTTATGTTTCTGCTTCTCGCACTGCGAGAAAGCAGAAGGGTATGCCTGGTTGGGGGCGGGCGTTCCTGCTCCAGGCAGAGGAGGAGTGGCTTGCCCACTGTTGTGGGCGCTGACTGTTTGGTCGGCCCCAGGGCCGACCAAACCAGTCATGCACACTCTGCATTTTCTCTATGTAGGCTGCATGCAGCCTACATAGAGAAAATGGCCTCCCCCATAGATGCCTGTGGGGTCAGCATCCTAGCCAATCACAGCGCTGCCATTGCAGCATTGTGATTGGCTTAGGGGAGGAGAGGGGGGCTGCCTGCTTCCTGTGAGGTGTTAGGCCCAGAGAGGAGACGCAACGCGGGACCGGAGGCGAAGGTAAGTTTAAGTGTAATTTTTTTTTTATTGACCCCCCCCCCTCGCGACCCACCCCTCCACCCACAAGTCATGCCGGGCGCGACTGTAACAGTAGTGCCATCGTACTAGAGAATTCAAGTGCAGCAAGCATAAACAAAAACTCCGCCTGTTGAGTAAGAAAACACAAATCGCTACTCAAAGTAGGATTTTCATGAATTCCATTGGTTCCATTCTGTAGACTGACCATATCAGTTTCAACAACAATTGGACAGAGAACTGAGACAGATTACTGACAGGCGGAAGGACCGGCACCTCCAACTGCTGCTTTTCTTTTTTTGATAAACAAATGTTATTGGTTTTCGAAAACACACAAACCACATTCCCACGGCCGAAAACATTTAGGCACCAAGTAAAGACCCACATCTGAACATCTTAAAGACTGTAATATTCCCACCATTTCCCCCAAACCTTGGTATGCTTCCGTGGGCATTGCCTGGTTTGATAGATTGCCTCTTCCGGTTTAGCACACCAGTCCATGGCGGTCCGCCAGTTCCACAGAGGAGGGGCCAATGGGGAGCTCCAGTGCTTTGCAATCTCCCTCTTGGCTAATACTGTTCCAATGCCCAGCAGAGCGCAGTCTCCCCGGGTCCCCCCAAAATCATAGACTTTACCCAGCAAGGCAACTCTGGGGGATGAGTCCATCAGGATGCCCAACACGCGGGCGAGGATTGACTACATTCCCCCAGTATTGTTAAATCATTGGGCAGTCCCAAACTACGTGAAAAAATGAGCATCCTCAGCTCCACTGCATGGGCACAAGGGGGCTGCCAGTTTGTTTGTCCGACACAGTCTAATAACCGGTGTAAGGTAAGTCATATGAACGGAGTTAAATTGTATCAATCACAGCCTGGAGGAAATGACCAGGTTTCTAGGGGACATTCAAGCATCTCTCCAATCAAGAACGTCTAACGGACCCACCCAGGTCTCCCAAGGAGCTTTTAGACAATCCAGGAAAGGCGCAGAATGTATAACCAGAGATTTGTAAACCTGTGAAAATCCTTTCTCCAACAGGGGGCCCATGAGGAGTTTTACCTCTAAGGGTTGAAGTCAGGCACATTAACCAGGGCTTCGCGATGAGCAGAAAGCGCATGTCTAATCTGTAGGTACTTGTAGAATTGGGAGTTGTGTAGCGAGAATTCTCCTTGGAGCTCCTGAAAAGATGTAAAATGTGAACCCTGCCACTTGTCACTCAGGACAGAGATGCCTATAAGGTCCCACCCCAAAAAATCCCCCCAGTTCCACCGTATGGTGCAACATTCTGCCCCTCCACAGGGAGGGTCTCAAGGGTAATCCTGCGGTCCGAGCCCATCTGCCGCAAGGCAGTTTGCCACAACCGCAGCACAATCTGAGTGATCTCCGGCACATCCCAGGGATTCCGGTTACTATACAGGTAGCCCATGAGAGTCCTAAACCCCATTCTCCCAAGTTCAAGGCTGCATGCTGGGTCATTCCAACCCCCCACTCAACCAATCATTTATCACCATTAGGTAAGAAGCCCAATAGAAAAAATTAATATTTTCCATTCCCAGTCCTCCATCTAAAGTCAACCAGATGCATTTACCATAGGCTACCCAAGACTGGCGGTTGGCCCATAGAAACAATCTAATTTAGGGAATAATGCTTGGAACCAGCGTTGATGGATCCATATGGGGATGTTTTGGATTATATAATAGTATGCGTGGGAGTAAAATCATTTTGAATAAGGCTATCCTGCCCATTATGTTAAGTGGGAGTTTAGCCCAGGAGGAAAGGGATCATGTCAGATTAGACATAAGAGTTTGCAAATTTAGAGACCATGCGAGGTGCGGCTCAAAGGCTAAATGGACCCTCAGATATGGGAAACTGGGACTCGTAATAGGAAGGCTGGTTTTCCAGTTCATAGTACTTTCAGCACCCTTCAGGGGAGCCAAAATAGACTTATCCCAATTGATCCTCTGACCAGACGCCACCCGTACATGGTCAGCATGTGTAATGGGGGATCCCAAAACAAAGGGCCAGGAGAAGAGGAGCAGAACATCAAGCGCATGTAGTGTGATCCAGTCCTCCGTGCCCAGCCCCCAATCAAATCCCCACACCTGTGCGTCACACCTGACCCAGACCCCCAAGAGGTCTATGGCCAGAGCGAACAGGAGAGGGAACAATGGGCAACCTTGCTTGGTGCCTCGCTGAACAGGGAAGGGTGTTGATAGGGTCCCATTAACACAAACCTGTGCTCTCTGTAGTGCATATAGAGGTTGAGCATATGACCGAAAACAGGGTCGAAAACCCATTCTCATTAGGACATTCCCCAGAAAGTCCCAGTCAACCGAATCAAAGGCCTTTTCAAAGTCCACCAATAACAATGCAGTAGGGTCCCTAAACTCGGATAATCTGGCCAGTGCCATCTGGACCCTGCGGATGCAGTGCTGTGTATTACGTTTCGGAATAAAGCCACATTGGTCCAGGTGGATCAACTTAGAGAACAAGTGTTGGAGGCTGTTGGCTAATGTTTTGGCATACATTTTTAATTCAGGGTTAATAGCGGATATCTGTTGATAAGACGACCATATTTCAGAGGGGAGCCCCCATTTGTGCAACACTACAATAGTGGCAAGGTCTAGTTCGGGGGGAAAATGTCCCATCCCTGCCGCTTCTTAGAGCATGGCCAGAAGGGGTCCCTTAAGGAGTAGAGGGAGTCGGCTATAAGTCTATGGTGTACCCATCGGGCCCCAGAGTCTTGCCTCGTCTGCATCCCCATCATAGCATTGCCCAGTTCCTCTACCATAAGAGGGTGTTCTAAGAATTGGCGTGCAGCAGAGATCAGCACTGGCAAAGGGAGGTCCCTGAGGAGTGGTGTGGAAGTTTCCCTCTCGAGACGCTTCGGGTGGTATACAGATTCTGGTAATTCTCAGCAAAAGTCCTCGCTATGTCCCTGGCTCTTGATACCCGTTTACCAATGTCACTCATTATGAAGGTAATTAAGCAAGAGGCAAGATCCTTGGTCGCCAGTCAATAGATCAACTTGCTAGACTTTTCGCCTCATTCATATATTGTCGTTGTTGAGGTCAGCCAGCATTGCCTAGCCTCATCAAGGGAAACCTGTCTAAGAGTCGTCCACTCCACCTCTAATTGTTTTAGTGTCTTCTCACAGGGAAAATCATAGTGCAACCTCTCCAGGGTCAGAATAGCAGCTTCCAGGGATGTTATCTGTTGGCACTTCACCTCTCCTTCCCTTTAAGATATGAGCGTGCCTCATCCCTAATGGTGGCCTTCCTATCATTCAAGAGCACCCCTGGGGAGGTCACTGAGTCCTTGTTAAGTGTAAGGTAGTCTTGAAATTTGTTTGACAGTATCTGTATAAATTCCCTGTCTGTGAAGTGCCAGGCATTAAGCCTCTACATTGGTTTTGGACCCGAGTCAGGGGCACCAAGTTTAATCACCACAGGAGCATGATCAGATCTCCTCGGTAACATATAAGAATTGGTGGAGTGAACTAGGTCGGATGCAGGGAGGAGTAGCAGGTCAATGCATGAATTAATTTTGTGTGCTGCAGACAAGTGTGTATATTGTCTGTCATGAGGGTGCCATATCCACCAGGTATCACAGAGACCTAAGCCATCCACTCAATCGTTCAGTCTTGCTGCTCAGCCATTGAGATCCGCTAGAATCCATTGTGGGGTTCATGACTGCGTTAAAGTCACCTCCTACAATTGTAGTTCCGTGTGGTAAGGGTGTGATCACAGCTTGTAGTTTCTGCAGGGTGGCTTTAGTTAGAAGTGGCAGAACGTATATGTTTAGTAGATGGAATGGGTGTGCCTCGATATTGCCCTGGTATGTTCATTGGAGTAGTCAGGCGGGCCCGCTTCAGAGTCAGAAGAGTCTTTCATCACTGAGTGCCATCTCCCTTGCCTGTTGAATCTACAGCATGCGGTCCGATGCCTGGTATGCGTAGAAGTGGCAGGAGCATCAGTGGACCCCCAGGGAAGAGGCCTGTTTTTATGGAGCAGGTGCTGTTCTGTAGCCGATTCCCAGGTTGCCTCTGGGGAGCAAAAAAAAAAATGGGATTTGAAGGCGAATATCACCTTTAACTTTGCAGAAAACATGAGCTGGTATTGTATCTTTTGGGCTTTCAGCTTCTGTGTGACATTATCAAATGATTTCCTCAGCTGTTGTATATTATGTGCACACCTCATGCAGGATCCTATCCCAATCTTTATAGTTGAGGATCTTGGCGATTATGGACCGTGGATTAGCTCCAGGTAGGGTTTTTGCGCCAGGGCCCTGTGGTCCCAATCAATGATAAAGCATGAGTAGAGTTGTTCCGGTGGTACCCAGGTCAGAATCAACTCTTCCAGAAAAATCTCTGGGTTCTCACCCTCAACACCCTCAGGGAAGCCCACAAAGTGCAGGTAACAGTGCCGTCCTCTGTTTCCCACGTCATCCACCCGATTTTCCATTGTTTTTGCAACGGTGGCCAGGTGAGAGACAGTTGAGGTGAGTTCTCGGACCTTGTCCTCAAGTTCAGGTACACGTCCCTCCGCGACTCTATCCGCTACCCCCGAAGGGTCCTGGCGTAGTAAAGAGACTTTAATCCCAGCTTCCCCTATTTTAGACTCCAGAGCTGAGCAGGATGTGAGGATAGCGTCTGTATCACCCTGACCAGAAGGTTGGATGTGCTGCGGAGCAGCCGGGGACCCATCATGGGTCCCTAATGTCGGAGCTGTGAATTTATCAATTTTGCTTTGAGCCTGCGATAAAGGGGGTTGTCCCGGCCTATGGCGCAGTGAGGTACAGGAGAAGTGCGAGGTCACAGGAGGGCTACCAGCGAGAGAAATATATGCTGTAAGAGTACTCCGGCCTGCTTGCACCGCTAGTTGTCAGTACAGGCAGCACAAGCAGCCAGCGTAGATTCCGCGAGGCACCAAATCCCAGTAGGCGCAAAACTATTCCAGACCACTGGGAGTCCTGTACTGTTCTGTCAGCGATAGGGGCCCAGGCTAGTTGTCCCCCAGCAGTGTGACCGCTGCTGCCATGAGAACACACTCAAGGAATTGGTGGGGGGGGAGTTCTCCATTACAACATCCCGCGGGGTCAGGCCTCAGCCACTACGTCCCAGTCCTGCAAGGTCTGAGACCATTTGATGGGTCGTGGCAGTATGAAGCGCGCTGCCCTGGTTCCAGCTGGTCCAAGGGCCCACGGTACCCCACATGCCTCACCTGGCAAGGGTGCTCTCCGCACTGCCCGCAGCTCTGTCTCAGTCCAGGAGCCACGGGATCAAAACACCAAATTCAGACTACTGCCCGGCGGCTGAGTTTGCCGCACTCTTTGGCAACCAAGCTCGGCGAAGAAGCTAGCGAAATGAGCTCCAGATGCAGCAAAAGGAGCGTTAGCCACAGATGCCGTCTCTCACCGCCGGTGTCCGCATGAAGCAGGGGCCATCCATGGTCGGGTTCGGCTACTGGAGCAGAGCTGCCATCTTGCATGCCCTGTGGTGTGGCCCAGTCCTCCGAGCCGCTCCGCTCCCCTCCCACATCCAGCTACGACAGCTACGGGACCCAACAAAGGAGACCTGGTGGTTAGCTGTCTCCTGGGCATGTCTAGGGCCCCTGTGTGTCGGTTATATCAGCACCAGGATTACAAGAACGCCACCCGGGTCCGGGAACTCAGACAGGTGTGTCCACCATCTTGGCCCCACCACTGCTTTTCTTTTATATACAAAAATGTGCCTTGGTATATATTGGAAGAGCCTAAACATCTTCACAAGCCAATAAACATTGCTACTTTAAAAAATCTACATTATAAAAATACTTCTATTCTGTCAGTACCCTCTGCTAGTTGTGTCAGAGGTTTGCACATTTGTTTCAGCTAAGGAGCCATTCACTTATTTCTCATAGAATGAACAAATCTATTGCTCAGCCTGAAAGTTCGTTCGGCAAAGATCACAAATATATCATGTCTCTTCCAGTCTACTTTCAGAATTCGCCTTCTCCTGTTTTGCTTCACACTGGGGATGACAACGGAATAAATGATTCGAGAACGTCTGACAAATTATTTGGACCTTCAGGGTTAGCCAAAGTGGTCAATACCGCTTCAACTAGCAGTTGAATTGGGACATGCATGGATGTGGGCAATACCAAGTCTAACATGCACAAGATGAGTGACTGTCAACTCCACAGGAGTGATTGTTAATCATGGTCTTCCATGCGGTGGTTTCAGTCAAGTAACGCACCCCCTCTATGAAAGTATCCAACAAGGATGTAGCCAAATGAGTGTTGAATGGCAATACTGCACGCATGACAACAGCCTTAAACGACTGACAGAAAATAAGGATATGCACATGGGTAACAACGATTACTCCCCTCCTGACCCACCTGTATGAATGACGGTGTAGTTGCAAAGATTAATAGCAGATATGAATAGCCAGACTCTTTGAAAGGATGATAAATTGAACCAGGATCACTTATTAAGTGACTCACTATGTCAGAGTTTGCAAGAAAAGATCACACTTGTTTAACATTGGATTTTTGTCAGTTCACCTGACACCCTAATGTCTATGTTGTGAATTATACGCATGGAGGTGTTAATGTGAACCTTACTCGGGTGTATTTTGAAAATAATAAAAAAATAATTTAAATAAAAAGTTTGCAGGAAAAAGAAAAAAAATCAGGGGAACGGATCTCAAACTCAAATTGCCAGATGGATAATAAGGTGTATTCAGGACTATTAAACTGAGGCGCAGGGAACACTAAGATGAACACCAGAGGCACATTCAAAACACAAAGAGTGCCACAAGGAATTTCCTGGGTAACAATATTTTTGCACATATTTTTAAACCTGCAACAGAGGTCTCTGTACACACATTAGCTAAATTATAATGCTGCAAATGGAAAATGTTACAATAGATTTATAATTTGTGGTGTAGCTTCCCCTGCGACTCTTCCATCTTCCCACTGACAGGAAAGTAGGGCAGGTCAAAAGAAAGCACTACGGTTCACACAGACATTTAATTCCAATGAAGGAAAACCATATAATCTAAATTGGAGTCTCTCCCGCTGCACTGTGAGTTTTGGGAAGCATGATCACGAGGTCCCTACAAGCACTAGGCTTAAATACTTTGGAGAAACAAATTGCAGTGTTCAGAACCCAACACTAGATGGTAGGAGACTACACAGCATGTGACTACATCAATACCACCTGCAAACCGATTGCTACTGGTAAGTAACATTTTCCTTATGCTAAATGTGAAGGGACTTCGTTTGACCAATCACAGATACTAGACGCCTCTTCTTACATAAGCTACAATGAACAGGGAAGAGTTCATTGTCAAGTCATAATGGGTGAAGAATGGACTGGGGTGCAATGTCGAGCACACGTCCTGCATAGGAAGCCAGTAAAGAGACACATGGGCTTTTTGATGGATGATACTGAAATTGAACAAAGAAAATTAGGACAGTCTTTTGGACTTTGGGTGGCGTGGTCTCTTGGTCTAATTGGGACTGATTGGGATAAAGATAGTTTAATATAACTTACGTTTCATGAGCATATCCTTATACAATCTTCTGCTTTGTTTGCTTTATTCAATATTTTACAGAGTATATGAAGGGTGCATTTGCCTGAAGAGGAAAGTGATGGGCTTGAAAAGCATGGAGGGATTTAATTGGTTTTTTCATGGATCTGTGGTTTGAGTGTGAAATACATAACAAAAAATATAAATGAACTAGGAGGTTACATTGGCAGTGTTGAGATTTATTTTTAACTTGGAGGACTTACAAAATTACAAAGTTATAAGGAAATGATAAAAAAAACAACCATTCACCTAGCCTAGCAAAATTAAAAGAGAACCAAGTGAAACACCCTTGTGGACATGCTGTAGCACTAAAATCTTACACCTCAAATACACACCCATTGGTTTAATAGATAGGGGACGGTGTTAACCTCAATTTCATGAGGCAACGTGTCCGAAAATAAGGTATAAATCAGCACATCAAAAATACAGTTAAGAAAGGAATGACTTAATAAGTGAGAATTAAAAAATGTGTAAAGAATTATTATAAATATTTAAAAGGTACAATACAGAACTAGTATGTGCAGATGCAGCAAATCTCGTTTAAATGCATAAATACATCACCATGAAGGCTCTCAGTAATAGAACAATACAAAGTAATAGGCAAAAATAGACCAAGTCCCAAAGATGCAGCAAACTCAATAAGAAATCAGACAGTATCCGTAGCAGGATAGGAAAGGTCTCTTGCTCAATCCCAAAATTGAGGGTTTATATAGGAAATCTCCACATAGAACAGTATGAAAACAACAGAATCATTGTGGTATGACCAAAGAAATACATTGCCAAAAATGTTAAAAAAAAATGTAAGTCCGTTTTTATATAGCGCAGCTACTCACCCTTACGGGTCTCAAGGCGCTGGGGGCCGTAGTGGAAATTAAGTGAGCTATTGCCCAGAGTCACATGGTGCTGTGCTGAGCTGCAGCCGGAGCCGGGGATCGAACCGTGAACCCTGTGCTCCGAAGTCAGCTGCCCTGGCCGCTGCACCACATCTCTCCATCTCTGCCAACAAATCAGAATTATAATAATAAAATATTCAGACAACCCTACCACCTAATCACTAACCTACTATACGAATATTGATTCAGATCTCCGGACCTTATATTATCTGGGGGTGTTAGAACAAACTAGTTACATAAAGAACAGTGGACCACTGTGAATGAATGTAATACTGTGAGCAAGAGGAAGATCCTTGGAGAAATGTTACTTTAGTGAGCCCATGCTAGAGAACCTTCTTTGAGAACTGTCATTCAGAAATTATCAACATGACTCGCTTGACTATGTGCAGTAGAAATAATAAACAGTGACTATCACATCCATTTTGGACAAGATGGCTTTAAGGCCTAATTGAGGCCTACTTAGCATAAGCCAGGAAAATACACTAACAGGTGATATCAAAATCATTTTGAAAGCAATAGCTCCATGTCCGCATACACATATTGATATTGAGTAGTTATTTATAGAGCACGAACTGTCACTCCGGAAGGAGCATCCTGGCACTATGCGGAAGAAAGTCAAGGTAGACAGGCGGGGACCCTATATGAGGGATAGGCAGAGTTCGTCTGAGGATCCAAAGATCCAGGTCTTCAGGGCCGTCTTAAACTGTGTTTCTGTTTTGATCAGCCTTAGGTGTGTTGGCATGAGATTCCAAGCCTTGGTTCCTAATGCAGCTACAGTTTTTCCTCCCTTGGTTTTATACCTAAAGCAAGGGGGTTTGAGGAAGTTTGCCGACGAGAATCTAAGAGTCCTGGCTATGGTGTAGTGGGTGAATCTAGCTGAGAGATACATTGGGCCTAAATTTAAGGATGCTCTAAAGGTGATTAAGAATATCTTAAATAAGATTCTCTTATGCAAAGGTAGCCAATGGAGGGTCTTAAGAGCTGCTGAGGCAGAGGATCTACGTGGTAATTTTAGAACTAGGCGAGCCGCCGCGTGTTGTACCACTTGTAGTCTCTTTAGTATTTGTTTATTTGCTCCTGCTAATAGGCTATTGCAGTAGTCTAGACGTGATAGGATGAGTGCCACCGCAACTGTCTTCCTGGCAGAGAGAGGAATAAAGTCGAAGAATTTTTTTAATGTCTTGATTATGTTAAAGCATGTCCCTGCCACCGTCAAGGCGTGTGTTCGGAAGGAGAGTGAAGTGTCGAATTGCACTCCCAGGTTTTTTGCTACTTCGACAGTATTTGGAGGTGCTGTTGCGTCTTCCGGCCACCACACACTTGGCTGGAAGGGGTTGTCTTTTCCTATCAGGAGGATCTCAGTTTTATCTGTATTGCACCTAAGATGGTTGAGCTTCATCCACTGGATGACCTCTGTTAGGCATAGTTTAAAATTCAGTTCTGCCTTGGTGGAATCTTTGTCCAGGGATAGGATCAATTGTGTGTCATCCGCGTATGACGTTACTTCAATATCAAAAGAAGATATCAAGGAGATAAGACGGGCCATGTAGATATTGAATAGCAGAGGGCTGAGAGATGAGCCCTGTGGTACTCCTGATGTGATGGGACGTTCAGCAGAGAGGAATGTTCCACGGGCCACTGCTTGCCTACGATTGGTAAGAAAGGATCTAATCCAAGCCAATACAGTGTTTGAGATACCACTAGTCTTAAGCCGTGCAAGGAGAATGCCATGCGAGATGGTATCAAATGCGGCTGACAGGTCGAGCAAAATCAAGACTGCCTTCCTGCCTTTGTCAGCCGTAGATTTTAATGTATCCGCTATTTCCAAAAGCGCAGATTCTGTTGAATGCTTAGGACGGAAGCTTGATTGCCGCGGGAGAAGGATCTTGGCGGTTTCGAGGAAGTTAGACAGCTCTCTGTTAACTAGTCTTTCTGTGATTTTGCCCAGTATAGGTAGCAGTGATATCGGTCGAAGATTTGAGAGATTGCATGAGTCTATATTTTTTTTTTTTCTTCAGTGGTTTCACTATGGCCAATTTCCATTTGTCTGGTACTGTGCCTGTAGTTAATGAGGAGTTGACTATCTGGTTAATCACCGGGTTAACAATGTTTATGATCTGGTGGAGGAATTTGAGGGGAGATTACTTGCTCAGAAAACTATTAATAATGCACATTCTTGATTAATACATAACAGCTTCCTCCCCAAACAAGTACAGCTGTATATTCCACAAACATCAACCAAGAAAGGTTGCTGCTAGATGGGTTAACAATTTGAAGTAACAACAATCGCAACAATAGCATTTAGGAATAAGGAGGCATTAAAGACCATATAATATGTGCACAGGTAGATAGTGATATTAAAAGAGGGGTAGTATTTAAAACAATGGTTGATGATACCAAGGGGCAGAGACTGATACCAGCATAATGCAGCTGCAGTTACAGACAGAACTATCCCAGCTTGTGAAATTTACATTAAGGGTCTATCAAGTGCTTTCACAAGTTGATAGCAATAAAGGCCAACCAAACACACTGCTGCATTCGAAAAGATAATGGATTTTAGAAACATAATGAATAAAACACTTAAAATGTGACACAGATATGGAGAAGCCCTAGTTCATAAGTATATTTGTTGGAGATTGGCCTAACCAAGATGGTCCAAAGTGAAGGCCATAAATTCTGAAAACCCCACAAACTTAAATAATCTCCCAAACATTTTTAAAGTAAGCAATAAAAGAAATGTATAATCAGAGATTTAGGGGGAAAAGGGAATATGCAGACATTGTAGTCATAATGTGAGAAAATGCCAGGGTCAAAGACAAGGTTTCAAACTCATGGTGGATGGGGAAATGGTGTCTCTCAGAAAAGGTCCTGCATTTTGGATTGTTGCACAATTTCTGCATGGAACACTGATTGGTTTAAAGGCTCAGTGGTGAAGCAGATTACTAGGTAAGCACTAGCATTCACTTTCCAGGTCAAAAAGGTTGTAAGTGTTCACACCACAAGTCCGGTGAACAGACTGTCATGGTGGGAGCATGCCTTTTTATACCTGTAAACGTCCTACATCAGATTTATCTCCTGTAATAATTAATTCTTTAAGAACTCACAAAGGCCAATCAGTATCAAAGAACACGTATTAACATAATTAACTCATATGATTACATTTTGAAAATAGGAAACAAGAAAAATCATATTTTTAATAACCGCTTTCAAGCAGAGGTGCAAAGAGGTTAGGTATTGTCATTTACATCCATGTTCCCTGAGGCTCCGGAGTGCCCTGCACCACTCACAGGCTCTCAGTTCTGTATTCAGCTTTCAGAGACACTATTCGTGGGTGTGGAGTAAAGATGTTGAATAGGGAAATCATGCAACAAAAATGAAGTAACCAAAATGTCAAAAACTATACGTTTTTGACAGCAAACAGTTGCATTTTGAAGAAGTATTAACAGGAACATTTGATTTTCTTCAAAAGCTTTTTACAAAATGACCACCACATTAAAGGAAATCAGGCAATTTTTGAGGAGTCATGTGACTGAGAAGGGGAGACAAGGAGATAAGAGATCCCAGCTATCCTTAAGCAAATGCTGACCATGAGAGTCCTGACCTTGCAAAATGTAGCCCCATGGTTGAACAGCTTCTCTCTAACCCCTCAGCTGGTTTCATCCACACCAGATGTGACCTCTTTCACTTGTAAGCACAGACTTGCTCGTTGCTTATCTCTTTTCTACCTTCAAGAACTTCTTGTGTTCTGGAGGCAAAACTAGATGCATGTACTAGAGGCCTTCAAGGGCTAGGTTTCCAAGTTCAATAATGTCAGTCTGTGGTGGAATAGTCTCTTGGTGACAACTGCATTTAATACCTACTTGTGGTCATGCTAGAGTACTCTGCTAAATATTATTCTCCAAAGATTTCCGTTCTCCTTGAAATGGTTGGCTGATAGAGAGAATCTGTTTTTCAGATTCCCAATGCAACAAAGACTTAACTTTCCTCGATAGGGGTGTGATCTTGGTCCTCCTTGCTTCATGATGTAATATTTTAAAGTCATGTTCAGCATCTAGATTGACCTAGTTGTGCTGTACCAGAGCTAGAAAAGCTTCTGGATTCAGATGCTTGCGGGAGACCAGAGCCCTTTGGCTACTGTCTTTCATAAATTAGTTCCAAAGCCGTAACTTTCCTGACATTTTACTGACTTTCTGGCATAGCGTTCATTAAGTTTGTCCTGCCAGATCCATATGCTAAGGGATCTTGAGCTTTTTAAGTGAAGATAATTTTCTCTTCCCGGTTCTCAGAAACGTGATGCAGCTGCTCATCAAGGTATTCTTGATGCCCTCATATGAAGATGGCATGTTCACCAATAGTGACTGGTCTCGCTTTGCAAGACTGCTCACTGAGAAACCAATACTTGCAACAAACCAGGAGAAAACTCTCTCTTCATAAGGAAACTCTGCTTGTCTAAAACTGCTGCAATGAAAGTCACAGCCTTTGAAGGGATCAGAGGCAATTTCGTCCAATTTACTGAAAAGCCCCGATGGCTTCTTACTAAAGCTTTGCTTTGAGGTATGTTAACCCCTTCGCTGCTAGGCCTTTTCCCCCCCTGTGCTAAGCCCTTTTTTGGCTATTTGGGGTAGTGCGCGCTTAGGCCCCTGTAACTTTTTGACCACATAAGGTATCCATGCCAAATTTGCGTCCTTTTTTTCCAACATCATGGGGATTGTAAAGGTACCCAGGGTTTGTGGATTCCCTGGAGGGGTCCCAGAAATTAGCCAAAATACAGCTAAATTTTGGGGGTTTTGGGAAAAATGCGAAAAAAGGGCTGCAAATAAAAGCGTCTGGGTTTTTCCCTGCAAATGGTATCAAAAAAGGGTTTGTGGGGCTGAAATCACCATTTTTCCAGCTTTTAGGGAATGACAGACTTTTGTCAGAAAAACAAAAATTTTCACACAGTTTTGGCATTTTTCTGGGACATAGCCTATTTTTGCTATTTGTTGTGCTTTCAACCTCCTTCCAGTTAATGGTAGAAATGGGTATGAAAGCAATAATGGATCCTAGACAGCTATACATTTTAGAAAAGTAGACACAATTCTGAATTCAGCAAGGGGTCATTTGTGTAGATCCATCAAGGTTTCTTTATAGAAACTAACAGTTAAATATAGGAAAAATTGAAAATTAGTTGAAAAAAACAGCCTTTTGTGTCAACGTTTTCACCTGTAACTTCTTCTAATTATGACAGCTCTTTGAAAGCAATATACCGTTACATCCGCTGGACCTTACTGGTTGTGGGGATATATAGGACTTGTAGGTTTACCAAGAACCCGACGAACCCAGAGCCAATAACTGAGCAGCGTCTTGCAATGTTTTCTTTTTATGTACCGGGTATATAGCAATTATTGTGGGAAAATGTATACATGGAAAAATCGGTATGAAAGACACCTATAGATTTCTGAAATGGGAACAAAATATAGAGTTTAGAAACAGTAGATATTTGCACATTTCCGAAATTGGGAATACTCATACTAGCATGAGAATTATCGGTCATTTTTTAAAATTACTTCTTTTTACACAATGTCTTTCATTTGGAAGGCAGAATGCATCAAAAGTCAATAGGTAATAACAGTTGCTTTACAAATCTGAATTACCCTAAGTCTCCCGATAAAAATGGTACCTCACTTGTGTGGGTAGGCATAGTGCCCACGACAGGAAATGGCTCAAAACCCAACGTGAACACACCACATTTTCACAATGAAAAATTACCCTTTTTTTGCAAAGGGCCTAGCTGTAGTTTTTGAACCCTAGCTCTGCCGGCACCTAGAGAAACCTAGCAAACCTATACATTTATGAAAACTAGACACCCAGGGGAATCCAGGATGGGGTGACTTGACTGCCTCTCACCAGGTTCTGTTACCCAGAATCCCTTGCAAACCTAAAATTTTGTAAAACAAAACACATTTTCCTCACATTTCTGTGGTGGAAAGTTCTGGAATTTGCGTGGATCCATGAATTTCCACCCACCCCGCGTTCCCCAAAGTCTTCCGAGAAAAATGGTACCTCACTTGTGTGGGTAGGCCTAGTGCCCGCGACAGGAAATGGCGCACAACGCAACGTGGACACACCCCAATTTCACAGTGAAAAATGACCCTTTTTTGACAAAGTGCCTGGCTGTAGTTTTTTAACCCTAGCTCTGCCGGCACCTAGGGAAACCTAGCAAACCTATACATTTTTGAAAACTAGACACCCAGGGGAATCCAGGATGGGGTGACTTGACTGGCTCCCACCAGGTTCTGTTACCCAGAATCCCGTGCAAACCTAAAAAATTGTCCAAAAAAACACATTTTCCTCACATTTCTGTGGTGGAAAGTTCTGGAATCTGCGTGGATCCACAAATTTCCTCCCACCCCACGTTCCCCAAAGTCTTCTGAGAAAAATGGTACCTCACTTGTGTGGGTAGGCCTAGTGCCCGTGATAGGAAACGGCGCAAAACGCAACGTGGACACACCTCAATTTCACAGTGAAAAATGGCCCTTTTTTGGCAAAGTGCCTAGCTGTAGTTTTTGAACCATAGCTCTGCCAGCACCTAGGGAAACCTAGCAAACCTATACATTTTTGAAAACTAGACACCCAGGGGAATCCAGGATGGGGTGACCTGACTGCCTCCCACCAGGTTCTGTTACCCAGAATCCCTTGCAAACCTAAATAATTGTCCAAAAAAACACATTTTTCCCCACATTTCTGTGGTGGAAAGTTCTGGAATCTGCGTGGATCCACAAATTTCCACCCACCCCACGTTCCCCAAAGTCTTCCGAGAAAAATGGCACCTCACTTGTGTGGGTCGGCCTAGTGCCCGCAACAGGAAACGGCACAAAACACAACGTGGACACACCTCAATTTCGCAGTGAAAAATGACCCTTTTTTGGCAAAGTGCCTAGCTGTAGTTTTTTAACCATAGCTCTGCCGGCGCCTAGGGAAACCTAGAAAACCTATACATTTTTGAAAACTAGACACCCAGGGGAATCCAGGATGGGGTGACTTGACTGCCTCCCACCAGGTTCTGTTACCCAGAATCCCTTGCAAACCTAACAAATTGTCAAAAAAAACACATTTTCCCCACATTTCTGTGGTGGAAAGTTCTGGAATCTGCGTGGATCCACAAATTTCCACCCACCCCGCGTTCCCCAAAGTCTTCCGAGAAAAATGGTACCTCACTTGTGTGAGTCGGCCTAGTGCCCGCGACAGGAAACGGCGCAAAACGCAACGTGGGCACACCTCAATTTCGCAGTGAAAAATGACCCTTTTTTGACAAAGTGCCTAGCTGTAGTTTTTGAACCATAGCTCTGCCGGCACCTAGGGAAACCTAGCAAACCTATACATTTTTGAAAACTAGACACCCAGGGGAATCCAGGATGGGGTGACTTGACTGCCTCCCACCAGGTTCTGTTACCCAGAATCCCTTGCAAACCTAAACAATTGTCAAAAAAACCACATTTTCCCCACATTTCTGTGGTGGAAAGTTCTGGAATCTGCGTGGATCCACAAATTTCCACCCACCCCGCGTTCCCCAAAGTCTTCCGAGAAAAATGGTACCTCACTTGTGTGGGTCGGCCTAGTGCCCGCGACAGGAAACGGCGCAAAACGCAACGTGGGCACACCTCAATTTCGCAGTGAAAAATGACCCTTTTTTGGCAAAGTGCCTAGCTGTAGTTTTTGAACCATAGCTCTGCCGGCACCTAGGGAAACCTAGCAAACCTATACATTTTTGAAAACTAGACACCCAGGGGAATCCAGGATGGGGTGACTTGACTGTCTCCCACCAGGTTCTGTTACCCAGAATCCCTTGCAAACCTAAACAATTGTCAAAAAAAACACATTTTCCCCACATTTCTGTGGTGTAAAGTTCTGGAATCTGCGTGGATCCACAAATTTCCACCCACCCCGCATTCCCCAAAGTCTTCCGAGAAAAATGGTACCTCACTTGTGTGGGTCGGCCTAGTGCCTGCGACAGGAAACGGCGCAAAACGCAACGTGGACACACCTCAATTTCGCAGTGAAAAATGACCTTTTTTTGGCAAAGTGCCTAGCTGTAGTTTTTGAACCATAGCTCTGCCGGCACCTAGGGAAACCTAGCAAACCTATACATTTTTGAAAACTAGACACCCAGGGGAATCCAGAAAGGGGTGACTTGACTGTCTCCCATCAGGTTCTGTTACCCAGAATCCTTTGCAAACCTAAACAATTGTAAAAAAACACACATTTTCCCCACATTTCTGTGCTGGACAGTTCTGCAATCTGCGTGGATCCACAAATTTCCTCCCACCCAGTATTCAACCAGGTCTCCCGATAAAAATGGTACCTCACTTGCATGGGTGGGTCAAGGATCCGCGACAGGCAAGGGCCCAAAAGCTATTGAGACGAAATCAAAATTACCAATCACAAACCAACCTGGTTTTGCATGGGGGGTCCCATGAGTTTTTGGCCCGGGGCATCGAAGGGGTTAATGCACCTTTGTAAGCAGTCAACCTGATTGCCCAGTTATGCAAGTATGTAAATATAAAGATGCCTTTTAGCTTGAGATGAGCAGCCATCCTCCTCTGTATTAGTAAACACTCTAACACTCTGGAGAAGATTTCAGGCGTGTTGATATCTTGAACTGATATGAAGATCCCACTTAGAACCTCGGGTACTTCTGTGTAAGGACTACATTCAGGTTTCCTCCTTTTTAGGTCATGCCTAAGAGAGCACATGTGCTGTTCCTGCAAGAGATTTTGTTTACATGCAGTGGGCTTACAGTCCTCCCATTGCTTACCATTGGTTGGCTTCATTGGCACTCTCATTTGTCTGCTTCTATGTGGTCAATGCATGCCGGCTTCACTTCCTTTTAGTCCCATGGAGCACTGCCCAAGTACTTGTGTCCTTCCACTGCTTCTCTTGTGAGACCTGCTTTTCTCTTTAGCTTTAATCCCTGCGAGTGCACGTTTTTCTTTTACAATCACTAGCGTACTGAGTTTTCTCTTTTTTTTTCTACATTACCCCTTTACTTTACACTTTTGAATTTCTTTATTTACTTCTTTTTTCGTTACCTTCAAGCAGTCCTTGCAGGTGCACGTTTTTCTTTTAAACTTGCCCGCATACTGATATTTACCTTTTTTTGTTGCTTGCTTATTATGCACTTTCAAATGTATTTATTTATTTTTCCCTATACATTTTCTTGAAGTGTGTGTAGTTTTCGTTTTGTTTTTTTTATTATTCTTTTTTTGTTGCTTTTGCTAGTGGTTTCTTTCTGTCTTTCTTCCTACGTTCCGTTGTAAAGGCGAGCTGAAAATCAGTGCTACAGCACTCATGACTTTACTGTCTGTGCCAACAGGCCTTAGATGAGAAACTTCTGTTGTATCTTGGGAAAGGCAAAACATTCATTGTTGTATTAGTCACTCATGCTCTCAAATTCGTGCAAGCAATGACAGCAAATGTGTTCATGGATTTTATCATTTTCTTAGCTGAAACTTTTTGGGGCGAAAACATTGCCTTTGTGTGTACACTTTCAGAACTGTTTATTTATATGCTCTATCTCGCGTTCTGTTCTTCTTGTTTGCCTCTCTCTTCCAGTGCTGTTGTTCATCCTCCTCCTCCCGCCCCTTTATTGGTCTGATGCTCAGTGTTTAATTTGAGCTGGTGGTTTCCGATGTTGGGCACGGCACTTAATTGTCAACACTGGCGCTTGTGACATTCTGCCACAATGTGGCGCTATCTGGCTAATTTAGAGATCACCACAACAACAGTTAATTATTAATTCAATATACATTAAAAATGACTATTACCTGCCGCCCAAGCCATTCTTATAGCTTTGAGGGCCTGTGATAGTCCGAATTGTCACACTTGTAGGAGTGGGATGGTTTGTAGTTGTGTTGCTACTATCATTGGCAGCCTGCCAGGGGCAATGTGTGGTGCAAGCTGCAGTGGCATCCTGACGAGAGCCCTTGCACTTTTTTTTTTTAAATACAGATTAAGCACTGCTGATGCTCCACATCCTTCTCCTCCCACCCCTTTATTGATCTGATGCCTAAGGCCTGCGCTCCTTCAGTCCGCTAAGAACACTACCCTCTCCGTGGTGATTAAGAAGGTAGACGGGATATAGTAATCCCTTCTCTTCTTAGACGTCATGAGTGTCCAACAACGGCCCAGGAGGGCAACATCAATATTCATCATTATAACATAAAAAACATGCTTGATGTGCTTTTTACACATTTGTTTATGCTCTTCGACATGCCCTTTTGCTTTCTTTTTTGGAAAACATTCCCGCCACTGCATGTTTTTAAATTAGTTGTGTTGTTTTTGCTGGAGGTTTCCTTGTCTTTCTTCCCACATTCTGTTGTGAAGACGAGTTCTAAATCCGTACTTCAGCACAAATGACTTTACTGTGCCTTAGAACAGAAACGTTTGTTGTATCATGGGAAAAGCAAAGCATTCATTGGTCTCTTAGTCACACATGCTCTCAAATTAGTATTTATTTATGCATTTTTATATACCCGAAGGTGTCAGAGCGCTTTACAATAGAACCAGTTACATTACAAAAGGACTTCAGATTACATGAGTTACATAAAAAGATGCAAACAGCAAAAACCTCTAAACTCACATGAGAATGGTAGTAAGTACATAGGTCTACTACAGATACTAGTGGTTAGAGTTACATATATACAAGATGCAAATTCACTCAAGATTACATTTTAAGAAAAGTTGAAGCGATTAGGGTTGGACAAATATGTGTATTACAGAGCATGATCTTCTCGCCATTGCTGGGGTTCTTGCGGTGCTCGTTCAGCCAGGCCATCAGGGTGCTGTTGCACTCACAGGTGGTGATCTAGGGCCTGGAGGGATCCCGAGCTGGTGATGGCCATAGGGGTAGAAGGCCGGGTGGTGGTGGGTGAAGACAGCATGCTGGATCCTGGGATATCCAAGTGGACCCTCACTGTCCCACCAAGGACCATCTGGAGGATAATCGCTGACTCGCGGCGGCCCCCAGGTGAGCGCACTAACATCCTCTTTGCGCATGGGGACCTCCTCTGGTTTATCCCTCAGGCTGCCTGCGATCTGGCGAGGTGTCCGTCCTCAAAAAGCCCCTCGCTGGGGCGCCTCATCTCCAAGGCGTTCCTCCGTTGCCGCCGCGCTGCCAATGGGGCCTCCTCAGTTCACTGCCACAGCCCCTCCTGGAAGACCCAGGCCTCATCTGCTGACCGCCACTCTGTGTGGCCGGGAACTGTTAGTTCGTCCGTCCGTTGCGGCCCCCCATCAACCATCTTGGGGGTCGCACAATGTGCAGCAAACTGCGACCGCCATCTGCCTAGGCCGCCTCAGTTCTTGGGCTGCAGGGGCCTCGCTAGGTAAACAGTAGCTTACTTGGGCGGCCCAGGCCCTCGTGGTCCGCAGGATGGGAATGGATGGGTAACTCTCAGGTAACAGGTAGTAAGCAAAGGCAGCATATGCCTTCATATTTGTGTCCTTTACGTTTCATTGTATTATTATTTCTGGATTCTTTTCGTAAGGAAAATTTGATTCTCAGAAAAAATTCACATGTATACTTTACGTTGTATTTTCTTTAAACAAATCAGGTCCCTTAAGGTGCACTGTTTTGTTGTGTCAGCTAAATGTTTCTTATTGTCTTTATTTCCACGTCACATGTAGCATTAATAATTTGCATCCTAAATTTTAAATGTTATGGAAGAGATTAAAATTAGTGTTGCACCATAAACGACGTCACCTGGACAACTGAACATTTTGGTGGAGACTGAGAAAGGCAAAGCAATTACTGTTTTGTAAATCTTACATGCTCTTAAATTCATGCAACCAATGACATGCTCTTAGTCAAGGGTGTTCAACATTACCCCGCCAGTGTGGTTTGAAAAGTAAGCTAACAAAGCGAGCTCCCCCTGCTTCTTTGACTTTAAATGTCAAGGGAGAGGTCAGCGTTATGTTTTACGCTTGGGCAGAGTAATTGATTTGGACAGAATAACAGGATGTTGTGGCGACGCTGGGAATCGAACATGATTCCCCAGTTCCAGAGTCGCCAGCCCTGTCCATAGTGAAATTCATAACAAGCATTTGCAATGCAATAGGTATCGCATTTGCGAGATTTTGAGCTACTGCCATTGTAAAATACAATGTATTTTGCTTTTGTGTTTAAAAACCTGCAATCAACAACTATAAGCACAAAGTGCACATAAATAAATGGCATTGTCATTTACAATACCAATGGGTCAAAGTTTCAAAAATGCGAGACCTATTCAGTGCAAATGATTCTTCTTCTTTTTTTTTTTTACCTGTGAAGGACCAGTTTGTCTGCGCATGATTGGGATGCGAGGAATGTTTAAGGGGGGGGGGGGGGACATGCATATCCCCCACACACAGTTTTGCACTGCTGCTGCCCGTGCTGCGTCTGTTGTGTGGGGAGGAAGCATACTTTACTTCAACCCAGAGTTAGAAAGGTTTGCTCCTTCAGCTGACAATGCCACACTTGTGTTGCACGTCGAAACAACTTTGCACTGCACTTGTAAAGTGCAGGAGGATTTCAAGAGAGAAGGAAGGCGGGGTGCACGGGGATGCATAGTTTAAGGGGGGCATGCAGGATGCAAGTTTTACCCACCCCTTCCAGCTGCTGTGTAAGGCCACCTCAAGACCCACGCGAGGCAGGGAGAGAAGGACTGTGCAGGGGGTGGAAGAGAAGGGAGACTCCGAAGGAGGCATGATCCTGGGAGTGTCGGACATGGCCACTACAGCGGTCACCATTGTGCTGTCTTTGCTGCAACTGTGGAGGTAGGGAGAGGCTGTCCCCCTTACCATGTCACAAAGCAGCCCTGCAATACTGCACGGGTCATCTTAATGCACTGATCATGTGGTTGTGTGTACGCCTCTATGGCTTAAAGGTCCAGCATCACTGTGGGGTGGTAAATGTAACAGGTCAGCGGTCCTTTTGACCGTGATGGAAACTGGATGTACCCTGCACGTCATCCGCGGGCCAGGTGTGGCCTGCGGGGAGTTAATAAATCTGAGTGAACCACACGGGGTTAATCTCCGACCCGAGTATCAACGTGTCAGGTTCCCTTCACTGGCTGCGCAGCGAGACATAGGTCATGACCCCCGGCCTACCCCACAACACTTCCGACGAGTGGGTCGCACCCCGCACCCACGTCAAGCAGTCCTGTTCCCCGCCTGCAGGACAAAGCCGCAGTCACGATACGGCCAAAGACACGCCGCTGCCACATGTGCCCGACCACTGCGGTGCACATACCTGGAAGGCAGCGAGGTTTGCTGGAGCATCGTGGCCCTGCGGCAAGAGTGCGGGGAGTTGTATCTGCCCCGCTCGCCATGCGCAGGCCTTTGTCAGGTCGTGTGTTCTCGCGGGCGGCTCCCTCCTGCTGGCTCCGCCCACCAAGAAGGCCTCGCTGGAGCGCGCACGACCGCGTTGCTCCCTGCGAGGGAAGACTGTAGTCCCCGACCCCCTTCCGGCACAGCAGGACGCAGAGGAGGCGAGAGGCAGGAAAGGAGGAAGGAAAAAAAATGAGAAGAGAAAAACAAGCAAAAGCGAGCACAATTGGGAATCGGAAGAGGCCAAAAAAGGGACTAATACACAAAGAAAGAAAGAAAAAAAAAAAAAGGACAGATCGAAAATATATGGCAAGATAAAACACATTGGATACATAAAGGGGACAGAGAGGAAGAGAAAAATAAAGAAAAGACAATACAAAGAGAGGACAGGAGTGCTCAAGCACAAACCCCACAGGGAGGACTGTCGCAGAGAAGCCACCACCCAGCAAGGTTAGAGAAGCACCCGCAGATAACGCCACATGGCGGACGACGCTCAAGCCAAGCCCCAGCAGAGGGCCCCATTGCAGCACGCCCTCACTGGAGTGTTGCCACCATTCAGTGAACTAGAGGACCCGGCGACGACGTCCCCACAGTGGAAGATCTGGATTGAAAGGCTTAACAACTACTTTGTTGTAATGAGAGAGACCGACTGAGTTGTCAAGAGGTCGCTACTCATTCTCTACGCCGGAGACGAGATATTCAAACTGTTCAATCATCTACCAGACCCAGGTATCGCCACGGACTATGACACTGCCATGAGGGCACTTGACGCTCACTTCGACCTACAACTCAATCCAGATTTTGAGAGATTCAAGCTGCGCCAAGCGCGACAACGTGAAGGAGAGTCCATTGATGTGTTCTACGCCACACTACGCGAGCTGGCCAGCACCTGTACAGCGGACGACCAGCCCAAGGAGATCAGGGCGCAAGTTATCCAGGGGTGCAGAGACAAAGTACTCTGAGGCCTCCTTCTGCGCCAGCCCAACATAAAGTTTAGAAGACATCCTGATCTTGGAGCGAACACATGACCTGTCAGCAACACAGGCCAGCGAAATGGACCAGGCCCTCACAAGGGTCTAAGAGAGGCCAGCGAACATGAAGACAGAATGGGCCGACGCACTCCGGACAAGAACGAAGAGTGACATGAACAGAAGACAGAAGCCTCCAACAACCAAGACAAAGTGCGGGTACTGAGGGCGCGACGAACACCCAGCCAATGAGTACCCTGTGCAAGGCCGGACCGGCGCCAACTGTGGAATTCCCAACCACTTTACAGTGGTCTGTCGGAAGAAATCCCGGGGAAAAGACACCAGGAACCAGAGGCCACTGTCAAGAGCGGTACGCCAACTGGCCATCACAAATATGACCCAGCAGGACGACCCCAAGGGGCCTAGCAGGACATACCGGAGACTCAAAGACTCCTCTCCCGACGAAGAGGAGGAAGAGACCTTCCTCATCTCCTTCACATTAGAGTTGAAACGCCACCAGAGGCCACAGCCGACGTGTATCGTCAAGGTAGCCGGGTCCGAAGTCAAGGCCATCATCGACACGGGCGGCAGTCAACGTGATGGGAGTCCAGCAATACAACCACTTCCGACCCAAACTGCTCCTCCACCGTCCCGAACCAAGATCTTCACCTACGGGAGCCACACCCCGCTGCCCCTCAAAGAAGAATGTTGGTGCCGGTGAGATCAGAAGAGCAAGAAGTCATGACGACAATCCACATCATAGACCAGGAGGTGGACACCCTGATCGGTAGCCACACTGCTGAAGACCTGGGATTAGTATCTTTCGCCAGGAGTGTCCGAACGCACCAGGTCGACAACATCCTGGACCGATTTCCCGAGCCATTCCAGGGCCTAGGGCACCTCAAGTGCGCACATATCAAACTGCACATCGACCAGTCAGTTGCACCGGTGGCGCTAAGACACCGCCGCATCCCATTCCACCTCCGGCCCCTGGTTGAAAAGGAACTTGAAAAGCTGGAACAACAAGGGGTGATAGAGAAGGTATCAGGCCCGACGCAGTGGGTGTCCCCGATGGTGATCGCAGAAAATCCCAAACAACCAGGGAAGATATGGCTGTGTATCGACATGAGACTACCCAATCGAGCCATCAAGAGAGAACGCCACATCACGCCCAGGGGGTTCTCCAAACTGGACCTCAACGCGGGGTACCATCAGCTACACCTGGCAGAGGAGAGCAGGTACATTACGATCTTCAGCACGCACCTGGGGTTACGCCGGTATAAGCACCTGAACTTCGGGATTTCATTAGCTGCCAAAGTCTTCCAGAACACCATACGTGAAATGCTAACCGTCCTGCCCAGGGTCCTAAATGTCAGCGATGACATACTCATCCACTCTGCCACCGCAGCGAAACACCACAAGCAGCTGAAAGATACACTGTGGCGCCTCAGCGAACACAGAGTGACGCTACACCGTGACAAATGCTTGTTCTTCCAACTGTCATTGGAGTTCTTCAGGTACGTCTTCAATCAGGAAGGCATTCAAGTGGACCCCCTCAAGTCACAGATGATACAACGAACACTTGCCCCGGCACACCCTCGGAAGTAAGGAGCTTCCTCGGCATGGCCACTTACTGCAGGAGGTTCATTCCGGACTCCCAACCCCGGCAGAACCACTCCGGGCCCTCACAAAAGCAGAAGCCAAATGGACCTGGGGCCGTCGTGAGGAGGAGGCATTCCAGAAAATCAAGGATGCCCTCCTCAGCGAACCACACTGGTGTACTTCAATCCCAAAAGACGCACAGAGCTGCTAATCGACGCCAGCCCCGTGGGGCTTGGAGCAGTGCTGACTCATGAACAGGAGCCAGGGCGATGGTCCACCCTTGTGTTCGCCAGCAAGTCATTGACACCAACCGCAGCAAGGTACACTCAGATCGAGCGGGAGGCCCTAGCCATCAAGTGGGCCTGCAAACATTTCCACCTTTACTTGATTGACCAACCTTTCAAGGTCGTGACCGACCAACAGCCACTAGTTCAAACCACTTTATTCGGCTAACAAAAGCCATAAAAGCACACCACAGAGAACAATTTACATACAAAGTAAATAAAAAACATATTAATACATTTTAAACCCTTTAAAATATCACATACAGTTGATTAAAATCAAACCAGTAAAAAACAAATGGATCATATTTCATTTCTCAGACAATAAAAACAATTATATCTGTATATAAAATCATCCAACATTTTAAAATATCTAAAACCCTTTCTTCCTATACCTCACTGCCGACACCAAAAAATTAGCAATGTAAAAAATCTCCAATGGGTTATTTAACAACTGCAGATATACTAAGGCTGGTCTGACTTGCACAAATCCCTTGTCCTTTAATATGGGTCTTAAGAACTTTCTCCTCATGGGGCTAAAATGCTCACAGAACATAGTAAAGTGCATAGTGTCCTGCAAAGAAAAATTATCACAAGTACAAGGGCCTAAATCGTTGACCCTGCTCCAGCCCTGTACATCCGCTAAAAGACAATGAATAAGATTAAAACGAAAGCTGGTTAGTAACAATCGGTGGAAAGGTTTTGTGACTATTGACAAATACAGTTCCATCTGTGGGACTGTCTTTAGCAGCAGGTGGGCTCTCACCGTTGGTTTCTCAATCTCCAGTGCCTCCCTCTCTACAAACCGCATGTTTAAAAATTGGGCTTTAACCCATGCCACATCCTCTTTCACAATCTTTTCAGGAGTAGCAAAAAGTTCAGGTCGTCCCAGTTTGCCAAGCGTTGACTTGACATAATGTATCCATTGGATTTTACTTACATTATCCAGCGCTAAACAGTCCCTAAAAATGTCTCTATTCAGACACAGTTCTACATTGATCCATGTCTTTAGCCAGGAAATCACAGGACCTAACCCAATTTGATCCTCAACAAAACCACTACCCAGCTCCTGATGAATAGCGTACGTAGGGGTCGATTGAGGAACCGCCAGGAGATATCTCATAAATTTGTTTTCAACTAGCTGAAGTTCCGCTACAGGTTTAAATCCCCAAATTGCAGACCCATACGATGCTATTGCTATACTTTTAGAGCCATATATTTTAAGTAGGGCTTCAAGAGGCTTCGCTCCCAGTCGGGAGGCAAAACCTTGAATAGCAGCTACGGACCTTGACATGACGAGTTTTTTTGCCCGTAACTGGGGGGTCCATGAGCCTCTTTCATCAAATAAGACTCCCAAATAGGGGAAAGAGGAAACCCTTGACAACTCGACCCCCTCACAATAGAAAGTTTTACATTTTTTTTTACTTCTGCCCTATCATCATCGTATGTGATTTCGTTTTATTGACAACAAGGTCCAGGGATTGCATGAAAGATCCAAAGGAGTCCAGGAGTTTCTGGAGACCTATTGCAGTACGAGCCAAAAGGACCGCATCATCCGCGTATAGGAGGGCGGGGATAACCCTGTCCCCTATACGTGGAATATCTAAAGTGGCAGTGCTAAGGGAAGTATTTAAATTAGTTATATAAAGGGTAAAAAGCAGGGGGGCTAATATACAGCCTTGACGAACCCCTTTGTCAATTTTAACGTGCTTGGTGCATTTACCATCTTGGTTGACTCTGACCCTGGCATAAAGATCCTTATGAAGATCTGCTAAAAAGTTAACTAAACAACGATCCATCCCCATGTCCAACAGTATTGACCATAACTTAGTTCTATTTACTAGGTCAAAAGCTGATGACAGGTCCATAAATGCCAGCTGCAGAGTACCTTGTTTTGCTACAGTGTACTCCTCTACCAAAAGGTGCAAATTTAAACATTGATCTATGGTACTTCTGCCTTTCCTAAAGCCATATTGACAGTCTGTTAAAATACCAGAGTCCACCAACCATACAGAAAGTTTATTTAAAATAACTTTGCCTAAAACCTTGACCACAGAATCAATCAGAGAAATGGGTCTGTAGCAACCTGGGTCGCCTCTCTGCCCCTTTTTTTAACACAGGGATAATGGTCGACAGGGACCAAGACGGCGGGAACCCGTGGGTACTAGCCGTATTCAGGAGATTAGTAATAACTTTTGCCCAGAAATGAGGAGTTAATTTGTATAAATCGGCCAGGACACAATCAGGGCCGGGGGCCTTGTTGCTGGTCATTTGTACGATAGCCGCCTCCACCTCAATTTCTATAAAAGTTAATGGTGTGTTACCCCGGACTAAGTCCGGAGTAACTGTTGGGACCAACTCAACCCGTCATGCTCCATAAACAGTATTAAAATGGGAGTACCACTGATCCTCCGTGATATTACATTGTAAGGGAGTATTATTTTGTCTGGAGAAAAAAGGTTTGTTAACTATTGCCCAAAATCTTGCACTATCCCTATTGACCTCAACCGAGAGTAGGTCATTCCATGCCTCATCTTTAACTTACGGCGATTAATTATAAGTTTATAAGACTGTCTCAGTTGGGCTACAAGAATACGATCTCTGGGAACCTGCTTCAGGGCAGAAATCATCTTTTGGTGGGCTTTAGAACACTCCTTATCAAACCATTTCTCCCCCATATTAACATAACTTTTACTAGGCAATGTTAGGCCCGCTGCCACCTGCACACAAATCTCCTCAAAAGCCAATAAAACCTCTGGGCCATTTTCTCCAGGGTTCAGGCATATATCGAAACACTCTTCTGCGTTATGCATTAAATCCTTTAAAAATAACTCAGGAATTATACTCGTCCATCTTAGCCTCCGTCCCTGGTCTATGGTCTTAACCTGCAGACGAATAAGTGATTGACCCTCTTTTTCTTTAAGGCCAATTGACCTACATAACTCTAATATAACAGGGTTGTGATCACTATATTCAGACCATATAGCACCATACTTAATAACTAGTGGTGATAATACCTCCGAAATGAAAATGTAGTCAATTATAGAATCTTGCCCCCTTGCCTTAAAAGTCGGGATCCTTTGCCCTAAATTATTTGTATTAGGTTGACATAAATTGAGTACCGCAAGAAGATCCTCCAGGCATTCTCCTTGCGGACTATGTTCAAAATGACAACTAAGGGGGTCCTCTGGGCCAAGATAATCTCCCACAAAACAATTCTTCAGACACGGGTGAACATTAAAATCTCCCAAAATAAAGATAGCATAAGAAGTGGTTTGCATAGATCTATATCCAATTAAAAAACTTTTTAAAAACAGTTTAAATGCTCATTTACAAGTCCAACCTCTGGTGAATTATAGAAATTTACTATTAACAAATTCGTGGAATTTGCTTTTTGATTTCTACAGCTAGACAATTGCTGGAACCGGTATGAACCAAACGGTGTTTTCCCAACACTTTTAGTGATATTAAAATCTGAAGACCCCCTTTGCTCTCCCCGATGCCGAGGGCCGAGCTGCCTCAAAATAGGATTTATATCCATCCAGCCAGAAATTATCTTCTATTTCCCATGTCTCTTGCAGACCCACTATGTCATAGGTTTTAAGAAAATTAATCCAGCTGGGTTCCCTACATTTTGTTCTGAGCCCTGCTACATTCCAACATAGGATCTTGCAATCCAGGGTCTCCTCCGCCCTCTCTCTAGAAAGTCCTTCTCCCCCCCTCCCTACCCTCTGTAACAAGGGGCTGTAGTCAATCATTTTCATCCAATCGGCATAGTGGGGAGAACCCGTTAGAACACACTAAGCCATTCAACGTTCTCACCTCATTAACAGGTTTATACAATGGTTTTTGGGGAAGTGGGCCTCGATTTTGTATCCAATTATCAGGCTTGGTCATCCTAGAACCTTGCCCCCTAAATGGATCAACCTTCCTTATCAATTGTGATGGAGTCCCCAGGGGGATCCTTCCCTGCGGCTGGTTACTGTCTGGGGGAGGGTAGAAAAAACCCAGTGGTAATGCCCTAATACCCCCAACGATACAAAAGGGGATGATGGACGGAACGTTTGAGCCAATCAAACACTCACCCCCAGTCAACTGATCTGGGTTTAATCCATCATCATTCTTTAGCTCACTCCACCACCCCAGTTCAGACATGGCCATATGCAAATCAGTCTGACCCTGTGCCTCATGGGAACAGTCCAGCCCGAACTGCCAAGCCATGTCTTCCCTGGACCGGAAACAAGCATCCTAGGACCGGTTTCTGGCATTTCAGCCGTCATCAGCCAGGCTTGCTTGAATCCAGTGGCAAAGTGAGCAAGGGACCCACGTCTGGGCATACCCCCGCCAACTTAGGGCGACCAAAGCGATACAAAAGGGGATGATGGACGGAACGTTTGAGCCAATCAAACACTCACCCCCAGTCAACTGATCTGGGTTTAATCCATCATCATTCTTTAGCTCACTCCACCACCCCAGTTCAGACATGGCCATATGCAAATCAGTCTGACCCTGTGCCTCATGGGAACAGTCCAGCCCGAACTGCCAAGCCATGTCTTCCCTGGACCGGAAACAAGCATCCTAGGACCGGTTTCTGGCATTTCAGCCGTCATCAGCCAGGCTTGCTTGAATCCAGTGGCAAAGTGAGCAAGGGACCCACGTCTGGGCATACCCCCGCCAACTTAGGGCGACCAAAGCGATACAAAAGGGGATGATGGACGGAACGTTTGAGCCAATCAAACACTCACCCCCAGTCAACTGATCTGGGTTTAATCCATCATCATTCTTTAGCTCACTCCACCACCCCAGTTCAGACATGGCCATATGCAAATCAGTCTGACCCTGTGCCTCATGGGAACAGTCCAGCCCGAACTGCCAAGCCATGTCTTCCCTGGACCGGAAACAAGCATCCTAGGACCGGTTTCTGGCATTTCAGCCGTCATCAGCCAGGCTTGCTTGAATCCAGTGGCAAAGTGAGCAAGGGACCCACGTCTGGGCATACCCCCGCCAACTTAGGGAGACCAAAGCGATACAAAGGGGATGATGGACGGAACGTTTGAGCCAATCAAACACTCACCCCCAGTCAACTGATCTGGGTTTAATCCATCATCATTCTTTAGCTCACTCCACCACCCCAGTTCAGACATGGCCATATGCAAATCAGTCTGACCCTGTGCCTCATGGGAACAGTCCAGCCCGAACTGCCAAGCCATGTCTTCCCTGGACCGGAAACAAGCATCCTAGGACCGGTTTCTGGCATTTCAGCCGTCATCAGCCAGGCTTGCTTGAATCCAGTGGCAAAGTGAGCAAGGGACCCACGTCTGGGCATACCCCCGCCAACTTAGGGCGACCAAAGCAATACAAAAGGGGATGATGGACGGAACGTTTGAGCCAATCAAACACTCACCCCCAGTCAACTGATCTGGGTTTAATCCATCATCATTCTTTAGCTCACTCCACCACCCCAGTTCAGACATGGCCATATGCAAATCAGTCTGACCCTGTGCCTCATGGGAACAGTCCAGCCCGAACTGCCAAGCCATGTCTTCCCTGGACCGGAAACAAGCATCCTAGGACCGGTTTCTGGCATTTCAGCCGTCATCAGCCAGGCTTGCTTGAATCCAGTGGCAAAGTGAGCAAGGGACCCACGTCTGGGCATACCCCCGCCAACTTAGGGCGACCAAAGCGATACAAAAGGGGATGATGGACGGAACGTTTGAGCCAATCAAACACTCACCCCCAGTCAACTGATCTGGGTTTAATCCATCATCATTCTTTAGCTCACTCCACCACCCCAGTTCAGACATGGCCATATGCAAATCAGTCTGACCCTGTGCCTCATGGGAACAGTCCAGCCCGAACTGCCAAGCCATGTCTTCCCTGGACCGGAAACAAGCATCCTAGGACCGGTTTCTGGCATTTCAGCCGTCATCAGCCAGGCTTGCTTGAATCCAGTGGCAAAGTGAGCAAGGGACCCACGTCTGGGCATACCCCCGCCAACTTAGGGCGACTAAAGCGATACAAAAGGGGATGATGGACGGAACGTTTGAGCCAATCAAACACTCACCCCCAGTCAACTGATCTGGGTTTAATCCATCATCATTCTTTAGCTCACTCCACCACCCCAGTTCTGAGCAACCGTGCCCCTAGATGATGTACTCTTCTCCCCAATAGGATCTGTATAAACCGTTACTGATGGTTCAGGTTGTACAATTATATTACTGCCACTCTGGGTATTCATAGCATTTACACATTCTAATTTTTCTAGTTTTTCAAATAACAGGGTGAATTTCCTATCCAATAATACTTTAAACTTGTCAAAAGCGGCTCCCAAGGCGGTCTCCACAACAGAAACAAGTGCAGGATCCCCCGTACAAGTTTTGCTGGTTGATAGAGCAGGCAGAACGTCATCAGTCTGTGTACCCACCGAATTTAATAAAAATACTACATGGTTGGATGCATGATTTACAGTTTGGACTCCCTTATGATTTCTAGTTGCTTGTGTGCCTGCTCCCCGTTTTCGTTTTGCTAATGGCTCCTTAGTCGTCGTCTCCTCCAATGGTTTGGAGACCATTGCTCTGGTGGCAATCCTTGTCCCGTTCGAAACAACTATGGGGGATGCGTCCAAAGCGTCCAGGGTTGGCAAAAGGGGGGTATTAGGCACATTTTGGACATCTTGCGTACTAGTCGGTGAGCACATTAGAGGGAAGCCCCCCTGGTTAAGTGTACCTAATGACAAACGTCTCGGTAGTGATGGACAATCTAAGGAGAGACGCCACTCGGTAATTTCAATTTCGTGGGTCAGCAGCGACTGTGCCCTGACAATAAACGCATCTAATGTGCCAACAACTCCTTTATTTTTAGTCATGATTATAGTCGTAAATCCGTAGTTTGTAACAAACAGTAATTCCAAGACTAGAAGACACTTAGAGGGGTGGAACACGAGTATTGATAACAAAAAAGAAAATAGTTGCGACAGTACCTTAGTGTTAGAAGATACACATTAACGCCGAAAGTCAGGTGTTAGAGCGATGGCCCAGCTGCAGGAGCCCTGTAGTGCTTTTTAAAGCGCCTCCCGGCGCGTAGAGCGGGCGTTGGCGGCTGTAACGGCCGCTAGGGAGCCTGGGGCCTGTGATCCTGTCCCGCTCCTTCTCTCCCCAACAGTGACACCAGTCGGTAAAGTTGCAGGGCTCAATAAGTGAGTTCTTATAGGACATTTCCTGCACGAGTCCAAAAACAGCAGGAAGATCTCACTGCAAAACCAAAGGGTATAGCCCAGCCGGGTGCGCGAGGCTCAGGGGATTCTGGGTGTTGTGGTCCCCCGGTCGGCCGTTCCCCTCACGGCGATGGATTGGAGGAGAGGCGGTGGATGGCCGTTCCCCTCACGGCAAGCAGGTAGGCGAAGGTGGCCGTTCCCCTCACAGCAGCAGTGGATACTGCAGACTGGCAGAATCCCCACTGTCTCATCTGCGCTTCTTAATTAGTTGGAGTGCCCCCCTCGTTTGTTTGCGATATTTACATTCCTGATGTAGTAGCTCTGTTCCTCGCACGTTCTGCCGCGGGGTTGTAATACGTTCATTGCGCAGAAGGCATTTGCATACAATGAATGAACAGAAACGTCATTTATTTGGGTCTATGCTCCACTCGTGTTTAGAAGAGCTCGCGCCCACCTCCCACGCCGTCTGCAGCTCCAGTTCGAACCGACGGTGCGTGTGTGGATTTCCTAGCCACTAGTCCCGCTCTTCAAAGGCTCAGCCCCTCACCTGCCACTGCAGATTGAAAGGTGGGCCATCCAGCTGCAGCACTATCAAAAGGAGGTGGTCTACTTCCCAGGGGCAAAGAACCCAGCGGACTTCCTGTCCCGCCACCCTGCACCGGCGGAGGGGCATGAACTCCCCGAGGACACAGATGAACACATCTGGATGGTCTTGAGTGCAGCTGGCCATGACCCTCGAAGACATCAATAGAGCAGCAGAGTCCGACCCAGTCTATGCACGAGTGATCAAGGCTGTACAGAACGGGTCATGGAGAGACTTCCTCTGAGATACGAACGCCTGGGCCCCGGAGGATAAAGAAGCTTGGGTAAAAATGTGGAGAGTGAGAAACAAGCTGAGTGCCACCCAAGACGGAATTCTGCTGCGAGGGCCCCGCCTTGTGATCCCGCAAGCACTTAGACAGCAGGTCACAAAGCGGGCGCATGGTGGACACCAGGGCACCACCAAGATGAAGTCTAGAATGAGGGAGAAGGTATGGTTCCCAGAATTAGAAGCCATGGTAGAAGACCTGGTGCGAAGATGCCCCAGCATGCCAGATGACATGCCTGCTAGAACGCCTGGCTCCAGTGATCACCGAAGAGCCGTGTACCGACCCCTTGCCCAAGCTGAGCATGGATTTCGGCAGTTTTCCCAGAGGGAGAACCACTCTCGTCCTAGTAGACGCGCACTCCAAATACCCTGTGGTAGAAGTCGTCGCCTGGCTGGCCTTCATCCATGTGGCGCCCGTCCTCGAGAAAGTGTTTGTGATCTTCGGCCTCCCCACCAAAATCCGGAGTGACAATGGGCCACCGTTCCACGGAGCCGAGTTTGTCGAATTTCTCAAACAGCGAGAAATCCGCCACCACCGGATTACCCCGCAGTAGCCAGAGGCCAACCTGGACTCTCACAAGGCTCACCAACAGGCACACCCCAGCGGGGTGATCCGCCTGTCCGGGGTCAACCCTATCACTATAACCTGAGGCCAAATCCACAGCCAAACCAACGGTTCCAGAACTTTGTTTGCTAAACATCCTGAACAATTCTTAAGACCAAGTTGGGGAGGGATGTAACAGGTCAGTGGTCCTGTTGACCGTGATGGAAACCGGATGTAGCCTGCACATCATCTGCGGGTCAGGTGTGGCCCGTGGAGAGTTAATAAATGGGAGTTAACCGCACGGGGTTCATCTCTGGCCCGAGTATCAATGTGTCAGGTTCCCTTCACTGGCTGCGCAGCGAGACATAGGCCGTGACCCCCGGCCTACCCCTCAACAGTAAACACAAAAAAGAGACAAATTAATTGGCAGAAGAGGTGGGAATCTGAATCGCTTCTCAAACATGTCGACCATCTTTAAGTGTACAAACTTCCTTTTAATTTAAAGTCTTTCGGGAACATAAACTATGAAAAAGGAATATTTGAGCAAAACTGTAGAATATTTGGAAACATTACATACATTAAGAAATCCACGAGAGAAATGTATGCTGTATTTTTCACATAATATGAAAATGCAATGGTATTTATCACGTGTGCGAGTCAATTTTCGTTAAATTTGAAAACAATGATTTTTTGACACATATTCGAAGAGCTCCGCATTTGAATTTCGTCATACCAAAGTGTCGGTTTTATGTGACAAAGTACAAATAAGCCTCCTGACAAGAAGTATCGATGACGCCAATCACTTCAGTTTTCCAAGCATTGCAGAAGAAACGCTTCAAAACAAAGAATAAGGTCACCTTACCTTCTTTGAGTGTTGCGTCTTTGTTTGAAAAACGTGCCGGATTTTACATCGCAATACGCAATGGCAATATACAAATGAAAGAAACACTGATGTAAATACAGGCAAGGAAAAATGCCCCGCAAGTGGTGGGCGTGGCCTCATTGCGCTGCAAATACCAAAAAAAAGCAGCCACCATTGCTAAAGCTGGCGTGCCTTCGGTGCTCTTTAGATTAATTAAGCAAAGAGTTCTCCCGAAGGGCTAATGCAAGCTACACTGTAAAGACACAGTCCTGATGGGAGGTTACAAAAGAAGACAGGGAGGGACTAATAAGCCTATTAACAAATCAAAAACCAACACTTATAAAGGAGAGTCACAGCAGCCTATTGAAAAGATGGGCAGAGAGTGGGCGGAGCTTCAAGTCCATACCAGAATACAGCATGCATCGCAGAGCAGCGCATGCGCTGCACAGGCTCGACCTAAAAATGCTTAAGCTGGCCCTTTAATTACCACATTAAGTACTGCTAAGGAAGGATGTTACCTTTTAACTTCCAGCATTACGCCTTCCAATTGCAAAGGACAGAGTGAAAGGCTGAAAGAAGGTTCAGGCACATGTATTAGCTATTTACACTGCTAAGCTAACTTTCATTTTCTGGTGGGCGTCTCTGTGTTTAAAACATCTGCCTCTGACCCTTACTTGTGGGACTCTAAGTTTTTACTACATTAAGCATATACAAATGTAAACTTATTTCCACAAATTAATTTTTCCACTAGTTTTTTATTTGTTCCTTCTACAATCATCCCTTTCCTTTCCCTTTACATACATGTGTTCTTTCTTCTCATTTGGTTCATTTTCTGCCTTGATATTTTGCATTACCCTGTCTACTTCTTTTGTTTCCCCCGTACCTTACCTACATGCCCTGGCCCTATACATTGAATTTTGTATCACTGTGCTTTCTAAGCACATTGTTTACGTACATCATCCTACACGTTGCCTGTATGCCCACCCGGTGTACTTTAGGCAAAGCATTTTGTCTCATCTCAGTCACATATGCTCTAAACTTCGTACAAGTACTGACAAGGTAATATTTGCACTTCCTGTACCCTATGGGTGTCCGACATCGGTCCATAAGGCCTATCACCAAAAGCATAATAAGCTAAGAACACCTGTTCGTTGTGTTTCTTACAGTATAACAATTTATAAACATATTCAGACCCTTTTAGTTGTTTATTCGTTCCCTTAAACACAAATTTGATCCTCTTGCAGGCAAAGGGAAAGCCTGTATTGTTCTTTTAAGCACACATTCAAGTACACAATATTTTGTTAGCTTTTCGTATATCTTTCTTTAGTTCCTTCCTTCCACTTTTCTTCTTGCTTGTCCCTCTCCCTTATACTCCGTCCAGGCCTTCTTTGACTCCATCCTTAACACATTTTCCACATTCCGTTGTTGCAGCTGCACGCCAGACGTGAGTTTGAAACAAATATGTCAATAACTATAACTATCATCATAACTTCACTAACCGCACCAGTCAGTGTAATCAGGAGTATCTTCATTTTATATAATGCCATTCTCCTTACCACTGATAATTGAATCATTGGAATATCCATCTCCTTTATTTGCATCCATTATTGCTTGCCCGGTCCCATATATCTGGTAAAACCTTCACTTCTTTTATGCTATGGGTATCCAATGTAGGTAAAATGATGGGCCTGAGCAGTTTAAATCTACTTCATATAATATGATTTTTAGTCATGCTTTTCAATCACAAACATCAAAAAAGATTGTCAAAAGTAAAAATAAAGTGAATTTAGGACTAATAGTGACAGACTGTTCTCCACCTCTCCGACTAGCACATTGCATTTCTCATCTAATATCTCAGAAGACTCCTTCACTAAACTAAAAGTACTATGCTCTTCATGTAAATTAAGAAGGTACACAGGACTAAAGTAGCCCCTAAACTTCTTTCAAATCAAGGGTGCCAAGGAGGGCAATCATCAAATACATTATTATAACCTAGTAACGCACAGTCGCCATGCACCTTGCAAATCAGTTTCATGCTACTGTCCTTCAGATTTATTTTTATTTTTTTACATTAGGCCCCTTTATGTACACAACACCAACGCTTACCATTCCCTGCATTTGTACGTTTTTGCTCTACACCCGCCCACTACACTGGATTATCTTTATTTTGGACACTGGCACTTTACTTTACCCTGATTATTTTGAGAACTTCTTTATCAGCACACTCTGTTACAAGAGTGTGCCATTTATTTTATATTTTTCAATATATTTTGAGCCTCTTTATACACATACTTTCAGTTGCTTTTCATAGACTTTTTAAAATGTATTCCCTTCTGCGCTCCATTGTAAGCACATCTAGCTTGGAACAAACATCATACCATGGTTTTATGATGCTAGACATATCAATCCATTTAACATCACAAATGACTATACTGCACCAAGCAACGCCTCTGCAGGCGGCAATCATCGCTTGTTTCAACTCTACAGACATACAACTTAACTGTATACTGACAAAGTATCTGATCAGACTAGACCAGAAAATGAATCGCCTAACTGACAGTGTAATATTTCCAGAGAACCATGCACTTTGAACTTGCCCTTAGCACAAGCCTATGTTAGCCCAGTCACTTAATTGCAACCACAAGCGGCATATAAAAAGTCAATGGCTAATGCGAAGTAGTACACAAGTACTACGACCTTGCTCGCATATAATGCGAACTGCACTGCCACTTTATCAAAAATTTAAAAGACTCTGACCGACATTGCTTTGTTCCTGTAAAGATAAGCCAGGCACACCAAACACTTTAAATTGACTATCTTGCACAATTGTTTCTATTTACATTTGCATATTTAAATTTTGCACAATGATTCCTTTATTTAAAAAAGTTTTTAATGAATGTATTTTAGTGCAAAGGTTTCAATGAACTAAGGAGCTCATTACGATGGCGGGCGGACTCATGTTGCTAGGACCGCCCGCCAGTAATGCGGCGGCCCCACCACACATATTATGATGCGCCCGCCAGTATGGCGGGTGCATCCCATGCCTCTAACATTGCGGACGGTGCTGCAGGCTGCAGCACCGTATGCAATGTGGAAATGGCATGCACTGCATTTCCCTGCATGCGGTGCCTGCCACGCAGTGCATGGAAATGCAGGGTGTTACCATGGGTACCCCCCCAGTGCAGCAACACCTCCCCCCACAACAAGGGGGGCCCGCTACGGGCCCCCGAATCACTTTCCGCTTGTCCTTTTGCGGTGGGATGACCGCCGCGAAAAGACAGGTGGAAAGGGATATCCTAATCCCTATGGCAGTGCCTGCAGGGCACCGCCGCAATGCTGCCCTATCTTTTGGTTCCGCAAGGCGGGCGGAAACGGACCGCCTTGCGGAACCGTGGCGGACGGTCTTTGCGTCCGCCACGCTTCCCTGAGGTTTCCCCCCGCCATCATAATCTGGCGGGGGGAAAACTGCTGTCAGATGGCGGAAGGACCGCCACCGCCGGCCCAGCGGTGGTGGTCCTCCCGCCATCCTAATCGGCCCCTTAGTACTTGAATTAAATAAACTAAATTACTGTAACAATAACAGACTTTTGAAACAGAACTATTGAGGTTGTTTCGGAAAGGCAAATATATGTTTTTTTCAGTCACACATGCCTTCCAATTAGTACAATCAACAACAGCAAATGCCTTTATGCTTGTGTCCTTTACAGTTTACTTTAATAACATATGCACCTTTTGGTACATATCCTTTCTGTTTATTTTACTAGATCACTCGTTATTTTTAAAGAATCGCTACCTGCAGGTCCATGTTTTACTTTAACGCCTGCCTGCGTACTAAAGATTATCGTCAGTTTAGGCATTATCACTTTGCTTTACTCTAGTTATTTTGTTTATTTTATTTTCCACATACGTATTCTTTATATAAGTCTCCTTAGAATATGTTTTTCTCATTATGACCCTTAATGGGCTAATTTTATTAATCGTTTTCTACAGCCATTTCTTCTTGTGCACACTCCCACATTCTCTTCAACACGTTTGCCATGTCCATCCAACCCACTCACGCGGCCCAGTCTTGCTTACCATTTTTAAATGGAAACAAAAGGAATACTAATGCACCCCTTCTGTGCGTACCACATACCATTTTTCTTCTTCTGCCTCTGGGCTGCTCCTTTACTACCCTAAGAACACTACGCTCAGCAAGACTATTACCAGAATATACAGGTACAAGGTACTCCTTTTTAGGTCTTGGCTAGACAGTGCATGTGCTGCCTCGAAGAGTCTATTGTATCCAATTCAGTGGGCTCCAGCTCACCAACAGGCTTAGCATTTGTTCATTCCTTCTTCGCTCTCTTACCCTTCATTTCAGTTGGTCCACAATGGCATTCATGCGTCATGCCTTTTCTTGTGTTCAGCACTTCCCCAGAGCATGGACATGGTACTGCTATTGTACTTGTATCCATCCACTGCTGCCATGTTAGGAGCTACTTTGTTCTTTGTTTTGGAGCACATGACACAAGCACTTGCGTTTTCACTTGCTCAATTTGCTGTTTAAAAAAAAAAAAAACTTTCACAGAACAAAGGATGCTTGCATGGTCTAAACTGGGTAGTTGCCAGACCCTACCCACTCACATTATGAAACATGGAGTCTGGTACAGAATGATCACGAGCAAACCGAAATGTGCCAGGCGGCAGACTTTAAAGTAAACAAAACGCCCTCGAAAAACACACTGCATCCTTTTGGTTCTGGAAAGCTTTAGCAGTCCCCTCCTCCTAAATAAGTCACTTGATGTGAGGATTACACTGCAATTGCACCGTGCCTGACGTCTGTATAATGGTAGTTGTCACTTCAAAGTAGCCTTTCGAGCTCACATGAAAACACAGAAGCAACACTTCAATAGCAACCCACTTCAACGTGCGAACACAGTGACCATCTAGAAATGGGTTTCTTTACCCGGGCAGTCATATACAAAAGTATTTTTTATCCAAAAACATTGATGGGGGAAAAACGAGAATCATTTTTTTATTTCGGAGGGCAATTAACGTGTTACCTATGCATAAGTAAATACCATGTTTACTAAGAAGTATTCAATGTTGTTTAACAAAAGTAATTAAAAAAAAACCTAGACAGGAAACTAACAGGCTCAACATTTTCTAGTGCTCCTTTTTAGGTCTCGCCTAGAAACATTGATATTGACAACACCAAGAGCTCTCGGATTGCAGATACCTATTGGCTTTGCCAATGCTTGTTCCTTTATGTCATGGGTGTTCAATGTTGCCCCACATGGGCCATTGGCAAAAGCATAATTATAAGCAAATCACAGAGGGTTTCCATGTCCCTCACATGTCTGTTTTTTAAAACATTTCAAACCTCTTCCTCTTAATGTATGCTTCTTTCCTTACTCCCTCAACACATGCTTCCTTCCTTTTCCTTTCACACACAAATATGCACTTTCTTAATATCATGGTTGGTTACAATATTGTTCTTTTACATTACGAAAGAAAATGTAAAACATTTTTACACACACACACGCCATCCATGCCTCTATCCTTTCATCACAGTTATCCAGGCATCCCCCTTTATGGGGACGTCCTTGAAGTTGCTTTTCTTATCCATTACTTTGATGCCCCTGTCCTTGGTTTTCATTACTTTCACAACTATAAGGTCTGATCCTATAGCCAAAAAATAACTACTTAGATTAATTCACATAATGTGTGTTTGCATTCCACTATACTGTCTCAAGCGCAACTACAGTTTACAACAATGAAATAAACAAATAAGAACAATGTAGACTTTAAGTTCTCTACCTACTTTAAGTAACAGATAATATTCCTCAGATAATGCCTCTGGGCTATTTTTCCACTACACTCAAAACACTCCAGTTTCCATGGCTATTATGTCTCTAAATTGGAACAACGTAAAATCTTAACTTCTTTTATATCACAGCTATCCAGAGGAGGACTATAGCAGATATAAGCCATTTATATTGATAAGCTAAGAACACTATCTGCTCCTTACACTTCAATTTTGGGCAAACATTGGAGACCAGTTACACTTTTTCAATCTTCCTCTATTTAGAACCTCAATGCCTTTGTCCTTCCACCTCCTCATCTCCTTTAAAAACGGTCAATGTACTTTCTCAAGATTGTTCTTTTAAGATATTACTCCTTTACATTCAGCTGCATACATTTACCACCATTGTATATAAAATGCACCAATGTACAAAATACAAACAAGTCAAAATAAACCATTGTAACAGATGTCAAAAAAGTCTAAACAAAAATACAATATTTACACTAAGCTGCATAATAATACATTCCATTCACCAGATCTACAAATACCCGTAGCAAATTTAACATTTTTAATTATAATTTGTAAATGCTAATTAATATTAATTTTGGAAATGCAATAGCAGTTTGAAAATTTTAAAATCTCTACCTTTCATTACAATTCTATAAAATACATTGACCAAAATTACAGGCAGGGCCAAAATTTACATTTCCAAAATATTTAATAAAAATCTTGCTTTACCCTTAGATTTGATTTTATTAAATATAAAATAAGTCTTATGAATGGAGTCTTGCTGGTACAGACCAAAACCTATAAATTACAATGTATAATATATACTTTGACATTTCCTATGTTTCAACTACAGCCTGAATAATAACAATGTCATTTTAGGCTTAGTAACTGGGGCAGCATTCCATTTTTAGTTTCAAACATATTTGTCTCTTAATATTATGCATCCTACTTCGTAGGCAGCAATGTGCACTTACGAGTGACTTATTTTATATTTAAAAAATAAAATTGTCAAAAGGATGATTTTGGCAGATATGTGTAGCAGGATTCAAGTTAAGCTGCTAATGCCAGCCTATGTATGCATAGTAGCCTAAAGCCATGTTTTCACTGCCACTGTAGTGGATGACACAATAGGTGCTGCAGTTCATAAGTAGCATTTAGCTTTCCATACAACAGGTGTATTCATGCAAAAGAACTTCAATATACACATATCCATTATCCATGTACCTTGCACAGCTATATGTACACGAAGTTATAAGACAAATTGTTGCACATTCATTGAAATTTTCACGTCATATTAAAAATGAAAAACAATAGAAACAAAGGTTTTCTAGTTTAAATTTGAAGCCTTTTATCCCACAAATAAATTCACATATTTTGGTAAGCTTATTTGTTATATCCACAAATTACAAAGAATTAAAACATGCATACACTTATCATTAATAACATTTATGATTAATATCTCTCTTCTATACAGAAAACCATTACAACTGATACAAACTAAAGGATACATGTATGTATATTAAAATCGCACCATTTGCTGTGAGCAGCACTAGCCTGCAGCTGCTATGCTTGCTGGTCTGTCTGCTTCGGCCTTGCTCTGCCTCGCCGGCCCTGCTCTTTTTAGCTCACTTCCCCTTCTGCCACTTTGCCCAAGCTGACCGCTTTGCCTGGCCCTTGTCCATACCTCACACCACATACCATCTGGCACTTGGTACTTGGCCCCCTTCATAGCTGGCTGAGGTTACAAGGTCACAAGGTAGGTTACAACTGGCAAAGAAGAGTAGGAGGGGCATGGGTGGGGTGTCCAAGCTGCAGCGATAGTAGCTACTGGTTGCTGAGTGTGAACCCAGGTCCATGCAGAAGCGGCCCAGTTAGGTCTGGGTGCGGCTTGCAGGGGCCTGGTGTGTTCCCGCTTGGGCTTCCCCTATTCCCCCTGGAACAAGACAACCCTGGGACTCCACAATTACTGCACGGGTCACTGAGTACCAGCCCAGAGGAGGTGACTTGGTGGCTTGACGTGTTTGGCGCATTGTTGTTAAGGTAGCTTAACAAAACAGAGTGATGAGATCTGGGAAAATAAGGAAGGTATTCCCATCTCACAAGCCTAAAAAATCAAAACCGATGGCAGCAGTGGCAGAAGGAACCGCAGCGACTATTCTTAAACAATCCATGGACAAGTCCCCGCTGCATTTATCAAGCCCTCTTCTTCCTAGACCTGACCGTGACAGCAACAAGGAGCGTTGTTCATGTGGCTCTCCGCATCCGCAACCCCCTTCCATCTTAGATTACTTCAAAAAAATATCAGGAGGGGTTAGGTTCTCCCCCCTCCCCTAGACACAGAGGTGCCCAAGGCTAGAATACTAGAACAAATAACAACAGAGGCAATTGTCCACACGCCGCCAACTAACAGAACTCAACCACCGCTGGATGTCCCCAGTGTAAGTCCAACAGCAGAAGACCAGAAAATTCTCTTGGGCCAACCATCGGGGGCTCAACCAGACTCTCAGCACTCTCTACCTCATTATCCATTTCAGTCCCAGGAAAGTCATCAATCACATGCTCCAAACGATCACCCCTGGAGTGAAACCATTGAGTCAACATCTAATGCTCTGTCACAACAAACAGACCCCTTTAACATTATGTCACAACAACATCTTTTATATTCCATATAGGTACCCTATATAGGCGCAGGTAACATTGCAACCTTTCACCTATATTCTTCCCTACATTACATACATAACGGTTCTTAGGCACTGACCTTTTACCTAGATATGACACTGCATTCAGAACGCAAGTTTTTCCCTGGTTCGATTCTCAGATATTATGCATGAGGCTTCTTGGAAGCACAGCAGGACTAACAGTAGGATTACCATCTCCTGTATAATATATCTGTATAAAGTTCAGGCCCAACGTCCTCCTTTAGGCCGACACAGTAACACAGCAAGTTAGGACCCCTGGGGAGACCTATGGGTGTATATATACAGCACATCTTGCTTAGGAAGATAGAGGAGACCGTGACTTCCTGGCTGGCACACTGACCAGAGACGCTGAGGTTCCTGCATGCAGACGCTTCAGCTCGCAGTGGTCTAACATCCTTCGCGGGGTGTCCAACTCGAGACCAGGACGGGGTCCCATATTCTCTCATTCTAAGGTAATGGGGTTGACTAGATCCTAGAGGGATTCTTGGCATAACATCTACACAGATGCTAGGTACATTTAGGTACATCTAGTTAGGGAGACATCGTAGGAGTACTCACTTTTTATCATGTGTCTTATGTACTTGTATATATTCATGATTTCTGCAAGATGGTAGAACTATACCATCTCTTTACTTTTGTAATATTGCTAATCATATATCTCTGCTACTGTCTAATGGTTATTGCAGCTCATATATTCTACACTAGAATAACAACTGTTCAATAAATTCTTATTGAAAACGACCAGCCTGTTTATTCTGTGTATCTCTCTGAGACAAACTAAGTAAGCACGAGTGACTTAGCGAAAGGTAGTATATTGTTTCCACGATTCTGAGGGATCAGGGTTGTCATGTTCTGAGGTTGCCAGAATATATTCTCTCCTTGGAAAGAGGAGATTATAGTGGCACTGTGAGCTAGCTAATACAGATAGGCTAACGTATTCAGTGGGTGTGCACGGAATCAGTCTGCCACCAGTCCCACAGTTTGTTATCCAAACGCGCAGATCCTGTATAGGTTATATAGGAACTACACGACATGGCGCCGCCAACGTTGGTTGGGTACTTATTTAACAGTAAAATCTGAGTAGTTCAGTCGTGCTATTCTCAGAGACCCCTACTCACAAAATACCAGAGACGTCTGGACATCCGCCTTCAAGTTCTCCACCTAAATTAAAATTACAATCAATGAGTTCTGATGTACTCAGTCCTTTTGCAGCCCAATGGGACAGATCACTGAAGGGAAATAGTAAACCGCTTCTGCCCCAAATCCCTCCTAACCCAGTTATAGTAACTGTCCCAACAAAGCAACAAACAGGAGCTGACCTAAATGACCAATCATTATTGGAGCTATCTTTTTTTCTTAAAGACGCAGACAGACCATCTAGTCAGAAATCTGATCCCGGTACAAGGGGCTCTATCTCTACACCAGTGTCCGCAGCATGGTCGCAACTGGTGCAAACTCTTCAAACTACAGTCACGGTATTAATTTATCATTCAGATAAACTGGACATCCAAGTTGATCTTCTGAACACCCTAGCCCTGTTTACGGCAAGCATTGACAACAAGCTTGAGAACCTGAACAACCTAATAATAAGGGCTCAATCATCTTCAAACCTGGTCCAGTCATTTTGTTGTTGCTCACCCATCAGTCTGCCACCAGTCCCACAGTTTATGTTATCCAAACGTGCAGATCCTGTATAGGTTATATAGGAACTACACGACATGGCGCCGCCAATGTTGGTAAAAATACTATTTATTGGCTGTTGGTTAATCAAGCTTGAAGGACGCAGTGTTCCTAAAATTGTGCATAAACACTGTATCTTGGTTCCCTTGAAAGGCTATTTAGTGTACTAAAAACAATGACTAACCAGGTCTTAGATCCACTTCAACAAGAACTGCCCCTCACAGACGAGGAAGATGCAGGCACAATACAAATTGCACCAAATTTTAGAAATACAGTCACCCTGAGACTGCTAGAGCATGGTTTATCATCTAGGGGTGGCATAGTGATTGAGGCACACGAATCAAACAGAACAATGGTATTTTATTTGTGGGTTACATCCCCAGCAGCAAATGCAAGAACAATAACTTTTCACTCCTACGCAGAAGGAGAAGCACCAGCGGAATATTGTCCGTTTGAGGACATTGAGGTTCCGCTCACATACCAGGAACACTTATACTGGTTTAAAGGCGCCCTACCCCACATAAGAAGAAGAGTAAGACTCGGCCCGCTCGGGAGAGAAGGGGCAACATGGCCAATATTAGCGGCCTACACACCACATCCTGACATTGAAACAATGCCACCAGGAGACTTACTCACACAACATAAAGATTTAATTAAAATCTATAGGAACTTGACGCAATTCGTCATGAGGACACTTACAGTCCAACCAGCAATAGTTGCAACAAATGGAACTCAAATTCAGGGTACATCAACTAAAATTACACCATAAACATTACACGCGGTAATGGGTAAAATGCCCACAAAACGTGAACAAATGCCATTCTGGGTAGCTCAGAGAATAACACAGCTTGAGGCAGTATTCCCGAATACTACCCCGTATGAAAAACACTGAATGCTAACAATCTGCTTGCCCATGGGGATAACTCCACAAATAGAGGATTGTACCACTTGGGGTACAATCTTTGCTGCCATTTATACCAGAGCTCATGGTATCCCGTTATTAGCAGTAGTACCTGATGTATTGAGACAAATACAAAACTAGTATGGAGCAGAACCTGCCCTAAACTTAGGGATGAAGTTACTAGGTAACTATGCCCAGGTGTCAGCCATAATACTAGCTAACATTAAGGGGGAAGCAGCTTCAGTGGCTATCCGCCAATGCCTAAGGGAGTTCAGTCCTTTAGAACAAGAACATGAACTACCAAAAATAATTGAAACTGCATATGCAGAATTAGGCAGAGACAGTTTGGGTGGGAAAGCTTTAAAAGGGAAAGCTTTAAAACCACAACTGATGGGCAGTCTTAAAAAGGACACTACTAAGCAGACACCTGCTTCATCAAAGAAGAAGTGGGACAATAAAAAACAACAAAACTTTAAAGGAAACAGCTCTCAATCCAGAGGTAGATCTGCTCCACAAGAGCCCTCGGAAAAGAGGTATAACCTCAGGAATAGGGATAATATTAGGAAACCTGACAGGTATCAGGATACTGATACACGTTCCTCTCGTTCCTTTCAGGGTTCATCGAAAAACTCCGAGAGGGAAGGACGGTCAGAAAGGCAAGAAGAGCATACAAAGTCCAGAGACAAGCAGCACACTCAGGATTACACTTCTAAAAAAGAAGAGTAACCAAAGCAAAAGCCACAGTTCAAAAAGAAGAAAGTTGCAGTTCTAAAGATCAGACATGCCCAGAATTCTGAGGACTCGAGTACTGAACGGGGAATGGGCTCGGACGATGCTAGACGGTGCGGCAGAAGTAACAATAGCTCGCTAGAACCTGATGAATTTCTGGTGACAGCGGACTTTAATGATTATATCACGGTAGAAACACCCGATACTAGGGTAAGTGTCCCACATAAAGTACATGAAATAACGCTCCAAATGGAGGGGGACAAATGTAGAACAATGAGAGGTCTCTTTTGGGAGAACCTGACGTTTGGCTATGATATTTTATTAGCTGAACAAGATTGGCTGCCAGCATTCGTCATGGATTGCCCTAAAGGAGAGACGGTAATTCTTCCGGCCTTCTCAGACCATATTCCCAGGCACTTACAACACACTTATGCGCAGAAGTGGGCGGTAGCCCAGGCTCTGGCATTATACAAAAACCATGTTGGATGGGATGAGGATTCAACCCACCACATAATTCTTTAAAAAAATACTCCAACTGCACAGAGGCAGTATCCAATAAAGCAAGAAGCTAAAAAAACAGGTCAGAGAGATCTTAGATCAACTTGAGTACCAAGGGGTGATCGAAAATTGCACCTCATCAATGAACAATCCTTTGTTTCCGGTCATGAAACCTGACAATACATATCGTTTAGTTTTAGAATACAGACATTTAAACACTTGCACTAAGACATTTGCAGTCCAAAATGCACACAGTGCCGCATTAATGAATAACATTGTGCGGAAAAAATATAAAACTACACTTGATATCTCAAATGGATTTTTCTGCCAAAATATAGCGCCTGAAAGCAGGTATCTAACAGCCTTCTCAGCGCTAGGGTCCCAGCATCAATTTTGTCGACTCCCCCAAGCGTATAAGTATAGCCCGGGGTTGTTTTCGGCAAGAGTAACTGAGTTACTTCAAAATTTGGATGAAGAGGCATTGTCCTATGTGGATGATATTTATCTAACGGACGATGACCTAGAGGACCACTTGAACAGAGTAAATACCATAATTTTGGGATTTGCATCTGAGGGCTACAAATTCAACTTTAAAAAATCAAAAATTGCCCATCTCAGTGTCCTGTTTTTAGGATATGAGCTTTCAAGTGAAGGGAAAAGTCTTGCAGCCTATTTTTTAGAAATATTCGCGCTGCGCCAACCTCCAAAATGATTGAAAAATTTACAGTCAATTCTGGGATTCCTAAATTTTGGTAGAACATACATTTTGGATCACGCAGAAAGAGTAAAACCTTTCTACGACTTAATAAAACCTGATTTTTCAGTAAAACAGTGGACGCAGGAACATACAGATACACTTCGTTCCTTACAAGCTGACATGATAGCTTCCAAACACTTACAGACACGCGTGAACGTACGCAACCAGGTGATCCGTATAGTTGCGGGTCAATCTGGGTACACCTATCTAACATATAATGAGGGTGAGACAGTACCATTTGCATACAAATCACATTTGTACACAAATGCTGAGATGCGCTTCGCATCTACAGAAAAGATTCTGACAGCAGTACAGACTGCTGCAGTGAGAGAAAGAGCACTGGCTCAGGGGAAACGAATAATAGTAGTAACTCCAGTTCCAGCCTTAGAGGCTGCAACAAAGGCAAGCGTTCCTAATGCTAAAGCTTTACATCCAAGATGGATACAATGGGCTAATTCTCTCACTGCAACAGATGTAGAATACAGGTACGACCCAAATTTAAAGACAGAAGCATTCCTGCAATACGAACAAGAATATCCTCTACCACACGAAATAATGCCTCTAGATCAGTATGAATATATAATTTACACTGATGGATCAGCTCAACCGGCCATAGGAAGTAAGCAACAATACAGCGCAGCATGTGCAATCGTTAAAGATCGCATGCGGGATGGAAAGTTCCACCCAAGTTGCACAAAAACGTAGTCTCTAGGAGACTGCACGGCACAGTTGGCAGAGTTAAAAGCATTAATACTGGCACTGGTGAATACGGATCGAGAATTCCCCACACGGATTGTGTGCGATTCCTTCTACTGTGTGCAGTCATATAATGTATATTTGCAACACGGGGTTCAAAATGGGTTCAAAGATGCAAAAGGTGGCACAATTAAGCATAAAATGCTATGGGAACAGGTAGAGGAGTGGAAAAACGAACTACCAAGGGCTCACGTGATACATACACTGAGTCATCAGCGTGATGGCGTTTACGTTGAAGGGAATTCATTGGCTGATGAAGCCGCAAAGGGGGCTGTACGCACGGCTTCCGTAGCTGCAATCACTCGTTCTAAAACAAGAATAGACGTGAGATTATGGTAGCTATCAATGCTTGTCACAAAAACGGCGGAGCAGTACCAAAAAGGTTTCCACTCAAGTACTCCTACAAGTTAGATGCCAATAACATTCCATTTGCTCAGATTCCTGGAGTGGGGGATAGAGTAATTCCAAACATGGATCGTAGGTTAGGTTTAATTCTAGCAGCACATGAAGGGATAGGTTCTGCCCATGCAGGAGTTACGGCGACTGTTTCTTTGTTGAAACAACGCTATTGGTGGCCTGGATTAACAAAGCAGACTAAAGACTATGTCTTGAAATGCAACATCTGCCAGCAGATGAAAGGTTCCACCGTAACACGTCCAGCACAGACACCATTATTAATATCTGACAAACCACTAGCGTGTGTTTACTTGGACCACTGCGGCCCCTTACAAAGAGATGGGGCTTACAGGTACATCATGGTTGCAGTGGATTCCTGCTCAAGATTCCTATGGGTGTGGCCCCAACGCTCTGCTGACGCTCGAACTGTTATCAAAGATTTGCGAGTCTTTATAGGGACATATGCAATTGCCACATTACATTCTGACCAGGGCCCTGCGTTTAGCTCTCGGGCTTACAAGGAGGCCATGCGAGGATTGGGTGTAGCATTGCGGTACCATCCCGAGGGAAATTCGGTTGTGGAGAGAAATAAACGGGACTTAAAGCAATCTTTAACAGCTAGAGTATTAGGCACGGGTGAAAGGTGGGTAAAACATCTGTATGGAGTCCAGCGAGCTTTGAACAAGACTATCAGGGGTTCCAGCTTTTTAAAATTGTGTCCTGGATGAAGTCAAACAACTGACTGGAGGTAGTGACAGTAAGTGCCAGGAACAGGTCCAATTAAAGCGTGCAGGACGAAGCTCTGCTATGATAAACAAAAAAACTGAGGCACCAGTGGACCATGGGGTGACAGGAAGTGGAGAGTTAAATCCCTGCGTAGTATCAAATCCTTTCCATAACGATCAAGTTCTGACGCTGCCGGACAAGAGCCCATCACCTTTGCCGCAGAGCCCTCAAGTTGGGAGTGATTTAATTACTCCAGCTGACCCAGTTGACCCAGAGCTGGACCCTACGCCACTCATACTGGCCTCACAACATCCTAAGCTCAATTCTCAATCATCCCACTCCCTTAGCAAGAGAGAAAGGAAACGTCAGCGTAAGCAAAGAAACAAGTTAACAATAAAAACTACAGCCGAATCTCTCAAGCTGTACCCATTGTTTAAATTATCAGACAATAAATAAGCTTCAATTCCCAGTTTACAGAAACACGAACAGCAAACTACTACTGTGAACCCAACATTAAATGTTCAACAGCCCACTCCCGTACACCACTAGGTTCATCATGCTCCCCCTCCTTGCTTAAGGAGACCTTCATTAAACCCCCATGACACGGTAGTCATTGAAGAACCAAAAGAGCCTTTAATTGGCACGGAAAAAGCAAATGGTCAACTACAAGTAGAGAAAACAAATTCAACAACCGAATTGACCACTCCGATTCAATTTTTTACTCACCATCGACCTCAGACTCTCCGATCTATTGCTGGAGACAACCACCTAAAAGTAACCATCAAGAACGCACCATGGTAATTTGGAGGGCCCCCAACTAGTCAGCTAGACGCTCGAGAAAATTGTCTGCGCAAACCAGGAACAGCCTCTGGTTCACTAACAGAAAACTATGATCTATTTGACTCGGGCACTTGCCAACAGGGAGCTGCCTGTGACCCAAAGAACACCAAAATTCTTTTCGTACCTGAATACAAACCAAAAGGACAGCATGATGTACTTAATAGAACAACATTAAATTATTAAAAGGAGCACTGGGGTTTGATACACTGGCATCTGAAGACATCGAGTATATCGGATTTCTCCCTCCAAGAGGGCTACATCCCTCAGAAGTAACATTGGCAACGTTTAAATCTTCCATCTGGGTTCAAGCCCTCTTAGCCAGCAAAGACATCTTCCGGTCATGGGGAATTAAAATCTACCCATATTATAAACCAGGCTATCCAACTGTGCTAGCTAGCTAAGTTACCAGTTACTCAGCCAAGTTCTCGTCGGACTCCGAACGGTGATAGAATCAAGCCGAACTCAATCCTAAAAAATGCTGTAGGTCATGCAGTCACAAAAGACAGATCATGGATCACACCCCCTAATTCTAATAAAGATCAAGATTGGGGATGGTTGCCAGCAGCCCTGTCCTACAAAAGCTCAGTTTGACCAGACGGGCAATGCTCACAAAAATTAAAGCAAAAGGAAGCTGTTAAACATAGCGAACTTCACCCTCAACCTGTAACTCTTACGAACTTGCAGTCGCAGTCTTCCTCCTCTCTTTGCTCCTGGAACATTAGTGGCCTTCAACACAAAATGGCCTCATTAGAGACTCGAAACTTTATTTTTAGATATGACCTCCTTGCCTTTCAGGAAACATGGGCCACTCAAAATTGCCCCTTAATTGGATACATCGAACACTGGAAACCAGCTGTAAGGCATTGCAACTATGGACGGCCTAAGGGGGGGCCTGTCCATTTATATCTCTTGCAGCCTAAAAGACCCTATTGAGCCATTACACCTCGATGAGGTTTGGCTGTTTGGAGTTAAAATTAACTTGTGGAGACAACAGCGTCCTCTGCTGCTTCTCAATGCCTACATTAATCCGAGTGCTCGTATAAAAAGGTCTCACTTAAATCTGCTGCTCACAGTTCTGTGTGATCTGGCTGGGGATTTTCCTCACGCAGATTGTCTGCTTACCGGGGACTTTAACACCAACCTTTTTCAGGGAACGCCAGTGGATTTAGAAAGTCTCCTTCCATTTCCTCCGCCGGTATTGAAGGATCAGGTTAAACCCAAACTCCAACCGCACTGTGGCCTAGGGGAACACTGTGTGTTGCAACTTTACAGCGCCAGTTTCATTGTAATGAATGGCAGATTTTCACAGGATATTCCACCAAATTGGATGTGGACAAATGGCCGAAAGCATTCTTACTTAGACTATACCATCTGTAATTCAGACCTGCTTCCAAACCTAGAAAATTACAGTATCATTGCACGACTCGAGAGTGATCACCGCCCACAAGTTGTTACTGTCACCCTAAACTCAGTCTATCATGATCCTGTCACAATTACACACAGGGGAGTTCATTCTGAAAACCTAAACCGCTTAAGATGGAATGACGACATCAGTATAAACATTATGAAGGAATGCCTGCTACTCACTTCAGGTCATTTCCTGTTGAAAGCCTCCCCAACAAATGATTGTACACATTTTTGTTCCCAACTTTTAAGTCAATTTCAGACACCGCCACAATCCTATGCCGATTTTCGCAGTATACAGACTCCCACTTCAAACCAAACTATGGCGTTAAGAAGACCAGAAATACTGCCCTCAGGGCAGCTAGGAAGCATCCTGATTCTGAAGAACTATTGAATGATTATAAAATCGCACAAAAAAACTGTAGATGGGCTTACCAAAAGGATAAACAACACCACCTTGAACAATTTTGGTGTACGCTCTATTGGGAAAGTAAAACCGGAACTCAAGAAAATTCTGGGCACTAGTGAACAGGCAATCCAACGGAAACACCAGCCAGGGGAGTGCAAACATCTCAGAGGTAGAATGGGTAACATTTCTGACTGGTCATTTCCAGGCCAATGAAGGAGTAGAATCTATACCAATCAACAACGCCATACTGATTAAAGATGCCCCTAAGGAGTGCCAGGATTGCTCACAAGAGACGCTGCAACATCTAAGCGAGAAAATCTCTATCACCCAAACAAGGCTGGCTAAAATACTAATCAAAACAAGATCAGATGGAGCGCCAGGCCCAAATGGCCTGCCACAGGCCTTGTTTAAATCGAACATCTCTCTCTGGTCAAAACAGCTAGCAATCCTTTTCGATTACTCACTAAGGAGCTCAATTATACCTGACTCTTGGCGAGGGGCAATAATTCATCCAATTTACAAGTCTGGCTCTCATTCATCCCCAAACAACTACAGGCTGATTGCCTTACTGGACAACGAGGCGAAGCACTTTGCGAGCATTCTACTTGAAGAACTGAGCTCTTGGGCTGACTCGAAAGGACTGATCCCAAAAAACCAAACAGGCTTCACTGCAAACTCGGGCACCCTGTCCAATTTACTGGCCCTATCAATACTTATCGATAAAGCGATAGTTTCATCCAAGGTGGTTTATTGCTGTTTTGTTGACTTCAAAGCTGCCTTCGACCGGGTTCCAAGGGAGGCACTTTGGGCCAAGCTAACAAAATGGGGAATCCCGGTTAAACTCCTGGATGCAATAGTCCAAATATTTACCAACACCTGGATACAAGTCAAGCTTGGTACCGGCTCACACCTATCTCGAAAAATCACGACGTCAAGGGGAGTCAAACAGGGATGCGAGCTAGCTCCGCTGCTCCTTAATCTGTTTATTGCCGACCTCTCAGCGGAGCTAGAAGCAATAAATAGTCATCCCCCCAAGATTGGTGGTGTTCAGTTAAGCAATCTTCTGTATGCCGACGACCTCGACTGCTAAATAAATCATACAGTTACACCGCCATGAACAACCTGGAGGTAAACTTAAAGAAAACTCAAGTGGTCATATTTGGCAGGAAGCACCATAGAGGTGGTGGTTGGTCATATAACTCTGAACTTTCAGTAGGAAAATCATATAAATACTTGGGGATCAACATTGACTCTAGGGGCACTTTTGTCAAGGATCTCAGCGACATCGCTATGAAAGCTATGGCTCTTCAAGTTAACCTTTCAAAACTTTCTAAAAGACTGACAGGTCCGAGCCTAGCTCCAATGTTGGAAGTCATGAGAGCTAAAATAGGCCCCACATTGTCGTACGGCTTCGAAAGCTCCCTAGGTAAACTCAGTACTACATTAAACCAACATGTGACCAAGATCTATAAAAAGGTCCTTCAGCTGCCAAAAACTGCATCTGCCGCTCAGATTCGATTAGAGCTAGGCCTCCTAAACTATGAAATGTTAAGCGCAGGTGCTTATTTAAAAATGTGCCATAAGTTAAGGCAGGCCGGAGCTGGTTCCCTTGAGTCATTGTTATGGTTAGATATAAGCTCTAGAAATCCTGGCGGGTTACACAGTTGTATTTTTCACAAATGCTTACAGCAATTATCAGCAAGTGACCCATGGAACCTTAACCCAAGTAACGCAGTTTTTAAAATAATTACCAAGAAGCGCACCCAATTGTGTTCCTACTCTTCTGACAAAGTGACCCTTGCCTAACGCAAGCACGCATGGGCAGTAATCAACTCTTATCAGTTGGCTTCTCTTCCATCATATCTGGCCTGTACATACCCCCTGTATCTAAAACAGAGGTTCATGGCACTTAGACTGGGGGAGTGGCACTTTTTGAAACATCTACCCCTTTGGCGGCGCCCATCAGATGAGCTTCTGTGCAGGGGTTGCGGGGAATCGGTCGAGTCTTTGGAGTATGTTGTATGCCTCTGCCCAGCATTGTTGTCCTTGCGCAGATCAAAACTGACACCTGAGTGGAACAGATTGGGAGTCAGGTCTTGTAGGCAGGGCATCATCACGGCATTGAACCTGGAGAACACAGCTTTAAACATTAGCCTTTCACTCTTTATCCATCTTGCATATCGCAAGCTTAATCAGAAAATCCCAGGCCCTGTGTCAAAACTAGGAAACAAACACAGGTGGTCATAACAATGGTACATCTTTGAAGCTGCTCTCCAGTAAAACCAGTGCACCCAGTCACAGCCTCACAACATGGAACTTGAATCCATCTTTTTTTTTTTTTTTTACGCCTGTGCCCCCCGACAACAGCAGAATCTTGTTAAAGGGCCCGTGGAATTTTTAAGCTGTGCGGCTGAGGAAATGACGCGGCATCAACGACTTGTCATTGACTATTGACTGTTGTTACTCTTAATTTTACATTTTGGGTGGCCATAACATGGATCAGGCTAAACTTGACTCAGATAACATATTCAGCAAATTATGGCTGAATTGTTGGATTCTACATCTCCAAGTCCGCCAGTTGTTTAACACTCCCTGACTCCTTATTGGCCCATGATCATGTTTCTTCCCTTTTGCGCTACGATGCTCTTTCTCAAGTTTGGTGGCCTACCTGTTGCTTTTAGAAGTAACCTCTATTTTTATTAACTGTATTTATTGATACTATGCCGCCATGTGGTTATATTTAAGCAAAGGTTACCCTGTCCTAGAAGAAAACTTTTATATTAATAATTTTACTGCTTCATTTTTATTGAGAATGATGGGAGGAGCCTAGTGAAAAATATTTTCTAATGTTTTTAAGTTTTGACTCATATGTGGATTGTAATGATTTAATTAATCAAACAATAAAGTACTAATACTCGCAAAATGTATGTATATATATAAAAAACATGAACACCAACACAAAGTCATAGTTCACTACAACACACATATAATTACACAAATTTGAATATTTTAAAGGTTTATTTCTTCTACATATTTCCCCAAAAATCTCTACTCACAAAATAGCATATTTCTGAGACATTTAAAATCTATTAGTTATCATAACATGACAACAACTATAACCAGGCCACTAAACTTATACAACCAAAAACACACAAATTGCAGCACAGTTGTAAACATTCGGCACCATTATATTAAAATGTAAACCACAAAATGTGTATATTTTATGATACTATTGCTAGAAACACCTTGTATTTTTACAATTATTAATACAATCTCTGCATAGGTTCCACAATATTACTATCAGTTTAGCATACACGTATAGCTTGGAAAAATTATAAACCAAAAACCTTTCTGAAAATCATTTCAATGGTAAACATTATATGCTGCAGCATTTCCACACAATTTAGAAACCTTTCTGAGCCTGTTCGAGGCGGGCCAGGGCCAGGAATGCTGCCCATCTTCCCATTGATTAATGTGTCTATTACTTTTCTCCTGAAAAAGCATATCTAATGCACTACCCTATTTCTCATCCGCTACCTCTATCAATATCTTTAATCTGCATATACTTACCTCCTTTATGCATCTATATACTCTCAATGTACTTATGGATCTATATATTTATCACTTTCTTCTAATTTAGCATTTCCAATGCACTACCCTATTTCTCAGCCTATACTTCTCTCAATATATCTTCTAGCCCAACTTTCTGACTCATCTCAAACTTCTTTCGACTACTCTTTCCAATGCACTACCCTATCTCCCACCCTATACATCTATCACTATATCCTCTACACCCACTCTCTCATTAATCGCAAACCCCATACCACTACTATGTTCCCCAAAATAACCCTTTCTTGACTCTCTCCTACTCTACCCCTCCTTGCATCTTCTGACACCTCCTTTACTGTACCAATGCCCAAGACAAACCTTTCTAAACTCTTCCCTCTGACTCTTCCCCTCCAAAAACCCTTTTTACTCATCAAAAAGCCTCCTCCTACTGCTATGACCTACAAAAAGAAATCCTTCACTCTTCTATCCCACAACTATCCTTTTCAATCAAAATAACAGACTAGCATGTTCACTTCACTAATTCCATATTCCACTATACTAATTCACCACTAATCCTTTATGGGTTCCAGAGTAGCGTGCTACTCGCCAACAAAGCGCTTCAACACCCACCAGGGGTAACAGGCGCTATATGAATGCAAACCTTTCTTCCCCTTCTATCCCTCCACTATTCTTCTCACTCCAAATAACTGACTAATATCCACCACTCAAATTACTTTCATATTTCACCATACTAATTCACCACTAATCCTTTATGGGTTTCCGGAGTAGCGTGCTACTCGCCCAAAAAAAAAAAAAAAAGCAATTCAACACCCCATCAGGGGTTAGAAGCGCTATATATATGCAAACCTTTTTTCCCTCTTCTATACCTCCACTATCCTTCTGAATCCAAATAACTGACTAACATATCCACCACTTAAAATTTACTTGCATGTTTCACTATACTAATTCAACACTAATCCTCTATGGGTCCCGGAGTAGCGTGCTACTCGCCGAAAAAGCGCTTCGACGCCTCGTCAGGGGTAGTAAGCGCTATACAAATGCAATCACAATACAATACAATAACTAAATATATCTATGTACTTATCCTTATTGGATTGGAGCTTTAAGAGCGAAACTCGAAACATAACATCTTTAAACAAGACCAGCATGGTTACTCCATCCGGCCAGCTCTCCATCGCGGTCAGCAATAAATTGCACATAGATCCTGTTAGAACACAAACGTCGACTATCATTGGTACTTTGTGCTTTTTAGCACTAACTCTAAATAACACTTTAACAATTCATATCACTGTTTCCCCTTATTGGATTTCTGTCATTTTACTATAATTTTTTTCAATATATTTTACGCTACTTTTGAAATTCATTTTGGGATTTTAACTTCTCCAAAACAACTTTATTACAGTTTTAGTACTGTATAAATACTTTACACGTTGCCTCAAAGTTAAGCTGTCTGCTCTGGTTGAGTTCAAGTAGATGGAGTCATTTTAGTAGTTCACATTGACAAGGATTATAATTATAATTGAGTTGGATACTTACCCCCTTAATTGATTACACAACATCTTGCACTTACAGTAACTAAAAATGTCATATTCTATACAAATACTTAAATTAATGTATTAACTAAATACTAAGAAATCAATTGTAAACGAAGTAGGACACCAAGGTAAGACGAATACATTACTTCAAAAAAATATGAATACAATTATACAAGCAAACTATCATCAAGGACATGAAACATTTAGCAACATTGCAAGAGGCAAACAATGCTTTCAAAATAGTACTTTGGCTGTCTTACATAACTACTATAAACCAGCTAATACGTGGGAACAAAATGACTTACACTACACAAGGAAATGACCTGGGTAAAAATGCATCATAATCATCATGAAATGTATAGGCATCCTTATGACATTCTTTTATACAAGATAATAACATTATTCAAAACAATGAGAAAAACCATATTATGATGACATCCTACATTGTATTGATCCTTTGCACTCAGACATTGCAACTGCCTCAACCACAGCAGTAAATTTGCATACACGGATAATACTATTGTGTATACAATTTCTATTTTTCAGATGCACACATTTGCAACATTTTTGATTTACATAGCATGTATTACTGTTGACGTATCAACTTTTAAGGCACTTGTACACTATATTCAGGAACTTGCCTATAGTACTAACTTGAAAATTGTATTGCTTATGAACTAGCTCAAAAATAAATGCAATAAAAACAATATTCCGAGCAGTAAGCCTAAAAGATAAAAGACAAACAGCAAAAAAAAACTGTTATTCCTACATAAATCACCCACAAACTTAAATAGTTAATAATAAATTCATAGCTATTCACTTTTAAATTCAAAACTAGCCTTAAAAACACAAATCACTTTACCTCTATTATCACAAACATCTACAACAAACTACATAGCAAACAATGCACACATTCACAATCAACCACATTATCTAATTTACTTAAAAGAAAGACAAATAGTTTGTCAACACAAACTGTTTGAAAAAACCTTCCAAATGACAACATTCACAACCAGTGAAACAATCATTATAATACCATATATAACAATCATATGAATGATCACATCATTAGAGACTTTCACAATTAAATATTATATGGACCAGAGTACATCTGTGCAACTTGCAACCAATTTTGACAAACAATCCTTAAAAAAATATCTTACACATTAGAACAAATCCAATGTTTATACAATGCAATATAAAACCAAATACAACAAACGATATATGCAACACCTGCTATACATACATTTAAGAAAAAAAAACTTCTGTTTCTGTAAATGGAATGACATTTCCAACTATTCCACCACAATTAATTTTGCAAGTTTAGAAGAGAGTTTAGTTGGATCCAGAATTCCATTTATATAAATTAAAACATTACTACACAGTTCTCAGCTATCGTTATCTTGTGTAGTAGTCAATGTACCCGCCTATGTTATGACAACTGTGACAATATTACCTAGACTAATTTATGATAAAATCACAATCCCTATTAAATAAAAAAATAGCGTATAAATCTTTTGCACATTTCTAAAATAATTGCCCAAATAAAGTCAAGCACTATGGTTAGCAAACAGAAAAATGTTTCAAGAGTATGTAATAAGAGTTAATCCACATTGAACATATGTACCACAAGAATTAGCAGATGATAGTGAAACATCACAAACTAAGAATTCTTCTGACAGTTCAGACAACATACAAGCAGAAAATCTAGATACCATGTTAAGAAATGACACTATTAACACTGATAGTGTAAATATCTTATGCTTAGCACCTGCAGAAGATAATACACCCAGAGGTTTATATGACAACAAGGATTCAGAATGTTTGGCTTGTCCATCAATTTTCTGTGGAGAAAACAGGCCTAATAATAAAGAAAGACACACACATGTACATTACAGTACAAATGTCAATGAGAATTACAAAGCTGTTACAGAAGCACAGCATAATCCAATAGTAATATTTTCTGTGAGCTACAAAAATACACATTAAAGAAATATAACGCACAATTTATATTGCACTATGCAAACATTTTAACAATAGACAAATCATTACTGCTAAATATATTAAACACAATTTGGAAAACATTCTCCATTATAATTAAGGATACAAAATACAAAAAACTATACACAGTTCACCACCATACTGGGAGCATTGTAAAAAAAATCTTTTTTCAATAAGGGCACTTGAAATACCAATACATGTTATTACTTTATCTGTAGTAAAAATAAAATGGCACCATTAAATAAATATATTACCAGGAATGCAGCAGCAGCACAAATACACAAAAGAGCAATTGGAAAATATGACTTGGGAAAACAAATGCAAATTAATTCAACAAGGTACAATCACAAGTGCTAGGCATTTCGGCTTTTAAGTATGACAATTATTTAATTGCATTTTAGTACATGATAATAACCCCATAGGGGAAACTGCTGACGTCTTTTACTGCATTGAATTTCAGCACAGAGGCTTGCCACATGCACATGCATTATTATGGATTTAAAATGCACCTGTGGAAAATGAACTTACAGAAAATAATACAATTTATTGATAAATATATCATATGTGCAAAATTACAACATCCAAATTTATAACCTTTAAAACCACTACAAAAGCATACATATGCCAAACAGTGCTGTCAAAAACACAAAAGAACTTGTAAATATCAATACCCTAAATACCCAATGCCCCATACAATGGTCCTTGAACCTTAAGCAGTTGAAAAATCAGACAGTTAGAAAAGCACATTCACAAAACTATTAATAATCCAAACTTTAACACTTTTAATTTTCGAACTTTCTTAAATAATACACTACTAATAGTGGCATGTCTCAGATCACCCACAATAAAAACAACTATATGTGTAAAAAGAGAGCCAGCAGAATGATTTATTAACAGCTATAATTCCATACTTTACAAGCTTGGAAAGCAACCATTGACTTTCAATCGGTGTATAACTTCGTAACATTTCAGCAGGCCGCAATATTACTCTCCAAAACAGATCTGCCCCTTTGAATGCCACTGTGATGCTAGATTGACTTGAGCAATCAGTTATCCTGATTCCCTCCCCACACAATGTGGAAAGTGCCAATGCTCAACCACTCACTAATACTCACAGTGGCACTAATTTATATCTAGGATCTATAAATATTATCAGCTGCAACATAGCAGGCCTTAGGGCTAAGTTAAGTCAACCCGACTATGTATCTCTGATTAGAAATTGTGATAATATATTATTACAAGAGACTTGGGCTACTTCCGTGGTCTTTTTCGATGGCTACAATTGTTTTAGTAAGTGAACTACAGTTTCCAATTCAAGTAGAGCTGTAGGTTGGCTCTCTTCTTGGTTTAAAGTTACTCAATGTCAATATCCTGGTAATTGCTATAAAACATAATGCTTTATAGGTTTTTATGATTAATGACTTGAATAAGTTTGAATTTTAGTTAAGTAACTTTTGTAATAACAATTCTAATTCAAATAATTACAATTCTCATACTTTTAGACTTTGGGGAAAATCTGTTAGAACCATCGGATTTTCCCCTTCTGGTTATATGCAGCAATTTCAATGCCAAAGTAACAACTAGGTCTTTTAATTTAAGTACCCTAGTAGGCTACCTACTGGCCACTGTAAATTTTAGGCAACTTTATTTCTAAACATGATCTGTTCAATGCACGCAAGTTTGATTACTTGTCCCTGACAATTAATTTACTGCCTAAGGATGTGGTTGTACTACAACCATTGATTATATTTTTATGACAGGATGTTTTGAAGTATTTTTTATACATTAACATTATGGCTGCAAATTTCAGAGATCACAATTTGTTAACCTGGTCTCTAATGCCTCCTCACCCTTTAGTTTGTAACCACAAGGTATATGCCAAAACGAACAAGAATGTTGTCATTACATGTTTGTCAGATACTTTGCCGCACATCTACTCAGGCCATTTTTTTTGTCATAAAAGAACTAATTATTGCTTTAGACTAAAGTTCCCCAGGTAAAGCTCCCAGGCCTGACTGGGAACCTATTGATTTTTTTTTAAAGTAACTTGGAGATATGGTTCCCTTTGTTAACTAACATTTTCAACAATTGTGGCACCACAAACTTCCCTCTTTCCTGGTCGACTTCAATTATAGTCCCTATATTTAAAAAAAGGGAAATTAATGAAGACGGGTTGCTACAGGCCCATTTCCTTTATAGATTTCTCGGTCAAGGTTCTGGGCAGAGTGATTTTTAACAGGATATCGGAGTGGACTATTCAAAAAAATATATTATGTGACAGTCAATATGGTTTTAGAAAGCACCTTGGCACTTTAGAGCAATGTCTCAATTTAAAACTCAGTTTGAAAGTACACTGTAGCAAAACCAAGTAGTTTGTTGTTAGCTTTTATAGGCCTACCTAGTGCCTTCAGCAGTTAATCAATGCAAACTTTGGCACCTATTATTGGAGATAGGTCTTGATATAGCACTTTTTAGGCAAATTTGTAAAACAATTTTGATGCTAAAGTGTGGTTTGGGACTAACTGGGAACTTACAGAATATTTTCAGCTTCAAAGAGGTGTGTCTCAAGGCTGTATATTAGCCGCCTTATTGTTCTTTTTATGTATCAACAATATGAATTCCAATTTATTGAATTGTTGTTTTGACGTACCCATGATTAGAGGTACCGCCATGCCGTCTTTCTATATGCTGACAATTCTGTGTTACTGACACGAACACAGAGGGCTTTACGTGATTTAGTTGCTTCATATTGGAATTTCCATCTGGCTTAGACCTGAGCACTACAATTTGCTAAGTCGCAAATTAAGTCATTTGGCCCAGGGAACTTACATCTGTGCACATTTTCCATTGATAATAATTCTCGTCAAGGTTTTTAATTTTCTATATTTATGTGTTGTTTATGTGTTTTTTATAGTAGTTATTCCTAGTAAACTAACATTGGGATCCGTCACCAGAAATACTTGCGATCAGTGGCTTGCTTCTGCTATTTAACAACAAAACCTGAGAGAAAATGTTTGATTCCTTTGTTGGAACTATATCGACATCAGTGTATTCATATTGCTAATTATGGAGCAGGAATATGGGATTACGGCAAGAGCTCCCTGGTAGTCTGCAGAGCATCGCTTTTGCAAACGTCTTTTGTCCGCACTCTCCAGTGCTACGCACTATTTGTGTCATGAGGAGCTTGGATAACAATAAGAATCTATTGAATTCGCCCCACTACTATTTTCGGTTTTATTTTGGACGAATGTGCATGCGGCTGTAAAATGTTCTCTTATAATGCATTATCTATCATGTGACAAATGGCTGACAATACCCTGGTCACAATATGCTAAATGTAGGTTTACCAGATTGGGTCATCCAGCATAATATTGATGATGCTTAATCAATCTTCAAAAAAGATAAAGACTGGGTGAACAACTGTTTCTAGGAATGCCTTCGCCTAGACAGAGAAGATATTGAATAAAAAAAATTGACCATCAAGCAATTCTTGATAAACCAATCTTGCTCTACCTTGGAGCCAATCTTGCCCTGGGTTTCTGGTCAATGGCAGCATTCTCTCCCCTTTCATTGTTGGACTGGCCTTGTGCGAGGTCTTTTATGCTTTTCCCTTGGACAATTTGGCTCCCTTATGATCATGTGATGGTTAATCCTCTCAGTCTTTATTACATTTTACTTTCTTCTGCAGAATTTATATCAGATTCCCCAAACATTTTTTAATACCAGTGTTGAGAAAGTATGATTTTAAACTATGTTGTATTGCCTTATACTTTTTACAGTCTTTCTAATGAATTTGTGTGCTTTGCAGTAGGTGGTGTCTTAAAATCTGCTGTACGATGCCGCAGACAAATGTTATTTTAACTATGTATTTCTATGCTGTTTTTTAGGATGCTGCACTTTTTATGCATGCCCATGGCTGTCTGTCTTACAATTAATATTAGATGCCTTCGCTTGTGCAGTTTAGATCATTTCTTATATCAGTAAATCACAAAGAAGCATTAATAAATTAATAGCTCATGCTGCAAAAGAAGTACACTATAATACTAAAAAAGAACTAAAGCACATAGGCAACACATTTTTAAACAGTATAGAAATCAGTGCACAAGAAGCTGCTATTTAATGGGAGATTTAGAAACTATACATTTGTTACAAGATTCATCAACTAACATATAATATGGCAATTCTATAGAAAAATTCAGCAAATGACCAAAATATTAGAACAATGTACATCAGCATATTATGAATCCTTGCATAACCATAATACAATTAAAATAAATATCTAAATGACAATTAGCATTTACTTTCAGAAACAATTATATTTAATCTTTATTTGTAATGTAATTCAATCAGAAAGACAATAAAAGTACAATAAAACAATTGTTTACAGCTGAGAAGACCTTGAAATAAGAAATTATAAACAAGATGATCACAATACAGAAATACAAACAATCTACAATTTAAATACAAGACAAAGAAACAATTAACATAAACAAATTATCTGCTAATGAAGAGTTAACACAATGATTCTGAAAATCATTATTGAGAATTTTTAATGCTATACTTTCCAGGGAGGGAAGAAAACAAAATCACTGGAAACACCACATACTATGAAATATATAATGTAGTCAAATTCATTGTTTTATTAACATCATATTGAATATAATATGAATACTGAAATCCTTTCCCATTTAAATAACACCATTACCAATAACACAACATTAACACATCCACTCTCTCCAATAATCAATCATACACAACCTACAATAACATCATCAGACTAAACATCACACAATGAACTGAATTATGAACAACAAACCATAGAGGAATTATCATTAGATTTAGGCATCAGAAGCAATGCTGAAGAAAACAAATAACAAACATAACTACTCTATCGTTCCCAATGATGAATAATTTAACATCATGCATAATTTAACAACAGAACAGCTAAACTTTGTTTACCTTCATTTATACTGATTCAAAACCAAAAGACACATCATGATACACATTCTGTATTGGTGGTGCAGGAGTTGGAAAGACCTTTCTCATTACTGCACATTATCAAACATTATTTCACTATTACAATACAAAAGCAGGTGAAATCCTAGATGACATTTAAATATTACTTGTGGCTCCAACAGGAAATGCCGCACATAATATTAATGGAAAAAAAAATAATAATCACACAGCACTTACATAATTTCTGTGTCACAAAGTTTTAATTATAAACTGCTATCACATAAACAAAGAACTATTCTTCAAAATCAGCTAATGCATCTCAAAGTACTAATAACTGATGAAATTTCAATGGTTGGGGCAAATATGTTCAATTGTATACATACCAGATTACAAGAGTCAAACTTCCAACCAGCCATTTGGGGGCATTTTCATTTTAGCAGTTGAAGATTCTTCCCAATTAAAACCAGGGGGCCGATTACGATGGCAGTGTTGGGCAGATTCGCGGTGCTGGTGGAAAACGTCCATTTCCGCACTCCAGCGGCAGTCCTTGCGTCTGCCGTATTACAATGGTCAAAGATAGCCCATTTCCCGTCCGCTGCGGAGTTTCGGGATCCGCCAGGAATTTCCTTCCGCAACGGTGGCGGACGGAGCCAATAGAGAAAGATCGCCGCGCGGAATGACGTTACGATCGCCGTACAAATCACGATGCCTCAAACAGCCCGTCACAACGCAGCGGAGAAACCAGCCACTTTGAGACGGCAAAAGCACTACTGCAGAGAGCGAAACTCGAATCCCAGCCACCTCAACGCGTTCCTGACCGCAATGGATCCAGCTCTTCAAGCCCTTCCGCTGCTGTACCTGATCCACTACCAGCAGATAAGACGCCGCCGCCAACACCGCAGGTACGTAAATAACACATCTCCGCATACAACCACAACACACAACTCCTTTGCTGAAATACGGGTCCTGTCCACATCAGACACTCTGGTGGAGACAGGAACATATCCCCCAGTGTACTCACACATGTCCTGCTTGCTAGAAATCCACACTTCCGCAACGGGGTCACCCATCAACATCGAAATCACTGCAATGTCCCGGTCACGTCACCGCAGCGGTGAAGACGCGGGGAAACCTGCGCACAATGTAGTAGGCAGGGCCGGCGCCAGGCATGGGCAGTCTGGGCAGCTTCCCAGGGCTCCACCTTCACCCTACCCACATGGTGGGCCGCATCAGTTGGCCACAGCCCACAGCACACTTCCCACATCCATTTCTGCACATGCTGTGTGCCCCTCTTGTGCCCCCCCCCTCAATGCACTATTTAGCAGCCCGGTGTGGCTCGACCTCGCACCTCACACATCAAAGGGCAAGGAAGATTGACTGGGAAGGTGGGGGTGAAGATGAACACCCTGCACAGAAGGTCAGGGGCTGGACAACCCTCCTCCTCACACCTGCCTTCCACTCATGTGATTCAAACTGAGTAAATTAAGAAATGAAGACTCACTCTGCATATTAACAACCACTGAACTGTTCACACTGCATGTCAAGTCCCTCTGAAAGATCACACACTGACACTCTGCCACATACACATACCATAGGTCAGCAGCAATGTATGACAATAAATGGACTACCCCAAAGTGGAGTGCACAGTGCTGGAAAACCATGGAGCAAGCCACATAGCATTTGTACATGACATGCAAGAGGAGGAACATATCACACTACCCTTAGGCCATCAAATCAGACATGGGTGGCACAGTGATTGAAATTAAACCAAAGTGACATCTGTGCAATATCTCTGGGATACAGCAATGCAAGCTATGCATAGGCACAGGAATGATAGGAAGTGTCAGAAGCCATACAGTGACCAGCCCCACATCTGTGTCAACTACCTTGACATGTGTATGCCACCAGCACAACACACGTGGCTCATTGTCACACTCCCTGACTGTCAAACCCAAGTAGGACCTCTACACATACCCCTCATCTACCCATCTCACACCTGCAATACTCAACACCTGTGAGAAATTCACAAAGGTGCAAATAAGGACCTGTGAGTTTCCTGACAACCAATCACACACCCTGGTGTGTATCTACAAATGTCAGACTCCCACTCAGGGATGTCTGAACAAATGCTGATCAAAAACCAATAGCCAAACACAAATCTCACAAACAACATTCAAATAAGTTCAACAAGCTCAGCCATGTGCAGGCAAACAGTGGATAGGCAATGTGACCCTAGACAGAACAGGAATACACAACATTTTCACTCTGGACAAATGCACAGACACCATACCCCAACCCAATCAAAAATTGCATTATCAAATGCTAATCATGAACACTAACTGTGATCAATGGGACAAATCAGCTAACACAGACATAGACACCACACCAGTTATCAGGTGACCATGGTGTCAATGTGTACCACAAGCATGCACATGCACAATCCTGACAAGTGACAGGTCAAATATAGGAGGACATGGCACTATTGTGCACTCAAAACAAGCTCATGAACAAGACTCCACATTGCTGCATGTGACATTCACACAAGAAATGCACACTACACATTCAACACACATCTGAATGTATTACAATGCACAAACTACTCTCACACAATGCCATGCAAATAGAACACCACACACACATGCACCTGTCAGTAGAAAGAGCCAACACAGGCCAAACACTGCATCCATCAATCACAAAAACACAACATATGCAAAAAAACAATTCATCACATAGTTAACTCAGCTGGACATCAGGGGGATGCACACCAGGCAAGTACAAGGCAACATACACTGACAGTACTGCATGCACAGTAAGCAGTGTGTGAACACCAACAAAACCAGTAGCACACATATCCGAGTGCTCCACCATGAACTTCCACACCACAAATCATCACAACACACAGATCACATCACACTCAGGAAGGGTAGCAGTACCTCAGCAAACCGACATACAGCTTAGCCATCACCCACAGCTGCACAACTCAGGAAAACCCAGATGCAAACAACATGACTAGAGGACTGTGCTGCTCAAACATATGCACTGCACATGAGCAACCATGACTGCAACCAAGTAGAAGAAAATAACACATAACTAATTGTGAAACTGTCCTGAGTGGCACATTGGTCCTGTATGCAAACACAAAAAGGCTGCCCCTCACGTGGGTTCCTACAGTTTCCTACAGAATTATGCTGAGATGCAACACCAGTGAGGGCATCTCATAAAAAGTTTCGGACTGGCCTCACACACCGCCCGGTGTCATGCTTCATCATAGGCTGTCCTCGCCCTCTAAAAACTTCGTTTGATAGAGGGCGGGCATACACCTGGAGACAGGGATGCACTTCTACAACTAAGTGATGGCCGTGTGAAAGTGAAAGGTGATTTAAAAACCATCACACCTGTCACTCAACAGTGTTTTATTCAGGGAACAGATGTATGGTATTAAAATAGGTGTACGGTGATCTGGGACATTATTCTCCCTTCACCGTGTTAAGTGTGGTCAACATGTTTCTGCGTTAGTGTCCCCGTAGGGTACGTCGCATTCGTCAGGACCAAATGGGTTTATCCTTTTTGCCTCTAATGCAAAAAGGAGCTGCTAATCTGGGGCGGGGATAAAAGATAAATAAAATACAATCGCCCGTCTGGTGTAGTACCACTGTGACAGATTCTGTAGGAAACAAGGAAACAAAGAAAACAAACAAACCAAACGTGTAAGTAAGTTTATAAATAGACAATTGTTGTCATCCAACCCAGGTCACACCTATAGCGCGCGTGGTGTGGTCTGTATGAGACACGTGGCACACGTACGTGTCATCAAATGGTCAATTGCATAATCCATTTCTTACCCTGAAATACTATCCTCTATACTCCATGGGAGGGCGAGGTGGGAGGGCCTACTTGTGACTTTCTGTATGGGAGAAATGCTGATTTAGAAAGTGGTAATGATCTCATAATATATCCATAGATTAAAACCAGAAAACTCAAATGCATGAAACTGTAATAACCAAAATGGTCATCCAGTAGTAGTGATTGACACCCAATCTCTCCGAGAAAACTGGGATCAAGCTTTCATTCTCACCCTTATACATTACACTCATACGCTTACTGTCTGACTTCAGCGCTCCCATCGGTTCTCTCTACAGGCGTCCTCTCGGTCTCCCCGTCGATGGAGACTGATGTTCCCTCGGTGGTATATATATCCTCTAGATAATTGGTTAATTGTTTAATCATGCGAAATAATTGAAACAGCACCTGGGGCGCTAAGAGCGCTTCCTGTGTCCAAATGCGGGCGGGGCTAGGTGCCTGGCACGGGGAGTGTGTGAATCTACGCACTCCTATTGGATAAAAGAGGTTGTCTTAGTGCAATCGTAAGTGTACCTCTTGCGCGCACGCGCTATTGAATGAGGGACGCGTTGACCTCAAGCGGCAGTAGCCACGCGTAGAGACCCATGGACTGCGCGTGTGCAGATGAAGAGTGTCTCTATTATCCTTCTGCACTTTGTACCTCTGTGTGGCACCATCATCACCTGTGAACTGGAGCTCTCTGTTCATAACTAAACGTGTCTCAGGGGCGCATGTGCTATCAATTGCGGGACGACCAAAATCATGCAACATAAGCCACGTGTTAGAAGACGTGGATAGCGCATGCGTAGAATTAGAGTATTCTTGTGATCCGTCTGCGCATCATATTGCTATGTGGAAACAATCACCACTTATCGGTGGAGGCTAGTCATAACCGGGAGGTGCTCAGGGCGATATCCGTACTATTTATTAGGAAATGCAACCCAGTGATATTTAAAGCGTGTATTGACTTGCGCGAGAGAACATACTCAATTATATTTATATTTAGCCTTGATAGGTTGGAAATCTATCCTATAGGCAAAGTACTCTATACTAAAAAATAAAACTTTAGATAATATACAACCAGAGTGTCGTCATTCTGGGTTAACTGGTTTTCAAAGTCACACAATGTGTTTGATCTCCGGTGATGAATGTGGTGTGATCGTAGGGCATAAAACTCATTCTCTCCCCTAAAATGTATTAGACCCTGCGTTAGGGGCTAAATATATGATGGTCAACCAGTATCTATGTACTCGTATTTAATCTATATTGCAATCGTGGCGTATACTACTCTATTGATCCCCTGAAATGTGATGGACATAAGGCAGTGGGACTAAGTACATTATTCTCAATGGTCACACTGTGTAACAATTGCCATTATCTACTTCTAGGGGTTGTTAAGTCTATGCTCGCATAGGCTGCCCATTTATGGTCTAAATACGTCACTCGATTACACGGTCTCGGATCACCTTCTATAGTATTGTGCAACTATCTCACTAAATGATTGATCCATGTATTAAGGTTGGCTAGGTCACTTTGCCAGCTGTAGCCATGGTATATCATCGTTCAGGCCTCGCTCCCATGTATGTAACCTGTACACCCACCGTTGTTCCCGGATGTGTAACTGTCTAGAAATGTCATTTTTCCTTTTTTTCATTACTACAAGGATGATCCACCGCAGATCAGAATCACTATGGTGTTTCTCGGTAAAATGTTTTGTCAACTTGGTGTTTGTTTTTTTGCACCTGATGGTGCTACGGTGTTCACTGATCCTCGTTTTTACTCTCCTTGTCGTCATCCCCACATATTTCAGATTGCAAGGACAGGTGAGTAGGTAAACTACATTTTCCGTATTGCAATTACTGAAATTCTTGAGTCTCCAGGGATTATCTGTTCCAATATCTACCTCCTTAATAGTGGTAGTCAGGGGGCAGCAAACACAATTACCGCACGGATAATGCCCTATTGGTTTTGGTTGGCTCCATAAGGTCATCTGGTTTTCTGTGTCATCGTTAGGGATCTTCGAGTGTACCAAGTCATCTCTCAAGTTTCTACTCCGCTTAAACGCAAAAGTGGGGGTTCCCACTTCCGGTTTCCACTGTTCAAAATTGCCCATTTCTTCTTGATGATGTTCTGCACTCTATTTGAAACAGGGGTGTATGTGGTAACGCATACCAGCCGGTCTGTTTTATCTTTCGGGATGGTCTCTAATAGGGCTTCCCTATTATTGTTCTTCGCCCTTTTCTTTGCACGCTTCACCATCTTGCTCGGGTAGTGTCTTTCCAGGAGTTTGCCCTCTAGTTGTTCCGCCTGTGCTCGAAACACATCCACCTCCGAGCAATTCCTACGTACTCTGAGGAATTGTCCGACTGGAAGATTATCACGGAGAGCCCTCGGATGGTAGCTCTCATAGAGAAGAAGACTGTTCTTGTCTGTCGGCTTTATGTGTACTTTGGTGGAAATTCCTTCCGTTGTTAATGTTATATCTAGATCGAGGAACACTGCGTGGTTAACCTCAATATTATAAGTAAACCTAAGGTGGGGGTCTTTGCTATTGACCCACTCCACAAAACGTTTGGCTTCGTCCGATGTGCCCTTCCAGATGATCAAGACATCGTCTATATACCGTTTCCATGTTCTCATCTGGGTTGTAAACGGATTTGAAGGGTTGAAAATATAGTCCTCCTCGAACTGATGGACATACAGGCACGCCATGCTAGGCGCAAAGGTGCTGCCCATGGACGTGCCCTTAATCTGATGATATATTGTGTCCTCAAATTCGAAAAAGTTCTCCGTGAGAGCTAGTTCTGCGCATTCCATGATGAAATGAGTCGGTGTCATGTATGTCCAGTCTTGGCCTTGGAGGATTCGTTCCACCACCTCCAATGTTCGCCTCTGGGGGATGCTCGTGTAGAGCGCTTCGATGTCCATTGTTATGAACATATCCTCCTCAACATTTGTTTCCAAATCCCTTAGGTGGCAAAGTACGTCCTTGGTGTCTCTTAAATAAGACCGAGACTTTTGTACAATTGGTTTTAAAAACCAATCGCAAAATTGTGAGAGAGGTTCAAGTGCTGAACCTATTCCCGACACTATCGGTCTGCCTGGTGGTGGCATTCTGTTTTTATGAATCTTAGGGAGGGTGTAGAACCTGGGTGTCCTCGGTTCCGTGTTGATTAGGAACTCCGCCTCATGTTTCGTAATCCAATCATTGGTTTCAGCCTCACTAACCATAATCTTAATTTGGTTCATAATCCGAGGTGTGGGGTCTTCACGGTGTGTCTCATAACTCGTAGTGTCTGATAGGAGACGTAGGCATTCTTCTCTATACATGGTGTAATTCATCAGGACTATCGCCCCTCCCTTATCTGCTGGTTTTACCACCAACTCAGTATGACACGGAGCAGGGGCAGGGGCACCCACCAAACAATGAGCAAAGAATGACGAATATCGTGAATCTGAGTGACCATGTACTCAACACGGATGAAGAGGCCGTTCTCGCAAAAGGATTAGGTTTCGTCCCCACCCCAGAGAATGATGCCTTCTTCCTTCATACTGAACTAGCACAGTTTTTTAGGAAGATAAAATTAAAGGATTTCTTTGGAGAAATACAAAGCCAAGACAACAACCGAACTAACACTGGTCTACGAATAAAGTCGACATTCACCCCGCAAACCCAAAACATTTCCTGTAATGTTCTGGCTTTTGAACAAGCGGTCCTCACTGAAGTTGGGAAGATTGACTACAAGAATACAAGGGGTTTCCAGAACTTGACCAGAGGCAAGAGAATGGCCCTTGAACAACTCAAAAATAATCACGAGTTGGTGGTAAAACCAGCAGATAAGGGAGGGGCGATAGTCCTGATGAATTACACCATGTATAGAGAAGAATGCCTACGTCTCCTATCAGACACTACGAGTTATGAGACACACCGTGAAGACCCCACACCTCGGATTATGAACCAAATTAAGATTATGGTTAGTGAGGCTGAAACCAATGATTGGATTACGAAACATGAGGCGGAGTTCCTAATCAACACGGAACCGAGGACACCCAGGTTCTACACCCTCCCTAAGATTCATAAAAACAGAATGCCATCACCAGGCAGACCGATAGTGTCGGGAATAGGTTCAGCACTTGAACCGCTCTCACAATTTTGCGATTGGTTTTTAAAACCAATTGTACAAAAGTCTCGGTCTTATTTAAGAGACACCAAGGACGTACTTTGCCACCTAAGGGATTTGGAAACAAATGTTGAGGAGGATATGTTCATAACAATGGACATCGAAGCGCTCTACACGAGCATCCCCCAGAGGCGAACATTGGAGGTGGTGGAACAAATCCTCCAAGGCCAAGACTGGACATACATGAGACCGACTCATTTCATCATGGAATGCGCAGAACTAGCTCTCACGGAGAACTTTTTCGAATTTGAGGACACAATATATCATCAGATTAAGGGCACGTCCATGGGCAGCACCTTTGCGCCTAGCATGGCGTGCCTGTATGTCCATCAGTTCGAGGAGGACTATATTTTCAACCCTTCAAATCCGTTTACAACCCAGATGAGAACATGGAAACGGTATATAGACGATGTCTTGATCATCTGGAAGGGCACATCGGACGAAGCCAAAGGTTTTGTGGAGTGGGTCAATAGCAAAGACCCCCACCTTAGGTTTACTTATAATATTGAGGTGAACCACGCAATGTTCCTCGATCTAGATATAACATTAACAACGGAAGGAATTTCCACCAAAGTACACATAAAGCCGACAGACAAGAACAGTCTTCTTCTCTATGAGAGCTACCATCCGAGGGCTCTCCGTGATAATCTTCCAGTCGGACAATTCCTCAGAGTACGTAGGAATTGCTCAGAGGTGGATGTGTTTCGAGCACAGGCGGAACAACTAGAGGGCAAACTCCTGGAAAGACACTACCCGAGCAAGATGGTGAAGCGTGCAAAGAAAAGGGCGAAGAACAATAATCGGGAAGCCCTATTAGAGACCATCCCGAAAGATAAAACAGACCGGCTGGTATGCGTTACCACATACACCCCTGTTTCAAATAGAGTGCAGAACATCATCAAGAAGAAATGGGCAATTTTGAACAGTGGAAACCGGAAGTGGGAACCCCCACTTTTTGCGTTTAAGCGGAGTAGAAACTTGAGAGATGACTTGGTACACTCGAAGATCCCTAACGATGACACAGAAAACCAGATGACCTTATGGAGCCAACCAAAACCAATAGGGCATTATCCGTGCGGTAATTGTGTTTGCTGCCCCCTGACTACCACTATTAAGGAGGTAGATATTGGAACAGATAATCCCTGGAGACTCAAGAATTTCAGTAATTGCAATACGGAAAATGTAGTTTACCTACTCACCTGTCCTTGCAATCTGAAATATGTGGGGATGACGACAAGGAGAGTAAAAACGAAGATCAGTGAACACCGTAGCACCATGAGGTGCAAAAACAAACACCAAGTTGACAAAACATTTTACCGAGAAACACCATAGTGATTCTGATCTGCGGTGGATCATCCTTGAAGTAATGAAAAAAAGGAAAAATGACATTTCTAGACAGTTACACATCCGGGAACAACGGTGGGTGTACAGGTTACATACATGGGAGCGAGGCCTGAACGATGATATACCATGGCTACAGCTGGCAAAGTGACCTAGCCAACCTTAATACATGGATCAATCATTTAGTGAGATAGTTGCACAATACTATAGAAGGTGATCCGAGACCGTGTAATCGAGTGACGTATTTAGACCATAAATGGGCAGCCTATGCGAGCATAGACTTAACAACCCCTAGAAGTAGATAATGGCAATTGTTACACAGTGTGACCATTGAGAATAATGTACTTAGTCCCACTGCCTTATGTCCATCACATTTCAGGGGATCAATAGAGTAGTATACGCCACGATTGCAATATAGATTAAATACGAGTACATAGATACTGGTTGACCATCATATATTTAGCCCCTAACGCAGGGTCTAATACATTTTAGGGAGAGAATGAGTTTTATGCCCTACGATCACACCACATTCATCACCGGAGATCAAACACATTGTGTGACTTTGAAAACCAGTTAACCCAGAATGACGACACTCTGGTTGTATATTATCTAAAGTTTTATTTTTTAGTATAGAGTACTTTGCCTATAGGATAGATTTCCAACCTATCAAGGCTAAATATAAATATAATTGAGTATGTTCTCTCGCGCAAGTCAATACACGCTTTAAATATCACTGGGTTGCATTTCCTAATAAATAGTACGGATATCGCCCTGAGCACCTCCCGGTTATGACTAGCCTCCACCGATAAGTGGTGATTGTTTCCACATAGCAATATGATGCGCAGACGGATCACAAGAATACTCTAATTCTACGCATGCGCTATCCACGTCTTCTAACACGTGGCTTATGTTGCATGATTTTGGTCGTCCCGCAATTGATAGCACATGCGCCCCTGAGACACGTTTAGTTATGAACAGAGAGCTCCAGTTCACAGGTGATGATGGTGCCACACAGAGGTACAAAGTGCAGAAGGATAATAGAGACACTCTTCATCTGCACACGCGCAGTCCATGGGTCTCTACGCGTGGCTACTGCCGCTTGAGGTCAACGCGTCCCTCATTCAATAGCGCGTGCGTGCAAGAGGTACACTTACGATTGCACTAAGACAACCTCTTTTATCCAATAGGAGTGCGTAGATTCACACACTCCCCGTGCCAGGCACCTAGCCCCGCCCACATTTGGACACAGGAAGCGCTCTTAGCGCCCCAGGTGCTGTTTCAATTATTTCGCATGATTAAACAATTAACCAATTATCTAGAGGATATATATACCACCGAGGGAACATCAGTCTCCATCGACGGGGAGACCGAGAGGACACCTGTAGAGAGAACCGATGGGAGCGCTGAAGTCAGACAGTAAGCGTATGAGTGTAATGTATAAGGGTGAGAATGAAAGCTTGATCCCAGTTTTCTCGGAGAGATTGGGTGTCAATCACTACTACTGGATGACCATTTTGGTTATTACAGTTTCATGCATTTGAGTTTTCTGGTTTTAATCTATGGATATATTATGAGATCATTACCACTTTCTAAATCAGCATTTCTCCCATACAGAAAGTCACAAGTAGGCCCTCCCACCCTCGCCCTCCCATGGAGTATAGAGGATAGTATTTCAGGGTAAGAAATGGATTATGCAATTGACCATTTGATGACACGTACGTGTGCCACGTGTCTCATACAGACCACACCACGCGCGCTATAGGTGTGACCTGGGTTGGATGACAACAATTGTCTATTTATAAACTTACTTACACGTTTGGCTTGTTTGTTTTCTTTGTTTCCTTGTTTCCTACAGAATCTGTCACAGTGGTACTACACCAGACGGGCGATTGTATTTTATTTATCTTTTATCCCCGCCCCCAGATTAGCAGCTCCTTTTTGCATTAGAGGCAAAAAGGATAAACCCATTTGGTCCTGACGAATGCGACGTACCCTACGGGGACACTAACGCAGAAACATGTTGACCACACTTAACACGGTGAAGGGAGAATAATGTCCCAGATCACCGTACACCTATTTTAATACCATACATCTGTTCCCTGAATAAAACACTGTTGAGTGACAGGTGTGATGGTTTTTAAATCACCTTTCACTTTCACACGGCCATCACTTAGTTGTAGAAGTGCATCCCTGTCTCCAGGTGTATGCCCGCCCTCTATCAAACGAAGTTTTTAGAGGGCGAGGACAGCCTATGATGAAGCATGACACCGGGCGGTGTGTGAGGCCAGTCCGAAACTTTTTATGAGATGCCCTCACTGGTGTTGCATCTCAGCATAATTCTGTAGGAAACTGTAGGAACCCACGTGAGGGGCAGCCTTTTTGTGTTTACATATAAGATTGGAGGCTGGCTTGCCCTTTGGCCCCGTGCCTCTAGTTCCCATCCTCAGCCCAGTCTGAGGTAAGTGTGTGTGTACATTGGTCCTGTACACAGATCATCCTCCCACAGTATAGTGTCACACTATGAAGTGTTGGGGAGGGTCACACACTGGCAAGGCATGGGGTGGAAGACATGAGACTGAAGTGGCGTGTACGTCAGTATTGGACAGGTGAGTAGTGTACAGTTCAAAAACACAGAGGAGTAACTCACAATGTGTAGGCATCAGAAGCACCCATAGGGGATGGTATGACTCCTCATACCACATACTATACTGGTCCCAAAAATGTGTCAAGTGACAGCAATGCATGAGAAAACTCACAAATAATGTCAGTGTGGCTGAGCAGGTCAGCACAGTAAGCACAAACTTAAACAAGACCTATGGCTGATCAACAAAACACAACACAGACTTTGCAGTGACACTCTGCATACTCACAACTGACAGCGACAACAAGTAGGTGTCCCCCAGGAGTGCAAGGACACACCGACACACTGCACAGTGCTCAACCTACAACTCCTCCATGTGTCCACAATCTGAAGCACATGTCTGACAATGTAAACAAACAGGCACTCATTACCTGGATTATACATGTGTGTAGTTGGCATGTGCAGGGGCACATACACCTCAATACTACTGACAGGCCAATCACACTGTATGACTACTCAAGTGCACACATTCAAATGTACCCATGTGACTATGAAGACAGGCCTACACAAGATGACTACACATCAACACTGCTGTTCACACATCAAGAAAGATCCCACAGATATGACGGACCCTGGCCACCCTGCAAGTAATCCTATGGATAGAATTCACCTCTGTTGTGGTATTGCATCCTAACATGACGTGTACAATTTAGCAAACCTGACCATAGAATGATTAGGATAAGAGCAGATCATCACAAACAACAATCATTGCACCCTCAAGCCTCAGAGTCAAGAAGAACAAAAGTGCCTGTCACCTCTGGCAACCTCTGAAAAAGTAAATCAAGTAATTGCCAATGTGAAAGTGGCATACAGAGCATGTGTCACATGAACCTATACCCATACATAAAACTTTATTTAGCAAGGGCAGCGACAAAGCAGACAACATGAGTAACAGTCTTTTTTACATAATATCCAGATATGCATCAAAAGTGCAAACCATCAAGGCCATTGGCCAGTACAAATTCCTAGTATGCACATGTGTGCATGACAAACTGCACAGGAATGGGCATCAAAAGTGCAAACCATCAAGGCCATTGGCCAGTACAAATTCCTAGTATGCACATGTGTGCATGACAAACTGCACAGGAAATGGGCATCAAAAGTACAAAACAGCAAGGCCATTGGCCAGTACAAATTCCTAGTATGCACATGTGTGCATGACAAACTGCACAGGAAATGGGCAACAAAAGTAACAAACAGCAAGGCCATTGGCCAGTCCACATTTCTAGTCCGCACATGTGTGCATGAGAACTTGCACATCAAATGGGTAACACCGTCCACTGCCATGGGAATCACCACAGCTCAGGGGCTACATATGGGCAGTCCAGGCACCGCTGTTGGAGAAATGGTGTGGGGAGGAGGACTTAAGCTGCAGGCATGGGAGACAAGAAGAGGAAGTTTCAGTGACACTGTTTTATGTACCACTGTGTGTCAGTACAGGAGCATGAAAATACATAGCACTCTAATACATAAATGTTGAGCAGAGGCCATACAGCATGACACATAGTACACTTGCAACGGATAATCCCATAGAAATGTATACATGTATGATGATGGACACAGTACATGGCCATCTCATACACATGCAGAGTGCCAGCACAGCAACCAATGTGAAAATGACCCTCATCTGTGATGCAGTATGTGAGTGAGCTTGACATACAATACATTGGGAATGATGTGTCGGGGATGACTCACTGTGTCATAACACCACACACCCCTCAATGTCCTTGACCAGTGAATGGCTACATGTGTCATGGTGGTCACATTTAGGGCCATGATCTGATATTCTCACACTCTTCTCACAAGGTGGAGGCCTGTCTTGTGCAATCCTCAGGCCTAAGATAGCTCATTGAGAAATAGGGTGGTGGACAACACATGGTTCACTCATTCCATTTAGTGATGGGTCCTTGTAACATTGGGCACTCACACTGAGGTTAAACGTGGGCCATCAGAGAAGTCACATGCATGTACAATATGAGAGGGTAAACAGTGCCTACACATGCGAGACTGAACACAATGTAATCAATAGAAGGATGACATCTCCAAATTACATCTATCTGATGTGTCATAGGTGAACTACCACCAAGAGTGTTACACACAGGCATTTTACTCTTGTGCATAATGCACACATCACCATAGGGGCAATTTGAGAACTGCACACACATCATTCAGTACCATCTGGACAAAATACATTTGTAATGTCACAAATGAGCATGTGAAGACTTAATGGACTATGACATCACATAGCACAGGCAATGTTGGTTCAGACTTCGACTGACTCAAACCAGCAGTGTAACTGTATGGCTGCAAAATACACTGCATGTCACTCCCATCCTTCAATGCAGTCTTGGATCTCTGGAAATAAGGCTACACACCCCATTGACATGAAGTCAGCATGCTAGGCAGTGAATCACACTTTTACATTAACCAGTCTCAGACCAACGTTTGTTGTTTTTTGCAGAAGAAGGGCTGTAGAAGTGTGCATGTTGCCATCCTCCCCACATACTCAAATGCAATTCTTAATAGGCCATGTATGGAGCAGGCTGTAGGAAAAATATGGATGCATGCACATTGACTTGCACTCACAGGCACATACTACTGCAGAGCAACATCATGTGAGCATTCTGAGCACTCTCAAGCGTTTATTCAGTAACACTTACCAGTACATCTGGCGCACCATACAGCCTCCCATACTGTGCAAGGACCTCGTCCACCAGGACCTCCAGCTCCTCTGTGGTGAAGGGACGGGCCCTGATGTTCTCAGTTCTCGCCATCACTGGGTCCAGAATACAGGAACAGCAGCAGTTGGTGGTGAAGAATGGCAGGCAGCAGTGTCTGAATGCAAGTGAAATGTGTGGCTCTCTCACAGAGATTTATAGGCCCCTGGGGTTGTTTCAGTGGTACTCAGCTGCTGCAATTGGTTAGCATTTTTCAATTGTATCCAATAACCGGGAACGCGGAAGCGGAGCACGCCTACCGCGAGTTTCAAAATTGGATTTCACTACCCCGATCGCGGTTCCCATTGGCTGCAATAGCATTGGCATAGGCGGTGTCACACCGCGGGGCCAGGCGGTCGCTACCGCAATCCTGCATCTTTCAATTGTGGCCAATGCCCTGGCCCGCGGTAGCGGAGCACGCCTACCGCGGGTTTCAAATATGTATTACACTACCGCGATCGCGGTTCCCATTGGCTGCAATGGCATTGGCTGCAATGGCATTGGCATAGGCGGTGTCACACCGCGGGGACCAGGCGGTCGCTACCGCAATCCTGCATCTTTCAATTGTGGCCAATGCCCGGGCCCACGGTAGCGGAGCACGCCAACCGCAGATTTCAAATATGTATTGCACTACCACGATCGCGGTTCCCATTGGCTGCAATGCCATTGGCATTGGCAGTGTCACACCGCAAGGTCCAGGCGGTCGCTACCGCAATCCTGCATCTTTCAATTGTGGCCAATGCCCGGGCCCGCGGTAGCGGAGCACGCCTACCGCAGGTTTCAAATATGTATTGCACTACCGCGATCGCGGTTCCCATTGGCTGCAATGCCATTGGCGGTGTCACACCGCGGGGTCCAGGCGGTCGCTACCGCAATCCTGCATCTTTCAATTGTGGCCAATGACCGTGATCGCGGTGGCGGAGCACGCATACCGCACCTATGGACACAATATGCTCTAGCAATGGCAATAGCCAATTTTAATGATTGAACACTATACATTCACAATGTATTACAGCACCTGTTTGCAAAATGTTATGCTAGTGTGACATTCAACTCACTGATACCTACACATGCCACATCAGTGCACATGATTACATGCATTGGCATGTACTTCCTCGCATGTCACCTATGATATTTGTGTGCATGTACACAGACTTGGTGTGTAATGGAGTCTCATATTTGTGAACATCTCAATGTGTGAGATGGCTAATCAACCCACAGTAATGATGGACTGACCACATAATGTGCCTATTTCACTGTGCACATTGCTGTATTGATTTTGGTAGTTGATCAGCTTACACACACACTGTGCTCATTGTGTAGAAAATTTGTGCTCTGTGCAACTTAAGCAAGAAGGTGTGGCAGGTACAGCAGCTACGTAGAAGTCAGCAGTGTTGCTGTTTCCAACATGTGCTGTGTCAACTACTCCCAGCGCTGGGGACACAAGATGTAGGAGTGTACCATTTACCCTTCACATAGTCAGAATCTGTTTTGGAGGTAGTCCGTATGTACATACTGACCACATGTACGACTACATGAGATCAAGGTGTCTCTGCATGTGACTTGTGCATTAAGCTGTTGTTACAGTCCAGTCATTGTTGGCTCTGCGTTAGTCAAGATGTTTGACACATCTCATAGGGGTATTAAATTGACATGTGTCCCCTTTCATATTATGTAGGAGATGACCAAATGTGCATCGTCCGTTCCCAGTGCTGGTGAACATGGAGGATGAGGACATCATAAGAAAATTCCGTCTGGATCGCCTTACCCTTCAAGACCTATGTGGTCAGTTGGAGCCCCATCTGAGGCCTTGCAGAACCTATCCGACTGCTTTGACACCAACAGTTAAGGTGATGGCGGCCCTGCATTTCTTTGCAACTGGTTCGTTCCAGTACACGGTGGCCATCGCCGGTGGGATGTCTCAAGAGATGTTCAGCATGGTGCTACGTGATTTCCTGTCCGCAATGATGACATACAAGGACCGCTACATCCATTTTCCAAGGAGACATGAATTGGCAGCTGTGAAGGGTGATTTTTATGTCCTTGGCCACATACCTAATGTTGTTGGCGCCATTGACTGCACACATGTTGGCCTGGTTCCACCACAGGAATGTGAGCACATATACAAGAACAGGAAGCATTTCCATTCCATTAATGTGCAAGTGGTATGCCAAGCGGATATGATTATCTCCCATGTCTGTGCCAGATTTCCCGGATCAGCCCATGACTCCTACATACTGCGTAACAGCATCATCCCACAACTGATGGCAAATCTGCATCCGGAGCGTGCGTGGCTTGTTGGTGAGTACGCTGAGTACAGTAGTGTGCTGTATGTGTAACATGCTGTTCTGAACAGCAGATGTCCCCCCCCCTGCAAACCCACACATGCCCAGTGACGACGATAGTGGAGAAGAGGAAGGTGTTGACCTGCGTCAACAGCTCATCGACAACTACTTCCCTTGAGTGTAAGTGACATTGTACAACAGTGACATTGTCTGTTGGCTTTGATGGTAGTGGCAAGGCATAGATGATCTTTTTGACTGCTGGCTGTTGTTGGCTCTGGGCTAATGGCTGATATGTGTGGCACAGGGTATTTTTATCCAGGTACCTCATGTCTATGTTGATATTGTTGCTCATTGTTATGTGTGCTGGTTTTTGTACGTTGATGACTAGTGGTGTGTTTTAGCTGTAATGGCATCACCTGACAAGTAAATGTCATTCTCTTGTGTCTTTCTAGGTTCCTTCTGTCAGGGAACGAGCGGAGCAGCGCCTGCCACATTGTACCCTGGACTGCAGTACCCATGATGCCCTCATCATGGAAGGGGATAAATTACGGTGGACGCACGGGACGGCGTGCGTAATTCAATTTGGTCCTTTCTTTGTTTCTCGGCCAGGGGAAGTATGGTAATGGCGAATTACGCTGGCGGTGAACTGTGGCTGTGACTGCTCTACGTCTTGTTAGGAGTGCGGTAGCAGATGGGCTAAGCGGGAGTATCGCTGGTGGAGGATCCCCCCGTGGCCAGCCAGGATTTCAGAGGCATTGCAGGAGTACTTCTGAGTCGCGGAATACAGCGGTGAGTCAACCGCGTATTGCCGGGTCTCAGTTCAAGTAGCGGGATACAGCGGTGAGTCAACCGCGTATCGCCGTATACATTTGGCGTTTTAGCTTGTTCTCACCGGAGACGGAACTCACTTGGCCACATAGCGGGATATAGCGGTGAATAAACCGCGTATTTCCGTGTATGTGGGTATTAACTGAAGTTGGGAAGAACAGTGCCAACTCGTTCTCACAAGGGGGAACACTGCAGTGATGTAACTGTGTTTTGTTCATGCAGGAACTACGATTGGAGCCTTAGTATCCCACCCGTGTTGCTTAGCGGAATACAGCGGTGAAGCAACTGCGTATTACCGTCTAAAGGCAAGGAATTTAGTTACATTTGGGGTCTTTGGAATTCCGGGGGATTACAGAACTCTTGGGGACAATGGAGAATGGGGATTATATATTTGCGTAACCATCACCAGAGACCTCTCTTATTGGCGATTGTCTTGAAGTACCTCGGTATGTTTGAAGAACGCATGGCGTTTGATATGCTCTGATGGTTGGGGTTGTCCCAATGTACTAACGTTGATGGTTCTTGTTTCAGGTCGGATGTGTGGTCTGTGTGACGTCTGGTGATTCCTTAAGGAACCTAAACACTGCTACAGTCATTTGCCAGGTATAGGAACTATCTAGCGAGACATATTGAGAGTAGATGTTCTGTTACCTTGTCTATAGCTCTTTTCTTTTTTGTTACAGGTTCTACTCCCCTGCTGAACCTCCCCTCTCCTTTTTCCCTCGCCTGATCGCTCGAACACCCTGTGTATTTGGGGGTGTTGGTGATATCAGGAGGTGGACCCTTTCTTGCTGCAACTGGATCCCGCGGAGCGTAACCTGACAGAATTACGCACCCAAGTATTTTGCTCTGCCCGGTCCAGGTGCTGTAGGAAATGGCAACCATGGATGATGTCCTTCAAGCGTTGGTTATGGTCCAACAAGAACTGGCATCATCTAAAGCAGAAACTGCCGCCTTGAGAGACAAGGTAGACAAACTGTCTCGGAATCCTTTTGACGTTTCCCCTCTAGCTTCCCAAATACAGGTCACAGTGCCACCTCCTATCCCGTTAGCCAGTCCTGAAAGATATGCTGGGGACCCAACGAAAATCCAGGTATTCCTGACACAGATAATGCTGCATTTCTCGTGTAAACCAGCCTCCTTCCCCAATAACCATTCTAGGGTGGCTTTTGCTATTTCTTATCTGGTGGGGGACGCCGCCAATTGGGCTGTTCCTTTAGTACGGAACAACGATGCTGTATTGTCAGATTGGTCGGCATTCAGGGCTGAGTTCGAGAGGGTGTTCGACAGAAGGACCACTACATTTAGTGCTGATAAGGAACTACTGGAACTTAAGCAAGGGAGGAACGACTTAGTGACTTACTTGACTACCTTCAACAGATTAGTGGCAGAAACAGCATGGCCGGAGGAGAAAAGAATGTCTCTGTTTTATCAGGGGTTAAGGGAAGAAATGAAAGACATCCTAGCTCAGATAGATCCCCAACCCTCTAATTGTACAGAAATGATAAATCTCACATTAAGATTGGATGGTAGAATGTCAGAAAGAGGGGGGGAGAGGAGAAAATGGGACAGAGGTTATTTCCGTTCTGACAAAACAACGTGCAGAACTACAACCAACACAGAAGCAGTAACAGAACCCATGGAAATCGGAGCTATAAGAGCCCCATTATCGAGAGAAGAAAAAGAAAGCAGAAGAGTGCAGGGTCTATGCATGTACTGTGGGAAAAAGGGACACTACGTTAGGGACTGTCCTTCTAAACATAAGTCCTCAGGCACATGGTTGCGGAATAAGAAGGTGGCAGTGTCTACCTCGGTTACTGCTTCGCAGGTGGGGGAGTTAAGCGGTAATGGTGAGGAAGACAGGGGTTGGAAACTTCCCTCGTTAGCTACCTCGGACTTGCAAGACACCGAATCTCACATAGTGCTCCCTATGAGTCTCGAGAGTAACCAACAGTTCCATCACGTTTTAGTCATGATACACTCTGGGGCCACCGGTAACTTCATAGACAGTGGGTTGGTAACGAGTCTAAAATTGCGTAGGGTACCCAGAGAGACCCCTGAGGAGGTCTTGGCCGTGGACGGTAAACCGTTAACATCGGGTTTGATCGTTGAGCAAACGGAGATAGTCGTGTTGACTGCTGCTATGGCTGCTGGAAGACATAGGGAGGAATTAACCTTGAATATAATAGAGGCGCCTCAGTACGAAGTTATTTTGGGAATGCCTTGGTTGTGCCATCACAATCCCACCATAGATTGGAGAACCAAAACGATACAGTTCCTTTCAGAGGAATGCCAAGGTCATTTAGTTACAGTCATGCTCACGCAGGCAGCTGCCTTGTTGCATCCTTTTCTTGTGCCTACGGCAGCTGAGAAAGAGACAGTGTTACCCAGGGAATATTCACAGTTCAAGGATGTCTTTAATGAAACCAAGGCGGAACAGTTACCCCCTCATAGGGAGTACGACTGCCGAATAGACTTGGTAGAGGGGGCCACGATTCCTGCATGCAGAGTGTATGCTTTGTCTGTGCCAGAAACTAAACACTTACGAGAATACCTGGATCACTACTTGGAGATCGGTTTCATAAGACCTTCGCGGTCACCGGCTGCCTCACCGCTCTTCTTCATAGCTAAGGCCAATGGCGACTTGAGAGCATGTGTGGATTACCGTGTGTTGAATAAGAATACGGTGAGGAACAGATACCCTTTGCCTCTCATTTCAGTACTGCTTGATCAGGTAAGAGAGGCAAAGATATACACTAGGTTGGATCTGAGGGGTGCTTATCATTTGGTACGTGTCCGGGATGGGGATGAGTGGAAAACGACCTTTAAGACTCGTTATGGGTTGTTTGAATACAATGTTATGCCGTTCGGCCTCTGCAACGCCCCAGCTGCTTTTCAATATTTCCTCAACGACGTCTTAAAGGAATACATAGACCTTTTTGTTGTGGTATATATTGATGACATCCTCATATATTCCAGCGACATTGAGAGGCATGTGAGTCAAGTCATCCTGGTGCTGACCAAGCTGCGAGCCCATAGTTTGTTCTGTAAATTGAGCAAGTGTGAGTTTGGGGTGAGTGAGGTGGAGTGTCTCGGTGTAATACTTAGTCCTGAAGGGTTATACATGGCAGAGAGAAAGGTGCGGGCAGTACAGGAATGGCCAACACCTAAAAATGTGAGGGATGTGCAATGCTTCCTGGGTTTTGCGAATTATTATCGCATGTTCATCCTCCATTTTTCCCGGGTAGCCGTCCCGATATCACGGTTGCTCCGGAAGGGTGTTGCTTTCCAATGGTCGAGTGAGGCCGAGGAGGCCTTTGTGTATCTGAAGAGGGCTTTCACCACGGCTCCGGTGCTCTCGCATCCACGGTTGGAACATCCTTTTGTGGTGGAGGCAGATGCCTCCGATGAAGCCATCGGTGCCATACTGTCACAGAGACATCAGAGCACGGGGCAGCTCCATCCGGTGGCTTACTTGTCCAAAAAATTGAACCCGGCGGAAAAGAACTATACGATCGCCGAGAAAGAACTGCTGGCGGTAAAAAAGGCGTTCCAGGAATGGAGGCAATATCTGTGGGGGGCCTGTTATCCGATCACAGTGTACACAGACCATAGGAACCTGCAGTATATGAAGTCTGCTCGACATCTTTCCCAGCGACAAATGAGATGGATGTTATTTTTCGCTGAGTACGACTTTGTTATTACTTTTAGACCAGGGGTTGAGAACCGCAAGGCTGACTCTTTGTCTAGGCAGGAAACGATGGAGGTATCCACCCACAACCAAGCCACAAAGGCGATAATTGAACCGTCCAAGGTGCTATGTGCTATTCGTGTGGAGAACTTCTTGGAACAAATAAGAAGACATAAAACAGAACCAGTGTGGGAAGCATGGGCAAAGGAGGAAGCTGAGCGCAAGGTGAAACAGGGGCTACCATTCTACAGAAATAAACTGTATCTCCCCACTCCAGAGCTGCAGAAGAAGGCCTTCATGTGGTGTCATGTATCACCGTTGGCTGGACATCCGGGGGTAGATAAGACCATTCAGCTGACACAACGACATTTCTGGTGGAACTCCTTGCGCAAGGATATCTCCTCTTGGGTGGCTTGTTGTGAAGAATGCGCTAGAGCAAAAACGGAAACCACCAAGAAAAGGGGAAACTTATGCCCATGCCCACACCACAACGCCCATGGCAAAGTATCAGTCTGGATTTTGTCACAGGGTTACCCCTAGAAAAAGGGAATTCAGCCATTTTAGTAGTGGTTGATGGCCTTACGAAAATGGGACATTTCATCCCTTGTGCGAATCTCCCTACGGCCGGCCAGACAGCACAGTTATTGCTGAGTAGTATCATCAGAATACATGGGGTACCTGAGGTGATTGTGTCCGATAGGGGGCCTCAGTTCATAGCTAGATTCTGGAAGACCTGGTGCAAAGCCTTGCACATAAACTCTACACTGTCTACGAGTTTCCACCCACAGACCGATGGACAGACAGAACGTCTAAACCAGACACTGAAGAAATACCTTCGATGCTATGCGAAGGAGGCCCAAGACTCTTGGGTGGAGTTGATATGGTTGGCGGAGCTAGCCTACAACAATACCTGGCACAGCTCTGTCGGTATTTCACCTTTTTGTGCGAATTTTGGGTATGATGCCAGAATACTACCCATCAGCATTCCGGAAGACGTTGCTAATCAGCCCACAGTGTTGGCTCAGGTACGGAAGTTACATGCTGTACACCGAACGGTCAGAGAACATCTGGTAAAGGCCAAGCTGACTTATAAGAAATGGGAAGACTGTCATAGGATTGATGGCCCACGGTATCAAGTGGGGGATCGTGTGTGGCTGTCCACTAAGAATATACGGTTCAAGCTACGTAGTGTCTTTCATCCTAAATACATCGGCCCGTACACCATCATCAGACAGGTCAATCCCGTAACGTATAAGCTAAAACTGCCGGGAACACTTCGAATCCACCCGGTTTTTCACTGTAATCTCCTGAAACCTGCCCTGCAGGCGCGCAGGCGCGCTCTGCCGCCAGTGTTGTGTGATGGTGGGCTTGAATATGAAATCAGGAGTATTCGGGATTCCAAATTGAGGAGAGGTGTGCTTTGGTATTTGGTCTCCTGGAAGGGGTATGCTGCGGAGGACGACTCTTGGGAACCATGGCATCATGTTCATGCCCCTGTGGCTGTTCGCTCGTTTCATCGAAGGTTCCCATCTAAACCTGGGCCTAGGAGGCGCTAGGAGTGAGGGCCTACTGTCAGGGAACGAGCGGAGCAGCGCCTGCCACATTGTACCCTGGACTGCAGTACCCATGATGCCCTAATCATGGAAGGGGATAAATTACGGTGGACGCACGGGACGGCGTGCGTAATTCAATTTGGTCCTTTCTTTGTTTCTCGGCCAGGGGAAGTATGGTAATGGCGAATCACGCTGGCGGTGAACTGTGGCTGTGACTGCTCTACGTCTTGTTAGGAGTGCGGTAGCAGATGGGCTAAGCGTGAGTATCGCTGGTGGAGGATCCCCCCGTGGCCAGCCAGGATTTCAGAGGCATTGCAGGAGTACTTCTGAGTCGCGGAATACAGCGGTGAGTCAACCGCGTATTGCCGGGTCTCAGTTCAAGTAGCGGGATACAGCGGTGAGTCAACCGCGTATCGCCGTATACATTTGGCGTTTTAGCTTGTTCTCACCGGAGACGGAACTCACTTGGCCACATAGCGGGATATAGCGGTGAATAAACCGCGTATTTCCGTGTATGTGGGTATTAACTGAAGTTGGGAAGAACAGTGCCAACTCGTTCTCACAAGGGGAACACTGCAGTGATGTAACTGTGTTTTGTTCATGCAGGAACTACGATTGGAGCCTTAGTATCCCACCCGTGTTGCTTAGCGGAATACAGCGGTGAAGCAACTGCGTATTACCGTCTAAAGGCAAGGAATTTAGTTACATTTGGGGTCTTTGGAATTCCGGGGGATTACAGAACTCTTGGGGACAATGGAGAATGGGGATTATATATTTGCGTAACCATCACCAGAGACCTCTCTTATTGGCGATTGTCTTGAAGTACCTCGGTATGTTTGAAGAACGCATGGCGTTTGATATGCTCTGATGGTTGGGGTTGTCCCAATGTACTAACGTTGATGGTTCTTGTTTCAGGTCGGATGTGTGGTCTGTGTGACGTCTGGTGATTCCTTAAGGAACCTAAACACTGCTACAGTCATTTGCCAGGTATAGGAACTATCTAGCGAGACATATTGAGAGTAGATGTTCTGTTACCTTGTCTATAGCTCTTTTCTTTTTTGTTACAGGTTCTACTCCCCTGCTGAACCTCCCCTCTCCTTTTTCCCTCACCTGATCGCTCGAACACCCTGTGTATTTGGGGGTGTTGGTGATATCAGGAGGTGGACCCTTTCTTGCTGCAACTGGATCCCGCGGAGCGTAACCTGACACCTTCACCCTCTCAATGCCTCGTCGCAATCAGAGCTTGTGGTACATTGGAATCTGAGTTGACATTGTACATACTGTGATAAACATGGAGCTGACACAAAGACATAGGTGTGTAAAGAGTGTTTATTTACAATAAGTATTTGTGACAGAGAAGTGATTATTTACAAAATTGTGCCAAGTGAATTTATCAGTTGTCAGTGATGGTAAAGGAGACAAATAGAGTAGTCACCACATTGATGTAGTCACACAGTCCAACAGACTCCTGCCATCAACATGGCAATGTGGGTAAGGATAGTTAACAAAGTCAATGTCAAGGGGAACACAGGTGCCATCATGGCTGGCTCAGCGACTTGCGTTTGGATGGTGCATGGCCACGTGATCCTCCCCTGGTGTTTCTCGGACGGCCCCTCGTGCGTTTGGCAGGGGGGCCCTCTGCTGCAGGCTCAGCGGTGTCTGAGGAGTCATATTGTTGCAGCTCACCCCTCTCTGTGGCCGCAGCTGAGGTGGTGGGAGTATCAGCATGCGGGCCACTGGAGGGGGGGTGAGCTGTCATTTGGGCCGCATGTCTGTCCCTCAGAAGACCCACAAGCTGGCCCATGAGGTCCACAAGTTGGCCCATACGTGTGTCCATGGACCTCAGCAGCAGGCGGAGCTCACGCACTTCTTCCACAACCTGGCCTATCTGTCCCTGGTTCTGTTCATATGCCCCAAGGACTCTTGCGACAGTGGCCAGGGCTTCGGGGTCCTCCTGTATTTGTCCCCCAGTTGCCCTCCTACCTGCCCTGCTGACACGGACCTGTGGCGTTGGCACTGGACGCACCCGCACACTCCCCCTGGCATCCTCTGATTGTGTTGTGGTGTTGGTAACCACTGAGGCAGGGAGAGTGTTGCAGGCAGCAGTGGTGATAGTGGTGGTGGAGGCCGCACAGGTCGTTGTAGCAGGGGTCAGCACTGTTGTTGTTGCTGCTGTGGTGGTGGTGGGGACAATGAGGGCCTGAGACCTGGTGCGCTCTGGCAGTCCGGAGGGGCCAGGTTGTTGCTCCTCATCCGAGAAACGTAGGGAGTCTGCATCTGAGAGTTCATGTTCCGGGGGGGGGGGGGGGTGGAGGACAGGCTCTGCAGGTTCGTGGGGTTTTCTGCTGCAGTGGCTTGTGGATCTCCTGTTGAACAGAGGTTAAATTGGTCGCTGAAGTGCACTCCACAAGCTTGGTGTTAGACTTTTGGATGTTACATTTGATACAACAAACACTTTACATTGCAATCACTTGGTATGGCAGCAAGATACTGAGCATCATGACATGATGTTGAGGTACATACATTTCTTGTCCATGGTGTGACATGTAAATTGAAACCATGTGCCACGTACAGATTGTGTGATTACAAAGACATGTCATCATCTAACAACTTGCGGCACATCAACTTTATGTAATGCGTCTTTTTTTGTTTGCTCTTCATGGAATCAATTTCAGCTAAGCAAGAACTAGCCATTGGAATGTTATACATACCTTTTTCATATAATGTACTTTACTTGGTTTGTCAGATTGACCATGCATGTTTCGTGTTCATATGGGCCTTCATGCTCTGACACCATGGCACTTACACATTGCATTCTGTGCTGTGCATGATTGTGCCATGAATTACTTTCACATGTGACTTGGTGAGTCAAAGTTTAATTTCTGTGACCGTTACGTGCGCTTAGCTGTCTGCACACTGGATGTGGCTTTTGGATCTATGCCAAGTTGGCTAACATGTGAGTGCTGGTGTGGTCATCTGGCTCCATGCTTTTTGAGAAGGATGGCAGGGTGCATGCACTGACTACCTACCTGTTCGGTGACACAGTGGAGGGAAATGGCTGCCACATGGTTCAGGGTGGGGGGAGTGCTCCATCCTGCTCAGCTGTGGGACAAGGGGGCCTGTGGGGAGTTGTTGTGCTGTCTGCCTGTACACATGCCCCCATGGAAATATTGCTAGCTACCTTTGGGTTGATTAAGAGGAAGGAAATGTTAGATGTGTGAGACATGTGTTGGGAAGAGTGTGTTGTACGTAAGTGCATTTGTGTTTAGGAAGTGTAGCTTTCTAGTTGTGCAAGACAGTACATAGCAGTGTAATGGGAGACATTTGTTGGTACTTACAAGCCTCCACTCCCCCGGGTATTCCTGTGAGACTCTCTGGATGCAGTATGGCAAGCACCTTTTCCTCCCATTCGTTGAATGTTAGTGGTGGAATGGGAGGGCCACCGCAAGTCCTCTGAGCCAGCTCATGGTTCTTGTTGGCACGCTCTTTCACCCTGGTCTTGAGGTCATGCCACCTCCTCCTGATGTCCTTCAGGGTGCGCTGGGTGGTCCCTACTGCATTGACTTTGTTGACTATCCTTTCCCACATCTGATTTTTTCTGGCTACTGGTGTCTGTTAGACCATGCTTCCAAACAAATGTGGTTCTACTCTGATTATCTCATCTACCATCACTGACAACTGAGTGTCAGTGAATTTGGGCATCTTACTCTGTGCCATGGTGTGTGATTATGCAAATGGATGAGATGTGCAGGTGTGAAGGTGCTGGTGGTGATGTGTGTGTGGTGTGTGTGTGGTTGTGATGGTGTGATGTGTGCTGATTTGCCTCTCCTTGGGGCTGTGGGGTTGGGCCCTTCAGTGCTGGAGTTGTGCAAAGGATTCTGGGTAGGGAAGGGGCTGGTTTTACACTCAGCTATGTGGGTGGGTCAAAATGGAGTATTCATGTCAGGTGTGTTGTCTGGTTGACCTGGGATTTGTATTTTTAACTTGCAATGGGGATGTATCATTGGGGTGTGTTAGATGTTTTTTGAGGCTGAGCCAGTTATACAGCCACACTTGGTAGCCTTGTTGTGTGGTTGCTTTCGACCGCCATTGCTCTTTCCGCGCGACCGCGGCGGTCGAAATGCAATAGTCCTTCCGCCAGCTCTCCCATTCATCATTTGTTGCGATTGCGGCGGTCGGAAAAAACTGATCGTTCCGCTGGCACCGCTATCGTATCGTAATTTCACTTGCGGTCATTCCGCTGGTCGAACAGCGGTTTTTGGTCTTTCCACAGCAAATCCGACTGCCGCGGATGGATTTTCAGCTTTTCCGGACGTTCCCGGCGGAGTTTCGTGGAATCCGTCCACCGCGGTTGGATTTTTCTGGCAGTGCATCCTAATCTGACCGCCGGTTTTGCCACAGTACATGCGGACGGTTAATTTCCGCTGCCACGGCAGTCGAAGTGCTTTTCTGTCCACCATCGTAATCGGCCCCTAGGTTTTGAGAACAACTCAAATAACCTATATTGGAAATATTACCAAAAGATTCAAATAAAACTATGGGACTTTCACACACATTATACATTGCATTAAAACAAAAAACCATCTTACTTTAAATGTAGCTGTCAATGATGGGTCAACTAATGGAGCATCAGGAATAATAGAATATGTAGAACCTATGAATAATACACCTACTATTGTTTTGATTGCATTTGATAATTAAGCTATTGGCATACTTACAAGGGAACAAAACAAACACTTATATCACACACATGTATTTGTAAAAATTGGACAGCCATACATCTGATTTCTGCACAATTCCAATACACAAAGAAATTAATTATTATATGCAAACAATTCTCCTTAATACAAGCATCAGCAAGAACAATGCATAGAACACAGGGTGAGACTACTGAACCACTTTACATACACAAACAATAGCAAAATAATTTACTTGTACCATGTTGACTTAGGCAGAGCAAAATCCATTAGAAACATTCAAAACTTTAATGAGAAATCATCATACATCTAAAAGCCAACTAAGACATGAAAAAATTAAGAACAAACAAGACATTTAACTTATCAGTTACACAATTAAACACATACAGCATACAGATTAAAATTGTATTTTAAAATCTATGATCACTTCAAATGCAGTGCAAATCCACGGCATCTGATAGCAATATCATGAGGGCTGACAATATTTGTCATACTGAAATAAACACTACAAAAAATGCACCTAATAAAGCTGTTTCCATTCTACAATAGAATCATACAATATATGGCAAATGCCATGATCAACGACTCAACATGGTATTTTTGATTTACTACAAGAAAGATATTTTCCTACTACCAATTCATTTTACATTGCATCATAATTCAAAACAATACCCAATTGTGACATTATACCGACCTCCAAAAATACCAGTACAAACACGATTACAATTAATAAAAAACATTAACTTCAACCCCAATTATACCTACATCATTTTGGGCGATTTGAATAGTGATCTCACTAAAACCTGTACACAAATTTATCTACTGTAAGAATTTATGCGACAAAGATTTCAATGCTCACAATTAATTATGAACTAAGGCCACAAATTTACCAATCAATATTAGATAATATATACACAAATGACAACTTAGTAAACTATGGAACATTAGAATCATACTACAGTAACCATAAAGCACTATGGTTAATTATTCCACAATAAAATGAACAATACAATAACAAATAAGTATGCAACTTTATTTCTCTTTGCAGATATTTTCCATTCAAGATATTCCTGGAAAAATAGCGTACAATGACAACAAATAGTATCAAATACCAATAAAAGCAAATATCATTAAATGCTCAAAAAAACCTACTATAAAAATGCAAAACATCCTTCTATTTCACACTATAATTTCCTTTGCTTGAATCTTTCCCATAATAACCCTCTCTTCCCTTCCTTTACATTTTCTTCCATCCTTTCCATAATAATTACTACTTCATCTTTCCCTTACATTCCTTTTCATTCTAAAATGCAACTAACATTAAATTAACATCTACACACAAAAAATAAATATTAGTTTTTTACAGGAAGAAGCAACAAAAACTGTTTTACAGGAGAACAATTACTAAGAGAATCAATCCCAAAAGACTCAACAGAAGCAAGCCAGTTTCTATTGAAAATTGGAGATGACATCAAAATAACTGATGTTCCAGTACATGAATCGAATGGAAAAAAACATATGAAACTCTACAAAATACACCCAACTTCAAGTAAGATTACAACCAATATAAAATAACAATAAGAATAAAAACAGTTTTGCTAATGGTAAAAATAACTATTCCCTCATTTTTATTTCACAGATAACATGAGCATTACTGGAGACTATCACAATTCACACATATAGAATTGAAAATGCTAATGAAAAAAGTACTTTAACTATGTAAATGGGTAATACTGAAAAACTTCAGTCAATGGATATTACAAATGAACTACCAATGGGCTGTTTCATCAAGTTGATAACTTAATGCATTAAGACAACATCTGATTCCCTGTGAAGTGTTTTTTTGTAATGATATATTAAAAAAATTATTTTGGAACAATGTAGATAAAAATACTAGAATGTGAAAAACTATATTTTCATTACATTAAATATTTAAAAATCTTTTATTTTACACATTTCAAGAAAATGTAATAAAAATATATTGTCCTTTTTGTAAATAAAAATAAAACACACACTTGCTTTTTTAACCCCTTGGGTGCTCATGACGGCTCCACGCCGTCATGAGTCACGGTAGGCGTGTGCTCATGACAGCGTGGAGCCGTCATGCCGCTCCGCCCACGCGGGACTAATTCCCCGCCTGTGCGGGCGAATTAACGAGTGGGCGGGGTCATGACGGCTCCACGCCGCCATGAGCACACGCCGCCCGTGACTCATGACGGCGTGGAGCCGTCATGAGCACCGAAGCACCACGCCCCCCCCCTAACCCCCCTGCACCACGGTGGAATTCGCGGCGCAGAGAAGGGGTTAATGTACTCTGAGAAACACGGGAGAAAAAAACATCAAAACAAACTCTCACCTACACCTACTCACACACACAAGGCAACCAAATGCAAATACAACCTACATCATCATCTACAAACAACACCCTACAAACACCACCAGAACACCACCCTAACATCACCCTACCATCACAATCCTATGCACCACCACCTTCACCGCTACCACCCTCCCAACAATGCCCTAAACACCACACCAACCCTAACTACCCCTACCATAACCAACACAACCACCACACTAAACAATACATTCTAACCAACACCACCAAGCCACCACCCTAACACCACATTACCACCAACACCCTCCCCACCACCCTAACATCAACACCACCTTAACAGCTACCAATACTGAAACCACTCACACCATCACCAAATGCCTAACCAAAACCACTTTCCTAATCAACATCAACAACTTTACCACCACCTCCCTACCACCAACAACCCTCAATACCACAACTACCAACCTAGCCAATACCACCATCAACCTAATCAAGAGCACTAACCAAATGCCGCCACCACCCTAAGCGCCGCCACCACCCTAAGCGCCACCACCACCCTCAACACCACTACTCTAACCAATAACATCCTACTAACAACCATCCTCTTAAAACACCACCACCCTATGCTCACCACCACCTCCACCATCCTAACCATCAACATCCTACCCAACAATATCCTAACCACCAGCCTAACCATTAACAGCACTCTCACCAGCATACCCATCATAACCCTAACCACCACCCTTTCACTCAACATGGCTCTACTGAAAATGCTCTTCCATTAAAAAAAAAAATTCTAATAATTACTTCATTGTTGCTTTCATAAAAGGTTGGGGCCTATATTTACATTTATTTACTAGCCAGTAACTTGTTATCTCCTGAAATGATTTACACATCACCTATCAACCTGTCCGACTATTCTATAGAAATCTGAATTTAAATGTTAAGAAGGAACTCCACGGTAAACCCTAGGGCGACTGCGCAAAGGGCAGATTCACATTTGCATAAAATTCACATTTGAATGCATTTTACATTTTAATTACTCTGCGGTGGAAATAAGAAAAGGTAGTGTTAATCAACAAATTATGGGGCATTCTTTTAATAAAGCAACCTACAAACAGTCAATCCTACATCTAAGACCGGTTGTGTGGACTTTCCTTTCTCTTCTTGTGTTTGTCCCTCTCCTGGAGCATGGCCTCATTATTGGTGTCCTTCCACTGCTTACTTTTGAGGCACTCCTTTTAGATCACACCAGAACCAGTGCATGCACTGACACTTTAAAAATATTTTATTTACTAAAAGGGCCTCTGAGCCCGTCCAATAATTACCATTCCTTGGCTTGATTGTCCCTCATATTTGCTGCCTTCTAATTGGCCAGCGCCTTCCTCTGTCCATGTTGTTTCTCAAATCCCACCCTGGAGTTGTCCATGTTGATTCTTCACTACCTTTAACCCTCCCATTGTCTATGTTGCCTCCCCATCACCCAACATAAAAAAGTGCTGTAACGCAGCCATGCCAGCCGCGTCATACTGCTTTTTTAACCCACCCATTGTTCGAGTTGCTTCTCCCCTTCCTGCCCCATTATGTATGCTGCTCTTGTAGGCTGAAGCAAAACATGGATAACATCTACACAAGACAATAGCTGAAAAGGATGGACTCGAAGCCCCCCCTATGTAATGTATGGTTATTTGTGAATGTTTTGATTGCAAGAGCCTTGCAAAGAGCTAAATCTATCAGACCTAAAAATAATTTACGCCCCACCACTGTGCTCCCCCATCCAAGCATAATAACGGAAGCACTCTTTGGCAGTGTCAAGATATGTTATGGAACATGAAAAGGATAATTTAAATAAGATGAAATTTGATTAAAATAACAGCTATAAATGCAAAGATTTACGTAAAACTTAAAACAAACGAGATGAAAATGACACTCATTTTAAATGTGCAGACTGCACTATGCAGTTATAGCTATTAGTCTAGGCCACAGAAATGCTTAAATGCAATTTTTCGTTTAGCTAGAAGTGAACTCGACGGTGTTGAAATGTGCACAATACAATTTAGAAACTTGACCTTAATGTGACATGCTTAGAAATGTTCATTGTAACTGATGAATGTTCCGGTTTAACAAATGTATTTGAATTTGCTAAGAAACATCTGATTGCGATAACTAAACTTACTATTTATCTCATATTTCACATAATGCTTGAATAGAATAGTTGAACATATTAAAACAGCATTACTTGTTTGTGTTAATGAAATGCATTACTAAACAGTATTTGGCAAGCTGATGTTTCTTTTCTTTAGTATAGTTCACTATGTATGTGATGAAACATTAACATTGGAAGGTTAAACTGTGTTTGATGCCTATGGGAAAAGGGACGTACGTAAGATGTCTGTAACAAACTTTGTGATACAACTTTGCAAGCTGCATGTTATTTCATTGGAAAGGAAGAGCTGAACTCCCTCTCAGATGAATGTTGTTATCCGATTAGATGCAAGGAGGAGAAACCTGCTACACAATTTGCAACATTGTTTTTGCCTTTTATATTAGTGCGTGCTCCTAGTTAGAGCAAGCCATTTTTTCAGACCCAATGCTTTTTCCACACAGCTATCCTCAGACTAATTCCCTTGTTCTTTTGGACAGCTGTGGCTACCGCTGCTGCGGTTCTTCCTTTGTCTTATTATTGATGCTCGAATTTGACAGATTGCTACTGCAATTGTATACTTTTGCTCAAATTATTGAGAATCGGCGGAGTTTCATTAACTTTTTTTGAGCTTTATGCTCTCTATAGCTCACTCTTTTCCTTTGAACTTGAACTCTTCATGAGTTCTACTAACTTTAAATTCTGATCCTGTTCTTTAGAATAGGGATTTCAGTCCTTTATGGAACACGCTTGATGCATTATTTTATTATTTGTTTTAATCATTCTTTTTGATGAGATTTCTGTAAACATACCCGATTTATTGACTACTTCGAATAAAAAGATACTTACTAATCTCTTAATGAGAAATACAACTTTTCAAACTCTCATCATTGACTGAACATTAGAACTGTTACTGTGATTTAATTTATGATGATGAAATAGCTCCTGGTTAAAATCACTGTGGCAAAGATCCATCACCTGAAGCAAATGGTACTTTGAAGGAAGTGCGGGAATTGGGCTTAACCCAGAACTTGATGGTAAGAAAAGGTTGAACCATATTTTTTAAATGTTGTTCCATCTCAGCGATATCAATTTTCTGGTAGTAGAGATATGGTTCACACCTTGAACAAGGAACTATAAAAAAAAATTGCCCAAGTTAGAATAAAATACCTGAATTCTGAAATCTGATGCCCGGAGCTTGAAGAACTGACAAGGCGAGATTTTCAAAGGCATTGCTGTTTTGGAGGTGTGAGTATTGATAGGGTGAAGAGTCCTATATTGTAATTGTGTTTACTGGACTACTATTCAGTTGAGAGTGAATGGTTCGATGAATGGAGATGTTTAGTATGTAAAGAAGTTGAAGAGTTTCAGGCTGGATGTAGCCTAAGATCCTAGGATATTGAGACAAGTGGAGAAAACACTTAAGTAGCCATTGTCGATTGTTATTTCTTGTTTGCAGGGTTTTGTGGTGTAGATTATGAGGTACCTTCACCTACACAATTGAGTTAGGGACACTAAGGAATTTTGATTGTTCTAAAATTGATTGATGTTAGCAGACCCAGATTGCGCAAAGGGTGAAGTTGCATTGATTAGAGTGATTTCATGCTGGCCGAGATTTCACTTTCAAATCTGAAATTCTTTTTGTGTGGCAAAAGCTGGAGGGAGTAAAAACCTTAATATTTCAGTTGTGGAAGTACTATTGTTTACTTTAGCAGAGCAAACAAGAATTGTTATGTTTTGTTATTGTTGTTTTAAAGATTTTTGTTGAATTGTGCAAGTACAAGAGTAAATTGTAAAGTATGGTGAGCCACTGTAGGGAGTGAGATCATACGTCATAGGGTTTCACGCTGGGATTGGTTGGTTGATTGGTATATGTTCATGCTGTGATTAGTTGATGACGTCAGGGTGTCGCACTGTGATGGGTTAGTGGTTGTGTGAATATAGCATTGGGATTTGTAAACAGGATTTCGATAAATAACTGTGATAGGATTAAAGTAAAACAAATCAGAATCAAAATATTGAATTGCTATTGTTTCGCCTTACAAATTTGTGAGAATCATGAAATGCTTTAAAGAATTTAAGAGATTTGTGAAGGGTGATGTGAAACATTCCGGAATGGGAAGAGGGAACTCCTGAAGGTACACCTGCACATTACATGACAATTTAATTGGGATTACATACATGTTTATGGCTTCGTCAATGGTGCAAGATTACGTAGAAGGAAGGTCCCTTAAAATTTCCAAAATACTGTAGCTTTGAGACTAGAATTATTGAGAAATTGAAAGAAAAATTATAAGAAATGAAACCACCCCCTAGAACCACTCAATATGAAGCTTTGAATGTGTGTGAAAAAGTTGCAGGAGAGAAAAAAAAGGAAAAATATCAGAAAAGGACAAAATGAGCAATGCATAATTATGCAGATGCTCGATGGGATGAAGAACAGAAAAGATGGAGGAAGGCCATGGTAGAAGGGACTAGATTGTGTCCATCAATTTCGACAGAAATACCAGAAAAAGGGAAGAAGACAAAGACCCAGGAAAAAGATAAAGAAAAGGAAAAAGAAAACCAGACAGATAGTGATTCAGGGGATGATATTTTAGAGGAAATGTTAGCTGCACGACCCCCGCCTTATGCAACCCCAACAGTTAGTGCTGAAAATTATGCCGTTATGAGCAGTGCAATAGCTACTCCCCTTGTAGAAGCCAGAATAGTGCAAGTTGACAGACTCTTTAAAATACTTCAGATTGCCCTACCACGTGTTGCTCAACCACAGATTGTTATTACACATGTGATGACTACATCTGTTATGACTGGTCCGGTGCATGTACCACAACCGGCAACTGTGCAAACAGTGCCTACACCAATTACAAATGCCCCAATAAATGTTAATCTTACTCCAGAGGCTCAAGGAGCGGTAGGAGGTTTCCTTACATCAGGATTTATTCCAACTTCTCAGAATTCACAGATTGTTGCATGGAGACCACCTCAGAGGGTTGAAGCATTAAGAAATGGGGGATGGATAGTTTTTACAACAACAATAACCCAGGGGAAACAAATTTGTTTGAAGATGGGATTTTCCCACCATGGTTTGAGGAAGCTGCAGGTATTAAAAAGACAGAGAACACTGTGCAGACGGCTAGCACAGAACCGGAGAATGAGAGGCCACTAAATATTTCCAAATTAAAAATTTAACTAGTAGAAATCATTAGGGGATGTCTAGATTTGGAGCATTTGAATCTATATCAAGAGAAATAATTGATTTACCTGTGTAAAGAAATTACAAGATGGGGAGCAATTACATATGATATATTGACCGAGTTGGCATGGGAAAATGAGGTGGATCTACCCAAGGAACAAAAGAATCAATACATGAGATCTATGAGTGGTTGTTGCAGGTATTTCAGCAGCACAGTGGAAGAGAATACCTGGATGAGAGTAACACAGGGATTTTTGTAACTCAGTTCGTATTAGGGTGATAACAGAGATTATTGCGCATACGCATCAAAGTGTAATCTGGTGGCAGAATAAAGCACTTGATGAGATCCTGAGTTATGCGAAATATTGCTGTGATGAATAAGAGATGAAGCTGAAAAAGATTAAAGAGAAAAGTATTTTAGCTCAGACAAAGCTTGCTCAGAAAGCTTTTTAGAGTTCTTCTTTTGCAGGAAATCAAGGAGGTATGCAAGGAGTTGTTGTTCCACAAGGAAGTCTTCAGAGTAATCCAGGAGGAGGTTTTGGTATTTCTCAGGGGAGAGGTAGAGTTGTTCCAATTGATCCAGGTTCAGGAATAGATGTAGCAACGCTGAAGATGACCCCTGGTTCCGTTTGTTACAGGGTCGGGCATTGGAAAAGGGAATGTAGGTTTAACCCTGATAATGCTAAAGGAAATGTACAGATGCAGAGAGGAATGCAGATGCAGAACATGCCAGTAGAAAATACAAATGCCCATACAAAAACAAATTATGCAGATACGGGTCCCACAAGCCCAAATGATCCTGCAAAATATGGAAAATCACAGATTTAATTTAAACCAGATGCCAAAAGAAAATTTTAATCTTTTCCAGAACCAAAAATCAAAATACATTTCAGTAATTTCTTGTTTTCGATAAAGACCGTTCAGATTCTGACATTTCTCTATGACGGTGCCCGAGGGGGGAGGATGACTGCATGCTTGGTGCAGTCTTAGAGGTAAACCAGAGTTGTCCATTCGTAGAAGGTGAGGTGAATGGCCACCCCATATCATTTTTTTTTTATAAATAAAAGGTGCTACCAGATCTACTTAACACCTACAGGACAGGAGCATCTATTATTCAAATATATATTCTCTTTGATAGTAAAGAGTTATGACTTAGATGTCCATAATTGCTTTCATACTTTACATTTCCATTATTGAGAAAAATTGATATACATCACATATATAAATCATTTCACCAAAATCACATGAATATTCATTAGTGATACACAGGAGTCGCGTAATATTGATGTAACAAATCTTGATTTATTTCTATTTTTTTGTAGATGCAAACAATCAGCCCAGCCAACGCGTTTCGTCCTCACGGACTTCATCAGGGCTGAAAAATATTTAAAACATATACAAAAAACTTTTTGATCAGATATTTGTTATTTGATCAAGGCCTTTCAGAGGCCGAAACGCGTCATGGCAGCAGTGCGTGGTCAAAGAAAATAAACCTTTTGCACTGAATTTGGGTCCGTACCGTCCTTTCTATGAGTTGGATTCTGTGGCGGATTGCGTGTGCATATATATATATATATATATATATATATATATATATATATATACACACTTACAATCTTAATCATCCACATCGATTTCATACATTAATGAACAAATAATCAATATAAACCAACCGTGACTCCACTTACATAGTCTCATCATGTACACATTTTTTTTAAAAAGGTCAAAAAATCTAGATTAAACAATCATAGAAAAGATTTTGATGTATGTTGAAGACAATAACTTCAATCGTTATGCTTTCAAGGGGTTTCTATAAAATAATAAATCAATTGAATATAAATCAAATAATGTAGATAAAATGAATCCATGAAAATACAGATTGATTTGTCATGTCAAACTGTAATGCGACAAAACCACAATTTTTTGAAGGAAAAAAGAAAGACCACGTGATAACACTTCCGATTCAATGTTAGTTAACACCCTGTCGGAGAGATTCACAATTTGTAAGCAATGTTCCCTCTAATTTTTTTCTTCTGTGTGCGGCAGTATAAGGTCTCTGTGCGCTGCAGCCAAGGCTATGTGCGCCAAGAACCCAACCGCGTGTGTGGGTGCAGCGACAAATATCAGTGCAAATATCACTCAAACATTTGCTTAATAAAGTGAAAAGACAGTGTATTTCTACACATACAGCACCACATGAAGGGTCTTAAGGCAGGTTTGCAACATACAACATAAAAAGGATACAGTATTCAAAAGCATATTCTCCATTAAAAGTATTTTAATGTAACAATGTGTCCCTTACTATCACTTTTATCAAATGTGAATGTTACATCCCTGAGAGGTGTCTGTGTTATTCAAGATTGCACCACAATGGAATCTGTAAAAATGTATTGTTGTGTCCTATCCTTGGCCAACCACAGAACCTTACTTATATGCGTTTTATCTCCTGCTGCATTTCTTGCATGACTTTCACAGCCCTGCCAAGTACCACGCATCAGGTGGTCTGCATCACCACACTAAAATGCATTAATCACATATTTGTAGCGCCTTGACAACACCTGCGTGCTGTGAGGGAGAAGCTGGAACTGCAGCTGCAAAGTGCACGTTATGTGCGCTATTGCAGTAGATAACCGTGCTTTATTCAAGCTGCCAGTTTGTGGCCTCATTGTGAAATATTCTTTTGATCATCTGGATATTCTTCTGCTACCGACACTACTAGACCAGAAAGCATAATCGGGAACAATGAAACAAATAGTAGCCGTATCTAACCACCAGCATACTTCTGTCTTTTTTCTAAATCGCACAGAGAATATACTGGCTGTTGGATTGCAGAAAATACCGCTTAAATTAAGCGCTGGGGTGACATTCGCAAACAAAGGAAGTGTTGCTGTAGAGAAGTAAGATGGTTACTATGCGGCGGCGAGGTTGAGACCCTAATCTCTTTCTGTTCTGGACGTGTGGGCGGCCGGGACCTGGCTGCGGGCCTGGAGTACACTTGCGTCTGTCTGAAAGGGTAGTTAGTGCCCTGGTAGTGATGCACCACTGGAAGCATCAGGCAACAAATACATGACAGGTAGCACTGCAGGAGAGGGACCCCCCTCTGATGTGGGGGTCGTGGTGGCCTGTCGCTTGGGGGTGCTCAGTGAGTGAAGTGGCCCGGGTCCACTGGGGCCTCCCCCGACCCAGCACTTGGTTTGAGTTAGAATGGAAGGACCCATCAAACATTCCACTCACCTTATTTTACAGAGTTTTATATAGCGCGAACTTGACCCGAATCGGGTATCAGAGCACTTTACATAGCACCAGTTGCATTACATGAGAACACATTTATTTTTGTTAGGCATGGGGAGATTAAGTGATTTGCCCAGAATCACAGGATGTTCAGCGTCATTGCCGAGACTCGAACCCAGTTCCCCAGATTCGAGGTCGATCGCCCTAGCCGTTAGGCCAACTCCTCTCCCCACCTCCTACTACTACTTCATATTTAGCAGACAGCCTGCACGAGTCGTCGCGTCCTGGACCGTGGCATCGGACCGCATCCTGGCCCGTGCAGGGGGAGTTGTCGTGGCGGGCTGCTGTCATCTTCAAAAGTCACAGGTGAGACCCCGGGGTGCAACAAGCCTTGAGTCTGGTATGTTGATAGTAAACCCTGCCCACGCATACCAGACATGGTATTGAAGCGGCCTAAGGACGTCGGCCGTAACGCAGCTGGGAACACCGAGGACCGTGCTAAAACTTTCTCAGCCCTGTGACATTTAAATAAACAAAATGCACTTATGAATGCTTTTTCCTGTACAGCCTGCCATGCCCGTCACTTGCAGGCCCTTGGTAGACTGTGCTGGAAACTGAAAAAGTGTGGCGCAGCCCAGGATGGCGATATGAAATAATTTAATTAAAATCTTACCTGCTCATTTCCTCAGTCCCCTGCAGCCTCACAGACCGGTTAAATTTGCTGAACGTTGTTTAGTTGTTGACTGAACAACCGTTCACCACATGCCCTTTTTCAATCGCGTGACACAGTTACAGTGTACTGGCACCAGGGTCACCATCACGGCCCGGGTGACAGCGAGCTGAGACTTGGAGCTACCCAGTGCAGTTTACGTTGGGACTCAGTCTCAGTGCAGCCCCTAGGACACACAGGCAGCAGCCCCTCTCTGTTGACACAGACCAGAGGCTGCGTGTAATACCCATAACGAAGCACCGTACAATCTGAGGCCAGTCCTGAAAAGCCAGGCCCGGCTTCTCTCCTGCAACAATCAGCAAAGCAACACCAATGACCCCTAGCCCCATCTGAACCTGGCCCGAATCTTGCTTGTCACAGGTGAAGTTGGGCCCCACTGAATAATGTGCTGAACTCGTCCTGGTGTAATTTCAAACACCGGGACACTTTCAGCAGCACCTGCACGTTGTCTGCTTTCCATCTGCAACAAGCAACAACGAGCAGGCAGGGACGGGGCTTTCTTATTTAAGACTCCTGCTGGGCCAATAACAAAAGGCGGAATTAGAGGGGTCATAAGGCTTCCTTTTCTTCGAGTCTCTTGGCTGTGAGCAGTCAGGAGCCTCACACCTGATGCAAATGAAGCAGAGGGGAAACAAAGGCTCAAACCTTGTCAGCCCTTCACACTTACAAGAGAGGCAGCTTTTCACTCCGTTCAGTCCCTGTTTAGGAGATATGCATGCACTGTAAGAATATCAGATGTGTTGGTCTTTCCCAGTATTTATACAGAGCAAATTGCATTTATATAGAGCTTACTTCCCCTGAGGTGGTGTTGAAATAATTTAAGTACCACTATTTTTTCTTGTATAGCCCTACTCATTCCAATGCAGGGTGTCAAAGTGCTTTACATCAACACGTGCATATTACATGTACAATAAATTATATACGTTTGTAAATTAATGTACAGGATGTGTTACATAAAACTGGGGGGATTATGAGGTGTAGAAGTCACATATCCTCTTCCATAGCTCACTGTGCTATTATCCTAGCAATGCGCTCAAACATACACATGATAGACCCGCTAAACATATATGTGAAGGCTTTAGATCTGATGTCACTTCTTGTGATGCCACTTCCTGTAAAGTCGGGGCTTGTGATGCCACTTTCTTTGATGTCACTTCTTGTGATGCCACTTCCTGTAAAGTCATGGCTTGTGCTGCCACTTTCTATGATGTCACTTCTTTTGATGCCACTTCCTGTAAAGTTGTGGCTTGTGATGCCACTTTCTATGATGTCACTTCCTGCGATGCCACTTCCTGTAAAGTCGTGGCTTGTGATGCCACTTTCTATGTCAATTCCTGTGATGCCATGTGTGATGCCACTTTACATGATGTCAATTCCTGTGATGCCATGTGTGATGCCACTTTCTATGATGTCAATTCCTGTGATGCCATGTGTGATGTCACTTTCTGTGATGTCAGTTACTGTGATGCAATGTGTGATGTCGCGCGCCGTGATGTCACTTGCATACTGCCTAACTAGGTTAGTCCCCCCCCACTTCTTTTTTTAGGACTTGTGTCCTGATTGCACTGAAATTTTGAAAATGTCACACAGCAATTTGAAACCTTGGCAGCTATGTGTAGTCCATTTTCTGTTTGTGTGAAATGTCCCGGTTTTTGGCTTTACAATTCTGGTCACCCTATCTATCAACAAAAGGCACACAGCAAGCCTAACAGCACTTCACAATCCCTAATATATATTAGGGATTGTGAAAGCAAACGTCGTGCTGTTAGGCTTGCTTGCATGCCTTTTGTTAATAGAGCGCAGCAGATGGTGTGCCTTTTTGAGAGTGTTCATGGTAATTTGCAGCTCCCGACATGCTTACACTCGGGGCTGCATTTAACAAAAACTTTCAAAAAGGCACACAAACTGCTGCGCACTGTTAAGAAAAAGCACACAGCAAGCCCAACAGCACGACGTGTGCTTTCACAATCACTAATACATATTAGTGATTGTGAAAGCCCACATTGTGCTGTTAGGCTTGTTGCATACCTTTTGTTAATAGAGAGCGGCAAATTGCGTGCCTTTTTGAAAGTTGTCAGGTTAATTGCAGCTCCCGACATGCTTACACAAGGGGCTGCATTTAACATGAAAACTTTCAAGAAGGCACAAACTGCTGCGCTCTATTAAGAAAAGGCAGGCAGCAAGCCCTACAGCACGACGTGTGCTTTCGCAATCACTAATATATGTTAATGATTGTGAAAGCACACGTCGTGCTCTTAGGCTTGCTGCATGACTTTTCTTGATAGAGCGCGGAGGGGGGCAGATTGTCTGCTTTTCTTCAAGTACTCATGTTCATCGCAGCGCCCATCATGCTTCTACAGGGAGCTGCAATTAACATGAATACTTGCCTCTCGTGGTGTGCGCGCTTCAAAGAAGTCACTGCGCGCTCAGATTCACATAGGCGCGCAGACGCGCACCTTAAAGGGAACAGTGTTTGTAAGGTATCACCTCTTGGGGAATCTAAGGGTACAGATGGATTTGTTTAAATTTGCAAGATATTTAAAACTTAGGTTTTTTTGCAAATAATGAAAATTTACATTCCTGCTCAAACCAAAATAAAAAGATCAGTGATGACTATAGCTGGTGTACATGATGTCCATACTCGTGTCTCTCTCTGAGGATGAACATTGTGCAGTTAAAGATGTTTGTACTGATTTGAATCTAGAAATGGAGTATAGCTGTAATAGTAGTTTAAAACCTTCTACAAGGTTTACCCCACAGGGAAGTCAATACGCTGCAATTGATTTGTTTGTGAAAAACACAACAGCAGAGTTGCACAAAATGGAGGACAATCAACATAAGAGTTACAAATTTCGTAGGAGAAGCAACAATCTCACTTTAGAAGAGAGAAAGGCATTGGAAAATTTAGGCTTAGATACATCTATAGTCATTCGAGAGGTGGATAAAGGAGGAAATATTGTAATTATAAACAGAAATGAATGTGAGTTTTTAGGAAAGTGAGTATGAACTATTTGTGGCCATGAAAATTGATCAACTATTGATAGGTGCTGTTTATAGCACTATTACTTTTGTTATATTCTTTAATTCTAACTTTATTGAATCCCACAAAAATCCTAACTCCTTGATATTGTGGGCATTCTGGAGGAAATAAGAAGGGATAAATTAGATTTAGGAACGTTAGGTGATCAACCAAACATGACAAATCAATCTGTATTTTCATGGATTCATTTAAGCTACATTATTTGATGTATATTTAATTATTTATTATATAGAAACCCCCTGAAAGCAGACTGATTGAAGTTATGCTCTTCAACATACATCAAAATATTTTCTATGATTGTTTAATGTAGATTTTTTACCTTTTTTCAAAAAATGTGTACATGATGAGGCTATGTAGGTGGAGTCGCGGTTGGTTTATATTGATCATTTGTTCTTTAATGTATGAAATCGACGTGGATGATTAAGATTGTAAATATGTGTGTGTATATATATATATATATATATATAACAAATATCTGATCAAAAAAATGTTTGTATAGGTTTTAAATACTTTTCAGCCCTGATGAAGTCCGTAAGGACGAAACGCGTTGGCTAGGCTGATTGTTTGTTTGAATCTACAAAAGAATAGAAATAAATCAAGATTTGTTACATCAAGATTACGCGACTCCTGTGCATCACTAATGAATATTCATGTGATTTTGGTCAAATGATTTATATATGTGATGTATATCAATTTTTCTCAATAATGGAAATGTAAAGTATTAAAGCGATTATGGACATTAAGTCATAACTCTTTACTAAAAAACAGAATATATATTTGGATAATAGATGCTCCTGTCCTGTAGGTGTTAAGAAGCTTTCTTTTAGTGGTTCAGTGGCGGTTGGATCACAAACAGTTGAGTGTCTGGGTCCAGTTAATAAATAAATAAATACATACTGACAAGTACTAGTGCGGCTGTCCTATAGCCTTACTGCCTTTCCTCTACAAAAAAAAAGCTACTAGATCTACTTGTGGACTGTGGAAGTCCCAGAACTACCCCTGTCAGGAAAGAAGTTCCAAGTTGTAAGAGTTTCAAATAAACAAATTACAAAGCAAGTCTCAGAAAAGAAACATGTTAAAACAGGTTCATTTGAAGTAAATCACCAGTTCGCGATTTGTGATACGAGCTCTGTGAATTTTTTAGGGAGAGATTATGCAAGTTAAATTATACAATTTATTTTGCACTAGAAGGTGGCTTATTCCAGACTCATGATGAGGATGTTTAATTTAAAATGGCTCAGCAAAAGACAGCTGTAGGATTGTTCGGCTTTCTTTTCAGTGCCATTGCATGAAGACAGATAGTTTCTTTTTTCTTTCTTATTTCAGCAGTGTTTTGGCCTTGTGCCGAGAACTACAAGGGTATAGGGAGAGTCCATACATCTTTATTCAGATTTTGAAAAATAATGTAGTCATTACAGATGCCCTACAGAGCAGTGCTCCTGTAATATATTGATGACCTATTGGTGGCATCAGAGACATGAGAAGCTTGTAAGCAAGATACCATTGCGTTATTGAATCAGCTGGCTGAGAATGGACATAAAGTGTCTTTGGGCAAACTGCTGTACTGTCAAAAAGAAGTTCAATATCTGGGACACATCACTGAGAAAGTAGATAGAAAGGGGTCACCAGAGAGTGGAAGCATTTCTTCAGTTGAATCCAACTCAAACTCAGAAAAAAGTCAGAATGTTTTTGGGAATTGTTGGCTACTGTAGACAGTGGATACCAAACATGGATGTGTCTGATCGCTTCTTTGGGACAACAAATGTTTGAAAGCCTTCCTGAAGCGGAAAGAAAAACTTTGTCTTGCCCCAGCACTAGGAATGCCAGATTACAGTGAAGAGTTTACATTATTTTGCAGTGAGATGGAAGGCTGCGCTTTCTCACTGCTAACTCAAATGCATGGTGATGCTCGGAAAACCCGAGGCATATTTCTCAACCACACTTGACCCTGTTGTCGCATGACTGCCCGGCTGCCTTAAAGCTGTTGCAGCAGTGAGCACTAGTCTGGAAAAGAGAGCATAGAGATGGGATACCCTTTAACTGTAATAGTCCCTCACTCTGTCTAATTACTATTGACACAAACTAAGACCAAATACATGACTCATAATAGACTCATAAAATAGGAGAAGATTTTGTCATCCGAGAATGTTGTGCTGAAGATGTCAAATTCTGAATCCGTCTACTTTCCTGCCAATAAATGATACTGTTTGTGATGAAGTTGAACATGACTGTCTAGATGTCACAGATTTGTGGACAACGCCTAGACTGGATATTAAGGGTGAACCCCTGAATGAGCCAGATTATGCAGTTTTTGTGGATGGTTCATGTTTGAGAAACAATGAGAGTAGCATAAGATGTGTGTACAATAAACGAGGTCATTGAACCTTCGTGGCTTCAAGGGGTAACCTCAGCACAATTTGCAGAATTGATTGTCCTTACCAGAGCATGCAGTTTAACTGGTCAAATGAGAGTGACTATATTTACAGATAGTCAGTATGGCTTTGTCCATGATTTTGGGAAATTGTGATCATAGAGATGTTTCATGACTTCTTCAGGCCCCCTATCAGAAATGGGGTGCAAGTGAGAGATGTTGGAAGCTCTCCAGTTGGCTACAGAAATTGCAGTTATTAAATGTGAAGCCCATCAAAATGGTAATAGCTACATTGCCATGGGAAATAGGTGTGCTGATTCAGTTGCACAATATTGTGCCCTGCTGGCCTGCACATTTAATGGAACTTTCAGATGCAAGTCTGAAGAGGACGCTTCATTTTCTATGTTGATGACAGTAACAGATACTTGGGATGAACTGAAAAGAGTATAGGAAAATGTTTCAAAAGTAGAACAACAAAGTTGGGTCAGAGCAGGTTGTCAGAAAAATGCAAATGACATCTGGGTGTCACCTGATGGGAGATGAGTGTTACCTTATAGTTTATTGTTTCCAATGAGACAATACTTTCACGGATACACACACCTAGGGAGGGACTCCATTATACGACTCTTTGGACAGAACTGGTACAACCTAAAGTTTAGGACACTTGCAGAAGAAGTGGGTCATCTATGGGTGACATGTCAACATATAAATGCAGGGAAAAGAACACATGTTACACTGAGTCACATAGGGAGAGCAGGTGGTCCTTTCAACAGAAGGCAGATTGAGTTTATAGAGATGCCTGCTTGCAACAGACTAAGATATGTCCTGGTCATAGTTTGTCTCTTCTCGAGAAGGGTGAAAGCCTACCCAGCCAGAAGAAATGAGTCTCACTGTAGCAAAACTTATTGCGAGAATTGATACCCAGGTACGGAATGGCAGTTGCTCTATTATCAGATATGGGAACCCACTTTAACAAAGAGGTCCTGAAGATGACTTGCACAGCATTACAGATTGAGCAGAGACTGCACTGTAGCTATCTACCTGAGGCTTCAGGTATATTTAAACAACTGAATCGGACTATCAAGTCTCGACTAGCTAAATTCTGCTTTCACATCACTGAAATGGCCAGATGCTTTAACCTTGGTGCTAATGAGTATTCAAAATATCCCTGATAGAAAGACTGGTCTATCGCCGCATGAGATACTGATGGAATGTGCTATGAGGCTACCAGCTGTACCTGCAAATGCACTTGTGAACATCACAGATGATATGATACTAGATTACAACAAAGTATTGGCTGACCTGGTACATTCTGTTTCTTACCATGTTACAGCTGCCACTAAAGCCGTATCTGTAACAGTGCCACAGCCTCAATCTTGATGATTCGGTTGTGATCAAGAAGCACGTTCGGAAGAGCTGTTTGGAATCAAGATGAAAAAAGACTCCTTCCAAGTAACTTTGGTGACCAACACTGCTGTAAATGTACTGGAGTTCCAAATTGGGTGCACACTAAGAAAGTGAGAAAACAGGAAGAAGAAATTGTGCTCTTTGAACCTGAACGAAGAGCATTGGTGACTGCACCATAACCAGTTGTGAGACCACAAAGAGCAGTGATATCAAGATCACAACAGCAGTAACGAGAAGAAAGGGGTGAAGATTGGCAAACTAACACCAATCCAAGTGCCTGTTGTTTCACAAAGGGACAATGAAGTCTCTAACGAAGGAGAAGCAGAGACCGGCCCTCAGCTTGGAAATGTTACTGAGACAAAATCAGTACAGCTAAAAGATCTGTGTGAAGGAACAAGCACTGAAACAAGAAGGGTCACCCGTAGAGTTAGTCACAGAACTGTAATCAAGAAAGACTGAGAAAGAGCATATCAGTCAATCAGATTATATCAAGTATCCATGAGGAGACAGAGGCAAGTGATGAAAGTGACACAGAAGAAGATTCACAAAAACTGAGAAGATCGAAAAGAGCAAGAGTGCCTTGTCGAAGTTATTCAGCGTCTGCGTGGTCTTACTACGTGGACAAAGTACTGAATGTCACAGTAGACGAGTTGTGTGATGTGAAATCCAATCTGTTTGACCCTCCATGAGATCACCACAGTGAGCATTGTTGGATAAAGATACTTGAAAAAAACAAACTTTGCAATTATACAGAGACACTTGGAAAGCCTAAACAGGATTGTTTGGAAGGGACGGACACTAATTCACAATTTTTATTTTAAAGAATATTTACCTAGACCACAGTCTGCAGTAGAAGAGTTGGGATAACAATTTAGAACACTGAGTAGGGTAAAAGATATCTATACAAAGATTGCTTTGCTAAATATCTGTTCATAAAAGTTAACCACAATAAGAAGCTACTTACAGAAATCTGCGCTGAACTTTGAATTTGGCTGTATATTATCTGGTTCTAGACAAGCATGTGTTGCCTTAGAAATAAGTGCAAATATTTTATGTGCTCAATCTTTACAATATTAGTAATAAGATTAAAATAGTGCTAGTAGGATTTTACTTAACACCTGAGAAAGACATTAAGTCTACAAACATAACTAACACACATACATACATGAATGATGAGGAGCAATTGAAAGCCTCATTTACAAGATACAAAGAGAAAGATTACACAACTAATGTTTACTCTAGATTAGTACAGGAATATGCACACACCATGGGAGCAAAAGACTGTTCTGTCTGTGATCATCTACCATCATCAGCAACTGAAGAAGTCACATATTATCACATACCATTATCATATGCAATTTCCTGTAGCATACTTCTTTTACTTGTATGTAGACGAGAACATTATGAATATTTCTATTCAAACTTTGATATAATACTTTCTAGATTGTCTTTAATAGAAAGCATGAATTTACACCTGCAAGCAAAAGAAATGGTCACAGCTTGGTACTACTTTATGCCACATAGACCTACTGATAGTGTTAAAGCTTAGCAAAACATTGGAACCTGCTAATGAGACCACTAGGAAAGGTGTTCAATATGGCTCTAGTGGAGAGAGACAATAACATAAGTAGTAAAGATAAACATAGTGATGTTTTGAAAAATGTTTGGAAGAAAGAAGATGAATTTAGAAAGAAAATGTTTTTCCAAAAATTAAGATTAACAGTCAACATAAAGGGAATATTTGTTTATAAAAGAAAAACATCCAAATGAACCAGACATGTAGGGATTAGTAGTTGTGAACACACATTTGAATTAATGGGAGGATCCTGGCAAATTTTACAGTGAGAAGAATCTGCAATTCCAGGAGTTTATTTTGTTGGTGGACAGGAAGCTTATTTCCAGTTACCTGCCGATTGGGAGGGAATTTGTTACTTAGCTCTATTGTTTCCTAAAATACACCATTGTATAGTACAGATGCCTTAACAATGACACCATCACACAGACACACTGGTAGTGCAGAGAGTGGAGGTGAATTAGTAGATGGCATATTTAGTGCAATCATTCCACTTGTAGGAGTCATCATAAACAATGAAAAGATTAGAAAATTGACAACTGTTGTTGATGAGCTGGCAAATAGTACTTCTGGAGCTTTATTGGTAGTAAACACTGAGCTTATAGCAATCAGATCCATGGTTTTACAGGATTGCTTACCATTAGGCATTTTACTCACAGAAAAAGGCAGAGTCTGCAAAATGCTCAAATTGACTCATTGTTGCTCATACATCCCTGATGAGAGTAAGAAAATAGAGGAATTTGCAAAGAACATTTCGGACTTGAAACATGAATTAGAAGAGTTGGAAACACATAGCATTTTAGAAAATTTTGGAAATGGAGTCCGTACAATTGGAAATTGGTCACAACAGCAGGTGGAGGTATTTTTAAAGCTATACTTATGCCAATACTAATCATAGAGTTTTGTTTATTATTTGTATTTGCTTTATTTAAAGGCTGTAGATAATACTTCCACAAGAGAAAGGGCAGAGAAACAAAAATATTTGTACGAGAATTAGAACTAAATAATCTCATGAATGATGACTACCTAAAGTCATTAAAATTCCAAAGTTTAAAACGGAAAAGGCAAGGTTCAACTGATGATGAAAGTGCCCGTTGAGCAGAACACACATGTGGAACTAAGATAGTGTGATGGTTAAGATAACCATCAGATGGTGAATTGAAAAAGATAATTTAACTAAGATGAAAGTTGATTAAAATAACAGCTATATGTGCTAAGATGTATATGAAACTTAAAACAAACGAGATGAAAATTACATGCATTTTAAATGTGCAGACTGCACTAGGCAGTTATAGCTATCAGTATAGGCTGCAGAAACGCTTAAATGCAAGCTTTTGTTTAGCTAGAATGGAACTCAACAATGCTGAAATGTGCAGAACACAATTTGGAAACGTGACCTTAATGTGACATGTGTAGAAATGTTTGTCATTACTGCAGAATGTTACGGTTTAACAAATGTATTTAAATTCTGATTGTGATTAACATCCTTTTTATAGCATATTTCACATAATGCTTGAATAGAATAGTTGCACATATTAAAATAGTATTTCTTGTTCGCGTTAATGAAATGCATTACTAAACAGTATTTGGCAAGCTGATGTTTCTTTCTTTAGCATAGTTCATTGTGTACGCGATGAAACATTAACATTACAGGTTAAACTGTGTTTGATGCCTATGAGAACATCGGTCTATGAACCAAAGAGCTACGTACGCAAGATGTCTGAAGCAATCTCTGTGATAAAACTCAAAGCTTTTTCTAAACAGCTATCCCCAGAGACCCATTGCCTTGTCCTTTTGGACAGCTGTTGCTGTCCTCGCTTTGCCTTATTATTGATGCTCGATTTTGACAGATTGCTACTGCAACTTTAATATTTTTGCTCAAATTATTGAAACTGGGCTGAGTTTCATGAACTATCCTTAATGGGACGTTTGGCTGCTTCAATTGGATTTTGAGCTTTATGCTCTCTTTATTTCACTCTTTTCCTTTGAACTTGAACTCTTCATGAGTTCTACTAACTTTAAATTCTGATCCTGTTATTTGTAATAGGGATTTCTGTCCCTTATGGAACCCACTTAATGCATTATTTGTTCTAACCATTCCTTTTGATGAGATTTTTGTAAACCTACTTGATTTATTGACTAATTTGAATAAAAAGACACTTCCTATTCTCTTAATGAGAAATAAAACTTTTAAAACTATTTCAAACTTCCATCATTGACTGAACATTAGAAATGTTACTGTGATTTAATTAATGATGATGAAATAGCTCCTGGTTCAAAACAAGGTGGCAAAGATTCGTCACCTGAAGCGAGTGGTACTTTGAAGCCAGCACAGTAACGGGAAATAGTTGAACAATATTATTTAAATTTTGCCCCATCTCTACGCTATCAAACATATAGAATTTTGAAATGAATACACAAGATACTTCCTCCCAAGCAGCTCATTTCTTCACAGAATTTGCTTCAGTTTAAGGCTCTATGGAAATTGCATTGGCTTTTCTTCTTTAAGGTCCACACTTTTTAGTATGCAAATTTGGCTTTCATTCTGAAGATCTCTTCTGCTTGTGCTTCAAATGGAAATAGAGTGACTAAAATATTCTGCTCAGAATCATACTGCAGGCTTGTAACGCATAGGTAGGAAACAAAGAGCACAGAAATTCAATTGGCTACAATGCTGATTCACTTTTGATCTAATTATCTTATTGGTCTTCTATAAAAACCTGCCAAAATTAATTGCCTGAGTTCATCAGGGAGATGCTGCATGTAATTGCCAATTTTGTTCCATATGGATTGAGCATATCTCCCCAGAAGATATACACATTTGGTCATTAAAGGAAGAAATGCTTTCCAACGTAAGAAATAGTCAGAGTTGCTGCCCTTTGAGGAGACTTTCCCCCGAACAAAACCATGCATCCAGCATTAGCTTGAAGAGGGTGGTCAGAGAGTGGTGGAAACCACTCAGACCAGTCTGGAAAAGTTTTTCTTCTAATTTTCAGAAATGTATATTGTGTTGTCCACGTTGTGAAGTCAGATAATGAAAAAGGCATGTGCAGTGGCACCTTCTTGATTGCTGTCTGCCCACACTTGAAAGGATTCTTGATACAACAGGCACGTTAAACCTAAAAAAAAAAAAAAACAAGTAAAAGACTTATTGCAGGAAAAAAACAAGAAAATTGGGGGGGAAAAGCTGAAAACTATGGACAAGAAAAACAGAAGTGAAAGACTGTGCTGGTGCAGGCCACTGTAGGTGCTACATTGCTAAAGGCTTCAAAGGGTTAGCCTCTATGTGAAAGCGAAAAAATGCAAGTATGCTTTTGCATTTCAATTTATTTTAAACAGCTATACTTTTTACAAAAATGATGTGGGATTCTGCTGGAATTTTTCCAGGAGCCTTTTGAAGGTGAAAATGGCATGAAGCAAAATTTAGGGGAGGGGCTGGGGAGTATATCCAGATCAACACATGACTGTTGACTTCTTCCCTGAGCTCTTCAAGTGCTTCGCAAAAGAGAAAATGTTTTCTGGTTCTAATCCTTTATTCTTCCTGGATGCAAGACCCAAAGGGGACAGGAGGAGGATTGAAGGGGCCTGGAAAATAACAGAATGGACACCTTTAGTCGTGTTCCTCTGAAATGGTCAACAGCAGAATGCACTGCTACTCCGTTAACAGAAGCAGGGAACATTTTGGAGGATGAAGGCCATGCAGTATTTACACTTACCTGCTATTCGATTGTCCTTGGATATGCTTGTGTTTTGCATGTTAACTTTATAATGTCCACAAGCAATATGGCAGTGGCAGGCCACTAAAGGCCCACTGCTGTGCCGCCACACCAAGGCTGAGCCAACATGTAACTGCTAGCACACTGAATCAGTAAGGTAAAAGAGAAAGTATGCAGACTTACAATCTTGCATAGATCATGTCAGTTCATCAGGACAGGTGACTGCTAATGCATGGTCAGGAGCCACAACTGCTATATGAGGTGATAATTTATCAGCATTTCTTCATCATCATCCTAGTCGTGAGCATGACACAGCTGATGTACATCATTCTATACTTTGGTCCTGGTCCACTACGCTGCGTATCCTCATGGTTCTAGGGCAAGCTCTTGTCTCCAGTCAATCATCCATGTGCATCTCAGTCAGCTGAGCCTTATCTCTGCCTTGTCTCAGCAAGGGCAGCTCATCATCTCCTCTGAATGAAGTCTACCTCTTGGTTTTCCAATCAGGGGGGGATGGAGCAGCAGCCTAGTTATTTGCTGCTATACTTAATCCAAGCTTTGAGACTATCAGTAATTGAGTATTCTGTTCTAGAAAAATTGTCGCTTAGTTATTGCTACTGAGCGTCCACATAGTCCACAAGTATGTCAAATTAGTACCAAATGGATAGTTTTGGTGGTAAGCCGGAGTCCAATCAAAAGCTGTGTCACCCAAAAAATCCAATGCTCTAGCCAAACTGAGCAGGGAAAATCTTGCAGGCATTTCCCCACTGGTTGGAGGGAAAAGTGCCAAAAGACACCTGGACGTGGACTGGGAGGCTAAACTAAATATCCCAACTGCAGTCCAGCTGCTACCAGGCAGAACAGCAGGCAAACATACGCTTTCAGAGAGGAGCTAAATCAAGAGCTGCTTCTAGGTGGCTCTGGCCTGGCATGATTTGGATTACCTCAATCATCCCAGAGTGACAGGGTTTAGGACAGTGGAAGCTACATGCAGGGAGTCTTGTTCTCCAGAAGAAAGGCAACTTGAAGGGAAATCTTCATTTTGTACTGTGGTCATGTATCTTCAATGTGCAGTCATGCACTCAGCACACAACTATCACATGAAAGCAAAGTCAGGGCAAAGAGAAGTTTCGAAGAGCTGAGTACATTTTACAGAAATGGTAGACTCCTCTCCTCGAGTTTTAAAGGACAGTAGCCCTGCATAACTAATAAGCCAACACTAGCCATCAGGCCTTCTCAGCCTAGATAGGGGGCCTGTAGCCACTCATCAGTGCATGGAGGACAACTTTGAATACACCTCCAGCCCAGTAGAGCATAGCAATCTGCTGATGGAGCAAATGGGGGGTATATAGCGTAAGCGGTCTTAAAGATATTGAGGTCACAGGTGAAAACTAGATGCAACAAGCCTGGAAAGGTGAGATAGGACAGGGTGGCACAGCTGTCCGCAGTGTAGGTAATTTTAAACTTCCAGCTACAATTTGTGAACCAATGGTAGAACGGCTACAAGGAACCTCTTGCGGTTGTGTGCAGCATGGCATAACTGTAGATACAGAATAAGACATGACATATTTTCGCATTTTTATGTGAATATTAGAGACACTTAAAACTCTGAAGTAGGTGTAGCAGAGGAGTTATCAAAGGCGGATTCTTCTAGCGAAGGTCTTTTAGGCACAGATGCCTACCTCCTATTGTGGAGCTGCAAATGGACAATGATTCACTTTTCACTCAGGGCCCTAAAAGTGAATTTTTAACAATGTCTGATAAAATCTGCTGAAATTTGTAGGGCAGACAGTATTTGCATTGAAATAAAATGGCATCTGACCAATAAAGTGGATATATTTTCTTTCTCCCCACTTTCAGCTGTATCAATAGAAAAGAACCCACGTAAGTAATCATATTTCTCCCAGGAAGATATACCAAACTGTCAAGCAACTGACAGCATAAGGGAAAAAATTAATAGTTGTAAATAATATGCCAATCTTGTGCAAAAAATAATAAAAGAAATGCATCCGCCACCCCTCAAAATAATCTGAGAACTCAGGGTCCGGAGATCCTCACAAGGCATTTAGATAAATATTAACAAAAACAGGACCCTTGGAACAGACCAGTACATTGTGGGAACTCAAGTGGTCAGAGTGCAGCGCTAGTAGTTTTTGAGGACTGCTTTCGCATTAAACTAAGTCTTCTGTGACCCTTCCCAAATGCAGGGATGCAACAAACATATGAATCTGGGGTACATTCTTGGCCTAGGATTTAATATCTGGCAAATTAATCGTACGTGTTCAATGGAGCCACTCCATTTAGGTACCAAGAACTTTACCTTCAGAATCCCTGCTGGATGAGGCAACAAAAATAAACAAGACAACAGGATTTTCAACCATTTCCATACTGTTCATACACTTGTTCAAATCTATATATAAAAACACATTTTAATTTTGTCAAAATTAATGTTAAAGCAGGAACTTGAGATTTATAAATTTATTTTTATTTAGATGCTTGCAGTCATAAGAAGGCAGTGCCAGCCCACTCTATGAAAATATGAGCCACAAATATCTTAATCTGTCCGCATTTAATTATTGTCTAATGCTCTAACAAAAGCCTTTGTCCTGCTCCTACAGTTCTATTTCAAAAGTAAACGTGTCAAATTAGGTACACACATATTTCGTTGCAGATGACACTGTCTCAGGTCTGAGCACAGAACGCAAACTCAGACTGCATTTGCACCTGTGTATTTCAATTATATTTTATACAAAAGTATATCTCTGTGCATAACATTTCCAGAACTGGCAACACACAGGACCATTTTGGATATAACATCTAGGATGAATAAATATATTGTTTTGAACTTTCCTTTTCTCGACTGTTAGACTCCATTAACCACTGTCTGTCAAATCCAAGTATCAGGGCATCAGCACATTATGTAACCCTGTTCTCCACTGTTAATTACATATACAATATCGGTTTTAAGTGATTTTACCACATATCACCATCAAAACAAATAATGTTAATAGTTATGAAGCATCAAGTTTGATAACAATGTATTCACGTTTGTTACCAATTAATGGATATTCTGAGATTGTTTTACCTTTATTTAAAATATGCAATTATGCCCCAGTTAGCGGGTTATGTGTACTCTACAATCAATATAGCAGCATTATGTTTTTAGGTGTGGCAGTGTTCTCCACATTTTATAATTTACAAAGATAAATACACACCACAAGAGGGTTTTTTCATGTACCAATCGCTGTATTGACTCACAGAAACCAAGAAACTAGTTTTGGGGCATAATTAAGACAAAATAAATTTTGGGACAAAACCTCCTGAAAGATATTTACATTACAGAAAACAATTTAAATTCCATAAGTGCATAATCCTTTTAGGTAAATAAAACCTAAATTAATCCAATTAGTGCTCACAACCTACAGTGTAACTGTTATTCCAATAGGATTTCATATAGAAAACAGGGGAAAAAAACACCCTTATTTTACAGTGTTATTTTGCAACTTTTTACATCTTTTAATTAAAAAAGATACGGTAATCTCCGGATGTTCTTTCTTTTTGAAATGTATCTCTCTCACTTTATATCCCTGAAAAACAGTAACATTTAGTGGAATTCTCACTTTAAATGATGAAAATAACATATCCATTATGGTAAAGCAGGTTTTTATCTTTAACAAAAACTATACTCCTATCCTCTGTATTTAGATACAGAGGGAAGGATGAATACTTATTAGTTTGGCCGAGGTGCATAGGTGATCCAAATAGCTGAGAACCATTAAATCGCATACTATTAGAAATAAAAGAGTGGAAGTTTTGATTTTCTCCCCATATTACCACGGACAACATTTGAAACATCCAAGTGCTTCTAAAGCAGATTACAACAAAAGCCAGGGATGCCTGTGCACTATCTAATCACCATCAAACAACAATAAAACATTTAACCCACAGATCTGTTCTTTTCATTCTTTCATTTCAACAATTAACAATGTAAATTCTATTTCCCTGGCTTCACCACTAGAGATAAACTCACAAACATTTTTTGCCAACAAAATACAAAATAAACAAGCAGTATTTGTAAAAATAAATTTTCCTTACTCCAAGCATTCTTCAAGTCTTTTCCATAAGTGACGAGCCTCAAAGGTTTAGAACAAAATCAGAGCTGTGATTTATCTAGTAGTTTTAGAGGTTTCAGAAGAAATTAATACAAACAAAAAAGAAACTGGTACACACTTACAAATCTGCCAGAAGTTTTACTGATTTGGGAGTTGTAATCTCAAATATCATGGAGCCCAAATGGCATGCCGTCAACAACCATAACTCCACTTGAACAGCAAAGCTGCAGGACTGCATAGAAATCTGAGGAATTACGCAGGGTGCTTCTGTCAAACTGACTATACATATTGCAATAGTTCTATATGCTGTGCTATTTATGTTTTTGGCAGCATACACACATACTACAGTACAAACGAATTATTGAGAAATGTGCATGGGGAAAATTGCAGGATACAACATACTTTTGACCAAAGCTTTTGTCATAGGTTCAGTGTAACTTTCGTATTTATCACAACAGTACAGACAGGGCAGACACTTTAGCCTGAAGCAGCAAGCAATAATTACTAGTTTAAGACGCCAAAGAGTACCCAATAAGTTCTTCAGGTTAACGCAAGATCAGAGGTGGCATTAGAGCGAGTAGGTTAATTGTTCTCACTCAAGCACAAGGAGCATCGAGAATTCAGTAAAGATGCACTCCTTTAAAGAATGGAAGATCTGCAAAAAAGGATGTAGACCCAATTTATGTACTGGAACCGTAAAACCTTTGTAGACAGGGAGGGCAGAGGTTTACGTATATGTTTAGATTTGATATAAAACAAGCACACACAAAAAAAAAAAAACACGCAGCCAGTCTTTGCTGATGCAAGTGCGTTTGGTTCACTTGGAGAATAGAAACAGACTGCCATTACAGCCCAGGTCTCTTGAGGATTTGACTACTGTTAGTTTTTTTTTTTCTCATCATAGTGGTTGGGATGTCTCCTTACCTAACCGTTGAAGTTAAATCTATAGTTTTTTAAAATTATCCTCAGACAAATGGGGCTCAGAGTTTATGGAGATGGTTACCATTGCTGGATTGCAATCAGAACACTAGTTTTTCTCTTCACGATTCTCGGTCACTGAACTACTCACCCCCACTACTCTCTACATTTACTTTACAATAGGGCAAGGCATGATTTATACCATTCTTTCAGTGGTTCTTACCTCCATTTTCTAGATGTTGATTATATTATTGTTTCACCTTATTCAATTCCTAGTCCACATTCTGAACTTGGATCTCTGCCAGCTACTCCATTGCAGGCAGGGTACATTCAGATTCTTAAACTGGTCTTTATTTGGCTAGATATTTATATTAGCAAGCATAGATATATTTTATTGGAAGAAATTAGAGTAACATTGACTGCTAATGAGTCAATCATCCAATATTTCTCCATTAATTGGATGGTTCAACAACATTTTGTAAGACATTATTCCCGAACTATATTGTTGCTTAAAAATGTATGGGCTGTTTTTTTTCTCCAACTTCTCTGCTTGTATCCTTACACTCAGTGTTTGCACAGAATTCTGACGGGTGGACTATGCCAATAGCATTTATTATTGCCACCCAGACTGACATAGCTACACCTACTGGATGTTGCTGTAGGTGCTGCCAATCTCCTTAGACAAATACCCCACTTCCCCACCAATGACCTTTCTTCACTTGCATCTTCTGAATCAATGGCTGACTTGAAATCCATACGCACAGCTTAGGGCCACATATAAAATGAGACTATGGCGCCACCAAGCTAAACAAACTGAATAGTCATCTTTGACCCCTATGATATGCAAATACATCACTTTACAAACAAAAATGTTGCAAGCTTTGTCTGAGGTATCCTAGTTTTCCTTCAGCCTTGTGAAGTTTTTTCTCAGTATAGCAGAATAATGTTCACTCTAATAGATCTGAGCCAAGCCAGAACAACATGTAAAGTGCAATTTAAAGCTACCTGCATATTTGCTTCATAATTCTTTGATTGAAAATGTATGCATAATTGTAGGTATGCAAGCTTACATTTTGCAGAGATTTCTTTTCATAACCTCAGTGCTAAGGAGAGGACATGGTTTTCTGTCACATATATCTTCTGCACAATCACATTAGCTTGTGTTAAACAGATTATATGGATCAAATGCGTACATTAGTATGTATTTGCATTAATCACAATTTTAACACAAATGTGATGAAATGATAAACTTCACAATATTCACACAAATGTGACAAAGTGGAAACTCTGCAAACTATGCACTTTCGTGGTCAAGTAACAATGTATGCAAAAAACATCCACTGGACATTGGACTGACTTACCTTTTTCTTAGGGATAACCTGATAGTGTTATATTATGTTGACTTTCAGTTCCAAGAAGCCAGTTGTAGGCAATGTTTGCATGTAACACCTTTACCTAAAAGAATAGGTCAGTGTTGTATAAGATTCAGTGAATTGTATGACACTTTGTTTCTTAAACCTTGTGTGGATCAGAACATGAAAATGAGCATGCAGGATGGGGGGTGCTAAAAAGCGGTATGAAGGGTATTATCTGTTGGGGCCAGAGCAATCAATTTTAAACCATGACCAAGTAAGTAGAATTTAAAACAGATGCACATTTTCAAATGTGGCTTACTAGTGAAAAATGGGGCTAAATCAATTAAAGTTTCACTAACCGTGAATTAAACAAACACTGAGTACACTAAAAGCCACAGGTATCTGCATCATAATCACATGTTGTACTAGAAATTCCAAATTGATAAAGAAATAACACCTTTAATGCCAGGAGGTGTAAATATGTCACATTGTGAAATGTGACATCTTTCCTACAAAACAAATGGAGATCCACTGAGGGTGATGAGCATTCTGGAAGGAATTCACTGGCAGAACACTTAAACAAGATGGAATGTCATAACAAAACTCACCAATCTCAGAGGCCTGAATGTATACAATACTAGCATCTCCTTCTGATAAATCTACTTCCTCCCTTTTCAAACCCACAGCAGATAATACTTAGTCTTTTTGGTCAGGTAATTCTTTAGTTAGCCTCAGTACATACAATAGCATTACATCCTTCTAACGTGGGATTGATGAGCTCTCTTATGTTACATAACTGTCCTTTTTTCTAATATGTATTTCATTTCATGTCATACTTCAAAGTCCTATGTTTATTGTGTAAAATCTATTAAAGGAAAGTTTAAAATTAAAAAAGGTGACCGGCTGTAAACAAGAGTTGAAGACCGAATTGTAAACATTACATTAAAGAACCTTTTAAAAAGCTTACATTAGCTTCGCAATTTCACAACTTTTTAGTTTTTGCTCAAGACTCCTAAGCTAAGAGAACACTACACTTCAGTAAATTGTGTGCATAGTAAATGTGGATACCGACACAGTAAAGCAAATTCATTAAGTCATTCCAGTCAAATCTGTCAAGTCTTCATGAGACGATCTCTGAACAAGACTGACATAACTGCAATTCTGCTCAAATACTTCATGGAGGTTAAATAACAAGTTATAAAATTATACTTCTCACTGTCCATTTCCCAAGTCACTGTGAAGAAGACACATTTCTGTATATCCCTTTGAAGGCAATAGTATACACTAACTGATGGCCTGCAGTATTGTTTTTGACAATCAATTACATCTGCACTACTGTTCACCTTAGAGGAGAAGAACAGTTGGAAAAGACTGGAAATATTTCAAACATGAATGCTAAAGCCATGCACTCAGAAAACACAAATAATTTGAAATGATGAATGTGACAAATATCCAATGATGAAAATGTCAGTCTCTAGGTTACATATTAATTGCCATATCCATTCTCACTTTTGCACCCTGTCACAGGTATCATTGAATGCTTTGATGATTGCCTTCGCAGCTTTCACATTCACAACAAACCTTTGATAAGCTAATGGAAAAAACATACAGATTACAGTTAAACGGTGGTGCTCTAGTCACTGTGTACCATAGCAATTGGTTATCTGTGTTCAGTGGCGCAGTGTGTAATATGTTAAGCAAATTTAGGAAGCAATATTTCATAGCTCCCCTCACACTTTCACATCCCACGTATCTCCTTACCAACTTTCTTTCCACAAAGAACGTGTGAATTTACAATGTTCATGTTTAATTGAGGAATGGGGTCTTTTTTTTGCACATGTAGAGATGCTCCAGAAATTAACACTTAGTTATGGACAGCAGCAGAACAGAACAAGAAAGAAGATATAGCATCTGAAACTGAAGAATGTGCAACATTTAAAAGAATCCTTAATAGTTAGGATGAGAATTATTTTTTCTGGAAGACCAGTGTGGGAGAACATGGTTTGTGAAAATAAAATACCAAACAGTTTCTCTCAGCATGTGTGACAGACTTTTCGATTTAGATATCAAGATTACACAAATTAACAAATCAAATGACAGCTGCAAGCAAAAGATCTATACCTTTTCCAGTAAGGGATGAAGATATGATTAATGCCTTTGTGGCACGGCACCATAATAACTTACATACAAAATGCTTAATTCTTGCACACTTTAAATGTTAACACAACCCAGGGGTAGCCAAATCATCTATTACAATGGGACACAGACATACACGCTCCTGGCAATCCTCTCCTTTTCCCCCCCGAGAAGTGTGTCCAGACATTGAAAGGAGGCATGAAACTAAATAGAAATGACCCTTCTCGATATAACCAATATTTCAAGACTAAACAAACTGGCACAGCAATGCATACATCAATTTGGAACAGCAAGCTAAATGTTCACAAGATGCCAAGAAACTAATAAAGCTTACCTTCCCGTATAGGCAGTCACAAAAATTCCTCACTTCTGTATGCCTGATTGTATACACCGTTTCTGTCAATGTCAAATGGCCACCAAAGTATGGGCTCTGCTGTGAGCAAGCAACCACATACATTTAACATTTAGCCATGGTGAGAAACGAGTATATGCTTACATTCCTTTCCCTCCACGCGTTATTGGAACCTTTTTGGCCATCAAAGAAATAAACCGAAGACTCATTTCCTCCTCAAACCCCTTTATTTAGTCATCTACTTCTCTTACTCCTCCATGATCTCATCGAGACCTCAGATGGCTATTCAAATTCCTACACAGAAACATAGGCTCAGCGTATGTAAAAACACAGATAACATTTGACGCAAAAGAAAGCAAAGCATAAGCTTGTAATGGTTTGGCAAAGCAAGAATTAATGAAGTTGAAGAGAATAAAGGAAAATGCTAGCTACGCAAGCATAAAAAATATTTATGCATTTGCAGAATAAGTACTAAAGTGACTGACAACTGTAACATTTTCCATTTACTACTGCAAAGCATCAATTTAGTTTTTACAAATTGAAGCCAAACAAAGTGACTTGTGGGCATAAATTACCCCCAGTGGCACATCTGATCCAGTTCCAACCCAGAACATTAGCGTCAATCCAAGGCAGACTTTACGTACTGTCTTCAGAACAAAGGGACCAAGTGCCATATCGTTCAGAGAAGGAAGTATGTGCATCAATATAAGCGTATACGTTTGCATTTGTGTGTGGTGTGGGGATGTGAAGGACGGAGCTAGTACTACAAGTTTTACATTTACAAAACCGTCTGTATTGAAACATCCTAGCTCAGTACAAAGGAGAATTCCATTAAGTGCTTTCCAAATATCCCCACTGCTGGGAGATTACTAAGTACATGCGCGGCTGAGTAGAATCTATATACAGCTGTAATCCAGTGTTCACATGCAGGTTCTTCTGATATGATCAAAACAATGTGCGGATGTTAATGACATTGTTTTACTGATGTGAACACATGTATGAGTACATGTGATATACGATTTTCTAGTTACAGTTACATACAACCGCATGTAGACTGCCTTGATGTCCATAAAGGAATCAATACTTCCACATAAGTCATACACATGACCTTTGATGTGAAAATGTGAACAAGACTTTTGGTGACCTCTCTATAAAGACATAAAGAAGCAGACACATAACTTTGCTTGAACCTGAACACAGTCCTCGAGAATTTGGTAAACAGGGTGATTGGACTTTTTTTTGGCTTCCGGTTTACCACAAGATTCTCTTTTGTTTGTTAGTATAATAAATACTGTACTTGCTCAGTCAAGTGGTTTTACATTCAATTCTGGGAGCTGATAGAGCTAAGCCGAACAGCAGTTTTATGAAAGCTTTGGTGGATGAAAAAAATGGGGCATCTTATCCATCTATATGTGTGTGTCCAATGCCCTTCATGTTTTCAAAGTATATCAGTTTGCATGCATCTTTCTCCATTCATTTGTGTTCATGCTTGGACTGTAAACAACTCCTGTTTAAGGCCAGACACTCAGACCCCAAGTGTCTGGCTCTCCAGTGCCGCATAACTATTATTTCAAACATCTTGTATATCAGTCTCAAGATGTCGCCAAGGCAGGAATGAAAAGGCATAGGCGTGATGTTCATTATTCAGTTTAAAGTGTAAAAGGTCTGCAATCTTTCTATTTTGGCTCCTTGATGAAGGTCTTCACATTCCATGTATCTCATGTCCGTCTTGTTCACTTCGCTACCACCAGGAGAAGAAAGGCTTTCTGCTTTGGAAGCTCTGTGTGTATGATTCACTGGAGCTTTTCTGGTGTGATCGTGCAGTCTCTACAATAACAGGAGGTGTCTGGACCAATTGAAGTGGACTTTTTCCATCTTTCAAAACTTGTGTTAGGTTTAAGATCTGAAAAGAACAAAAGGCTTAATGAGAAAACAGCCAACAGGAATCATACAATTTTCAGAAAGCCTTAAAAAGCCTGCCTGCTGCAGCCAACAGATATCCTTCAAAATGGTCCTAAAGGGGACAAGTTACATGCCTATAATTATGGCTAGACAGGCTGTGAGGGATATGCTGACCACCATTTATTCCAGCCTCAACTGCTGTAACAGACATGAAGGTAAAGAGTTAGTGTTACCACTTTATAGTATTCCCAGTAACAGAATCACTACCCTATCATTCCAACGTTGTAAAGCTCCTCATTTTACCACCCTTTTCCCCCTATTAGAATCCAGTAGTTCAGTCAAATTGGAAGGATGTCACAGGTAAGGGGTGGAGGTAAAACACCATAAGACATTCTGCAACCCTGCTCTGTCATACATAAAAGCAGCATGGGAGTCCACTTATAAGGGTTTTGTGAATATATTCATAGAAGTCCAGACATCTAGTATGTGGGTGGTTCTAAGAAGAGTGGTGGTAGCTGCATCTGACCTTTAGCATGAATCTTACTCCCCCCATGTGGACAGGCTTCACAGCCAATTTATAACAGTGTCCAATAAATTGTTATTAAATGCATCACTATGTTGGTCTACATTTGGTAGCCGGAGGCACATACAGTATTTTACAATTATGATTTATGCAAAACGCTATCCACAATAATAACTAAAGCAGGTACATTTAAAGAACTCAAGATGTCCCCTGGGTTTCCCAGTGCAAAGGAGTCTGCCTGATCACATCTGACCAAAAGAAAATTACATTACAGAGCTAACTCATCAAGACAAACACAGGAATGTAAGGGTGGAGGTGGTAGACAACTTCCCCAGAGTTCCAAAATTATTCTACTGTTGATGAAACTACTATAAACTACAACACATGTTCTCAATTGATGAATATGACTAAAGGAAGAAAACTGAAATATTGACTTGTTACAATAAAAATAAGAAACCCCCAAAGAGATGACAGTGTGGCAGGTTTCCAACAATACTGTCTCCATGAAACAATGGACAAGGATAAATTGAAAACCCATACATTTTATCAGCTTTTCTGGTAGAAATATTAGCTATATGAAAAGGCACATACATTAAACACAAATGTTTCAAGTGTTTTTCTTCCAAATGTTGAATGCAACACTTTGTTAGACAGCTTTAAACAAATGTGGGCTCTAACAGGGAGCATAAACAATTTTACAATAAAAATGTTTTAAAAACATTTACAATACTCATTGTGTTGAAATAGGATGACTAAAAAAAACCCTGCAATGTTTTTCTGTAGGCAAAATTGCTGTCATCTACCTTGTGGTTTGGCAGTGTAAAGATGAAACTTCTCAGCTGTAATAATCCTGAAATACTGTTCTACAAAAATACTGTTACCTAAATATCAGTTACCAAAACATTATGTAGGTAAGTATAGGTTTACTGTGCTTACTAGATATACATATCCTAAAGATATGTATAACTTCAAGGTACATGGATATGAAGTTAAGAATTGTAAGTCTAGATTTATGTACATATATATACTTTATAATGATTTGGTTGGCAATATTTCGGCCTCAATATTTTGTAGGATGATATGTTTGCCCTCAATATTCTAACATACAAATGTAGACTGGACCTATCTAAAATATTCCTTACCCTCTAGGCCTCTAGTCGTACAGTGGAGTGCTGTAGATTCACATTCTCTGCATACTTGCAGGTTATTTTTCTTCTAAGGTTTTTGCGCCTAGCGATACACTGTGACTACACCCTCAATGGGCAATGAAATGAGTATCAGCTCCATATGGATTGTTTGTCGTACAGTGAGAGTAAGTATGGTGTGACGAGTGAATGTATTATGGTGCATCATGTGTATTAAGTAAGTTAAGTCTTGCAAGAAGAGATCTGCAAGTAGAGCCACATGCTTCCAGGGAGGAGGGTGGGTGCATGTGAATCTGCAGCACTAAACGCTACTAAAAGATTCCCAGACGGTAAGTGACATTTTCCGTTCGTCGCATGTTTTACTGCAAATACACATGCTTTGTAAAGCAGTACCCCCTACTATCAGTGACTAGTGTGTGGATGAGGCAGATGTCTGAAAGTCCTTAGGACTGTCTGGCCAACATAGCCGGTTGGTGGGCTATCCACACAGTAGTGCTTAGTGAATATGTGTGTCTGGTTTCATAAATCAGCTAGCAGGATATTAGCAAGTAAGGCTATGGTTGCGGTTTTTGTGTGTGTCAAGTTCGTCCTGGGGGAAAAAGGGAGGGATTGTTTTGCTTTATGGTAGCAGGTTTGTGGCAATACCAGAACTAGGCTGGCCTTTGTAAGGGTTTGCGAAGGCTACAAGCAATTGATCTGACTTACCGAAGTGCTTGGTCTTGTCAATGTAAACATGAGAGCACATTTAACATCTACAGTATGAAGGGCTCTCTCTGCTACTGAGAGTGGTTGAGTAAAAGAGACTGGAAGTTCTATAGTCTGATTGAGGTGGAAAGGGGACACTATCCTGGGGAGGAACTTTGGGTTGGTTCTGAGAACAACTCTGTTCCCATGAAGCTGAATGAAGGGTTCTTGGTGCATGAGGCCCTGCAACTCCCTTATGTATCCGAGGTAGGTTAACTACTACGATGAAAGCTACTTTCCATGATAGGAACTGTAAAGGGGGAAGAATGAAAGGGCAGACCTATTGTAAGAAAGTGGCTCTGTATATACTGCACCAAAGTAAGGTTCAGTGTGCACAGAGTCCACAGTCCCCAGAGGTTTGGCAGAGGCTAAAGTTAGATATAACCTTACTCTCTAAAGTGGTAGCTTGGTCGAGCAGTAAGGCAGTATCAGAGGACAGTGTAAAGCATTTGTTGTACACACTCAGTCAGCAAATGAAGCCACACACTCAAGAACTGAACTCTAGGCCAATGGTTTGTATATAAAAATATAGTTGTTTTATTTTAGAACCAACAATGGGTGTCAAAATATACTTTCTCAGAATGAGATGCTTTAGTTAACTACTGTTCAATTGGCAATAGACTTTTGAATGCAATAGTTACAGTTGTTGCAATATGCAACACAATTTTAAACACAATTATACATTGAGCTCAATGGAAATTTCTGGTTAAATGCAATAGATTACTTTTTGGATTACTTTTCTAACCACGGGACTGGATCTTGGATTCAGTCCCGGGACACTTCCTGTAAACAGGTGAGAAAAAGCGTTTTGGTTATGGTAGTGATTTTTGAGGAATATTACTGTATTTCAAAAGTTGACACTTAGAAACTTTTCTGGGTAAAATTACCAATGTTATCCTAGGGAAGGAAATACAGTTTGCAAGCAAAGTATGTTTACGTTACTTTTGTAATCCAGTGCTGGACTCCTAGGTTCAGCACTGGGACATTTACTTAAAACAGGTAAGTAATTACGTTTTTGTAGTTTGTACGATTTTTAAAGAATATTTGTATGATTCAGAAATCGACACTTAGAAACTTTTTCAACAAAAAGCAGGCAACGATATCCTATGAGAGGAATTTCCAGTTACTGGTAAGTACGGTAAAAATTACTTTTCATGGTCGGTACTGGACTAAAAGATGCAGTACTGAGGTCTCTCCTGATAGTAGGTGAGTAATTCGGAATTCGTTACTGTTGTGATTTTTAAGCAATATTTTGGTATTTCAAAAGTGGACACTTAGAAGAAATTTCACAGAAAACCAGTCAATGGATCCCTATGTAAGAAAATTCAATTCGCCGGTAAGTTACTTTTAACGTTACTTTTGTAATCCAGTGCTGGACTCCTAGGTTCAGCCCTGGGACATTTACTTAAAACAGGTAAGTAATTACGTTTTGGTAGTCTGTACGATTTTTAAAGAATATTCTTGTTTTCAAAAGTCGACACTTAGAAACTTTTTGGAAGAAAAAGTGTCCATGTTATCCCATGAGGAAAAATGAGTTATCGGTCTCGAGGTAAGTAATCGGTCTTTTGAGTTAGGGTTCTGGGGTTAGACTCAGGGGTCTCCCAGGGTCAGTGATGCACTGTTGTTGCACCCTCAGCGGCACTAGGGCGGCCGGGTGCAGAGTGTTGAGGCCCAATGTTATCCTATGGAGGATAGGGGGACTCCGGTTGGTGGCGGCTGGCAAGCAGGCCACGGGGTTGTGGGAGCAAAGCTCCTAGGGTTAAGCTCAGGGCACGTTGGGGACCAAGTTAGCACCAAAGAGGCACCCTCAGCGGCACTAGGGCGGCCGGGTGCAGAGTGCTGTTTTGAGGTCGGGTGCCCTGTTGATTTCAATGGAAATTTTCGGTTTTGGTTTTCAGCTGCAGGCTCGGTCCAGGAAGACTTCCAGGAGGAACCAACAGCTGGGCAGGTAAGTTGGAGGGCTCGGGGACGTAGGTGCACCTCGGGTTCCTTTCTCCAGGGCGCAGGGCGTCTGGATGCAGGGGTGTCTTTTGAGGTCGGATTTCACCTTACCGGGCCACTCGCGGTTGGGGGTTCTCCGTGCAGAGGCTGCAGGCGACGTCGGGGAGTCCTGGAGGGGTCAACCCACGGTGGACTCGGACTCTGGAGAGCTGGGGGACCTCGCTGGGACCGGTGGGCCACTTGAACTCGGGCTGTAGGCGACGGGTGCAGTGGTGGTTCCAGGCGTCGGGTTTCTTTCTCCTCAGCAGGCTCGGAGTCTTTGTTTGGTGTTTCTTTTGAACAGAGCTGCTGTTCACAGGAGATCCGGTCTTTGTTGAAGGCAGTCAGTCCTCCCTGGGGTTCTGGAGGTCGCTGGCTGCAGGACAAGACTATTTTTGGCGCAGGATCTCTGGAAACTGCAGACGGGCCGGTAGGGCTGGGGCCAAGTCAGTTGTTCTCTGCAGTCTCCTCTGCTGGGCGTCTTCTTTCGTCCTTTTTCTTCTTAGGTTGCGGGAATCTAAGGAAGGAAGGTTCAGGGTGCCCCTAAATACTAGATTTAGGGGCGTTACAGGTAGGTAAAGGGCAGGGACCAATGGGTCCCTGCCCTGGGGTGGGTACACCCCTATCCTGCCACTCTCCTGTGGGAGGGGGCAGGAGCCTAGTCCTGATTGGGCAGGGCTCCCCATCTTCAAGATGGCGAGAGCCCGGAGATGTGCTTCACCTCGCCTCCCCCACCTGAGGGGTGGGGTTGGCAGAAGGTGGCACACCCCCTTTCCTCCCTTGGTGTTTCCCTCCAGTCTTCCCACCAGGATGGGGGAGGAACCGGTGGGGACCAGTTGCTGAGTACAGCAAGTGGTCTGGGGAAGCTCACAAAGGCGGAATGCCTTTGAAGCTTCCCCCTGCCCATCCTGGGGGAGGGGGCCTAGCACCTCACCCAGGACGTGCATTGTTGCAGGCCCGGGAGAGCGGATGGCTCTCTACCCAGGGGTCCAGCAACATGTCTGCTGTGTGGCAGCCTAGGCAGCCCCTCAGACAAGACGTGGATTGTAGGTTAGGTTCAGGGGGTAACTCTAAGTTGCCCTCTGACGTGCATTTTACAGTAAATCCCACACTGGCATCAGTGTGGGTTTACTGTGCTGAGGAGTTTGATACCAAACTTCTCAGTCTTCAGTGCAGCCATCATGGTGCTGTGGAGTACGTGCTGACGACCTCCCAGCACCATATACTCGGAATGGCAGCCCTGCACTTACAGTGCCCAGGAATGGGCCTGGGTACTGTAGGGGCACAGGGCTCATGCACCTGTGCCCTCACCACTGGCATAGGGCACCCAGCTAGAGGGGTGACTGAGGTATGCCAGGGCAGTGTGTTTGTGGGCATGGCACACAGGGATGTGTGCCATGTCGACTCTCTGTTTTGTTCTGCACCAAGACACTCAGCCTGCAAGGGCAGTGTGTGTGTGTCAGGGTACAGGGCCTCTAAGGGTGGCACAATAAGTGCTGCAGCCCTTAGGGGTCTTCTCTGGTCACAGTGCCCTGGGTACCTAGGGTACCATTTACCAGGGGCTTACCTGTGGCCAGAGATGCCAATTGGGTTTAGGCTGAGTACAGTTTTAGGGAAGGAACACAGGCCCTGGGTACCTGATTGGCAGGGATCCAGGGCACACCAAGGAAAAGTGCATCAGTTATCAGGCAAAAAGTGGGGGGGTTACTGCAACAGAAACCCACTTTCCTACACAAGCCCCCCAGCCCAAAGGCCAGGAGACTCAGCCAACGCTGGGAGAGCCTGTCTAGTCTTTCAGGCGAGGAAGAGTTGGGGAAGTGGTTTGAAAGTTGCAGGGCCTACTCCGCCTTATATCCTTCTGTCCAGGTCAGTCCCTTTGGGGAGCTGGCCTACCTCATCAGTTTCAGGACCTAATTCCCAAAGCTCCTCTCCTTGCTCTTTAGTGTCTTCACCCCATCTTTTAAGTTTGGGTTCAGAGGTGCCCACCTCTGCAAAGTCCTAACTTAGCCAGGGCAAAGCCCAGCTTACCCACAGAGGTCACCCACAGTTTGAGCAACCCCACCATGACCAATAGGGTCAGGGGCCTAGCTTGTTATTTGGCAGGGGGTTAGGCCACCATGCCAAGGATAGGGCTGCCATGAAGGCTAACACCCAGCAGAGGCTGCTGACAGCTGTCAGTGCCCAGAACCACACCTTTAGCTCCTGTCTGGCAAGTGAAGGGGCTATCTTACAGGTCTCTTTGGGTCCTGGCTGTCTGCCTGTTGCTTTAGGGTGGGGGGTCACTAAACTTTGTAGTGAGCACCCTTCCTCCACCCTTTGTTCTGCCAGCTGAGGAGCCACCAACTCAGGCTGGACAGTTGCCTGACTAGTCAGGTCTTCTTGTTGGCTAGGGGGCTTTACCAGGGCCACTTCTGGAGTTTTCCCTCACTGGGATAGAATCTCCCTGGCCCTCTGGGACTGTGGCTAACAGTTGCCCACCTTTCCTACCCTGTTCCTTTTTACTCTTTTGGGGCTCAGCTGCACTGACTGCAGGTTGAGCCCCCCAGAGTTTCTTGGGTGAGGCCTGGCATTGGGCCAGTGCCTCTCTTTGGCTCAGGTCCACCTCTAAGTGGTCATTCCCCAGGAGACAATCAAGGGGAGGTCTTTACTGACTACCACCTTTCTCCATCTAAGGGACCCAGCTATGACTAGGGGCACTACAGCCACAGGCCTAACAGTGACTCCCCCTGGGACAGCCCTTACTCTCCTTGATTCCCCTGGGACATACTGGTGTGGGAGTACCAACCTGTCATGCACCACAGTGTGACTGGCACAGGTATCTCTCAGGGCAGTGGCTGGGATTCCATTCACCAGTAGGCGGTGGAAGTGTCTACTCCCCTCTGGGATCTCCAGCTTACCTCTTGGGCCCATTTTCCAGTTGAAAGCTAGGAGGACTTCCTCATCTGAGGACCCTTCCTCCAGAGCTACACTGGCAACTCCTGGGGCTACACTAGTCACCCCTGGGGCTGTACTAGGGATCTTGTTTTTAGGACAGCTAGGGTCCTTGGTGTGGTGTCCTGACTTCTGACAGTTGTGACACCATATTCTGTTGGGATCCCAATTCTTACCTTGGTACCCTGGTTTAGTTTGTGAGGTGTCTTTGGGCCCACCCTCCTGGACAGGTTTTTGGGGGGCTGCCTGGGACTCCTTACTTTTATCCTTAAGGGGTTCACTATCTTTCTTCTGGGGAGGCTTTGTGACCCCTTTCTTTTGGTCACCCCCAGTGGATGTCCTAGTTACCCTTGTTCTGACCCAGTGGTCTGCCTTCTTTCCCAATTCTTGGGGAGAAATTAGACCTAGGTCTACCAAATGCTGATGCAACTTTTCGTTTGTGCAATTACTTAGTATGTGTTCCTTCATAAACAAATTGTAAAGTCCAGGAAAATCCTGCACATTATGTCCAGCTAACCAACCATCCAGTGTCTTTACTGAGTAGTCTACGAAGTCAATCCAGGACTGGGTCTGGGTTTTGTGAGCCCCCTGAATCTAATTCTATACTCCTCAGTAGTGAGCCCAAATCCCTCAATCAGAGTATTCTTCATGAGGTCATAGGACCCTGCATCTGGCCCAGAGAGGGTCAGAAGCCTGTCTCTGCAGTTACCAGAGAACAGTTCCCACAGGAGTGCCCCCAGAGAGGTTTCTTTACTTTTCTTATTTCACAAGCCCTCTCAAAGGCTGTGAACCATTTGGTGATGTCATCACCTTCCTCAAAGTTAGGGACAATCCCTTTGGGGATTTTAGGATCAGAAGTTTCCTCCCTATCCTTAGTTTTAGTATTGCTGCCACCATTGATGGGTGCTAAACCCATCTCCTGTCTTTCCTTCTCTAGAGCCAGGAGTCTGGTCTCTAGGTCCAGTCTTTTGGCCAACCTTGCTAAAAGGTGGTCCTCCTCACTAAGGCTATCCTCAGTGTCCTCTCTGGGACCTGAACCACCTAGGTGGCCCCTAGGTCCCCAGAGGTTTACTCTTGGAAATAAGGGTGCAGTGACCCTGTCTTCCCTAGGAAGTGGTGGAGGTGGGTTACCATCCCCATCCTCCTCACTCCTTTCCTCCTCTGCGTGGTCATCACCATGCTCAGAGGGGTGGGCCTTAGCATACTCAGCCAGGAGCTCCTGGAGCCCTTGTTTGGTTGGATGCTGGCCCATTGGTATATTTTTAAGTTTACATAAGGACCTTATCTCTTTGAAAGACAAATGAAGATAAGGGGTGAGGTCGAGCTCCTCAACCATGTCCTGTATGTCATTATTATTTTCACTAATAGCTGGGTTGTTTTCTTGAGACATTCTAACAAAAAGTTCTAACCCCTCTACCCTTGACTATAGTGACTTTTTATTTTCTACAATTTTAAAGGGACTTAAGCAAGGCCCTAACAAGACTTTTAGTAATTTGGTAAAAAATGCCAATTTGAAAAAATCAGAATTCTAAAGGCAATTTAAGAGTTCTGTCGTGTGATCAGATGGTAACCAAGTAGTCCAACAATGCAAGTTTGTATCCCACCGCTGATCCACCAATGTAAGAAAGTGGCTCTGTATATACTGCACCAAAGTAAGGTTCAGTGTGCACAGAGTCCACAGTCCCCAGAGGTTTGGCAGAGGCTAAAGTTAGATATAACCTTACTCTCTAAAGTGGTAGCTTGGTCGAGCAGTAAGGCAGTATCAGAGGACAGTGTAAAGCATTTGTTGTACACACTCAGTCAGCAAATGAAGCCACACACTCAAGAACTGAACTCTAGGCCAATGGTTTGTATATAAAAATATAGTTGTTTTATTTTAGAACCAACAATGGGTGTCAAAATATACTTTCTCAGAATGAGATGCTTTAGTTAACTACTGTTCAATTGGCAATAGACTTTTGAATGCAATAGTTACAGTTGTTGCAATATGCAACACAATTTTAAACACAATTATACATTGAGCTCAATGGAAATTTCTGGTTAAATGCAATAGATTACTTTTTGGATTACTTTTCTAACCACGGGACTGGATCTTGGATTCAGTCCCGGGACACTTCCTGTAAACAGGTGAGAAAAAGCGTTTTGGTTATGGTAGTGATTTTTGAGGAATATTACTGTATTTCAAAAGTTGACACTTAGAAACTTTTCTGGGTAAAATTACCAATGTTATCCTAGGGAAGGAAATACAGTTTGCAAGCAAAGTATGTTTACGTTACTTTTGTAATCCAGTGCTGGACTCCTAGGTTCAGCACTGGGACATTTACTTAAAACAGGTAAGTAATTACGTTTTTGTAGTTTGTACGATTTTTAAAGAATATTTGTATGATTCAGAAATCGACACTTAGAAACTTTTTCAACAAAAAGCAGGCAATGATATCCTATGAGAGGAATTTCCAGTTACTGGTAAGTACGGTAAAAATTACTTTTCATGGTCGGTACTGGACTAAAAGATGCAGTACTGAGGTCTCTCCTGATAGTAGGTGAGTAATTCGGAATTCGTTACTGTTGTGATTTTTAAGCAATATTTTGGTATTTCAAAAGTGGACACTTAGAAGAAATTTCACAGAAAACCAGTCAATGGATCCCTATGTAAGAAAATTCAATTCGCCGGTAAGTTACTTTTAACGTTACTTTTGTAATCCAGTGCTGGACTCCTAGGTTCAGCCCTGGGACATTTACTTAAAACAGGTAAGTAATTACGTTTTGGTAGTCTGTACGATTTTTAAAGAATATTCTTGTTTTCAAAAGTCGACACTTAGAAACTTTTGGAAGAAAAAGTGTCCATGTTATCCTATGAGGAAAAATGAGTTATCGGTCTCGAGGTAAGTAATCGGTCTTTTGAGTTAGGGTTCTGGGGTTAGACTCAGGGGTCTCCCAGGGTCAGTGATGCACTGTTGTTGCACCCTCAGCGGCACTAGGGCGGCCGGGTGCAGAGTGTTGAGGCCCAATGTTATCCTATGGAGGATAGGGGGACTCCGGTTGGTGGCGGCTGGCAAGCAGGCCACGGGGTTGTGGGAGCAAAGCTCCTAGGGTTAAGCTCAGGGCACGTTGGGGACCAAGTTAGCACCAAAGAGGCACCCTCAGCGGCACTAGGGCGGCCGGGTGCAGAGTGCTGTTTTGAGGTCGGGTGCCCTGTTGATTTCAATGGAAATTTTCGGTTTTGGTTTTCAGCTGCAGGCTCGGTCCAGGAAGACTTCCAGGAGGAACCAACAGCTGGGCAGGTAAGTTGGAGGGCTCGGGGACGTAGGTGCACCTCGGGTTCCTTTCTCCAGGGCGCAGGGCGTCTGGATGCAGGGGTGTCTTTTGAGGTCGGATTTCACCTTACCGGGCCACTCGCGGTTGGGGGTTCTCCGTGCAGAGGCTGCAGGCGACGTCGGGGAGTCCTGGAGGGGTCAACCCACGGTGGACTCGGACTCTGGAGAGCTGGGGGACCTCGCTGGGACCGGTGGGCCACTTGAACTCGGGCTGTAGGCGACGGGTGCAGTGGTGGTTCCAGGCGTCGGGTTTCTTTCTCCTCAGCAGGCTCGGAGTCTTTGTTTGGTGTTTCTTTTGAACAGAGCTGCTGTTCACAGGAGATCCGGTCTTTGTTGAAGGCAGTCAGTCCTCCCTGGGGTTCTGGAGGTCGCTGGCTGCAGGACAAGACTATTTTTGGCGCAGGATCTCTGGAAACTGCAGACGGGCCGGTAGGGCTGGGGCCAAGTCAGTTGTTCTCTGCAGTCTCCTCTGCTGGGCGTCTTCTTTCGTCCTTTTTCTTCTTAGGTTGCGGGAATCTAAGGAAGGAAGGTTCAGGGTGCCCCTAAATACTAGATTTAGGGGCGTTACAGGTAGGTAAAGGGCAGGGACCAATGGGTCCCTGCCCTGGGGTGGGTACACCCCTATCCTGCCACTCTCCTGTGGGAGGGGGCAGGAGCCTAGTCCTGATTGGGCAGGGCTCCCCATCTTCAAGATGGCGAGAGCCCGGAGATGTGCTTCACCTCGCCTCCCCCACCTGAGGGGTGGGGTTGGCAGAGGGTGGCACACCCCTTTCCTCCCTTGGTGTTTCCCTCCAGTCTTCCCACCAGGATGGGGGAGGAACCGGTGGGGACCAGTTGCTGAGTACAGCAAGTGGTCTGGGGAAGCTCACAAAGGCGGAATGCCTTTGAAGCTTCCCCCTGCCCATCCTGGGGGAGGGGCCTAGCACCTCACCCAGGACGTGCATTGTTGCAGGCCCGGGAGAGCGGATGGCTCTCTACCCAGGGGTCCAGCAACATGTCTGCTGTGTGGCAGCCTAGGCAGCCCCTCAGACAAGACGTGGATTGTAGGTTAGGTTCAGGGGGTAACTCTAAGTTGCCCTCTGACGTGCATTTTACAGTAAATCCCACACTGGCATCAGTGTGGGTTTACTGTGCTGAGGAGTTTGATACCAAACTTCTCAGTCTTCAGTGCAGCCATCATGGTGCTGTGGAGTACGTGCTGACGACCTCCCAGCACCATATACTCGGAATGGCAGCCCTGCACTTACAGTGCCCAGGAATGGGCCTGGGTACTGTAGGGGCACAGGGCTCATGCACCTGTGCCCTCACCACTGGCATAGGGCACCCAGCTAGAGGGGTGACTGAGGTATGCCAGGGCAGTGTGTTTGTGGGCATGGCACACAGGGATGTGTGCCATGTCGACTCTCTGTTTTGTTCTGCACCAAGACACTCAGCCTGCAAGGGCAGTGTGTGTGTGTCAGGGTACAGGGCCTCTAAGGGTGGCACAATAAGTGCTGCAGCCCTTAGGGGTCTTCTCTGGTCACAGTGCCCTGGGTACCTAGGGTACCATTTACCAGGGGCTTACCTGTGGCCAGAGATGCCAATTGGGTTTAGGCTGAGTACAGTTTTTAGGGAAGGAACACAGGCCCTGGGTACCTGATTGGCAGGGATCCAGGGCACACCAAGGAAAAGTGCATCAGTTATCAGGCAAAAAGTGGGGGGGTTACTGCAACAGAAACCCACTTTCCTACACCTATGAGCCTGGTAAGGACTACGTTGAGGTTCCATGCAGGGACAGAGGTGGATCTGGGGGGGGATGACTATTAAGACCCTCCATAAAGACTTTCATTACTTGGATACAAAAGAAGGGAGAGTGTTACTTGTTTTGCATGTATGCTTCCGTGGCAGCTAGATGTAGTACAGAAGTGCAGGTGAGGCCCGACTTTTGTAGATGGAGAAGATAACAAATGATGTTCTGGACACCAGGCTTAAGAAGGTCCAGGTGACTGCAGATGCAATAATGGTCAAACCAGTTCCACTCTGCAGTACAGCAGGCCAACGAGATTTGAGCAGGATGACCATGCAACCTTCAGCGAGACACAGATTGCTGAACTCTAGGACCTCAGGTGCAAGATCACTAGATTGAGCTGGCTGGGGTCGGGGTGTCTGATCTGGCCTTGGTTCCATTTGGGAAGGTCAAGCCTGTTGGTGAGTTTCTTGTGGGGGCTGATGGACATCTCGTAGAGTGTTGAGTACCAGAACTGTCCAGCCCATATAGAGATCATTAGGATAAGAGTTAGGAATGTGTGTTGCATCTTGCATACGGCGTTCAGAAGCAGAGGTGGAAAAGCAAAGGCAAAGATCAATGGCTAGTTCATCAATAGTGTATTGCCCCTGGCCTGTGGGTGTAGGTAGCTGGAGCTGAAGTCTGGGCATTTTGTATTTATGGGAGAGGCAAACAGGTCTATCTGGGAGGTGCCACCACGATGAAAGCATTACAGTAGGAACTTGCGGATGGAGTTTCCAATAGTGGACTTCTTGATGTGTCTTGCTGAGTAGGTCTGCCAGATAGTTGTCCTCTCTTGGAAGGTACTCCACCAGACGGTGCATGCAGTGGCAGATAGCCCAACGGCAGGTCTCCTGTGCTTGGGCTGAGAGCAGGGGAGAGGTAATGCATGGTGGTCATGTTGTCTGTCTTGATAAGGACTACCTTGCCCTGAATACCTTGAACGAAGGCCAAGAGAGCAAGGCACACAGCCAGCAGTTTGAAATAGTTCATGTGCTTCACCTGGTGATAGCGGGACACATGCCCTAAACTGTCATATGGTCAAGATGTGACCCCCCCCAACATCATCCCCTTCCCCCGCAGTTGGCTAGAGAGGTGCCTGTGGTTGTGGTAATGGTGACATGCAGAATGGGGTCTGACAAAGGCCTTCCTTGTAGCAGGTTATTGCTGTTTCACCACTAGAGAGAGCAATGGGCGCAGGTCTTTACCAATACTAGATCTTCCAAGTGACCCTCCACTTGTGACCATTGAGCGGAGAGGCATTCCTGCAAGGGGGCATGTACAGCCCTGGTTTGGGTAATAATGCAATGCAAGAGGCCATCAGCCCTAGGAGGCACATGACAGTTCGGACTGTGATTTGACCATTGAACTGAAAAATAGGTAGGAGCTGTTGGAATGGCAACACCCTCTGCTGCCTGGGGTAGGCTTTGCCTGTGATTGCATGGAGTACAGATACCAGGGAGGGCTAGACTTGCAAGAGTTGTAAATAAGTTAGCAGCATTTATAGTGAATCCCAGGCCATGAAGCAGGGAGATAGCAGCTTAGGTGTGAGCTAGGCATTGTTGCTTGTCTGCGCTCTTGATCAGTCAATTGTCGAAATGGGGTTAAAGTGGACACCTCTCCAAAGATGAGCAGCTAATACTGCTATGCACTTTCTAAAAACACTTGAAGTGCTGGTAACCCAAAGGGAAGCACTTTTAATTAGTAATGATGGCCACTTACCACAAAGCAGTAGTAGCATCTGTGGGCAGGATGGATGGGGACGTGAACGTAAGCATTCTTCACGTCTAGCGGTGTCATGTAGTCGCCTTGTTGGAGCAGAGGGATGGCATCCTGCAGGGTTGTTATGTGGAAATGTTCTGACACAATGGATTGATTGAGGGGCTGAAGTTCCTGAGGGAGCCGTCCTTCTTGGGGATGAGGACGTAAAGAGAATAGACGCTCTTCCCCGTTGGAGAGAGGACACTATTTCTATGGCTCCCACTGTGGAGGAGCGCCTGAACCTCTTCCTCTAGAAGGTTGAGATGTTCATTGCTTAGGGTATGTGTGTGGGGTGAGATGTTGGGAGAAGCTATAAGCAGTAGGCATTGAGAATCACAGCAAGTACCCACTGATCTGATGAAGTTTCCTTCCAATGAGAGAGGAAATCAAACAATCTCCCCATGACAGGTGACGGATTCGTCGGAGGGGGTGGAGCAAAACAGTGCTTAGAGGTGGAGGCCCCCTAGCCAGAGCCGGCCCTTATTGTTATTCGCCCTGTAGGCGCTCCCGGCATACCCTCTGCCCACTCTCTGGTGGAAAGACCGCTGTTGTCTCTGGGATGAGTGGAGGGGATCAGAGGAAGTGGCCCTGGCCCCTCCTTCAGGTTACTGCATTAAAAAGGAGCCTCTAAAGGGCAGAATGTGAAGGACACCCATTAATTTGTGATGTTGGTGTCCTCCTCTGTGTTCCCCAGCATCTCATCAACATGAGGCCCAAACAGACGCTCCCCATCGAAGGGCAGATCGAGGAGATGTCTGCTGAACCTCAAGTTTAAACTCCACCGTATGGCACCAGGCATGGTGTCTGAGAAGGGCGCTGATGTTGACCACCGGGAGGCTCTATCCGCGGCCTCAGGAGCACAACGGTGGAAGCACTGGAGATAGACTTGCCCTCGGACACCATCTCCTCCTCCCTTTTCCTAAACTCCTCAGGGTGATGCTTCACCAGCTCCTGCATTCCCTCCCACTGGGCTCTATCATTGCACAGAGTTGGGTGTACACCACTAAGTAACTACTCCCCCCCCCCCATGGCGAGCCCCTTGACAGCTGTGTAAAGCTTCTTGCACTTGGGAACATTGGAAGGAAAGAACCGAAGGAATAATCTTGAACTTTAAATATATACAAATAACCCTGTGGCTGAACTGTCAACATTGGTCCAAGGTTGAAACTTGCCAGATGGAAAAAGATATGAAAAACAATGTTCCTAAGAAAAAAGAAGTTACTGTCTGGTACTGGCACTTAGCCACAGTATTGGATGAGAAATCAAAACTACCATATGAAATAGGGGAGAAAGACGTGCCACAAGCAGAGGCAGAGAAAGTATGCCAAGTATCTCTGAAATTATTGTAGGTCGCTATTAAATAAGCTGCACTAAGAGGGGAACACATCTTTACTATTCTCAGGTGTTATTGGACTCCATTAAAGCTGGTGAAGCTTAAGTATAATGAGGAGAGTGAATAAATGAATTGTGGTTCCATGGAGGCTAATGACTTGCATATGTTTTTGGATTGTCCCTGCTTTGTGTTCTTTTTGGCAAGGTGTGGGTAAGGTATTAGCAATCCTAGATAACAATATGCAGGTAAGCCCCATCTTGGTATTTTTTAGTGTAAGATCTAATGATTTTTGGGGAACATGTACTTAATGCAGATCAAAGCAAGCTACTTTTTTGATCTTGGTGGCTAGAAGGGAAATCTGTAAAAAAAAAATGGTTACAAGGTGACTCCCAGACAACGCTAGATTAGCTGAAATCCGGTAAGCATAATCACATTTTGGATAAAGTAAACTAAAAGGTTATGGCAAGAAAAATCTGGATACAGTTTGTGAGATGGTGGAACACCACGGAATATACAATCTGGTCCAATGATAATACTTTGCAGTACGAAGACAGAAATTCTTGTGTTGAGTAAGTGAACCACAGGAATGGATGGGGTGTGGGACTAAAATATCTGCCAAGATGTTTTACACGTTATTGGTGCTGATGGTATATCCGGAGCGCTAAGATGACTTAAAAAAAAAAAGTTTGCTGCTCTCCTTGTCAGGTGGTGAGGAATCACCTATAGCTTGAGCAGAAGCCTGTTTTCGAGCACTAGGAACAACCAGAGAGTCTCATGGGATGTGGCACCTGTGTCGTGTAGTTCCTATAAGACCTATATAGGATCTGCGCATTTAGACAACATACACTGCGGGACTGGTGTCCAGACTGATTCCAGACACCTCCACCGGGTATGTTAGCCTGTGTACCAGCTAGCTCGCAATGCCACTATAACCTCCTCTTACCAAGGAGAGAATAGTTCTTGCCAACTATCGAACATGACAACCCTGATCCCTCAGGACCGTGGAAACAGTAACTTACTTTTCGCTCAGTCACTCGTGCTTACTTGTTCTCAGAGAGATACACAGAATAAACAATTGGGACGTTTTTCAATAAGCATTTATTGAACAGTCGTTATTCGTGCGTAAAATAAGTGTACTGAAATCCCCAGTAGACAGTAGCATATATAAATGAGTAGCAGCACTAAGAAAGTAAACAGATGGGAGGTTTCTACCATTTTGCTAAAATCATAACTATAGGCAAGTATATAAAATACATGGCAATAAAATGCGTACTCCTACGATGCACCCTAACCAGATGTACCTACATGTACCTAGCATGTGAGTAGGTGTAGAGCCAAGAATTCCTCTAGGGTAAAGCCAACCCCATTACCTGATGTGAGACTGCGGGACCCCGTTCTGGTCTTGAGCGGAACACCCCGCAAGGGATGTCAGACCACTGCGAGCTGGAGTATCTGCATGCAGGAACCTCAGCGTCTTGCGTCAGTGTGTCGGCCGGGAAGTCCGGATCTCCTCTCTCTATCTCAGCAAGATGTGATGTTTATATATCCTGAGGTATCCCCAGGGGTTCTACCTTGCTGTGCCAGTGAACAACTTAGGATGACGTCGGGAATTAACTTTATACACAGTTATTATGCAGGAGATGGTGGTCCTGCTGTGTTCCAAGAAACTAAGAATCCTCATGCATAATTTATGAGGCCAGTGTTCAAGAAAAACCCTACGTACTGTGTATAGTATTGTAACTAGGCAAAAGGTCAGTCCCTCAAATCTGTTATGTATGTAGTATAGGAGAGAATGTAGGTGAAGGGTTATGATGTTACCTGGACTTTTATTGGGGTACCTATATGAAATAGACCTGGATCACTGGGGGAGGGCTTGTACTTCTTCTCCACCCTGGGTGATACTACTCTGGCATTTACTGGTTCCTTAAATGACTCCAGGATGGACTTGAGTATGCCCTTCAGCATGTGCAGAAATTTCAATGACCGCTCAATAAGGAAATGTTCCTTGTGGAGGGCGTGCATGTCCACCAAGTGAAAGATGGAGGCACACTGGGTGACCTTGTAATAGGTTGTGATAACCTCGAGGGAACTGACCTAACAAGGCAATGGTAGAGTTCTGGTTTACCTGGGGGAAGACATTGCAGTCTTCCAAGGGTCCTGTCGATCCCGACTCAAACGGTGTTGTAGGAGTCAACAGGGCCGAAAAGATTGCCTGATTCGGAAGAGGAGTATGGGGATCCCTGTGGCGGAGGCAGTGGAGTTGGTGTACATGGTCATGATGGTGGTTGTGTAGGAGGTGGAGCATAAGGGGGAGGGCTGGTGCCTCTGTATGCTTCTGGTGATGGGACCCGGATGGGCCTCCGATGCAGGGTCTTCTGCAAATGCCAGTCTCCTCTCCTGAGGCAGAATGTCTGTGGGTTCGGGTAGTGGTTTTGCCAAAACCTTCCTCGTAAGATGAAGAATAAAGAGGCACTTCTGACTCACATCGAGCTCCTCCTGCAGCATCTGGAGGATGTTGGTCATTGAGGGTGTTCTCGGCAACAACAATAGCTTCAAAGCTGACGGGCACTTAGGTGTCGCATTCGATAGAACCTTTGGCTTTGAATGGAGTCAGGTTTTGTCAGTGATCTGGGGGCTCAAAGGCTGGAGGGGTCCAACCCCTTGAGTCGGTCTTTCTACAGATCTGAGGCCTTTGTTCAGTGCAGAATGGAGCGGTGGATGCCCTAGAGGCTGTTCTGTTTTGTGCACAGGGCTCAACGTCAGACTTCCTTGGAAGCGATGCTCTGCCTTGGAATGAGGCCTCTTGAGAGGCTTAGAGTGTGTCTCGGAGCAGACCATACTTACAACACTGATGGAGGATGTCATTCTAGGACCGCTCATTGTGGAGGTCTGTACAGCCTCCACTTCCTCCTCGGGACAGGGGCACTGGAGGAGATGGCCTCTGTACTGAGTGTCAGGTGATGCTGTGACATCTGTCATCATCTTCCATGGTGCTGAAGGGATCTGGCTTGCCGAAGATGTTGGACTTAGCAGCAGACTGCTGCTGCAGCTTTTGGTACACCCAAAGACTCTCCCTTCAGTACTGTTGAGTTTTCTTAGACCATAAGGCGATGCAAGCTTCACACGAAGCATCATCGTGGTCAAGAGAGACGCCGAGGTTACAAAACTCACTGTGTTATCAGGCCACGGGTGCTTTGTGCAGCTCCGGGGGCAGCACTGGAAGGGTGTCTGTCCTACTACCCTTTGGTGAGCTGCATTCTCCAGTTTGTAGGTTCAATGTGAAGGGGCAGCTGCCCCTGGAAGGTCACAAGAGCCCTCGCATTCGGGGATTCAATCAGTGGGTGCTGGTCTCAGAGAGTGTTGTTGAGAGAAACACAGACAACAAAGGTTTTTCCAACCCTGGATGTGGAAGATGCACCATGCAGGCCTGAGGAAACGTGGAGAACAGGTTGGGCATCAGTGCCTTGCTGGTACACATCTAAACCCAATAGCCAAAGGGAGTCAGTGCCCTTCTGCACTACCCTCATTGTAACAGTGCATCGCAAGACTCAAACATTTTCTTCGAAGGAAAACAACCTGTAAAAGTCAGAGCCCAACACTAGATGGCAGGAATTTCCAAAGCATCTGTATCTAACACATGCTGCAAATAACCAGTTACTTATCTGGAAAAATAGGTTTGAAGCTTGAACCTCTTCTAGATTCACATGCTATCTATTATTTTGGCATCTAGTTCTTGGGTCTGGACATATTCTGTATAAGAAAAAGTTTTTACCATTTAGGTGTCAATCACACACGGAGTCTATGATTTCGAGGTTAAACCTAAAATGCCCCATGCACTGACATCTTATTCCATTTCCTGTCTTATTGTTTTATATCTTGAACAGTTACATCTAAATGATTTCAACCGTATATCTGCTACTTACTGCCCTCTTTCGTCAGGGAGGTCTGATGGTTTTGTGTGAAACAAGAAGAATCATGTTGCAAAAATACTCTGGTTATTTACTAGGGCCCTTATGCATCAAAGCATTGCCCTATAGGCAAAATCCTTTTATACATCAGGCCTTAGTTTCCTACGTAGAATGAACCTATTCTAGCTTCACACACTATATATTCATTATGTAGCAGTCTCTTCCCTTTTATGTTGACGCATGTGAAGGGTGGTTTTTCCACATGTCTTAACATGGATTGTCACACTTGTGCATTAAGGACCGTGTCACTGCTGCATATATGTCCTTTAGCGAGTCATTATCCCCATTAATACTATGGCTGCCATGGTCTTTCTTGTAAATTGTATTCTAGGTTTGAATTATAATATTTCCCTGCCACAGAATAACATTTACAAATGTTTTTAAATTCATTTGGCTATAGGAGGCTTTGTTAATAGTTGGCCTCTGGACGGTGGTGCCTGCGCCAAAACAATTGTTAAATCTCTGTTATTTCCTCCATTGATAGAACATTGTTGCTCTCCTAAAATCTGGGGTGTGCCACATTCTTTCTGCTTGTGTCCTTGCTACATGGAAAAAAAAAACAGGATGTTCAACAGACTGGCTAACATGGAAATTGGATACCATTATCACTACTTTTAAAAATATATATTTGAACGTATTGTTGCTGTAAAATAATAGCATGTAGTTCATTTAATCTGCATAGTGATGTTACTGCTACCAATAAGACCATCTTTAATGTTCTGTGTTTTAGTGTTGCCTTATGCACTGGTTCGAAGTGTGGTATTAAATAGCTGTGTTAGAACTCTGTTCAGATTCCAAATGGGTTGGTAAAATGATTCTTGGTGTATTGCTTTTCTCTTCCCCTTATAGAAATCTCTTAAAGTCTGGTAGTGTCTGTTGTTGCGTCCCTCAGAATATGCAACTATTGCCGACAGATGTACCCCAAGTAATGCTAGCTTGCAATTTAACAAATGCCACAGGTATAGGATAATATTGATCAATTGTTCTTTAGAGCCATATTTTTGTGTCCATTTGTGAAAACGTAGTTGCTTAGCCATGAAACATTTGTGTGCAGCTGTATGGCTGCCTCCATGCCGCTTTTATTACAGTTAAACATCTGTTAGAAAGATTTCTTGATGAACCATTCTGCTAGAGCTAGTTGATATGGTCCCAGGTGGCCTCATTGTCCCCTTTGCATTTTGAGTAAGTTTGTAAGGCTTAGCAACTACTGTCCCCAGTACATTTCCAGTAGATGAAAGTACCAGAGCGGTCTTGTGATGTTCAACATGTATTGATTACCACTCGCAATATTAATAACAGGGTGAAAAGGGTACACTAACATCCAGCACAAATTTAGTGACAGTTCATTTCCATTTGAGAATGGATGCGGATATCTGGATGCAAAGTTCGGCCTTTTGCATAGTCTGCTGTTGCAAACAGATCTATTTTTGATGTTCCTCAATTCTCGAAAATGGCTTTAATATTTTTTAGTAAAGTTCCCACTTTTGAGAAATGCCCACATCCCTGTGCATTCTGTTTGCCTATAAGTTTAGCTGTGCTGCTAAGTGTGCAAACATGATTGTGATGTCAATTACAATGGCACATTTTCATATGTCCTGAGCTAGTTTAGACAGGGCGTAAGATTTTGTTGCCCCATTTATCAGAGTAAAATTGCTATTGTGTTTACCGACCCCTTTATTTGTGACTGGAGGTTAAAGCCCTTGCAGCCATCAGATTATTTAAATTTCCGAACGCACTTTGGACAAAATTTGAATGGAAAATTTACCATATCCTTTAGAGTTTAGATACTAAAAAGGGGCAAAAGGTAAATAGAACAGTCGAAAGTACATTCTTCAACCCTCCTATGGTCAGACAAGGATAATGTTACTTACCCAGTAAGCATCTGTTCTTGGCATGTAGAGCTGTAGATTCACATGCTTCGCATACTCCTGCCATCTAGTGTTGGGTCCGGATGTTTGCACTTTGTTTTTCTTCGAAGAAGTCTTTTCCAGTCACAGGGTAGGTGACTCCTCCTTTCGTTGATAGTGCGCATGGGCATCAACTCTATTGTTAGATTGTTTTCCCACAGAGTGTGAGAATGGAGCGATAGTAAAGAATAGAGATGTCCATGCGTATGTATGTAAACTAAAGAGAGAACTGCAGCAGCTACAGGTACCCGGGGAGGTCGGTGGGCGCATGTGAATCTACAGCTCTACATGCCAAGAACAGATGCTTACTGGGTAAGTAACATTATCCGTTTGAGGCATGTGAGCTGTAGATCACATGCTTTGCATAGACTATATAGCAGTATCCTCCCAAAAGCGGTGGCTATCCTGTGGCTGTTGGAATTGTCTGAAACAGTGTTTTAAGTACTGCTTGACCCACATTGGCTTGTTGTCTCGCTAACACATCTACACAATAGTGTTTGGTGAATGTGTGCGGTGTAGACCATGTTGCAGCTTTGCAAATGTCAACTATGGCTATGTTTCCTATGAAAGCCATAGTGGCCCCTAGCTTGCGAGTGGAATGTGCCCTGGGGGTACAGTTAGAGCCCTCTTTGCTTTTGCATACCAAGTTTGAATGCACCTAACAATCCACCTTGCAATACCAGATTTGGAGATAGGATTGCCCTTTTGTGGTGGTGCAAAAGCAACAAAGAGTTTTTTGTTTTACGAAATGATTTTGTTCTTTCAATGTAGTACTAAAGTGCTCTTCTGACATCTAAGGTGTGTAGAGCTCGTTCTGCAACAGAATCAGGTTGAGGGAAGAATATAGGTAATTCTACCGACTGATTTATGTGAAATGCAGATACTACCTTAGGTAAGAATTTGGGGTTGGTATAAAGAACCACTTTGTCTCTGTGTAGTTGGAAAAAAGGTTCTTGTATGGTTAGTGCCTGTAGTTCACCATTGCAATGAGGAAAGCGGTTTTCAAAGAGAGGAACAATGGTTCGCATTTATGCATGGGCTCAAAAGGTGGGCCCATTAATCTTGTGAGTACTATGTTAAGATTCCACACTGGGGCAGGTGGGAGTCTAGGTAGTATGACTCTTTTTAGTCCTTCCATGAAAGCTTTAATTACGGGTACTCTAAATAACGACAAATGCTGCCTATTTTGTAGATACGCAACTATTGCAGCGAGGTGTAGTCTGATGGAGGTGTAAGCCAATGCTGACTGTTGCAAGTGTAACAGATAGCAGATGATGTTTTGTATGGAAGCATCAAGAGGGTTGATATGATTGTTATTGCAATAAATAACAAATCGCTTCCACTTAGCTGCGTAACAGGCTCTTGTGGTAGGCCTTCTGGCCTCCCTAATGATAGTCATACATTCTGATGGAAGGTTTAAATAACCAAACTCTATGACTTCTGGAGCCAGATTGCGAGGTTCAGTTGTTTGGGATCTGGGTGTCTGATTTCTCCATGGCTCTGTGTGAGGAGACTGGAGGTTAAATGCAGCTTTTGATGCAGGACCAGAGACCGCTCCAACAGGGTTGTGAATGAAGGCTGACGTGCCCATGTGGGAGCTACTAGGATTAGTGTGAGAGATGTTTGCCTGAGCTTCCGAACCACTAATGGAATGAGTGGGAGAGGCGGAAAAGCATAGGCAAATATCCCTGTCCAGTACATCCATAGTGCATTGCGGGTGTGGGTACCTGGAGGCGAAGGTTTGGCATTTTGCGTTTTGGTGTGTGGCAAACAGATCTATCTGAGGGACTCCCCAAGCTTGGAAGTATGGGAGGAGAACTTGAGGGTGAAGTTCCCATTCGTGTATTTTGCTGCCTCTGCCTGCTGAGGAGGTCTGCAATCTGGTTGTTCACTCCTCGGAGATGTTCCGCTAGGAGATAAAGTTTGTGGTGAATGGCCCACCTCCAGATGTCTTGGGCTAAGTGGGACAGTTGGAGAGAGTGTGTCCCCCCTGTTTTTGTATGTAATACATAGCTGTCATGTTGTCTGTACGAGCCAAGACAGCTTTGCCCTCCAGGTGAGTCTGAAACACCTTGAGAGCTAGAAAGATTGCAAGCCACTCTAAATGATTGATGTGGAGCAACTTTTGCTGTTGGCTCCACAGGCCTTGCACTGTGTGTTGTTGAAGATGAGCACCCCATCCAGTGAGGGACGCATCCGCTGTTAGTACTATCTGTGGAATTGGGTCTATGAAGGGCCGTCCTTTTGATAAATTTTGTGTGTTTCACCACTGCAGAGAGCAATGAGTACGGCCGCTTACCAACACTAGATCGGTTAATAGACCCTGTGACTGGTTCCACTGACTGGCTAAGCATTCTTGAAGTGGACGCATGTGCAGCCTGGCATGGGGGAAGATGCCATCATTCCCAGCAGTTGCATATAAACCCGAGCTGGAAGCAAATGATTGGGTTGAAACTGGAGAACTAAAGCCTGAATGTTGCTAATTCTGGCTGCGTTGGGAAACGCCAGAGCCTTTTGAGTATCTAAATTGGCTCCTAGGTAGTTCTGAGAATTGGCTGGTTGGAGATGGGATTTTAGCACATTGACCGTGAACCCTAGTTGATGTAGTAACTGAATTGTTCTGAAAGTGTGCTGGAGACATTGCTGGTACGTGCTGGCTTTGATGAGCCAGTCGTCCAAGTATGGGAAGACATGGATGCTTTGTCATCTCAGGTGAGCAGCTACTACCGCCAGACACTTTGTGAAGACCCTGGGGGCAGTGGGGACTCCGAACGGGAGTACCTTGTACTGGAAGTGTTGACCCGCTAACACAACCCTGAGGAATTTGTGATGAGCGTGGTGGATTGGAATATGGAAATAGGCGTCCTTTAGGTCTAGAGTAGACAGAAAGTCGCCTTTTTGCAGAAGAGGTAGTACTTGTTGAAGTGTTACCATGTGGAAATGATCTGACTGTATGTAAAGATTGAGTTGGTCTGAGAGAACCATCTTTTTTGGGTATTAGGAAGTAAAAGGAGTACACGCCGGACCGGTGATGTTGTGGTGGTACGGGCTCTATAGCCCCTTTTAGAAGGAGACTGTACCTCTTGTTTGAGGAGGTGAAGGTGATCTGGTGAAAGTTTGTGTTACTTTGGGGGAATGTTTGGAGGAGTGTTGGTGAACTCCAGGCAGTAACCAGAAAGGACAATTTGTAGTACCCACTTGTCTGTTATTCACTGCCAGATTGATAGGAAATCTGAAAGTCTTCCCCCGACTGGTGTTGAGTGGTCGGAGGGAAGTGTCTGCAAGTCACTATTTTGTATTGGAGGGGGAGGTGCGTGTGTTTGAACCTCTACCCCTGCCTTTGCCGTTGTTGCCTCTGTAACCCCCCTCTGAAGTAACCCTTAGAGACAGAGGGTTGGTTATTGCCCTTGTAGGTGGAGGCTGTCTCCGAGGAGGTATTTTTGGAGCCTCCGCGGTAGAAAGAGCACCGAAAGGAACCACAGGCTTGTGTTGACTGAAGGTCTCCCATGGATTTGGCCACTTCAGTGTCTTTCTTCAACTTTTCCAGTGAAGAATCTACCACTGGGCCAAAGAGGTGTTCTTTATCAAAGGGTGCGTTTAATATGGAGGTTTGAACCTCGGGTTTGAACCCAGATATGCGGAGCCAGGCGTGTCTCCTTAAAATGACGCTGGTAGTTACAGCTCTAGCAGCAGTGTCTGCAGCATCTAGGGGGCACCGGATTGCATTGTTTGAAATAAGTTGTCCCTCACGCACTAGGTCTTGCGCTTTAGATCTATGTTCTTGGGGCAGAAATTGGATCAATTGCTCCATCTCGTCCTAGTGCGCACAGTCGTATCATGCTAGCAATGCCTGAGTGTTAGAGATGCGCCAGAAGTTTGCTGCCTGAGAGGCCACCCTTTTGCCCGAAGCATCAATAAGCTTGGATTCTTTATCTGGGGGTGGAGCATCCCCTGTAGTTTGGGAGTTGGCTCTTTTTCGTGCGTTGGACACGACCAGGGAGTCCAATGGTAATTGTCCCCTTACATACACTGGGTCAGATGGTGCTGGCTTGTATTTCTCATCTACTCTAGGGGTAAGAATACGAGCCCTGATAGGGTCATTGAAGATGTCATCTACATGCCTGATCAACCCTTTGAGCATGGGTAGTGTGTGTGTGTGTGTGATGACTTTTGTGTGATGCTAAGGGTTTCAAAGAGGAAATCCTCTTCTAGGGATTCTTTGTGCAGCTGCACCCCATGGTAGTTGGCAGCTCTACCCAGTAATTCAATGTAACCTACACTATCGTCCGGTGGAGAGGGCTTGGTAGGGTACAAGTCAGGATCATTGCCTGTGGGCAAATTAGTGTTGTAGTCGTCCCATGGGTCTGTAGGTACTGCCTGATAATCTTCATCCCCATTGCCATCCCCATCATCCTGGTTGTCAGGTGTATGTGGTGGTGAATGCTCAGGTGAAATTGGTTGAAAATGAGAAGAAGGGGGTGATGGAAGAGGAGGAGGGGAAGGGTTAGTTCCAACACTTCTCTTCTTCAAAGGATTGTGATATTCCTCTTCTGTATCAGTCTTCCTTTTTAAAGTCACTTTGGTGGTGATGTGTCCAGTCTTTGGATGAATGTACAACACCTTCTGTTTCGGGTCCGGTTTGTCGATCGGAGCGTCAAAAAGGTGGTTTTTCTATGATTTCGTCACATCTGACTGTTTCGGCGCAGAATGTTTCGGTGCCGGTGCCTTAGGCGTTGGTGTCTTCGGATCCGAAGTGTGTTTCGGTGCCGAATGGTGTGGGTTGGAGCCGGACTTTTGTTTCGACCCCGAAGGTTTCGGCTCAGAGCCAGATTTGGAGTGAGGCTTTTCGGAGCCGGAAGGCTTTTTTGTAGGCGTAGGTGCCGAGCCAGAAGGCGGGGCGTCAGAAGCGTGGTCTCGGTGCCGACCGGGGCCCGAAGGCACGGTTTGGACCGGAGCCTTCTTTTTGTGTTGAGGTGGATCTTGGGACGAGGGAGGATCTGTACTCACAGTACGTTGTCCATGCGGGATGTCTTCATCCTGGTCGGAGACGTGCTCTGAAATGGAGATCGGTTCCTGCTCCTCCTCGGTTCCCATTGCATCCCCGGCCTCTTCGTCCGATTGTTGCCCGAAGATATCCGGAATGGAGCCTGTGTGCTGGCTCTGCATGTCGCGACGTCGAGCTCGGCGGTCGCTTAGTGTCTTCTTGGAGCGGAAAGCCTAGCACGCGTCGCAGTCCTGTTCTCTGTGCTCCGGAGAAAAGCACAGGTTGCACACTTCGTGTGAGTCGGTGCGCGGGTACTTTGCGTGACACCGAGGGCAGAATTTAAAGGGAGTTCGTTCCATCCACTGCGAGTCGGACTGACGCGGGTAGGCCCGACGGCCTCCCACGAGCTTTCCAATCGAAAGATAGTTTTTGAGAAGTAGATACGATACGCGAAGAATGAGAGACGCGATCAAAACAATACCGTCAAGGGCGAGTGTCTTGCGCACCAAGGGAAACCGAAGGAATGGTGTCAAACCGGAGCGCAGCAATTCACTTCCGAACCCAATGGCGGAAAAAAACAATCTAATAATGGAGTTGATGCCCATGCGCACTATCACCGAAAGGAGTCGTCACCTACCTCGTGACTGGAAAAGACTTCTTCGAAGAAAAACAAAGTGCAAACATCCGGACCAAACACTAGATGGCAGGAGTATGCAAAGCATGTGATCTACAGCTCACATGCCTCGAACACTTGTTTTCCTCTGAGATTTCATCAGTATTGACTACATCAAGTTGCTAACTTTTCTTACATTTTTTTCCCCTCGGAAAGCATTGCTTGAAGGTTTTGATTAGGAGGTGGCACGTCTGTAATTTGGACGGCTCAAACAATATTCCCTGTGGAAACCCCCACAAAGGCGCTGTCATAGATCAAGGAGTCTGTTATATGTTCCCCTTCCACAAATGGAAAATCTGCAGCATCTTCCTAGTACTTATTTATTTAGTTTTATTTATTTTACTTTTTAACATATTAAGACTGAGGATTGTTCAGCTGTAACATACTGCAAGTATGATTGATGGCCAATATGCCAGAAGGTAGTGGTGTCCGAGTTAAGAAACAGCTTTGTGGACACTAAAGCAGAGGACTCTGCTAGCTAAATCCTTCAAGCAGGCAGTGTTGGGGTTCACTAGAAGTTAAGACCCACTTCTCTCATTTTGACTTCAAGAGGAATTCAGAAATAGAGTCCCAAATGAACTGGCAATATCAAGCTTTAAGAAAGCTGGCTGTTAGGGTCTTGTTCCACTACCAGGTACGTTTGTGTAGGAAGGATTGGAATATGGTTGTTATTGGAAAATTAGGGTAGTGCTGCTGATATAGTGCTTCAGGTAAACTCAGTTTGGGTGTTTTAAGCCAGACAAAGCTTTCCACTGGAAAAATTCGTTAAGTCCTTCCTGCAATTCCTGTGTCAAGACTGGAACTCTTACATCCTTTTGGTTGATTTGCCTTATGTTTGGTTTTCTGACAAAACCAGAAGCCAAGAGATATCCACCAGGAAACTTGACTAACTTCTCCCTTCCTGTTTTCATTGCACTCATTTATTTCCAAAGCATTAGGTATGTAATTATTAAGATTTCAAAAAAATTGAATATCTTCCAATTTTCAGACATGGAATTTTAGGGTTTCAACTCAAATGTTGACTAGACTGGATAGATCAAGTTCTGATTTCTTGGCCTGCTTCACTGTAGCACAGTACAATTCATAGGGGACCTACGACTGCACAATCTTCTCTCTGATTCTGGGGGGGCTCCAAAGGACAACCTTTTTTGTGGAAGACAAAGGACCTCTTATGGAAAAAGGAAGATGTAAATGCACACCATAGTGACATCTCACACCTCATTTGTCATTGAAAATATGTAATTGAGAATATTCAAGTAAGCCAAATGACTGACAGATACTCAGTTTTGCCAAATGTGTAAGAAAGTTACCTCACAGTTTCTCCACAAAGTCTAGTGAGTAGAAGACTAAGGGCCTGATGTACATTTTGCGGTCACAAAGCCTGTGATTCTCAAAATCACAGGGTTTTCAACTGCAAAATGACTATTTGTTATGTACTAAATCCATTTTGCGGTTCAATAACAGGCTGTTGAATTGCAAAATTGGTTTAAAAACCCATGAAGACCAAAAAATCATGCAAGATTTAAAACAATCCACATAAACTTATAAATCACTTCAATACAATCAAATGAATGCTCATAATTTCATCCTTGCGGGTAGCAAATACTCACAACATAACAAACAATCTACTAAAACATTAGATCATCATAGTTTGTTGGAGTACTCTCAAAAACCATATCGTTTCTTAATTCATAAGGCCGCTCTAATAAAATTTAAAACTGAAAAACTTACTTCAGGCATTGTTAATTGTAAAAGAGAAGGGCAGGGTGACAATGTCTAATCTTAGCAGCACGTAGACAAGGTTCTAAGAAGCTCTTACAGGGATATGTATAAAGGGAGCAGAAAAGCAGTTTTTGATATTTTGATTCTGCACTTGGCCGCAAGGGCAGATAGAAAGTTGTTTGAACCAGGTGCCCTGAAGAGAGAAGGCTAGCAGAAAATACAGGGTATTTAATCTAAGACAGGTTAGATCAAATCTGTGCTGTGTATTTGTGACAAGCGTCAAATAGGGTGCAATACCATTAAACATACAGAGCAACATACAGAGAGCAGAATGTGTTGCAACAGTATGCATTGATTGCGCCATCTGGATCTGTTGATCGTTTCTATAACAAAAGTAATTTTTTCAAAGCTCCTTTGGATACCGACTACAGCAATACAGGGGAATTATAATAATACCCAGATTTAACAACCGTATTGCAAGACCCCTCCATCTGAGCTCGCAGCTCGCTCTCCACCAATGCCTGGGCGCTTGATCCCCCATCCGGCTCTCCTGCCACAGCGCTATAATACCCTGCTGGTACACATGACCCGCCTGATACCTTCTTAGTACTCACAGACTATGGATACAAAAGAGCAGACTTGGGTAGGATTCCAGTCTTAGCAGGCCCCACGCAAGCCCAAACGACTGACACAGCCACTGGAGTCACTAAGGCTGTATCACACACAATCCTGCTGGACCAAATCTAGTTCCCAACAAAATACCCAGCTTAAGCTCAATGGTCTGCGAACTCTCAAAGAAAGGATTAAGGTTAGAGTCAAATAGAGTGCTGAGATTGGTGCAGCGACGTTCGGCTATGTTAGTCCCACCATGGAGATATGTATCCTGCAGAGCCTGCGAAACTTGTAAGGCCTGTGATGCTTGTGAAGCCTGCAAAACTGGTGAAGAAGTACTGTCCCAGGCCTCACACAGCCTAGACTTTGCAGGTCTCTTCCTTCGCTTTGAAGCCTGGGCAGGCCCGGGAGAGGAAAGAGCATCCCATCTACTATCCTAAAAGCTATTGGGAAGGGGTGGCTAATCAACTGGCTGACTTGTTTATGGGAGCACCGGAGATCCGTGAAGAGTATATACATCACTTCACCATGAAGGCAGTTGATGAATTAGACTTTGTGGGGGCAGAAGAGAATCTCCAATGAAGGAGAAGCGCCTCTCCGCAAGCTCTATCTCTTTCAAAATAATTCCCACCGCTTGTTCCAAGAACCCTTCAATCATAGAGCCTCTTCATACAGATGGTTGAGTAGACAGGGTGGACGCAGTTGCAGTCTTACATTTCCCCATCCATGTGGCCCTCAATCCCCCAGGACCAAGTACTTTAGTAACTTTCTTGGTAAATTCCTTAGTGGATTAATCACTTACCTAGGTTACTTAATATAATAAATATTTATGGCAGCAAACATGGACTAAGCACTTACATCCCCCTCCTGTGAGCCACCTTCCTTTTCCAAGCTGCCACCACCACTCCCATCAATCTTGACAGACAGGTGAGCATGGATTAATAACATTCACCATTTTAGCGGTATCTCTAAGAGACTTATTTTCCAGGAAACTTTCTTCTGTCTGTGCAACCCCCGACTCCAATTGCCCGAGAGGGTAAGCAGAAGGTGCACCCCCTGCCACTCGCCAGTCTCTCAGCCCCAGAGGAGGTGAACACAGTGGCAGCACTCTTCGGCAGCCAACACCATCACCCAGGAAAGCCAAGGAAAACAACAAAGCATCAGCCGCGTGGCACAGGCAAAGCAGGCAGGCCGAATAACAGTGTTAAGGCCCTACTAGCTGACAGTAACGTAACGAAAGTGCAGTGAAAATCCAAAGCTGATCTGGTGCCTGAGGGGTTTGGGACCGCACCATCACACGATTCTGCTGCTACCGCAAAGTGCTGAGGGGGCCGGCACTAGCATTGCATCAAATGCGAAAAATAACATGGTCGTAGTATCAGAGGGGGAGTGTATCCCCTTAAAGTCACGATTCAGACAGCACTTTTGTATTAAATAAAGTTTACACTCTGTAGTAAGTTTACTATTTTTGACATCACAAACTCAAAGTGTAAACTTACTAAAAAGTGTAACTTATCTTTGTAAAACAGGCCCCTTTTCGAGACCTACCTCATGAATACTGATAAGGTAGTTCCGATTATGACCCATTAAGATTCAGAATTCTGTGAACAGACCTATTAGTACATAGGTCATTTTGCAAAATTCTTTTCCATCCGCAAAACGCTGACCAATTGGCAACCACTTTTTGAAAATTTATATTTCTGACACCAGGCCCTAAATTTTGTAAGGCTCCCCGGAGGATTTCTCCTAACATCACCCATATCAGCAAAGATTTCTTCAGAGATGACCAAATGCACGTAAGCTAGTTTTAACTGACTCAGGACCAGACATTCATCAGCAGACGGGAATGATGCAGGGGTAATAATCAGTCTGTCCCTTCTTGCTTCACACACACAGACTGGAACCTGAAGCAGTTCTTCTGCGAGATGAGCTGGGATTCAGAGAACAAAAATTATCAAGGATAATAAGAGGCAATAAATGTCATCATGATTTGGTGGGATATCTTGAATGCCATGAGTGTGATGAGTTTGGGGAACATGAAAAAAGACAAACTTTTTTTGACTAGTCCAGGAAGCAAAGATCTCCTGGAGACAACTTCTCAGCTCCAATGTAGGACTCAAAAACTAGATCATGGGAGTTAAAAGATCAATCCCCTAAATGCCCCTTCCTTAAGGATGTCAGTAGCATCCTGTGACTGATCTACTGCAGAAGCACATCTTGGAGACTGATTCAGCATTTCTCATCTCATTCCCTATGTCATTGACATATGATTGGATGTAATTTCCGAGGGACCACTGCCAAAACCAGGTTTCAGAAGGGAAAGACAGTACAACTATATCCCACCTAGCTTGTTTAAAGAAAATTTGGCAGCAAAGTTGTCAGTATAAACTCAAATGATTTTCCTCTGGAATACAGGAAGGCACCGCAAAATGTATGTGACCTTTGGGTTGATATGAAGATTTGTTTTTCCTGAATGGTCTAGTGCCCAATAGTTGATGGTGTTCAAAAATGTGCCCCCCTCAACCCAGCAGTACTGAAACGAATCTGCTATCACTAAAACCGACAATGTGTAAACTAATAAGTGGATGAGAAACACAATTGTTATCGCAGTCTTCTGATTAGTGTCTAGAGTGCCAGCGCTCTCATGTCACTCTCCTGTTGAATGATGTGGGAGAATGTTAGTGAGTGTTCCGTGAGGTGTCAGTGGGTGCCTCATCTGCAGATGGGCTAAGCAAGGGGCATCTCTGCTACTGTTGGAGCGCGGGCAGATCACTACTTATACCTATGATCATGTTGCATAAGCTATTTCAGTGTATGATTCATGTTGTGGACAAGGAACTCAATCCTGGCGAAACAGTGTCATGAAGATACCCCAAAGGTACATTATGGATTACAAAGAAGAATGTGAAAGGCACTTTAAGGAGAATCAGAGAGATTACAAACCTAGTCACAGGCCTTGCAACAGGTGGTGGTCCTATGAAAAGATTGGCACCTGTAGCAAAGGAAGATTGAGATGTAGAATGGGCTGAGCATTGCTGTCTGCATTCTATTCTCCATCTTCCAAAATCCTATATTCCCTCTACTGAAAGTGGACACAGCAAAGGGGAGGAGGCAGGAATTGAGATGGTGACTGGCTAGGATCCTGTTGGTTCTGTGCGCAGTCACAATATGTAGGTGACAGCAAATTGTACATCGATTAAATAAGGCATCTTTGGCTTGTCGCCTGTGGAACTTTATCTACTTTGCAGCTCTTTTTGGACCACTAGAAGGTGTAGTTTAGATTGAGGGTTGCCTACTGCACAGTTCAAGGTATAGATAGGTGGCCTGTTAGACAAAAAAGCTGTGTTAAGAAAAGGGTTTTAAATCTTCATTTGATCACTGCATGACTGCCAAAGAAGCACTGGTGTGAGAGCTGTTAAAGAGAGCATAAGAAGGGCTGGCACAGTGTTCTAGCCTCGTGGGAGATTGAACTTTCTGCTGCTTATGCTGTGGAATGGCCATAGTGCCGTGCCAATCACAGTGAGGAGGTACTGACCTATTTGGTGGTCCGAGGCATGCCAACATCTATGTGCTTTACTTCACTGTGCTTTTATTTTGTCCAGAAACAGGAGGACTTTTGTACTCCTGTTCCTAACAGCTAGATCTGGAAACCTTTGCAAGTTAATCCTGTTGCCCCCACCACATTCTAATACATAGTCATAAAGACCTACTGTAAGGATTAGTTACTTACCTGTAATCCTAGTTCTCTTCCAGGGGTATACTCATCAAAGTCATAAGCACTGAATTATCCCCGCCCATCTGCGGGATCCCGGAGCATATAGAAATATACATATATATATATATATGAGTATGTTGGGGGATCACAAGTGCATAGCACTTCCGCGACATACATATATACATGTATATAAATACATAAATATGCAGCCTAACAAATTCCAAAAAGGCAAAATGCCAAAATTACAAAGGTTTTCCCTGTACAGACAATCTCCTATATACACTCTGTAATAGAGAACATACACTGTAATAGTGTTATGCAAGAAAAACCTTTATTTTCAGAAAAGAAAACATGTAATAGCAGGCAGTTGGCCCATAGGCTGCATAGCTGAATAAATATCACCGTACAGTAAAACACTGGCACCTTGCCTTTAAGGCTTCCAAGAACTTGGACACTTTGCCTTTAAGGCCTCTAGGAGACCCTCTGCTCCCATCATGCACCACAGGTGACAGTTAGGTCAGTTCTTTTTGCACGGTGTACTAACTTGTAACAATTACTAAAAATGCTCGTCCGGGGAGGCGGGAGGGTTGCTTATGACTTTGATGAGTATACCTCTGGAAGAGAACTAGGATTACAGGTAAGTAACTAATCCTTCTCTTCCAGGGGATACTCATCAATAGTCATAAGCACTGAATAGAGTAGCAAGCCCATACCCACTACCTCGCGGACGAGCAAATAGTATTAAAAACAGATCATCTTAACATGACATTAAGCAAATAAATTCCTCAGTGAGGCTTGTCCCACTTGGGCATCCTCCTGAGCATCTGAATCTAAACAGTAATGGCGAGAGAAAGTATGAACAGACCGCCATGTAGCTGCTTTGCAGATTTCTGCTATAGGGACGTTCCTGAGGAGGGCCGTAGTAGAGGCCTTTCCTCTGGTTGAATGCGCTTTAGGCCTTCCCTGAAGAGACTTATTAGCTAATTGATAGGCTAGAGATATGCAGGAGACTATCCATCTTGAAATAGACCTTTTAGAGGATGCCAATCCTGTATTAATGGGGCCGTAGTTGACAAACAAGCGGTCCGTCTTTCTTATTACCTTGGTCTTATCCAGATAAAACTTCAACACCCTCTTAAGGTCTAACGAGTGTAAGGCCCTTTCAGGAGGTGTAGAAGGATTAGAGAAGAAGGTAGGCAAAGTGATAACCTGATTAATGTGGAAATCTGAAACCACTTTTGGCAGAAAACTTGGATGAGTTCTGAGAACTACCCTATTTGAGTGAAAAACAGTGTAGGGTTCCTTACAACATAATGCTTGTATCTCGCTGACTCTACGAGCCGACGTGATAGCAACCAAAAAAGCCACTTTCCAAGACAAGTGCTGCAAAGAGGACTTGTGTATTGGTTCAAAAGGTGCGCCCATCAGTTTGGTAAGGACCACATTGAGCTCCCAAGGAGGAGAAGGGGCTCGTACTGGTGGGTATACCTTTTTAACCCTTCAAGAAAATCTTTCACCACTGGCATTTTGAAAAAGAAACCTGTGAAGGTGATTTTCTATATGCCGTTATTGCTGCTAAGTGTACCTTGATAGATGTAAACTGCAGGCCCGACTTAGCCAGGTGTAAGAGATACGGCAAAATGACCTGTTCCTGCCCTCTAACTGGGTCATGACCATTATTCAAACACCATAAGTAAAAACGTTTCCACTTGAAAGCGTAGGAAACCCTGGTAGAAGGTCTTTTCGCTTCCTTAAGTATGTTCATACAGTCCGCTGGCAAGTCTAAGTGACCATACTGCAAGACTTCAGGAGCCATGCTGTCAGCCTGAGGGAAGGAAGGTTGGGGTGAAACACTCTGCCCTGGCTCTTGGATAGTAGGTCCGGACGACAAGGCAATCTCTGTTGCGGAACTTCGGAAAGTTGTAGAAGATCCGGATACCACCACTGGCGTGGCCACTCCGGAGCGATCAGAATCATCCTGGAGTTGGACTTGTAGAACTTCGTGATCACTGCTGGAATGAGAGGCAGTGGAGGAAAAGCGTAGAGTAAGCTCTGAGACCATTTTATCAACAGAGCATTCCCGCTTGAACCTGGTTGGTGATACCTGGACGCGTAGACGGGGCATTTGGCGTTTGTTGCATCTGCGAACAAGTCTATGTCCGGCACACCCCATCTTTGAAAGATATCCTGAGCCACTTCGGTGTTTAGCACCCAGTCGTGCGCTTCTACGAACTCTCTGCTTAGGAAGTCCGCCTGTACATTTAGGACGCCCGGCACATGGACAGCCGTGAGGGTGAGATGCCGTGCCAGAAGCCACTTCCAAATGGCTTGTGCCTCCTGAGACAGAATTCTGGACCTGGTGCCTCCCTGCTTGTTCAGATAAAACATCGTCGTGGTGTTGTCTGTCTGAATCAAGAGGGAGTTGGACTGAAGAGAAGGAAAGAAGGATTTTAGGGCTAGTTGGACAGCCCTCAACTCCAGAAAATTGATATGGTATCCCTTTTCTTTGTCCGACCATAGCCCTTGCACTTGAAGGTGATTCATATGAGAGCCCCAACCTTGCAGGGAGGCGTCTGTCACTATAGTTTGAGTCGGAGTCTCTTGATGGAAGGGAACACCTTTCATTAGATGTGATCGCCTTGTCCACCACACAATGGAGTCCCTGGCAGACTGGGGTAGAGTGATCCGATCCTCCCAGCTGCCCGAAGCTTGCACCCACTGGTCCTCCAGAGCTTGCTGCAGGGGACGCATGTGCAATCTGGCATTGGGAACTATGAAGATGCATGAAGCCATCGAACCCAGGAGAGAGGACACTTGTCGGACTGTTGGGTGGAGAATCCGCAGGAGTTCTCTGCATTTGATCCTGATTGATGAAAACCTCTCCGCCGAAGGACACACGCTTGCTTCCGCGGTGTCCAGCGACGACCCTAGGTAGTGAATGTTCTGGGTCGGATTGAGAATCGATTTTTGAAATTGACTCGTAGACCCAACTTGTTCATTAACTGGAGACTGTAGGAGAGATGAGACTGAAGCAGGGAAGGAGTTGCACTCTTCAGAAGCCAGTCGTCCAGATACGGGTAAACAAATATTTTGTGTCTGCGGAGAAAAGCTGCCACCACTGCCATGCACTTTGAAAAAGTCCGTGGGGCTGACTTCAGTCCGAAAGGTAGGACTCGGAACTGGAAGTGACGTAGAGCAACCTGAAAACGGAGAAATTTTCGATGTTTTCTGGACACTGGAATGTGGAAATAAGCGTCCTGCAGATCTATGGAGCACATCCAGTCTCCTTGATGTAGATGGGGAAAGATCTGGTGAAGGGCAAGCATTCGAAATTTCTCTTTGCGGATGTATTTGTTCAAGATGCGCAAGTCCAGAATTGGTCTGAATTCTACTGTCGGACCTTTTTTTTTTTTTCTGACCAGGAAATATCGAGAGTATATTCCCTGGCGCCTCTGATGAACAGGGACGTATTCTATGGCTTTTTTCTGTAGAAGACCGTTTACCTCCTCGTGTAAAATGTGATGACACAAGCGGACTCGTCCTTCTGGAGGAACCGAAGGAGGTGGGATCTTGAACCGTAGCAAGTATCCATCTTGAACAATGTTCAACACCCATTTGTCGATGGTTATGTTTCTCCACTCCTCCAGATGTAATGCGATACTTCCTCCTACCGGAGTGGAACACGTGTCTAGAGGAAGCACTCCCTCATTGTTTTGATGGTTGCTTTGAGGTAGAGGCCTGCTGTCTATTGGTCCCTCTTCCTCTTCCTGGTCTCCGTTGGTGGAAGTGAGACCTCTGCTGCTGCTGACCCTGAGCCGACCATTGAGGGGTTTGAACCCTCTGTTGGAACGGGCGTTTATCATAGGGACGGGAGCGCCTACGGAATTCCTTCCGTTTTTCGAGACCCACAGCTTTCACCGTGTCCAGCTCTGCTTTCATCTTTGCCATTTCTTCGTCCGCATGCGGCCCGAAGAGAGAAGACCCGTTGAAAGGCAGGTTGGTTATCTTCCGCTGGACATCGGGTTTGAGGCCAGTCAAGCGTAACCAAGCAGAACGCCTCGAACAGATACCATGGGAGTATCCGTGGGCAGCCAGATCAGATGAGTCAGCGGAAGCACTAATCACCTGATTAGCCACTAGACCTCCCTCTTGTAGAATTTCTCTAAAGTCTTGCTGGTCCTCTTTTGGGAGTTTGTCTGCAAAACGTCCCAGTGAATCCCACAAGGATCTATCATACCTCCCCAGCAGAGCGGAGGAACTGGAGACCTTCATGATAGAAGCTGAAGTGTTGCACATCCTTCTACCTAAAGAATCCATCAGTTTACTATCTTTATCCGGAGGCGCTGAGGAGGAAGACATAGCTGAGTGCGTCTTTCTAGCCGCCGCCACAATGATGGAATCCGGAGGAGGATCCGATCTAAGGAACAACGGATCTTGGTCCGGAGCCTTGTACTTTTTGGCTATTCGGGAAGGAACAGCTCCCACCGTTGCCGGTGTCAAAAAAGTTTGCATAGCAGGTTCGAGAAGGCCTGGGACAAGAGGAAGCAAAGGCCGAGTCGAGGAGCGATGATGAAGAGTCTCAAAAATCACTGAGGAGGTAACAGTCGGGACATACATAGAAATGTTCAGCTTATTCGCTCCTCTACAGAGAACTTCACTAAAAGTGCTGAGGTCATCGATTGGAGAAACTCTTGACGGAGGTGTAGCTGTCAAAGTTGGAGAATAGTCTCTGATAGAGGACCTGGTGGAAGAAGACCGGGTGGGAGACCTATGCCGCCTTCTCTTCGGCGAAGAATGATAAGAGCGAGATCTGTCCCTTGATCTAGCATGGAGAGCATGTGAAGATCGTGATCTGCTTGGAGTCCTCCTTCTGGAAGAAAACACAGTCGGTGATCTTGATCTTCTAGGCGTTTTAGGGGATGGAGAATCCCTGGACAAGCGTGAAGGAGAATAGGTACGGGAAAAATCAGACCCCGGGCTACTGAGGGCCCTAGGATTCCTGCGCCGTGCATCTTCACCAACCACCGGAGAGCCTTCCGGGGAGATCTGGACAATATGCAGTCCTGGAGAAGATCCCGATTTTGACGATAGAGATGCAGCTCTAACCTCATCCGAGGCAACAGCAGGCTCTTTAGCTCTCGACGTCGAGCGCCTCGACGTCGACCTTTGTTTTCCCTCGACGTCGACTTCTCCCTTGACGTGGGATGATGTCTAGGAGGAGTTAAGGACTTCGCTGCCCTCGACGGCGACCTCACCTCCCTCAAAGGTGTCCTCGACGTCGACCGTCTACTCAGGGACTTCGACGTCGAACGCACTCGCCTCCTCGACGTCAATAGCCTCGCCGTCTTCGACGCCGACTGGTCTCGCGGCACCCTTGCCGTCGGCAAACTTCTCGACGTCGACCTACGGGGAGGTGACGGAGAGTGCCTTGACGTCGACGGATGTCTCGACGTCGATGGATGTTTTGACGTCGATCGGTCTTTGCCATGGCTATACCTCGAGCCCGAGGTAGCATGCTTCGACGTCAATACCTTTCTCGACGACGGAGACTCACGCCGTCTCGACGTCGGAGATTGTGTCGGTCGCTTCTTCGACGGCGGCAACGACGTCGACGGTGAACAGTCCGGAATCTGCCGTTTCCTTGATGTTGAAGAGGCAGAATGATGCTGGCGTCGATGTTCTTGAAGAGAGGAGGGCTCTTGACACGCAAGGCCACTTCCCAGCCGGGTTTTTCCTCTCTCGATCACAGCCTGAAGGCGAATCCTCTCCCTGTCGCGAAGAGTCCTCGTAGAAAACTTACTACAATGGTAACAAGTGTCAGGCTTGTGACTGGAAGGAAGACAGGCGATACACACAGAGTGTGGATCAGAGATGGCCATCTTCTTTCCACAGGATGGACATTTTCGAAAAGAGCTGGCATTCTGACAGAAAAAGTTTGAAATTTTGTCAGAGAATGATAATAAAACACTGCCAGCACAGGAAAATCGCAAAAAACCAAAAAAGAAAACAATTCCTGACAGAAAAGTCAGAAAAACTGTCGAGCTCAAGCTCCAGGATCCTCATAGAAGGAGCCGGAAAAAGAACTGACCTAACTGTCACCTGTGGTGCATGATGGGAGCAGAGGGTCTCCTAGAGGCCTTAAAGGCAAAGTGTCCAAGTTCTTGGAAGCCTTAAAGGCAAGGTGCCAGTGTTTTACTGTACGGTGATATTTATTCAGCTATGCAGCCTATGGGCCAACTGCCTGCTATTACATGTTTTCTTTTCTGAAAATAAAGGTTTTTCTTGCATAACACTATTACAGTGTATGTTCTCTATTACAGAGTGTATATAGGAGATTGTCTGTACAGGGAAAACCTTTGTAATTTTGGCATTTTGCCTTTTTGGAATTTGTTAGGCTGCATATTTATGTATTTATATACATGTATATATGTATGTCGCGGAAGTGCTATGCACTTGTGATCCCCCAACATACTCATATATATATATATGTATATTTCTATATGCTCCGGGATCCCGCAGATGGGCGGGGATAATTCAGTGCTTATGACTATTGATGAGTATCCCCTGGAAGAGAATGTCCTTTACATTTTCTGCAATTTCTTACCAGAATAATCTCTTTTCCGGATAGTCTGTAGAAGCCAGAAGAAGGGGATTATTGGCATGTTGTTTCCTAAGGAAGTTTGCAGGTTGGGGCTATGGGAATGGATTTGCTGAATTAGAAGGAGAAAAGGGGTGTTTTTATACACTGATCAATTCCGCATTTTGTGTGGGTAAGCGAAGAGTATTTCTCTGCAGCTAATATGTGTTACTTTTTCATGAAACAAAGCATATCCATAGTTTACTACAAAATTGTCAAGTTTTTACAGTGTATATGCTTCATATAATGCGTCTGTGGCTTATGCATGACACCACAATGGATGTTGTGACACAGGGAGAGTGACCAATTCTACACCCTATAAATTGCCAGTCACGTGCATGTTGCTGCATTGTTCCAGAGATTTGTAAGGTACCTCCATTTCAAGCAAATGGGTGCAGTGTGAGGACATCCCTTCTGGCAGATGTTTATTGATGTATTAGGTTTTCTTTGCTGGTGTGCTGGCAATTTTATGGTCATGTAAGGCAGCAGGGTTCGCCTATTGTACCGTACTGCCTAAAATCTCAATAAAGGTGGTTTAACATTTTTTTAAGGATGCACGGTTAATCTGAGTCTAGCCTTAAATCGTGTGCCAGTATAAGTGGTCTGTACTCCACAGTTCTAAAGAAAGTAAAATATGCAATTAGTCAACTTTTCTTTTTTATTATGTTCTGCAGGAAGCTGAAAGATGTGTATGACACGGACCATTAGTTATGCCCCCCTCCCGTTGGTTTGCACACCGCATTTCCATGCTTGTGCTGCACGTGCTCATGGTTTTCATAAAATTATTGGTGAGATGCTTAGAAAACAATTAGTATCATGTTTTTGGCCTCTTAATGAGGAATAATATGCAGACTCAGAATTATAGGGCCCAGTCCACTTGCACATTCCCCATTCTGGGGACATATCTGCCTCCATTTACCACCTTATTTGAGCTGGTGGCAAATGGAATCAGGGACACGTGCAGGATGGGGGTTGGCGGTTGGAGAGGCTGTGGTCTGGCATAAGGGAGAGTTCCCTGCTTTACATGCTGTAGATGGAAAATTCTTTCTAGGCTTTATGGTTCCAAGGGTATCACCAATCAATCAATCAGGGGTTTGTAAAGCACGCTACTCACCCGTGAGGGTCTCAAGGCGCTGGGGGAGCAGCTCCGGATCAGTTGAAGAGCCAGGTCTTGAGGTCCTTCCTGAACGTGTGCAGGGTCGGGGAGTGACTGATGTTTACCGGGAGCTCGTTCCAGGTCTTGGCTGCGATGTAGGAGAAAGCTCTCCCGCCTGCTCTGTTTCTGCGGATGCGGGGGACCTCTGCCAGGGCGAGGTCGGCGGAACGGAGGTTCCTCTTGGGTATGTGGAAGTAAACTCTCTCGTTGAGGTATTTGGGTCCCATGTGGTTGAGGGATTTGTAGGCGTGGGTGAGGAGTTTGAAGGTGACCCTCTTCTCCACGGGGAGCCAGTATTGGTCTCGTAGGTGTTGGGTCATGTGTTCGTGGCGCGGTGTTCCGAGTACGAGTCTCGCTGCGGCTTTCTGGATGGTTTGGAGCTTGTGTAGAAGGGTTCTGTTGATTCCGGTGTATAGGGCGTTGCCGTAGTCCAGTCTGCTGGTTATGAGTGCGTGGGTGACGGTCCTTCTGCAGTCGGGGGGGGGATCCATTTGAAGGTCTTGCGGAGGATGCGCAGGCAGGAAGCTGGTGGAAGCGACGGCGTTGATCTGGCGGTTCATGGAGAGGGAGGAGTCGAGGATGATGCCGAGGTTTCGAGCGTGGTCCGTAGGGGTGGGTGGGTTCCCGAGGGCGGAGGGCCACCAGGTGCTGTCCCAGGCGGAGGTACAGGGTCAGAGGATGAGAACCTCGGTCTTCTCTGAGTTGAGCTTCAAACAGCTGTCTTTCATCCAGGCTGCGACGTTCTTCATTCCTTCATGGAAGCAGAGTCTGGCCAAAGCCATGATTAGGAGTGCCCTGCACTTGTCAGTAGTTTGGTAGCTACTGAACTCCTTGGTGCCCGTTTTGAGTGCCCCTGTCGGTGTCTATGGCATGGTAAAATCTTTAGCGCAACTGGTAAGCTTAAAAATACACCGCCCAACCACTAGAAAAATCCCCAGAGAATTGTCATCTAATTCAGCCGCTGCCTCATCCATAAATGAGTGACTAGTGGACTTGGACATCACAGGAGTGAAACCCCCTAAAAGAACCTTTACTTAATAGGAAGGTTGGGCACATCATTTGTTTTGGATGGTGGATCTTTTGGGCATCCCTGACTCCATTTTTTGGGTCAAGGGTATCAGGCACATTTCAGGACATATATTGGTTTCTGATTTGTAAACTGAAAAGACTTGGGTAATACAGACTTGAGCACTGTAGAGAAGAACTATGTACAACCGAACACTACCCTTAGCGAGTAAAAAATACATTCAGGGTTGGCTCTCATGCCCAAATGATGCTGGATACATAAAATCTAATCAACACCAGCAGACAGAGACCATGAAACTGACGTCACATGAGCATGATGAAACTTTTTTTTAAATTTCTTTATTAATTTTGTTTTTTCGAAGGTATAGACCATATTCATATACAATTACATTTCTCTCATATGACAACTGATACAATGAACATTCCAATTGTGGACTCAGGATTGTAGACTTATACTCTCCTCTAGCGAAGTTTCCCAAACAGACAGCATTTTGTATGTGCGGTAACCAAACTTTAACTTAACCCACCCCCCCAAACTCCCCCCCCCCCCCCTCACCAACCCCTCCCCCCCGCCTTGCCGGGTCCATGCATTTTGAGGTCCAATTATTTTAAGAACCGTCATGGGTCTCCTGTTGTCTCCCCTCCTGACTGTGGGTCATCGTCCTAATGGAGTGCGTCTCAACAGGTGATACCTGTGTGGAATGTGGGGCCTGCCCCTCTGTCTCCCGTATCATCATCCCCCATGCCAGCAGTACCTCAGGCAACTTGTCATCTCTTCTAGTGCTGCGCATATGTCCCTCCTCAGCTAGTGCCCACTCTCTCAGATCTGTTCTTCAGGTTGCTAACTGTGGCGCCTGCTGAGTCAACCAGTGTATTGCTATACGCCGCCTAGCTATCACGAGCCCAAACACCAGGAACCGTCTACTCGTCTTACGGTTAGGATCACGGGGGATCAGCCCGAGGAGACACGAGCGCGCATCCCTGGCGATCGTCCACCCTGTTATTCTATGTAGGTCCTCTAGGACCTCCGTCCAGTACGTCTGAATTGTCGGACAGGTCCATACCATGTGTGGGAAGTCCGCCTGATCATGGCGACATCTAGGGCATGTTGGATCCCGAGAACTATCAATGGCGTGTAGCCGCCTAGGTGAGAGGTAGGTCATATGTACTACGTTGTACTGTATTTGCTTAAATCTATTACAGACTGACACCTTGCGCACGCTCTCGTGGATTTTCTCCCAGTCCCGTGGTGTAATTTCCTCCAGACACACCTGCTGCCATTTCCCTTTTACTTTTAAAGGGCCAGGTTTTTTATCTTATCGCAGCGCCCTATGTAGATGGGTGACAAATTTCCGCCCTCCAGCCATAGCAATCATCGTGACCAGGATCTGGGTGTGTTCCGGGACCTCAGGGAACGAGGGCCATAACTGCCGTGCTGTTGCCGCAATCTTGGCATACTGCAGAAATTGCCCTGGTCCCAACTCAAAGGTAGCCATCGCCTCCTGATAGGTAATGAACCTATTTTCCGGGTATAGGTCAGACAACATTAGGCAGCCCCCTTCCTTCCATTTGTCAGTAGACATGACCCGCTCAATTTGGGCGAAGGGTGGCATAAGCCAGAGATCCGCCTCCGGGGCGAACGGCCACTCTCGGATAAGTCTCTTGATCACACGATTCCATATCGCCGCTAGTAGCCGCACCAATGGGGGACAGGGCTCCCGACCCCCCCCCGCCAAAGGAATGCACCCAGCTGCCGGCTTCCATATGTGTCCGCCAGAAGGGCTCTCTCCCAGGAAGGGTCCGTGTCCAACCATGCTATGGCATGTTGCAATTGAGATGCAAAGTAGTAAAGTTCCAAGTCTGGAATTTCTAGACCGCCTTTGCCCCATTTGCGTTTCATAACCTCCAGGCTTACCCGACATCGTTTCCCGTTCCATAGCAATTGTATAAGTAGTGCGTCAATTTCCTTAAATACCCGATGTGGGATTTCAAAGAAGGAGCCCTGCATCGTAAAGAGGCATCTGGGCAAAACCACCATTTTTATCAGGGCAATTTTCCCCATCAGTGAAAGCTTGAGTGTGTTCCAGAAGGTAATACTGCCCTGAAGACCCCTAATAATTCGCCCCATATTGTGGTAGTAGAAGGTGTCCCTATCTCTGGCTATCCGGATCCCGAGATAGCGTAGTGTGTCCGATACCCAGGGGAGCCCTATCTCCGGGAGCCGGGCATCGTCCCTTTCGTCTACCGGCTCAATCGCGTATAGCTGTGATTTTAATTTATTAATATATAGTCCGGAGGCCCCAGCGAATTGTTCTAAAACGCAAACAGCATCGGCAGGGACTGGGTCGGCTGACACAGGTACACCAATGCATCGTCGGCGTACAATGATACAATGTGTTCCGTCCCACCCACTCGAATGCCCTGCCCCTGAAGCTCCCGACGGAGATGGCAAGCCAATGGCTCCATTGCAAGGGCAAACAGCAAGGGGGAGAGCGGGCATCCCTGGCGCGTCCCCCTTTCTATTGTGATTGGATCCGACACGTGTCGACCCGTTCGGACCCTCGCCATAGGGTGAGCATATAGTAGTTTCACCCAGTTCACAAAGCCCTCCCCCAACCCCATCTTTAGAAGCACATGCCACAAGAATTCCCAACGGATCGAATCGAACGCTTGTTCGATGTCAAGGAATACTAGGGTACTCTGGTGGGCCTTACCCTCCAACGATTGCATAACGTGAGCAAGCCGGCGGATGTTCCTCAACGCATTCCTGCCAGGTATAAAACCGGACTGGTCGTCGTGTACCAACTGCCTAAGATACAGAAGGAGCCTGCTAGCCAACATTTGACTGATAATTTTAAGATCCACATTCAGCATGGAAATTGGCCGATACGAACTGGGGAGCATGGGGCCCTTCCCTGGTTTAGGGATCATAACGAACCGTGCTTCGCGCATGGAGTCCGGGAGCTTACCCATATCACTGGCTTCCACCGTGATTTCCAGGAGTTTAGGAATTAAGACCCCCATACTCCTTGTAGAGCTCAGCCGCCAGGCCGTCCATCCCAGGGGACTTCGCAGTCTTTAAATGGGCAATTGCCGCTCTGATCTCCTCCCCTCTAAAGGGGGCCCCCAGTGACTCCTGACTCTCCGGGTCAACACAGGGCAGTTCCAGCTCGGCAAGGTAGGTCTCCAACACAGAGGCGCAATGTGGGGCCGGGGCTCGGAATATATCTTTTGTAAATGGGAGGTGAACGCTCTGTTGATCTCGTGTTGTGTATACACCATATGGCCCTGCTCCGTTTTGATCGACAATATCGGGTGTGGCTGTGTCTCCATCCTAATCAGGCGCGCCAATAGGCGTCCCGCTTTATCCCCCTCTATGTACCAACGGCGTCTACTGGTGGTTCTATTGTATTTGCCCAATGAGTCCCAGATGTCCCCTATCCTCCACCGTAATTCCGCCCACTTGGAAGGCCCTTCCTCATCAGTGGGAAGCTCTCTTTCTAGAACCGTCAAACCCTCATGGCGGTGTAAATCCCGTTCCAGCACTCTTTTCACTCCCACCCCTGTGGACATGCACACCCCTCGCAACACCACCTTCATCTCATCCCATTCAAACGCCCTGGTGCCAGCCGTACCCCAATTCAGGTCAAAATAGTCATCCAACCCTCTTGTGATCGCATCTTTGTATGTCGGGTCCGTAAAGGCCTCTGTGTTTAGTCGCCGTAATGGTACCTTGGATCGTGGCCAGCCCAGAGTGTACGTTATCATCAGGGGGGAGTGGTCGGACAAATAGCGGGCCAGATACCGCGCCTCCTCGACCCGGGGAGCCAATGTCATCTGAATAAAAAAATAGTCAAGTCTACTGTACGTGTTGGCCGCAGGTGTGTGGCACGAGTACACCCGACAGCGGGGGTTACGGTGTCGCCATATGTCCAACAGGCGGTAGCTGTGGAGCATCTGGCGTATGGCCTCTCTCGCTTTAGGTTTGACGTCCGGTCTGGGGGGGGTGTCTGTCTAGGTCGCCGTCAAGGGGACAATTAAAGTCTCCAGCGATAAACAGCTCCACATCTGGATCCAGATCTAGCTGGCCTAGTACCCGTCCCAGAAACTCCCCATTGTCGCTATTTGGGGCGTATATATTTACCAAACATATGCATCTTCCATCTAGTGTCCCCTTCACCACCACAAAACTCCCGTCTGGATCTAGTCTGGTGTTCACCGCCTTAAAAGGGACTCCAGGTGCTACCCATATAAGCGCTCCTCTAGCAAACCCCGAGTAGGAGGTCGCAAAAAACTGGCCTCTCCATCTGCGTTGGACGTATTTAAGACAGTCTCCCCATAAGTGCGTCTCCTGGAGGCAGACTATACTTATCCCGTATCTTCTAAGGTACGTCGCCTCCCGAACCCGTTTGACCACATTGTTGAGCCCCCTGACATTCCACGTTATGAATTTGTATTTCTGGTTGTCACCTAGCATGAGATTGATATCTGTTGGTGCGGTGACATCCGTCTTTCGTGTGGAGGAACCCATAAGTGATGCAGTGTGACCCCTTGCGCCGAAACCTCTTAGGACCTGCAGTGGTACAGCATAGTACATTCCCGGCATGAAACTGTGAAACATTACATTGCAAAAACTCCCAACCCCTCCACCCCCCTCCCACAGGCAGTAGTACTGCATTCTCACAACCGAACCGTGGTCTGAGGACTCCACCCCACAGCTATCACCCTCCCCTTACCTTACACCCCCCTAACTTGGATCAACTATTTCGATCTACCAAAAAAAAAACTTTGCACTAGAAAAAGTACCCTCCCACTCTCAGATATACAGCCAAGCTGTCTGGCACCGCGTGACCCCGCCCGACCAGTGGTCTAGCTAAGCCGCCGCAGCGCATTACAGCTGGAGTGTCCGAACCGTAGAGTGGCGGAATGATACCCATCCCCTCCATAACGTTTCTGCTTCACCCTGATGTCCCTGGGGCTCGGGCCCCCCCAAGTAGGTGCTCTATGGCCAGGTTCCAACCCATCCGGGTCAAGTCCCGTACTTACAGTTTCCGTGACCAATTACCCCCATACTTCAGTTCGTTAGCTGGCCTTCAGATTTCTCACGAATCCCCATCGACTGGGCTGGCGGCACCCCCCTGCTCCGACTGAGTCTCCTGCACCAGACACAGCTGGGAAAACTGATTCTGTGTCGGGATCGCCTCCCTCTCCGTTAGTAGGGTGCCATCCGGCCCCACCATGATGCGACCTCCGTCCGATAGGTCCCGTTGTCTGAGCCGTCGTTCTCCAGTGGGGCGTGGTTGGTTCCGTTGTCATCCACTCCTCCTCTTCTGTTCCTGCCAGCCGTGGCTGTGGTCCTGACCAGCCAGGCCCAACGAGTCCATCCAGTCCGTCGCCTCCTGCGGAGTACCAAAAAAGCGAACCCTGTCCTCGTATTGTACCCGGAGCCGGGCCAGGAACATTAGGCTGTTATTTGATATGGAGGTTCCGCATTCGTCGCTTAACACCTAGGAAGTCGTTCCTCAGGTCTTGTACCTTTTTGGTGTAGTCCGGGTATATGTGGATGTCACTATTTTCGAACCTGGGTGGACCGTTGGTGCGAATAAATTGCTGGATCGTGTCCCGGTCCCTAAAGTTGAACAAGCGTGCGATCAGCGCTCTGGGAGGGGATCCCGGTTTTGGTGGGGGGGCCGAGGGAGCGATGGGCTTTCTCTATCGCGAACATCTTAGAGAGCCTGAGGTTGGGTAGTGCAGAGCCAATCCATTCTGCCGCTTGTCCCTCCAATTTTTCTGGAAAACCCAAAAAGCGGAGGTTGTTCCTCCTTGATCGACCCTCCGTGTCGTCCGCCCTGTCTTCTAGACGCGCTGTGTGTTCCTGGAGCGCAGATACTGTCGCCCGTAGTTGTTGGACTTCAGTCTGTAGTGTGCCCAGATCCACAGTTAATGTCCTCACGGGGGGGGGAGGGCGGACTCACCTCCAGAACCGGGGCCCCAGTCCTCTCCTTCAAATGGCCGCCGGGCAGTGTTGATGTCCCCCAGTGACAGGTCAGGCGTGCGTTACAGGGGCAATGTCGAGCCGGTCGCGCCACAGGCTGCACCCCTATCGGTCCGCAGGCACATCAGCAAAGGCGGAGCCTCCCATCAAGTCCAGGACCTCAGGTCTCGTCTCCCCTGGGACCCGGACCGGCCTTCAGTGAGCCGTTAGCAGTTGGGACAGTTCGGGGCCGCCATCTTGGCGTTCAACACACCCCCGGGACTCCGAGGGTCCAAGGCTGATTTCTCCGGGCCTCGGCCCCGCCCTCTGAGTGTCCGCCACGCAATGCCGACACCGCACCTTCACCGGCGCCAGGACCGGGCGCGCACGCCAGGGGGCCGGGAGAGCCGGACGCGGCTCACGTAGCCCAAGCACCCGGGCCGCGGCCGTCCGCTCCACCGGATTCGCCTTGGTCGCCCCCAGCCGAGGCCGCGCAGGTCAAGGCTCCGGCGATGTCCGGGCAGGAGCCCTTACCCCCTCCAGCCTCCAGAGCAGTTTACAGTGGCCAGTTATCCCCTGGGCCAGGTTGGAGCCGCCATCTTGGTGAGTAGGATTCCGGCAGGCCTCCGGGGGACAAAAGTCGTTTTCTCTGGCCGCGGGCTGTCCTCGCACTCCCCAACCGGAATCCTCGGGCCGGGGGTACTCCGATGCCAGATGTTGTGTAATGGGGCTCAATTCCACCAGGATATTAAAAGGATTCCGTCTGGTGGGGCAGGAGCTACGCCGTTATGCGTCTAGCCAGCCATGTTGTCAGGCCACGCCCCCGAGCATGATGAAACATGTGCTCTGTGATGGCAGTAACGTAGTTTGGGTGTTTACAGCTGGAGAAGCAGTTTCAGATGTCCCAGTGGCAGATGAAACAATGTTCTAAATGAACTGCAAATATCAGTAGAAGCATCTAGCGTCTCAAATGCTGTGATCACTAAGCTATTCCTCACCATAAAAAATAAGATATTAAGTGTGATGCATGGGTAGTGCAGATAGTGTGCTCATTTACTTAAAAACTGCAAAGATGTTTCATAAATGCAGGGTCCATGTTCCAAGTAGTGGGACAAGAAAATCAATGAGTGGAACTTTTGAAAAATGCAACGCTCTCCATCAAGAAGTAAAAATGAAAAAAGATTTTCTAGAAAGCTGGGGACAAAGGAAGAATATGGACTCTAGACAAAAAAAGAAACAGTTTCGAATCTTTATGAATAAGTAGAAAGTGATTGCATGTCTCCAGAATGCGCACAACTACACAGTGTTTCAGAATTGGGACTCTTTGGCCCATGAGTGGGGAAAAAGTTATTGGAGACAGAATTCAATACCCAATTACATTGTTGCAACGTACCTGTCCCCGCATTACAGCTATCTGCTTGTGAAACTGGCCTCTGTCAAACCCGGGATCCTTCTGGAAGACAAAATATATTGACAAAAATCACTAAAACAAGTGTTTTTTACGATACTGCAGTCTTCCACAACAAAAGAGAGAGCATTTTAAGAGATGCGGTAAAATACCTTTTAACACATGACAGTCTATTAGAGCCACCCCCTGTTCTTTATTTAAAAAACAGCCACTGGGAAGGGAGGAGGGTAGCCTTGGAATCGGAAAAGCACTATCTTAACTGTTTTTCAATGACAAGGCTCCACACCCACAATGGGGATGCAATGCATTTTACTTATTTATTTTCAAAAAGCAAAATCTGCTTTCTCATTGCATTGAAGAGACTGCACAATGGGCTACTGATCAAGAAGTTGAATTATCATAGAATTTTTTTATTTATATGACCCCGTACAATCTACCTAAGAACATTACTCACATTGCAGTTTCCTTAATAAATGGGAGGCAACAGCTACAAAATTAGTATGACCACAAGCGCTCAGATATTATTTACAGTTTGGTTACATTTTAATTACTTATGCAACATATGAAAATTTCGTAGTGTGTGAATTTCCTGAAATTCACGAGTTAGAGTGAAGCTCTTTTAGATAACGCTGTGTTTGCAGGACTTTTTTTTTACATGTAGTTTCAACTAATCTTCAGGACATTTTGTGACAAAAGTACAGAAGTTGTAATCTACAAAGGGTCTTCCAAGCCTTTTATACATATTCACAAGTGAAAAAGATTTTAAAAATTAGGTGTACCAATTCCCAAAAAAACCTGTGAACAACTTAGTCACCTAATTAACTTGAATTTAGTGGATTATGCATCTGTGTACACAAGCCTTCCTTTATTCCTCAAAAGCTAGGTGAGAAGACTATTCCACAAAATAATACATTCTGGAATGCATAATGGAAGTTACAGTGGGCTGTAGATTGAAAAATATTTTTCAAATAACGGACAATAAAAAACTTCTCACACGGAAGAAAAAAGATCATCACCTTAGGGGCCACTCGGCATTTCCCCATTCATAAAAACAAAATACATTTGACCAAGTGTATTTTATTTGTTTTAGCACGGTTTCGTAACCTTTTTTACATACATGTCTGCCATGGTATTAGAACAGTTGTAGGGCTTGTAATACGTGCTATATATAGGTTTCCCCCAAAGTTCAAGCTTTTTCAATTGGATCTGAACCAGCCATGCTTCAAAGCATAGGTCAAACACTAAGTGCATTCATTCTGAACATTATTCAGGGGCGCTCAACGACTGGTCACTGATCCAATGCCAAAATCTCAAACAAAGTAAGTTTATATCCAGGTAACAACCCACAAATCCACAATAAAATACAAAAAAACAAATAACAAGGACATTCTTAAAAAATACAAACAATAATTGGACCGCGCATTATAGTATCTAAACAGCCAGTAGATAATATAGAAGGAATATTTTATAAAATTACAAAGTCCCTTCAATATAAAAGTGCAGTCATTGTTTAATGTGGTGCTGTTTTATTATCCGAGCAGCCAACAGATAACGCACACTGCAAGCACTACCCTTTATAAAGTGTCCATTTTGCAGATTCCCAATAGCTGTTTTGTATTTCTTGCATCTACACCTTTCATCCGTTGGCTAAGCCACCTGGTTCTTGGGATAGCATGCAAAAGACACATGAACAGAACATGATTTTCTTCTTTCACCAGGTCAGTTTAGTTATAGGACTGCTTGGTTTGTCCAAGAGAAGAACTCCATTCATAAGTAAAATTATTCAAATATAGAATGGCAAACCTACGTTTAATCTACAAATCTCTTGCTAAAACAGGTTTCACCTGTCAAAACAGACCTAAAATCTAGCTATGCACTGCCTCATTAGAAATATGCGTGTAAGTGAGCCTTCAGGGGAAGTCGTAACCATGTTTTTCCGTAGCCATAGTTTGTACATTTATTTTTTTAACCTTACGTGCCATACACGTGGTAACAAAGTAAGGAGATGACCATATATGAGTATGCCTAATTGTTTTGCAAGGCCTCAAACATATTAACACCAACCAACCAACCTACCACCAGCAAGGTCAGGCACATAATACAGGCATTCTCTGGCATGGCCTAACTCTGGAGTCACCCAAACCCTCGACAAGTACGACCGAGTGGACTAAGCTTTGCCAAGAAGGGAATACCAACAATGACTAAGGCCACCAGTAAGGGAGCAGCTAATGTGCCAGATAGTAAACTCACAAGGTGTTTCAAAAAGTGTTTCTCATACCTAGAGAACGAGGTGGCCTCATCATATCCCCATATTTCTATCCCCTATAATGAAGCATTTTGGCCATGCACTTTATAAACATATATGGTCAAGGAAACCATCCATCATGATACCTGGCATAGGGTACAGTTACACCTGTTCCCTTGACCTGGAGATTCCTTGACATTTCCTTTTTTTTTTATTTTAGATGGGATGATATTTTTAACTGCAGGAACCCAAAGGTTTGGACTTGCTCAAGAGCTATCTAAATGTGAAGCTACTCTTGAACACTTTATATGGCTTGAAGGCCATCAACTATATTTTAGAAATATTAATAGCTAACTATTTAAATTTGCATAAGTGATCCAAGTTATCCAAACGTTTCTATGGTGCCAGAGATATCCTCGAGAACAAAAGCGCTGGAGTCACCCACCACAAGAGCATAGAAAGCACCACTGCGAAAAATCTTCACTATCTGATTAATTTATAAAGAAAGAAAGCAATGGTGCAAGTGGGCAACTTTTGCAATTGTTGTTAACTGTGTGCCGAATACAAGCTTCTGGCTCTTTTACATGCTAAAGAGAGGCCTCTTCACAGAACAATGAGGTGAGAGGACAGGGAGCACTCGGTGGTCAGACAGAGTATTCACAGAGTGCTACAGAAGCTAAGTAGCTTGATCTTTTGATGGAAACTTCTAACCGCAGATTCCTCACCTTAGAATAGAAACCAAAGCAGTGCCTCCTGAAGGTGGAGGGTCTGTGGAGTGGGCTTAGACAAAAAAGTCTTGCAGGACAGAGGGGTTGAAGTGTCCTTCCAGTTGGACCTCACTGTCAAAGTATTAGGCTTCATGAATACATGCACAGACACCTATGTCGCAGACTAGCAATTGTGCAGAATGGACACCCCTCGCACCAACTCAAATGTAGCAGCCTTTGCCCAGGAGGAATGTGCTCTCAAACCTTCCGGGTTTTGTTTCTTGGCCAGTGCAAAACAGATCTTAATACAGAGGACTATCCACCTCAACAGTGTCCTCTTCTGCACAGCCTTCCCTTTCTTTGCTTTGCTAAGAAGATCCCCACAAAAAGCTGATCATCCACAGTATGTTACGTGGTATAATCTATGTAAAAGCCTAAAGGTTACAAATCAGTCTCAGCACCTAACGTAAATGGATTCTATTGAGGTGCGTCTGGCAGCAAGGAGGACATTTAACACTTCAAGTAGCAAATTGAATGCAATCAATTGCTACTGCTCATTATCTATGCATGGATGTGTAGATTGCGAACATTTTGGTGGATGTCCCTGCCCTGTTGCTGAGACAGAAGGTCCTAGTGAAGTGGCAGCCTGATCGAAGGACAGATGCTCATGCCCAGGAGTCCTGGGTGCCACACTCTTACGGCCCAATCCGGGGCTACTAAGTTGACTTGGACTCAGTCCTTCTTTATCTTCTTCAGATTGCGTGGTAGGAGAGGAAGTGGCGGGAAGGTGTACACAAATTCTTTGTTCCATTACAGTCGGAATGAGTTACTTAATGAGTGATCTTGCAGAAACTCCAACGTGCAGAATTGCTGACATTGTGCATTCTCAACAGTGGTGAAAAGATCTAGATAGGGCTCTCTCCACTGGGGGAAGACGTCCTGTGCCATCTCGGGATGAAGACGCCACTGGTGATCTACCAAAACTGTCAGTTTGCCTGTTCTGATATTCAGGGACACTGCCTGGTGAATGGCAACCAGGAAGACACCCAGATGCTCCAACCATCTCCAAAAACGTCCTGGAAGAGGAACCAAGACAAGAGCCTGCCCTGCTTGCTGTAGTACAACATGACTGTGGTGTGGTCAGAAGCCTCCCTTGATGGATGGCAGGAGGACCTTCAGGGCCAGATGAATGGCCCGCAGCTCCAGTAGATTGATGTGGACCTGACAGTCAGCTGGAGACCAGAGTTTTCTGATCTCCACCTCCCTTATGGCCCCCATCCCCCAAACCCAGCGGTGACACATCCAACACCAGTGTCAGCTCTGGGTGGGGAAGGGAGATGGGCCTGCTGCTTCACAAATGGCAGATGATCAGCCACCACTGTAGAACTCAAGTCGTCTCCTCCAAAACCTGGGTGGTGTCAGAAAGGCTGCATTCATTCTGGCCCACTGGAATTTCAAGTTCCACTGCAAAGCATACATATGCTACCTGGCATAGTTGACAAGGAGGTTGTATGAGTCTAAGAGGCCAAGACGTCACACAGCCACCCTCACCGTAATCCAGGATCAAGCTTGAAAAATCAGGATCATGGCCTGAATGTTTTGGAGTCACTGCTGCAGAGGAGAAGCTATGAATGCCACTGTGTCCAGGTATGCTCCCAATGAAAGGAAGTCTCTGGGAGGGAATCGGGTGGGACTGTGGTTTGTTTATAGTGAATTCCAGCTATGTCAAGAGTTCTGCTGTTGTCCGGAGCTGGTCCATGTCTGACTGTGGCAAGACTGTCTTCAGCAGTCTGTCTTGTTTGGAATCCAGACCTCCAAAACGGCCACCGCCATCACTTTCGTGAATACACAAGGGGTGCTGGTATAGGAAAAAGGGGTGTACAGCAAATTTAAAATGCTCCTTGCCCACCTTGAACTGCAGGTAATGCCTGTGGGACTGCAGGACGGGTATATGAAAACTGGGCCAAAGAGGCTTTAAAATCCACCAAGATTGCCAGCAAGATCTCACTGTTCATGTCTCAAAGGACATGTTTGTAGCAGCCCAACAAACACACTTAGTTCACTGGTTGAAGTGCCAAACAAGAAAAAACATTTGCTCTTGGATTCTCCATCTTGAGGAGTGAGCTGAAATGAGTTAGGATTCACGTTAGTAGTGTAGGCGTACAATGAGGCTCTCTGGATTGGGGAGCTTGGTGAGAAAATCTAGGCCACCAGGCACTGGTCTATGACGTCTGTCCACCTGCCTGTTTACAGGTGGGCAAGAACATGGTTTTGGCAAGGTAGCCATCAGAGTATCTGTGAAGACATCATTAAATAAAAGTAAGGGCTCAGATTTAGCTGGTCTATGCTGCAGAATTTCTGTCAAAATATTTATTTTAGTCTCAATGGTGGGCAGCTGGAATTCTAGCATCTTGGCTGCCCTCCGAACCACTACTGTAAATGAAGTAATCTCTTCTATTGGTGGCCCTTGTAGCAAGTCAAGCTCAGTCTCAGGAGAGGTATGAAGCCCATTGGGGTTCTGTACGTCAAGGTATAAGGCATCATCAGTATAATGAGGGGGTAGCATGCCATCCCACTCACCATCACCATTATCACCATCAGGGCCAGAAAATAATGGAACATCCGTTGATAACTGTGCTGTGGTAGAAGCATAGCATTACAGTCAGGATGCATTTACCTCTGTAATCTCAAAGAACAACATCGGTCAAGCTTGGGACAATGTCGCTTTGGGATCAGACTGTCACAGTCCCACTCACCTGGTAATCCATTATCCACAGAAACAGAGATAATCCATCCTCTCACCTGTAGGCTAACCATACACACCAAAAATATATGAGTGGGCGATTAGCCTTAAGGGGAAAGGGGGAAAAGAAACAGGAAGAAGGAATTGGTTCAGAAGGAAGTGCAGCTCTCACTACTGTATATGGTTATGTCTTTCTTGGAGAAACACCCGCTCATAGATGGGTTTCTTGGTTACATGTTCCAGTCAGATGATTATTAAACACCATCAATCCCCATAATCCTCCTGGAAACGGATAACGTATATCAAAATTATTCCTATTAGGTAGCATAGGAGAGAACATGGGACAAACCGGAGCTAGCATCTGTAGATCCTTCTCCCCGGTAGGAGGAGCAAAGCCAAGCTTGTGTCAATGGAGGACACACTTCATATAGGCCGTGCCCCTGTACCATATGACTTCTACAATGCACGTAATGCCGACATCTCGCGCATAACGACAACAAGGCATGATAGGAGGCCTTATCACTAGGTGAGCTCCTAACAATAAAACTGGGGAATCTCAAAAGGTACAACGAGCACCTAAAAGGAAAAAGCATACATACCCAATGGGTGCAATACTCAAACATGCACGATCTGCTCTGCCAGCTAAGGGAATTGGAGAGACTGTGCCTGGGGGGGAGGGGGGGGGGGGAGGAAGGGGGGGGGGGGGGATCAGACCATCACCAGGAGACCAAACGAAGGAACAGACAGTTCAGTCAGAACGGGTGGTGACAGTATCCCCCCCCAAAGGCCGACTAACGGGCTGTGGTTTAGTGGGGTTATGTGCATGGAAAATCGTACAAGGCAAGGGGCGTGCATATGATTGGAAGGCTTGCAAGACCGCTACTCAGGCAGATAGCCCTTCCAATCAAACAGATAGAACAGCTTCCTCAGATGTCTCCGGGAGTCCAGAATTCAGTTTACCTCAATCCTCATGTCCCTCAACAACCAAAAGGGGGGAGCTGACATAGACATGCGCGTTGGCACTGGATAATCCCTCCTGTGCGGTACCGGTGTCCCAAGGGGAGTGAGGGGGTGGGGGGAGCGTGAACCAGTATGTATCATGAGGCCAGAGTCAAAGTCTATACCAGAGTTAGTACAGGCATGGTAGCGAGTCCCAATAGGACATACTGTTCCGGCAAGGGACTGCTGGCAGTAACCAGACTGGAGGCCACTGCAGGTCTGTGGGGCCCGAAGCATACCAGAGGGAGCCAGAAGCACACTGAAAATTTGTAGCTTGGCTTTTTACAAATTCTTGGTCTGCAGCAGGGTTAAAAAGGGCCAGGAAACTTGGGCCACGTCGGGAGCTACTGAAGTATCCATTCACGCGTCTTGCCTTTGGAGTCAGAGTGGCGTGGTGGGGGTTGACTCCCAATTTACTTTCTTATGCTTGCATCAAAACTAAAACATACCGGAGAACTTCAAGTGGAAAGTGGAATGGTCGTGGGAGCAGCCCTGAGACAGAGTCTGGGCCGTGATAAGGAGTGAGAGTGGGATGTACGCAAAGACCACAACTATTTTCTGTGTTCGATGACATATAATTTTGCCTCCTGGTCCCAGACTGCTTTCGGATGCACTTATGGCACAACTTACAGTTGTGTCCAGAGCCCAGGCACCAAAGCCACACCTCATGCAGGCCCATAACCGACACTGTAATCTGCTACATGCAGTCACGGAATGGCTTGAAACCTGTTGTTTTCAATCGGGTAATTTTTCCCTAGCACACTGTGGAAACGTTTGGAGCTCAAGATCTGCATCAGAAGAAGTGGTAAGAAAGGAACTAATGTTGGCACGCATGGGTGGTGCTTATATGTGTTCCTCTCCTGGGGCAGTATGGAGTCAATGCGGAGCCACACAACGCCACTTAGTGGCAAACGAGGGTGAGGGGGTTACACTACTAAGAAAACAATCTCCATATCCAATGTGGCATCTGGGGATATTCTATGGTGAGGTATCTGCAGTTAGAAATATCCATCAGAACGAGTATCCACCAGAAAGAGCTTTACCAAAGGTACTTGTTCTTCTGATGGATACTCCTAACTGTAGATTCTTGACCTTCTGAACAGAAACCAAAGCACTACTTTGCAAAAGGTGGAGGTGTAAGAAGTGTACTTACATCAGTAAGTCTTGATGGCTGAGTGGGCAAAAAGGCCCTCCTTGCAGATTTTATTGCCTAGACAGTAATGCCCGGCAAAGGTGTTTACAGGTGCCCATGTAGCAGCCTGGCAGATGTCCAACACCTCTCACCAACGATGTTGTAGTAGCCTTGGCTCTAGTGGAATGGACTCTAGTGGTGGCCCCTTATTGGCCAGAGCAATGCAAGTCTAAATCCCGATGCCGAATACCTTGGACAAGTTTTGCTTCTGGACCACCTTTCCTTTCTTATCACCAGCAAAGAAAATAAAACCTGCATCATCCACCTTCTGAACTTTCCTGTGCTCGATGTAAAAGCTGGACTCTTTGGGTCCAGACGATGAAGCCTCTTCTCCTCTGTAAGACAGAGAGAAAAAAGGTAAAGAGAGTGATGGACTATCCCACATAAAAGGACAATATCACTTTCAGGAAAAAGGAAGTGCATGTTTGCAACACCAACTTAATCGTAAGAAAGTGGTATACAGAGGTTGTGATGACAACGCCCACAGGTCGCGACCACAGCATGCAGAAGTAATTGCAATGAGACATGCCATCTTGATGGTTGGTAATCTCAGCGTAAAACTGTGCATGTCTCAACGGATGTGCACATTAAGAACGTAAAGACCAAATTATGGTCTCATTGGGACATGATGAAGGGTGCAAGAGGAACATGTATGTGAGACCCTCTAATAAACACATTACAAGTGGTGACTTGAATAAACTTGTATGTGAGACCCTCCAAGAGACATATTACAAGTGCTGACGTGAATAACATAGGCTCATCAGGCAAATGTAGAAAGGCTGAAAGGGCCATCAAATAGTCTTTGAAAGAGCCCAAAGTAAAGCATTGCTGGGCCAGAGATAGAACAAATGGCAAAACATCCAACAGTTTGTCCTTCAGAGGGTCAACTCGACAGCCATTGAACCAGGTCACAGACTTTGCACAAACACCAGAATAAACAGATTAGGTGGATGCTGAAGCAGCAGGCTCATGCTCCAAGATTTCTGTCAGTAAGTTTGTCTCTATAGTAGGCAGCTGTAGGTCTAAAGCTTCTGCTGCTATATTGATTACTACCTTGAAAGAGGCACTCTCCTCAGTGGGGGGAGTCCAACTGTAGGGTCCAACTCTGTCTAAGGAGAAGTATCTAGGCCACTGCCATTCTGTACATCAAAGTATAGGCCAGCATCAGTGTAATGAGTGGGTGGCAAATTATCTGCCTCCGAATTGTCATCTTTATCATGCAGAACACTTGGAGCTTTTGAAAGGCATCAGAATCGGATCCGAACAAGGATTGCAATACTGTCGTTGAGGGAGAGGGCAGGGGATCAACCAAACTCAGTGCTGTGCCTTGGTACTCTCATAGCAAGATATAGGCTTGAAATGGGCAGAAAAAGGTTCCCGATTGGAAACGGGCTACAGAGTCCAATTCGCTGGTGGCACTGCTGGAGTTGTGGCTGGTGCTGGTCATAAAACTGACGAGGCCTCCAGTGCCTGAGTGGAGGCATGGTCGGTGTCGACAGCGAGCCGAGCAGAGGTCAAACAGGGTTATTCAAAGATGGAGTCAGACTCACTGGCAGAAGCATGAACTGGGGCCCCTGTGGGGCCTGATGGTGCTCAAGAGGGAGCCAACATCACCCTGAAAAGTTGTAGCATGGCCTCCCCAAAGGCCTCTATGTGCTGTGGGGGTCAACAACACCTTGGGGAACACGCGTTGTGCCTGGACCAGCCTCGCAACAGACTTGTAGTTGGGTGATGGCAGCTGAATCAGGTTCTTGGAGTGCCAGCTGCATGACTTCTTCCCTGAGTGGCGTGGTGGCACGTAGAGAAGTCCTGCTTTGACTTCTTGTGAATTTGGCACAATGTATACCTCAACTTTGCCTTCAACTTCCTGAAGATTGTAACCTAAAGTAGGACTGGAACCTGGATCAAGAGCGGGCCCACAACTTCAAGCTGGAGTGGGTCCACTCACTTTTCATGTTTAGCAACATTTTACTTTGTCTCCTGCTCCATGATCACATTCTGGCCATCAGGGAGCATTTGTCTTATTACTTCGAGTCGTGCTATGGCCCTAGGCACCACAAGCAGAAATTGACTGGATATGTGACCTACGTCTGTTTCCTGCAGTGTTTCCTACTGTGCAAAACATTTAATCCAAGAGATTTTATTGGAGTCACATGGGGACTCAAAGATCACGTTGTTCGTTAGCACAATCCTTATGTCACATGAAGGAGTTGGGAGAGCACATGATGTTTTATTTATGGGGCTTTTCAGGATAGGTATTCTGAAGAACTGTGTTGTTTGTAGGGAAGCACCAATGGCAACCAAATACTCATATACAGACGTGTCAACTCCACTCTGGAGGTCACGTCTGGAGAAGTATATAAGGTGCCATCCAAGCGTGCTGATGTGAGTTCTTTTCTTTCAAGTCCTTCGTACTCAATCGGGAGCTAACTCCTAACTTTTTCTGCTCTGTTCGCAAGCTTTTATCTCTTCAGAATGTATTCCCAGTGTGCAATGACATGTCCCTACCTAAAGCTGCAGGATTTAATCCTTGTAGGGACTGTCGCAAACAGATGTCTATCACAGATTCCTACGAGGTGTGTCTGGTATTTCTGCTCAGACCACGACTTTAAGCAGTGCAAAGAGTGTGCCCTGATGCACTGGGGAATGCGAAGCCAGCTGTACATCGCTCAGCACGATAAGGCCTGCTCCCGCTCGAAGTCGAGGACATGGACCGGTTTCCGCTCTCAGGGCCGTTCCCGTAACAGATCGTCGTCGTGTTCCAAGCTTTCGGGTAAGTCCAAATCTAAATAGAAGCACAATAAGCCAAAGCAGGTTTCATCCCCGCCTCGCCACTTTCCTTCTAAGAAGTCACAAGGAAATCAAGAAGCCCTACAGTCTTGCTCCCGATCCCCTACAGAGCCAATTCCACTACTGATACTGATGAACCCCAAATTCCCAGGGCTGTTGGGCAACACCACAACAGATTGAGGCATTTAAGGAGGCCATGCTTCATATCTTTGACACCCTGCTGGCACCCCCTGGTGCACTTTCAAGCTCCATGGCCCCGAGAAGGCGTCCAGATTACTGCAGGAGGGGAAGGCTTTGTTACACTGCCCTCCCACTTACCCATTCTGTGGAATGGACACTTTTCCATCCATAAAAGGTCAGCACACTTGCACGAATTATTGCTTTTTGGGCTTTAGTTAGAGTGCACGGACAGGGTCCAGAAAGAAAATGACGTCAGCACAGCTGGGTGGCGCCTATAAGCAGCCCAAGCCATCACTTCTGGGGCAAAGTGGAGTCAACACAAATCTGCACAATGCCACCTACTGGTGAAAAATCTGCAGCTAAATAGAGTAAACATAAGAAAGAGCAGTACTATGGGTAAGTAACTTGTTTGTCACTATGTATACTGTAAATTTAAAGTTTGAAAGAAAATCTAGATATAGGGGTTCAGGGATGGGTAACGTTTCGGAGGCAATGGATTTTTCGGGTTCAGGGATGGGAAAGGGTTTACGCTTAATGGAGAGGATTAGGGGAGTGTTTTAGTATATAGTTTTAAGTTTTAGGGATGAGTTTGTCATGCAGGTTAATTTTTTTTTTAGGGTTTAGCAATAGGTTTTATTTTGGCGGTAACGGGATTGTAGGGTTCAGGTGTAGGAATGTGTTTAGTGCGAAGGGAAGTTTTAGGGTTCTGGGGAGTGTTTTAGTATATATTTTAAGTTCTTAGGAGTCAGAGATGGGTTTTTGTTTCATAGGTTAATAGACATTTTAGAGTTTATTAATAGGTTCAGCTCTTGGGTAATGTAATTTTAGTGTCCAGGCTTGGATCTGAGTTCTTAAAAGTTCAAGGGTAGGAATGCGTTTAGGATTAAGGGGAGTTTTAGTAGTGTTTTAGTATAGGGTTTTATGTTTTTAGAGTTGAGGGATGAGTTTTTGTGTTATAGGTTAGCAGAATGTTTAGGGCATATGAATGGATTGAGATTTGGGAGCAATAGGATCAGGGGTGGGAATTGATTTTGAGGTAACATTAATTTTAGGGTTTTGGGGAGTGTTTTAGTATAAGTTTTTAGAGTTCAGGGATCAATTTTATGCTTTACAGATTAATTGAATGATTAGGACTTCGGGATGATTGAGTTTTGGGGTGGGGTAATGGGTTTTAGGGTCCAGGGGTGGGAAACATTTAGGGTTCTGGGGAGGGTTTTAGGATAGTGTTTTAAGTTTTTAGGGTTCAGTGATGATGGGGTATTTTTGCATACAAGCTTAGTTGTAAAATTATGATTCTATTTATTATGGTTATTATGTCAATAATTAATATAATCTATGGTAAGATAGACAAACATAATTATATTATTACAATTATCATACCATAATTATTATTAGAAGTATTATTAGTATGTATGTTACTATTACTGTTATTACTTTAGTTCCTTATGATATCTTTGTTTTTATTAGTTTTAAAATAGTATTAAAAGTGTAACTATCATTAATGTTTATTATTAAACATATAATAATTATTATGTACATTTAAGTAGTATGATTACTATTACAACCTAATTATATTCAAGTTAAAATCAGTATTAAAAAGTACATATATGTATAACATGGGGGGGGGAGGGGTGTACACTAAAAAATGTAAATGATACCTACCATAAGCGAAGTAAATGCACTCCCGATGTAAAAACCCAGATAAACTTACTGTGACATAATGACTCCTGATGTACTGGTATGCAAAGTAATAACTGATATTCAAGTGGTCATATTAGCTAAGAAGAGTTTGTGATAAATCATCTCACTGCAGCCCCAGTGATCATATTTCATCTGGTAGCATAAAGGCACTTACTTTCTTTCTCAGACAGGGGCCTGTTTGCATATAGTGAGAACAACCATTAAGTCAGCCTCCAAATGACCTGAAGCACATAAGAATCTTTTTTTAATTTTTATAACACATTTTATTGAGCTTTTGGTGCATCGCATGTCAACAAAAAAGTACAACCAATTGTCCTACAAGGCCCTTTCACCTCGCCACAATCAATGTATTGATCTACACACACATCATATAAGTTTCCCAGCTCATCCATCTAGAGATATCCCCAACCTCTTGTCCAAATATTCCACATTTGTATGTACGGACCTCCATATCCAGGATTTGTCTTGTCATGGCGATGGATTCAGGTACAATACCTTGGTACCTTCCCCATGCTGACCATATCTTAATATGTTTGGTCGGACAGCCTCTTGCCACGTAGATCGGGCTTTCCAAGATCATGCAGTGGTCAAGCCCTCTGCGCCACTCCTCCAGTGATGGGAATTCCATATCCTTCCAGTGGCGGGCTATGTCTTGCTTTGCCACCACCAATCCCACCTACAGCAGTGCCAGCTTGTATCTATTGGAGTTCAGATCCCCAGTGATATATGGAAGAACCAATTTAGGGTCCAGCCTCAGTGTTAGGCCAAGGACCAACCCCAAGCAGTCAAGTATCGCCTCCTAGTATAATCTGATCCTAGTGCACCCCTATACTGTATGTACCATATCTCCCTCTGAAAAGGAGCACCGAAGGCAAGACAGGTCGGCTACCACTCCCCATCTTCCATAGCCTGAGTCTTGTAAAATACGCTCTATGGAAATATTCCATTTAATTAAGAGCAGCTTAGCTGCAATGACCGACTCTCGGCGCCTCCTGGCCTCCCTCCATTCATCTGCCTCCTGGGGTCCCAAATGTTGTTTACAGGCGGCACACATTGCCTCATGGAGATCTGCAGCATTGTTTAATATTGTCATGTATGCCTTGGTTATCTTGTGTTCGCCTAAGAGAAGCTTGGTTTCTAGGAGACTGAAGTCGGGAAAGACCTCCACCACTGCTATGTAGGGGATGAGGGTGTGTCTCCGCTGTAACTAGCAGAAGAATTGGGTGTGGTGTAACTGATATTTCTCATGAAGTTCCTGGTAGGATTTTATTACCTCCCCATGCATCAGATCCCCCCCACAGTGGAGATACCTATGAGATTCCACCCACAGAATCTCTCTAACACCCCCACCTGAGCCAGTGGCTGTCGCTCCCAGAAGCGTGTCTCCCCATCAAGCACCCTTCCCAGTTCAGTGTATCTTTCCACATCTTCAGTAGTAATCTGGTGGCTGAGAGCAGTGTTGGGTCTAGTTGCCCTCCGTACAGCAAGTGTGTTATCGAAACCCAGTTCAATGCTCATTTCTTGGAGGCAAACGTAGGGATGTCCTGCGTATCATATAGCCATTTGCTTATGATGAGCAAGTAGGATGCCCTACATTAGGATTCCATATCTGTGGCTGCTATTCCTCAATCAGAAGTGGACTGGAAGCACTTGAGGTGGGCTACCCATGGCACTCCCTGATTCCACAGGGGATTCCGGAGAGAGGAGTTGACCTTATCAAAGAATGTGCTTGGCATATCGAAGAGGAAATTCTGTAACTGGTAAAGAAAGCAAAGTAAGGTCACCATTTTAAAGATTGCGGATCTCCCCAGGATCAACAGGGATAGGCATGACCAATATCTTGTGTCTGCTACCATTTTGTCTATCAAGGGCCTAATATTACGCTCCCATGCCACGCTAACATTTGGGGTGATGTATACCTCTAGATATCGAAAGCCTTAGCGGACTATTTGCATGTCCCCCTCCCAGGCCAAAACACAGGGTGCTGCATTAATCGTGAATAGGGATGATTAGGAACTGTTAATGTGCAGACATCTGGCCAAAGAGTCTGAGGATTTGAAGGATGCGTGGGCACGACAATGCAGGGTCAGTCATAAGGATGAGGACAATGTCCGCATATATGACCACCCTATCTGAGATTCCGAAAACCCACTCAAAGTCACCTGGGCGTCTATACGGATCCAATCTGCCAGTGGCATGATGGGAATGGCAAACAATAGAGGCAACAGAGGGATTCCCTGGTGGGTGCCACACTGTATCAGGAATTGGTCAGATGTCAAGACCCCCACAAGGAAAGCTGTCAAAATATTAGAGTTGAGGAGCTTGACGTACCTCAAACGTCCGTCCGAAGTTTAGCCTTCTAAGCAGGGTGAACAGTTACTCCCATACCACCGAATCAAATGCCTTTACAAATTCCACCAAAAGGATCCCTGCCAGTCTGTCAAGGCTATCCACCAAAGCCAGAGCATTGCAAAGCCTTTGTACATTGTGCTGTGTGGCTCGTTCGGGCATAAAGTCAGAATGGTCCAGCCGGATCAGGGAATGGATCACTGTAACTAACCTATCCGCCAGGGGTTTAGCCAATATTTTGACTTCTACATTCAGAAGTGATGTAGGCAAATATGATGAACATGCATCCGACGATCTTCCCCGCTTGGGGAGCACAACTATTTCGGACCACCGGAGGTCCGGTTGCAGCGACCCGCAATCCACTGGTTCCTGAATAACCTCTCTCAAGGGGTCTATGAGTTTGCCTGAATACCGTTTAAAAAATACCGCTTGCCACTTTTCCAGATTTCAAATGACCAATGCACCTGACATCTCGGCTGCAGAGAGGTCATCCTCCATGGTGTCCCTCTCCTCCCCAGATATGCCCCTCAGGGTACGTCTCCCAGGAATCTTTCTGTTTCAGTTAAAGGCTTCAAAGACTCCATATCTGCATGGGAATAGAGAGGAGTAGCGATTCGCGAGCTGTTCAGCGATAGCTGCGCCCCCTTGTAATGTGTGTCATCCACCCAGGCCAGTAATATATGCAAAAAGGGAATGATGTGCGAAGGATTGACAAAGCTTGTGTGGCAACGCGCTCAACTTGCCCTTCCCGCTTTGATATATATGCGGCTCTGTGAAGCCATTCATGCCCATTTTTCTCTCCGCTTAGTATTTGGTTGATCATCATCTGGGAACAAGTAATATCCCTTAGTATGTCTGGTGGGCGAATTTTGAGATATCGCACCTCTAGCTCTACGATTCATGCTTCCAGTTCCATCACCTCTCATTGCTGTATGCCGCTGTGACCCGTTTGGTAGCTAATAATTTTACCCTGTAGAGTGGCCTTCGGGGCCTCCCACAGTGTCCCCGGGGATTGTACCGAACCTCAATTTTTGGCGATGTATGCCTCGGTCACCTCCCTGATGAGCGCTCTACAACCATCCTCCTGCAGCGAACAATTCCACTGGGGAGGTGGGGGGCGGTAAATACCAGGGTGTCTCTGTAGGTCACCTGCATGTTCGGGGGAGCCACCCTCTGGGGATGGCAAAACTATATCTGGGACCTGAGATTCAGAACTTAACAAACCCCCAACTTCATGCCCCCCTTTCCTATATTTTGTGAACATTAAGTATCAGTCGCGGGGGCGACGCCAACCGGACATCCAAACAACCCTCATAACAGTGATTAATCTCTCAACTATCCTCCCCTAGAAAAGAAAGTTAAATCAAAAGGAAAAAAGAATAACGCACGCACAGTCAGTTTTCTCCATTGTGTGATGAGGGGGGGGGGGGAAACTTTGCGGGTGAACGTAAAGTCCCTGCTCTTTCATGTGTCACCCCAAAACAAATATGAGGTCCTCCAGCCCTTAATATCTACTAAATTTTGAGTTAGTACCCTTAATCCTTGCAGTTACTGCCCCGAGAGTTTGCAGTCGGTCTGTTTCTGCTTGGGTGTGGCCCCGTCTGTCCAGTGACTAAGGTATTGTCTGCAGTCCGGTGTTTCTGCCCTGTTCCGCACTCCGCTTTTCACCCCTCCCAGGATCATGTCACCGGAAGTCATCTTGGGTGCAGGGGATATGTGTTCTCTCAGGACATGCCAAATGAGAGCGGTTCTTATTGTGTGGACGAGTTCTCAGCCATCCAGATAATCGCCGAGTTTCCAATGGTGATGAGTGATCGTTACCAAATGGTGGGGGGAGTATTTGGTCGGGTCACTTTTCTCTCATCTATCCACTCCCATATCTCCTCAGGAGTTTCAAAGAATGAAGTGCAGGCCTGAAAATGACCCCGAGTTTGACAGGGTAGAGGAGCATCTAACGGATATTAAGGCTAGGTAACTTCAGTTTGGCCGCCACAAACGACTGATGGTGTTGCTACGAGTGAATCGTAGGACAGCTTCCCTGTCATGATAGTTAAGCAGCCGGGCGAGCTGGGGCACCTTGCGGCAGCTTCCGTACAAGCGCCCTGTGCACCGGCCCCCGGGAAAACATAAGGATAGTGTTCCGAGGGAGGAGGTGTTGTAGTCATTTCTCTAAGACCTCTTCCAGGGATAGGTTTTCGCATTGCTCCAGGAAGCCTACTACAAATCAGAGATTATTTCTGCGGGCTCTGCCTTCTGCATCTTCCACCCTTAATGTCCCAACTTAAGAGACTGGAACAGAGGAGAATGGATGTCTACATTGTAGCCATTATTGTCTTTCCTGCTCGATATACACTCCTCCTGCTTTTATGATCTGTTGCAGTGCATGTTACCCATGGTCACTCATCAAAGTCACAATCAAAGTATTCAAGCTTCTGACAACAGTCAGCCTGTGAAAGCAATATTATTGCCAATAGTTAGCTAGAAACAGTTCATATTCTTTGAGTCGACTAAGATGGTAATTTTTCACATGCTTTACAGAATTCTGCACCAGGATCAAAGCCAGCTGAACACAGAACAATGTAGTCAAAGAGAGAAGCAGGCAAAACTCCCTCATTGACACATGGTTCAGTGGAACAATCTTTGGGGAGAAAGCGTCAGTTAGATACATAGAGAGGGCAACAGTACGGCTCACTAGCCAAATAGCCTAGTTAAAAAATAGAACAAAAAAGCATCCAACAAAATATTTAAAAAAAAATACTGTATGCAATCAAAAATAAAGGAAATCTCAAAATGTTTAACAATAAAGAACCTCAAAAAAATGTGAGCTGTTAAACTAACAAGTGATTAGCGAACTGCTCAGTGAGTCAGTAGCACAGGATTATACTTCCCCAATGTGTAAAATAAACAAGATGTGATAATAATTGAGTTGCAAACCAGGCACACTCTTAGTTTGTCCATGTGCATAATCCCTAAACAGAAGATTTACTCAATTCCCCCAATCACTCAGCATGTTTTAGTTGAGAAGACGAAATAAAACAGTGAAGAAGGCTGCATTTTTCAATGCTACTTTAGTTCCTGTAATTAGGGTTATATAATGTTATATTATGTGTGATGCACAACATAAAAGAATCACAGAATCTAAATATGGAAAGGGTGTAAAGGAGCTCAGAGCAGTCCAGTCAAATTAGTCAAGTCTTAGTCAGTTTTAAAATCAGATACGCATTCACTATTCCACCAATTCAGCAGGCCACATTCTGGCACTATTACAGAATGTTACAGATGTGCCAAGCTGATTGACTCGCCAGTCCAAACACAGTAGCAAGCCAACACCCAGACTGTACTGTACAGAACAGACTGCTTTTAGGGCAAAAACATTAATTTTGACAGAGGATGGTACTTAAATGGCACATCGTCTGTAAATAGTAAGACAGGTAGCCTAACTATGGAAAAGAGTGATTAAGTGAGTAATCCAAAGTCCCCGTGTGTGGCAGGGATGCCATCATGAAGTATTAGACCCTTTTAAAAAAAAATAGAGGAAGACATGCCAGTGACACCGTGGCAGAAGCGTGAATGCAATGTAGCGAGTGATTTGTACCTGAATGGTACTTTCCTCATATATGAGGAAGAAGGGGAACTTTTCAGTATTGGAGTTCTTACAGTGCATGCATTCGGCGAGGGCAGCTCAGGACTTCTAGAAAATTGTGCCGGAGAGCATGCAAACAATGGAGGTACTAATAAGTGTAGTGCAGGGAAAGAAATAGGGAACAAACGTGTAGAAAGCCCAGCAGAAGATAAAGGGGTTCAGGCACATCTGGCCAGAAAACGGATATAACATTAAGACTACATGGCATGACTGGGGGAGTGCCCACACAATCCACACACCGGTGCTTGTTAGCAATGCTATCTGAAAAGAAAAAAAGTAAAGATAAAATGTATGTTTGATGCTATGGGACTTACCTTGACAGATAGCAATTCACTGGCTATGTGTGAAGCTGCCTACCTGTGCGTGGGTAAGGGATGTAGAGGAATAGGGAGTAGCTGAGGAGAGCAGAATGAAAAACGGCTGAAAAGGTGACAAACAGAGGACTTGGCAGAATGGAGAGTTATACTACAGGAGGTGCTGGACCCTACAGATACCAGGCCAACTTAGATGAGACACTGCATAAGCCACATACGGTAAATATGAGCATGGACAAATGAAGGCAAAGAGGCATATGGAGGTGAGAACTGAAGATGAAATGAATGTGATACCATGTCGGATGAGTAAGGGCTAGCACAAGAGGGCAGCCAAGGTGTGAGATTAGATCAGAGATATTGCAAAAGGGGTGCCGCTGGTATCTGATATAGGGAAAAATGAATAGAAGGAACATGTAATAAGCATTCACAAATGACAATCCAGGACTGAGCAGTTCTAACATTGGGTCTGGAAGAGAAACACTTCTGCTATGAACTGATGCACTGAAGAGAGCGCTGCTGTTTTGTGTGTATGACAAGTCTGCACTGTATAATCTTTTGAGAAAAAGATAGTTCAAGAAAATGACATTTGTTGCAAAGAGTCCTTGGCCAGTTAGAGTAGAATAAGCCAAATATCGTATTGTGTAATTAGGAGTGTTGACTATAGGCCTGATTTAGATTTTGGCGCGACTGGTCCCGCCGTCACTTTTTCGGCGGTCTTCCCGCCCACTGACTTGGCGGTCTGCCCGCTCGATTTAGATGTTGGCTGGTCAATGGAGGGAAGACCTCTGCAGTCCTGCCGCCTCCACCAGAATCTTTCTCCCGCTTCCAAGGCGTCAGAGGCAGAAGCTGCTGTCGGAGGCAGTCCCATCAAGATTTCTGCCATCCAGATTACGATGTGCATTTTCGTGGAGGCAACTGTGGTGGGGAAACCTCAAAGCGCGAGTTGGCTGAATCGATGAAAAAGAGGTGAAAACACACCTTTTTTTGGGGGTCCCACCAATGAATCCATCTTGAACGCCACTGTCCAGGTCCTTCCTGTGCTGTCGCTACTTGACCACGATGCTCAGCCACCCCATTGTCGCCAGAATCTATGGTAAGCTTTTGTGTGGAGTGTGGGTGTACATTCATTCAGTAGTGCATGTATGTTGTTGTATTGCAAAGCTATATGTAACAACAATGGGCATTACACATTACCTACATGTACATTATGACAGATTCACAACCAATATATGTGTATTGAGATGAAAATAAGTAGTACTTACCTGTCTCCACGCCACCATGGCCTCTCTCCATCAGGATTCCACCGCCAGGACACTGCCAGCAGAATGGGAACATCTAAATCTGCTCGGCGCAAACCCGCTGGCATGACGGCAACGGTGTACTGTTAGCCAGCAGAGAGGACCGCCGCGTTCTCCTGTCTATTGCCGCAACATCTAAATACGGCGGGCGGACCGCTGTCAGCTTGACAGAGTACTTGGGACTGCCGCCGCGGCAGGCGGTAGCCAAGATCTAAATCAGGCCTTAAATCTTCACCTGAAATTATTTGATAGAAAAATATGCCTGAAATAGAACTTGTATTTAGACTTAGACATTTAAAGAAGCTTAGGTAAGCCTAAGACATGTGCATACACCAAGCCTCCTATCATCTCAAGATATAAAAACAATCTGTCAAATGAGCACGACTAAAGCTTTCAGGATCAAAAAACAAACCTTAAAAAGTTCATACAGGTCCTCCTCTAGATCCTTGACAAAGTTTGGGTCAGACATCTTTGGTAGAATCAGTTCTTTGATTTCTTGAGAAAAGGGAACTTTGGCCTGCGGCAGCCAGGCCCAATAAAAAGGATCTGAAGACCAAGTGAAAAGAAAGCACATCAGTGAAACAGTCACAACAGCACCAACCATTTACAAAATAAGTCTTGCAAGAAACAAAGATACAATTGCAGGTTTAGTAATGAGCAACAGATAGGTGGCAGCAGTTCCCCAGGAAAACACGAGGCAGGAAGAGTGAGTCAGCAAGGACAATATTTCCGGTTCCTCCAGGCTTCATTGGTAAAATACAACTTTGTATAATGCTCGCTTAATACCGCTTGTGTAACTCAAACACCGCTATAAATTATCTGGTATATTTCACACAGGTCTTAGCCACTTTAAACCCTGTAACCTATGACAATCTTCCACACTCCTATTACCATGATTTTATGATTCCCTTTGTAAAGTCGTTGGGGATCCTGGGCTTGTCGGTAATTAATGGGAAGTATTTAACGTGAGTACTGCTGCTTACCAATGGCGTTCCGGGGCCACCAATACTACGAAAATTAAATAACCATGTATATATCTTTGGGCACTTGGCACTATGGCATTACGTAGTGAGGGTAAGCAGTCAAGACGTATACCAGGAAGAGTAGGGATTACATAATCAGATCTAGTATGACAGAGTCAATAAGATGTAATAACATAAGTATTCAGTCAGTGAAGTAACAAAGAAAGATGAGACTTTTATTCAAAGGAAAGTAACATCAACAGTTAAAAAAGGTACACAAAAAAAACTGGATGGTGCTAGCACTTTGGGTACGAATGCGACTCAATGTTATACCATGGAGTTGGCCTCAGAAACTTTAAGATCATTCGGGCTCCATCTAGTGGAAGGGGTATTTTTTTAATGTATGCAAGTTTGAGATAGGGATAGAGTGCGCGCTATGTAACAAAGTTCTTGATGAGACCTAGCACTTCAAAAGGCTTTGAATTGTGGGGTTAGCTTCCCATGTAAGTCATGCAACACAACATCTAAATTTGGAACACAGTCCCACCTAAACTTGTGTTTATGGAGGGTGTGGGTAAAGTCTGGGGCATGGTAGCCAGTAAAGTTCATGGAATTCTACTAGTGCATGGTCTACTCCAGTTCCTAACTGAACCTTCAAATGTATTTTTTTAAATGTTTAAATGCTTGTAGCCTAGCAACACTATTTGATATCCTAATGTGGCAAAATGTAAGGGGGTAAGATTTCATGAATGGGTGGCTGTGGTCAGGAATTTCTAGTGGTGAGGCACTAATGGGTAGTAGGGTGTCCACTGGATTCCCAAGGCTGCGCCAGTTCAATGGGAGATTGAACTTCGGGGACAGGGTACAACTGCAATTATATACAGCACTATCTCTGAAAGCTTTAAGAACAGTAAAGAGAATTCCAATTTCCAGAATAACCACGGATATTCTACAGAATCAAACCACATGCTGGTGTCGGGACGACTGAAGATTCAAAGTCCCTCTTGGAATGGATGGAACCGGGCCAAATGACCTAAGGGCTCTACGTTGGTTAAGCATGGTGTACAATCAGCCATATCATTCTCTAGAACATTTACTACAGCTCCATATGCTGTTAGTATTAATTTCTTCTGCTGACCAGCTGGGCCACTGTGATCTTGCAATTCCTGAACAGTCTCTGTTTCACTAAATGCCCTCCTTGCGGATTCACCAGTCAGCTGTGATCATTGCAAATATTCCAGAGATCATGACAGCTCTTTTCTGGGGAGACTCAGTCCTGCTCTTCTTACATGTAAGTAAGCAATTCTTCTCTCCACAGATCCCAGCAGCCCAGCTTCAGATAGACATTCACCCTAGCCTAGCCGGTCAGCATGTAAGGAAAGCAATGACCCAGACGAGATTCAGCTTCAGGCAATATGTGTGGTCTACACTTTTATAGCCGGTCAGCTGAGGTCCAAGTGATATACGAAGTTCCGGCTCAACAGTGCCAGTATTTATCTTCACTCTGTGGACAAGACAGGAAGAAAGGGCCAACCAGATGGCAGTCTTTTCCAAAGTTCAAAGACTTACTTTGTTTCCTAATAAATTGGACTGGTCATGGTAATTATGTGTACTCCGAGCCAGACAGAGCACAGCAAAGATCAGCAACAGAAGAAAATAAATGGGAGAAGGGTGGGTTTCACTCTAGGAGGGAAAACAACAGATAGAAAAATGGGTGCCCCTCTCCCATTTACCATGTTATGCTAATGTTAGTGGGGGGGGGAATTCGCAGAAGAGACTGGGCCTGATTCACAAAGTTAAGTTACACTTCTGAATACATTTATACTTTGTAGTAAGTTTACTACTTTCGGTATTCACAAACTGAGTGAAAACTTACTACAAAAGTGTAAGTTACATGTTTCCACTACCAGAGTAATGCAATTGGCTTTCTCTTATGTGCGTCACCCCCTGAACCTCTCCATGAACCTCCCTGAGCCCCTTCCCCGTCCTTCCCTATATACCACTCTTACTCCTCCATAATCCCATCCCCTTAATAGTAAGTCTGCCCCTTTTCCCACTCACTCCTGTGTCCTTCCCACATTGACTACTAAAATGTATACTTACATGTGCAGAGACTCTGCAGTCAGGGCAGAGAACAACGCAAACACAAGTATAGGTAAAACATACATTTTGTTGTACCTTTACTAGTAAAAACTGTACTACAAAGTGCAGTTTATGAATCAGGCCCTATGTGTTTTTCCTCCAAAGTTCAAGTACAAAGTGGCAGAGGAACCTCCAGCTTAAGCAGCCATGAACACAGAATTGAAATGTTCATGTCATGTGAAATAACGCACACATATGACACACAGTTCATTCATATGTTGCTGCACATATAAGAAGGGCAAGGAACTCCAGTCACAATGTCTAGGCCATCTTAACTGCAGAGTAGTAGTAGGCTCCTCACAGAAGTACAGGTAAAATTGTACCAGTGGACTAGTAATCACTGCCATAACCAGCAATTACCACATATTCTGGGATCAGAAGAAAGCAGTCTCACCATAATCTATCATTCTGGATCAAGCAGGTTTAGCATTGAATTACTATGCCCAATGCATATCTGTAATATTTAACTGCACTTTCAGTAAAGAGTGTATTGGTTTATTTTTAGCAGAAATCTTAAAGTAGTGAATGAGAAAGAAAATATGGATTATTCACTCATTAAAGTGATTATTACAGCTTGCTAACTAAACACAAGAATCACGGCTCTTCCAGCTAGCTCAAACAGACAGACGTATAACAACTGCTGAGACAAAATATTAAAGTACATTTCAGAGGGGTCTCCAATTAGCAGAAGAAATTAAAACTTTATTGATAATCTGGCAAGTGCCAAGACAAGGGCTTCAGATCTGAGTCGTTAGTAGGTAGGATTGTTGAGCCCTTTTGTACAGATGGAAAGCTGGGAAAATATCCTAATTTGTTTTGCCAGTACCATACATCTTTATAGAGAAACTGGAAAAGCGACTGAGCAGAAGAAGGTGAAGAGGCTCTTGTGACTACGGCGTGAGATATGCCTATGCGACAAATGACTACTTTTAGAAACCAACACACACAAAACAACCTAAACATAAATAAAAGGACTGAAAGCAAACTCACAGCACTTGAGGAAATTGCTACAAAATGGAAAATATAAGGTGGGTATGAGCTACCTGTGCCAAAAAGTGTATGGTACATGATAGAATTCTCACAGCGCATAAAAATATGCACCTACAATTAGTAGAAAAAATGGAGCTGTACAAGCCACATTCTCTCCAAACATGAATTACTCCTGTCGTGAAGAAATTTAATTTGATACACATTGCGTTCTGCACAACAAGCATGCAAATCATTTCTCAAAACAATTTTTCATGCCAGGTGGGGAACAATGCAAGAAACTATAGAGAATAATGGAAACGTAAATGAAGACAAAGCTTCAAGGCAAACCCTAATAATTGTCCAGAGAGTCATTTTGTATAAGACACCGGCTTACGCACTCCTAATGGCTTCCTTGTCTAGTCACAAATGAAATTTGCAGAAATAAATACAAAATATTAGTTACTTATAAGAGATCAACCACGTGTTATCATTATCTCTTAAGGCCTCAAACAGAAAAGTACAACCTTTAAGAAAAGAAGAAGTACAAAAGGCACATGCATTTCGAAACAGTTTTTTGGTTAGCCCAGCAAAGAAGATTTTATCAAAACTAAAATAAGAAACAGTCTTACGGGGAACTCCAGAAGTTGCAGTGACATTTAATAGCATTTTCTGTTTTGCATTCAGGGTTGCCAAACCAACTGCTCCCTATGAACTTTTAATTGTGAATGCCACCACACAACCCAATCCAGCTCTTCTGAGTGTGTATGGGACTTTCCCAGCTACCCCAGTACAATGGTTTTATTTCTTTTTCGCTTCCTTTCTCCATTAACATCTGCCACATACAGAAGTATGTTCCTCTTATGTTTTTTAAAACATAGTCAAAACTATAGACGCCTTGCTGCTGGCTATGCACCATACACCTTTAAAAACACAGAATTAAGTGTTAATAACACGATGCATTCCTGCTCGAGTCCAGAGAAAAGTCACTGGAGAATCTCTCATTCTGAACTTCCAAAATCAGAGTTTATAAACAATGTGCGGAAACAAGGTTTACTAGAGAAATTTTACAAAACAGTGAACCCCCCCAGGAAATGGCAACTCATTTTTAACTATTATGTATGGTCTGTAGCCATTAAGGAGGTACAGACATTAGCAGACTTGGCAGCATATTGGCTAGGCCATATAGCTAAACTGGATTTAGGGTTCGTGTTTTTATTATGCATTGTAGACTGAGTAAAGCACAAAATGATGAGTAAAACCACCATACTGTGAACTACTCTTCAACATTCACCTCAAGGTTCTTCACGACGTTGTATAAACCGGCGGAAGCATCCATGCCTACAGTGACAACAAATATCGCTGCTTCAAAACAACATTCAAGATGAAATAGGACACCTCCAATCAAAACAATTAGGGCCAGATGTACCAAATTCATATTTTGCATTTCCTAAATAACGATTCAGTTTGAATTGCTATTCAGGAAATGCAAAATGGTATGTACAAAATTAGCGAATTCCTAATAGTGATTCCTACAGAGTAGGAATCACTATCAGAAAATCGCAAATAGGAAATGCTATTGCATTCTCACCTGTGGGCCAAATAGGAAAGGTTAGTATTTCCTAAATTGCGATTTCCTAATAGGAAATTACAATTTAGGAAATCCAAGCCCAAGGGTGCGTCTGGGCTTTAGGCCCCCCTGGAGGCACCCTGAAATTTGTAGTGCACGTGGAAGTGCACATATGCCCTAGGGGCATATGTGCCCTGCAGGTCACATTAAAAAAAGAATTTTTCAATGCATTTTTTAATTTTGCACAAGGTTACCATCGACTTTGAGTCAATGGTAATAGCATTTCCTAAATGCCCAATTCGCATTTAGGAAATGCTTTGTACATGTGACTTAGGAATCGCAAATAGGTAATCCCTATTTGCGTTTCCTAATTCGCGGTCGCAATTTCTATCTGGTAGAAATCGCAAATTGCTACCAATTTGTGGCTTTTGTACATATGAAAAGGCTGATTTGCATTTTTTAACAGGCTGAAATTGCAATTCAGCCCGTTAAGAAATGCAAAAAGCTTTTGTATATCTGGCCCTTAGTGATGTAGACAAAGATTAGACAGAATCCCTGCAATCCCTCATAATCCTTACAACCCTCTACACATGTTTCTTTATGTGTACGCACTTAGTTTTAGCAAAGATAATGATTAAAAAAAGTCCACATGGCAAAAAATACCCAATTATTCACAACTACATCTTAAATAAATGAAAACTAAAATAATAAACTCAGCAAAGCACAAAAAAAGTTTTTAGACTACATTCATCTCTCCTGCCCCTGGATATTTCAGAGCCAGAACTGTTTAATCATCTCCAACAGCCAAGTTCTTGAATACCAAATCAAGTTTGTCTCTTTACGGAGAAAAGTGCACATTCTGGGTTTGAGCAGTATGAACCTTTGAGATTTGTGTTTTCTATAAAACAAAAACTTCACAGCAAATGCTGTCAAATGAATTTTGTGGAGTCTGGTGTTTCTAACATATCTTATCTCCTTTCAATAAACACAATTTTTAAACTATGATGTGAACTATTTGTTCTGTTTCGATTGATGGACCGCCTGATATGTATGTATGTATGTATGTATACTCCATGATTGGTGAAGTTTCTATTTTTGTCTGCAGTGCTCCAATACAATACAATATTTTATATATATATCAGCGGCTTCATTCCTACATAAGTAACAAGATTGGCACTCCAGTTAGTGCTTCCAAAAACTGATATGCTTCAGGTGAAATAAACGTAGCAAAGGTATATTTTGTGACAAATCCACACAACACCAGTAACCGGACTTCAAAAGGAACTTACATGCTCTCCAAGAGTCTGGGTGTTTCAAAGGGAAAGCTAATCCATTGTCTATAGCAGCAAGCTTAATGATCGGTTCTTTCACCATCACCCAATCTGTATCCTAGGAGACAAAGAGAATTCAATGAGAAAGCTTTACTTGGTGATCAGTGGTCACATTGGAATCCGGAGAGTAACTGCCCAAACTCTTTCAGCAAACCTTTTCAAACTTCTTCAGTGGTCCAACATTTCGCTAGAAATGCAGTATCAATGAGGAAAGCCCATCTAAAAATAATGAAACCCATCAATCCATTCCCTTACATCTATGTCCACAACCTCACCCATCACATCCCCACCCCAAGTTTGAGGCCCTCTCCAACCCCTTTCCCTCACATAGTTCATTTTTATGCAAGAAAGAGGGATGTAGAGAACATCAAGGGCAAAAATACAATAAAAGAGGCCAATTGAATGATAGCTTGTAGAGAAATAGCTTTCAGCTGGCCCTACCAACTTGCCAAAGGTATACATCTTCTCCCCAGAACCGCAAACATAAAATAAGCGTCACTAAAACCGTAGTCTTGGTTTTCATATAGTCAAACATTTTTTTGAATGTACTAGTGATGTCTTAGTTTGATCTCAGAGACATTTTAAACCCAGGACCTGGATTGTAGGGACTGTAGCACTTACCTCAACAAAGTGTAAGGTAGTTTCCACCTTAAGGTAAGAACTGCACATTTGTGGACAGCATAAACGCTGGGATGGTGCCACACTGATTCCGTGCACCCCCTTAGGATATGGTGTCCTATAGACCAGCTAGCTCACAGTGCCACCCTAAGCCCCCATAAACCTAGTGGGGCAGCAATTGGCTTCTGGTAACCACTGAACATGACAGCCCCGGTCCCCCAGGATGCGTGGTAACAGATATAGAACCATTTTGCTCAGACGCTCATGCTCTAGAAATACACAGAGGGACGCTTTCAATATTTTATTGAACCAGCGCGATTCTTGTATAAAATATATGTGCTGCAATGATCAATAGACGGAAGCAAATTAAAGATACTAAAAGCACCAGAAAAGTGATCAGAATAAAAAGCTCCACCATGGTGGTAAAACAATGTATATATGCAGGCATAAAATACAATATAGAAAATTGGTCGTACTCCTACTATGCAGTTCCTAACCGAAGTGTCTAGGGTGAGTGTGTGTATGTATCTAGCCAAGAATCCCCGTACTGGATGGTTCAACCCCGGTTACCTGATGGGAAAGAATGTAAGTCCCTGCCACGAGCTGGACACCTTGCAAAGAAAACAGCAAGCTGCAGGGCCGAAGACTCAGCATGTAGAAACCTTGCCAATATAAGCAAAGCGCTCCTCTGCCTAAACTCGGAAATGCTTATTTATAAAGAAAAGCATCCTTGCGAGTCCTGTGCAGGCTAGCATTGCTTTGGTCTATAGACCGCCATGTCACCCCGTGGATGAAAATTAGAACAACATTTCACAATGTGTCTCGAGACCTTGTACGTAGTGTTCAAGGAATCGTGATAATGCTAGGCGGAGCAGAATCTGTATGCTAAGCAGTTTCAGAGAAGAAACTAATCCAAAACTGTCACACACGCAAATGTGTGTAAAAGGTTAGTGTAAAGGGAAAGGCAACTTAAGAAAACATGTCCATTACAAAAGATGGCGTTGGTTCTATGTTTGCCTACTTCAGACATATAACAAAAGTTGTGTAGGCACCCTTGAAATGCTGTTAGTATAGTAAACACAGGATTATGAGGTAGGGGTCCAAATGAAGGTCCCACCTACAAGTCTCACCCACACAGGTGTAAGGGAATTCAGACTCAAATTGGGTGGCACAGGCACACCTGCAGCTGATGGAAGCTTAACAAAGGAACACTCCTTTGAGAGGAGAGAAGGGAAGAAACACAAATTGAGTGTGATAGCACAGCTCCTGCTACCCGGAAGCTCTCCTTTTCTGCACCCCATATCTTTAAAGCATGGCAGTGTCATGCTTGACACCCATATCCCGAGTCCAGCTACCCAACAACTTTCCTCACCTAATTCCAGGGTCCACAAAGCATGGCAACGTCCCTTTATTCACCCACTGAATTTACCCAGCAGTTCTCCACTTACATTTCTCATGCAAACAACACATACCATTGTTGTGTTATCCTGTAACTGAACACAGCATCAGTTTGATTCTCATCTTATTCCGCCACCTATTAGTACAAAAAATTCTATTTTGGGGGTCAATCATACATACAGTCATGGCGCTCTTGATTTTGAGCATAAGCCGACAACGCTCCAGTAAGCAGTCACCATCTTCCAGCTCTTTTTTTTTTTTTTTAATATAGTGCTTGTGAGTGTGTACTAATTCTAAGCTGTGTTACGATATAGCACTAATATATAAGAGTAAACCCATTCTAAATTTGTAAGTGTGTATTCGTTTTGTAGCAGTATTCCTCTCTTGTAGTGGAGGCTGTGAAATGAGAGCAGTGGCAAATAAATGTTTTAACACAGGCTGGCCTACCTGAGCTCCACTTTGAGATTATGTAACCACACAGAGTTTTTTTAACAAGTATTTATATGACCATATTGCTGCTGAACAAATTTCAGTTGTGGTCCTATTACCAATCACTGTAAGCTCCTTTCGTGTGCAGTGTGTACTTGGCTTTATTTCCCGTGCTGCACAGCGGTAATGTTTGCACAATCCACCTAGTTCTGTTAGTAACTGACATTCCGATTACTTCTGGTGAGTGAACCACAAAAGAAGTGCGTTATTGTCAGTAGCTTTGTTTCTCGGTCATCCAATGTATGTACAGCATTTGCTTCATGTGTACTTGACTGTTGGAAGAAAGATGGTAATTATGTTTTTTCTATTAATATGAAAACACGATTCTACATTGGGAATGATTTTTTTTACTTATTCTCTTAACCACATTATCTTTATGAATGTGCAGGTAGTTCATAGACATGGATTCACAAAAAATGGCAGGGGTAGTGGAAGTGACCTCACACATCCTTTGACCTCAGTAACATCATAGGAAGTAACATCATACGACCTTTGACCCCAAAGTTAAGGATCCTATAATAAGTGCACAAAAATGTATAGATTAACATAGAAGTTACTAATTCAAATAAATGTTCATTTTAGATACCACCTGTTGTTTTAATTAGAATGATGACATGATAAGTAAGGGAAACATGCCACATTTGTTTAAGTTTGAAGCAGAGGCCATTGTGCTACGAAACAAATAACACTATGAACCAAAATTAGGTCTACCATCAAATGGACATGATGTAATAATTCCCCTAATGCACATCAAAATGGAAAATGCTTTGATACACTGCAGGAAAAAGCTTTAAAAAAATGAAATATAAAGCAATAGTTGTTATATCCACCTGTATTGGTTCATATGGACAGTATATTGACTATGAGCTATGTTATTGACAATTACAGTATTTCTTATCATTATTAAAAACATTTTGATTTCTGATCACTTAAAAAGGCAGGGTCACTCTTGCTAAGCACAAAGGTGAAGGCTTTGTTCAAAGAGATTTTTCATGTATTCATAGTAATGATACATAAGTTGTTCAATAATATGTGTTTTTATTTCACTATTGAGTTTATCCAGAAGAATGCACTTTGCTCTGATAAATTTAGTTATTTTACTGAACTGGTTACTAGTTTGAGCAGCAGAAAGTAAACAGTGCTCATCAGGAGACTGTTTGCCTTCTATTTATGGGACTGTTTTTGCCACCTCTGAGACCAGGGTCACACAGGCAGTGCCAGGGGTCACAGGGTGCAATCCGGGGGTTGCAGGTGCAACCCCTAAATGACATCCATTAGGTAGAGTTCTTGTATTATTTGTGCATGTATTCAGCAACCCTACGAAAAAGAGATAATGGGAATTAGAAAAGCTGTGTTAAGCACTAACTGCATTAATATGACCTTATGCACTGGTTAAAAAGGACGTTTCATTAATCAATTTATTAATCAATCCATCAATCAATCATATGGTATTTATAAAGTGCTGCTTGTCACCTGAGAGGACATCTAGGCGCTGTGCTGCAGAGTCAGTCGAAGAGCCAGGTCTTGAGTCCTTTCCTGAAGTGGGTCAGTGAGGGTGAGGTGTGGAGGTGGAGGGGAAAGGTGTTCCAGGACTTGGCGAGGAGGGAGAAGGAGGGTCCTCCAGTGCAGCAGTGGCGGATGCGTGGTACCTGTGCGAGGGAGAGGCGAGTGGAGCAGAGGTTCCAGGGCAGTAGTAGAAGTTCGGGTGGTGGTTCATGTGGGCAGATCCTTGGTCATGGAGGGCTTTGTAGGCGTGGGTAAGGAGCTTGAATTGACATCTTTTCTGGATGCGGAGCCAGTGGAGGTCCTTTAGGTGCTGGGTGATGCGAGTTCTCTTTGGGAGGTTGAGGATCAGTCTGGCTGCTGTATTTTGGAGTCTCCTCATGAGTTCGGTGGTGGTGCCAGCATAGAGTGCGTTGCCGTAGTCCAGCAGGCTGTTGATGAGGGCCTGCGTCACTGTTTTCCTGGTGCTGATGGGGAGGCACTTGAACACTTTGCGGAGCATGCAGAGACTGTGGAAGCAGGCTGAGGAGACAGCGTTGACCTGGCGTTTCATTCAGAGTTCGCTTTCCAGGATGATATTGAGGTTGTGGGCGTGGTCTTTTGGAGTGGGGGTGGGTCCGAGTTCCGATGGCCACCAGGAGTAATTCCAGAGGGAGGTGTGTCTGCCGAATATCAGTACTTCAGTTTTGTCCGTGTTGAGCTTCAGGCAGTTGTTCTTCATCCCGGCTGAGACATTCTTAATGCAGTTGAGGAAGTTGGTCTTTGCCGTGGTGGGGTCCGGTGGGAGTGAGAAGACTAGCTGGGTGTCGTCGGCATAGGAGACGATGTTGATGTAGTGGGTTCTGACAATGTCTGCGAGTGGTGTCGTGGGTTGAAGAGGGTTGGACTGAGAGATGAGCCTTGAGGGGTGCCACAGATGGTGCGGTTGGGTTAAGAGGTGAAGGGAGACAGATTTTCTGGGTGCATCCAGTGAGTAAGGAAGCCATCCATTTGAGCACGTCGTCTGTGATTCCGATTTGGTGCAGTCGATTGATGAGTGTGTGGTGGGAGACTGTGTCGAAGGCTGCGGAGAGGTCGAATAGGATCAGGGCGGCGGGTTCTCCTCTGTCAAATAGGGTGCGGATGTCGTCTGTTGCAGCGATCAGTGCTGTGATTGGCTCCAAATCCTGATTGGGAAGGGTCCAGCAGGTTGTTTCTCTCCATGTGTTCGGTGAGTTTGAGGTTGAGGGCCTTCTCCAGGACCTTGGCGGGAAACGAGAGCAGTGAGATGGGACAGTAGTTCTGGAGCTCACGGGGGATCTGCAGAGGGTTTCTTGCAGAGCAGTCTCATCTCTGCATGTTTCCAGGCATCGGGAAAGGTGGATGTTTGGATGGAGGTGTTGAGGATGGTGGTTAGCTGGCGGCAGATATCTCTTCAGAGGTTGAAAAGTCAATGGGGGCATGGGTCGGAGGATGCTCCCGAGTGGATGGAGCTCATCAGAGTGTTTGTGTTTAGTGTGCTGAGGTGTTCCCATGTGATGAGCGGGTGGTCGGCAGCAGTAGCTGGTGGGATGTTGAGAAGGTCGGTGGGTTGGGGATCAAGTTTCTGTAGATGGTTGCTATCTTGTTGTGGAAATGGTCGGCGAGGGTGTCGCAGAGTTACTGTGAGGAAGGGATCGAGTTTTCGGTGGCCGATGGGCAGGTGAATTCTCGGACTACGGTGAAGAGTTCCTTGTTTTGGTTGGCAGCGGTCTTGATCTAGTGTGTCAGGGCCTCCTTTTTCGCGTCTTTGAGCTGGCGGTGGTAGTTCTTGAGGGCCGATTTGAAGGTAGCTCAGTCAGTGTTGTTTCTGCTGGTTCGCCACTGTCTTTCCAGTTGTTTGCAACTGCGTTTTGACGTGCTAAGTTTCGGGGTGTAACAACTGGCTGGTTTGGTGGATCAATGCGTTCTTGCCGGTTTGGTGGGAGCGACTGTCAGCGGAGCTTGTGATTCAGGAGTTGAAGTTCTCTACTGCCTAGTCCAGGTCTGTGGTAATGATGGGCTGGGTGATGTGGAGATCGCCAATCCATTGGTGCTACGTGACCTTGGTCCAGTTGTGGAAGCGGGCGCTGTGGCGATTGGGAGTGGTGCTGAGAGGTCTGGCAATGGTGAAGTGTATGATGGAGTGGTCCGACCAGGTGAGTTCTGTGGTGTGGCTGTATTTGATTCTGTTGCTGGACGTGAAGACAAGGTTCAGCATGTGTTCTGCTTTGTGCGTGGGGTCTATGACCAGCTGCTTGAGGCCAATGTTGTCCAATCATTCTAGGAGGTCGGTGGAGTTGGTGTAGGTGGAGTCATCCAGGTGGAAGTTGAGGTTTCCCAGGAATATGAAGTGTTCGGATTCAATGGCGAGCGGGGTGATTAATTTAGTGATGGCGTCGCTGAGGCTGGTTCGTGGTCCTCGGGGTCTGTATGCAAAGATATCTTCGATGGTGGTTTTGTTGTCGGTGCAGAGCTGGAATTTCATGTGTTCCATGATCAGCGTGGTCTCATCATCGGTGTGGTGCAGGCGATTGATTCTTTGTGTACGATGGTGATGCCGCCCCATGTCTATTGGCGTGGTCACGGTGTTTCAGATTGTAGCTGATGAAAGTTGCGGTGGCGATGTCCGGGGCGGATGCAGGGGTGAATCAGGTCTCTGTGATGGTCACATTTGGGGCGAGGGTGGAGATGGTGTCTCAGACTTCCGCGTTGCGTTTGCAGAGCGACCCGATCAGGAGGCAACTGAGTCTTTGGGGAGGTCCCAGCAGCCAGGGCTGGCGTGGCGCTGGTTACTGTAATGGTGGTTGGCGCCAGGGTGGATGTGAACTGGCAGCATACGCAGATTAAAGGTCCCACAGTGGAGCGAGGCGATGAGAGGCATCAGTTGTTGTTTTGTCCGGGGTCCAGGGCACAGGGATCTGCGGTGGAGTACATGTGGGGAGTGCGGAGGGCCAGAGTTTCTGGTGCTGGGCGCAGTCCAGGCGCAGACGGGCTTGCCTTTGGCACGGCCACACAGCGGCCTTTATAAGTAGTCCTGGGAGGTGGGAGGGGCTGGCAGGGAGACAGGAGGGTGGCAATCGGGAAAGCGGTGGGAAAAAAAACGGCATGAGCGGGCAATGGTCAAGGGCAGGGGGCTGTAGGAAAAAACACGCAGTATGGGAGTACAGGAGAAATAAATTAAGTTACATAAACTAGCACAAAAGGTCTAAACAGAAATTACCCTTAACTTGGAGTATGCCTGGCTGTCCACGGGACTGGGGACCGAACTGGCATCATCGAGGGCTGTGCACGCAGCAGCAGTCACGAGGAGCTCAGCGGCAACAGCGGGAAGAGCAGCGCAGAGACAGGGTTCATGAGACTTCCAAAGATAATAGTTCCATGTTGGTGTAGGACCTGTATGTGGAAGCATTACTGCTTCACTATGACCTTACACACTGGTTCAAAAGGAGGTTTCATGAGACTTCTCAAGTCAATAGTTATGTTCCATGTTGGTGTAGGAACTGTGCATTGTGGATTCCTCTTTTTTTGCACCCTCAAAATCTTTTTATGACTGGAATAACAAACAGCTGCTTTCTACTGGAGCCTCTTGTGTAGGCTACAGCTGAAGATAAGCATAACTAAGTTTGCTCTCTAAACAATATAGAAATATATCTGTGTCCTATGTCATTTCGTCTTTAAAATAATATACAAAGCACATCTATTTAGTCACATAACACTTCTGTGTTGCCAGCTTTCTTGCTTGTTATCTCCATCCACCTTTGCAATCAATGAATTCTAAGAGATCACGTGCCATTCTGACAAGTATTTATTGGGTTTTGTCTGATAAATTCTTCCCTTTACCACTGGCAGACGTTTTAGAAATATTTCCAGGCTCTGAATATTTTGCTGTGACTGTGATGAGTTAAGGTGCCATGGCCGTTGAGCCCACTCCTGTGTTCGTAGCATTACAGTCATCTGTAACACTTTGCACTGGTTGAAACCAAGTAATCAACAGTGGGGGGGGGGAAAGCATAAGCAAATGTCTTGTACCAATTTAGTGGCAGCACATTCTCAATATTGTGGTGTAGGTACCTCCATGCAAAAATGTACAATTCTTCATTTGCTTGTAAAGCAAACAAATCAATGCTTGGTGTTCCCCATGTTGTGAAAAAGTGGTTGACAACTCCCTGGTCTAGTATCCATTCCTGGGAAATTGCAATTTGTAAACCTAAATTAGCTGCCTCTACATTTTGTTCTCATAGTATGCAGTGAAGTACTAACAGTGAAATATGATTTTGAACTGACCATTGCCAAATGCCTTGCGCCAACTTTGTGTATAGCCATGTACTTCCTTTTTATGTAAAACATAGCTGTGGTATTGTGTGTCCACAATTGTACTACTCTCCTCTGGATTGGCCTTTCAAATGCTTCTAGGTGTGATTTTTAGTGCAAAGACATTTCTATATTTGATCACCGAGTTTGGTCCCCGTGACCTATGACTTGCACATCATTTAGATGTGCGATACTTCCATTGTTATTATCACTGTGGTTATTGGTTGTGTGAACACTCTGCCTTTTATCATGTTGCCGTGTATCCACCACATTAATTTTCCGTCCCTTGATACAACCACTACACCCTCACTGTTACCCAGCATATGAGCCATTGGCTTGTTATCACTCTATTATTGGTCTCATATGCACATGTACATATGCAAGGTGAATTCAAGTTGCCATCCGTTGAAACATTTTCCTAAGTGTCAGAGACGGAGCTCTCTGGTAGAGGTGAACTTATTCTCAAACTGACAGTATTTTCTTTTGTGTTGGAACAGCCAATGCTGTGTAGGTCCTGCTCCACAACTAAACATTTTTTGTTGTGACAGCATAGGAATTACTTTTTCATGTTGACTGTGAAATCCAATTGATAGATTAACTGGTTTATACTAGTCTGGCACTGTTAGGACAAGGTTCCCTTTAGCAGACAAGCATCTAGATATGGATAAACTTGAACTGAGTATCATGTTAGGTGCACAGACACCACTTCCAAATATTTTATAGATATCCTTCATGCATATTTTAAGCCAAAAGACAACATCTTGGAAGGACAATAAATACTGCCACTGCAAACAGTGTTATTTTTATTGTTCCGCATTTATTGCGATGTGAAAACAGACATCTTTTTGATCTATTGTTACCAGTAAGTCTCCTTTTTCCAATAAAGGGGTTAGAACTTGTAGCATTGTAACTTGGAACAGCTGGGTTTTGCCAAACTTGATCAGGAACAGTTAAGTTCAGAATTGGTATAAGTTTCAGATCTGTTTCGATATAAGGAAGTATATGCCTCATTCCATTCCTTGTAGGGCACCTTTGTGCTTGCCCCCTTAGAAGTAATTCTTGAACCTCTTGTAGAAATAGATGAATGTGGTCTCTTTTGTACATTACATTTTGTAATATCCATAACTTATGACAGTGAGCATCCATTTTCTGAAGCCACTGCTTGTCCATGTCACAGGAAATCCCAAGTCTGGCCCCCTACTGTTAAAATGAAGGAAGACTTGGGCTGTTCTCACTGAGATGTATTGTCTTGGATGACTGGGTTGCTGCCACTGATATCTCAACCGTGGCACCATACATTATTGTGGCAAATGAAAATGTGGTTTGGAAATAAGAAGGCTCACCTTGTGTTCTTTGATGGCTTGGCGAGCTTCTGAGAAAGGTACTTCTAGTCTGCATGGTTTCCCTAGCTTTTGCAGTTTCGTATACCTCCTTCATCTTTTCAAAGGTAATCAACTAATGTTGCAATAAGCTTTGCTCCAGTGAATGCCTGGTCGATGACTGTGGATTTGAACTCTGGCATAAATCCTCATACTCGCATCCACACATGGCTGCATAACACTGAACCAGAGCACAGTTGTCAGCTTGTGTTTGTTAAGTCTAATGAAGATTTAAGACATGTATTAGAAGGTTTTCCCCTCTGAGATTATGTCCCTATTGACTCTTCTGGGAGGGGTTGCATAAGATCCTCCCTCTCCACCCACTGTAGATACACACACTAAGGGAAGTGACTGTGTTTTTTACGTGCCACGTTGTAGCTCTTTAAGTTTTATTTGCCCACTGAAGCCTCTTAATAAAACCATGGTCAAGGAGTCTGCCTCCACAAGATTCTGGATACATCAAGGATCTTTTGGTGAGATATTCTATTTCTTTTCCACTCTGCATCACCAATTCACTATTGGAGTAGTGATTTTTAAAAACATCCTTCCCACGCTGAAGAACACTATGAGACACTGATAGAAAGTGGCTACTCCACTACAGTGTGTGAAAAGCTTCCAAGGAATCAGGACTATTGATGATCCCTTACAGCTGTACCCCATGTATGACTGCAGTTCCCTTCATCACAGTGTGGTTCATATTCAAATCATAGTGTCAATCTCTAGCCGTGAAGCAGATCTGGATCCTCTCCACCAGAGATTATCATCCATTTTATAGTGTGGATGTACGTGATCTGTTTCTAACCCTATTTTTTGGTATCCCTCGATAGGATCATTCCCAAGGTCTTCGGTGACCTGTTTTTGTGGCTTTCATGTACACACTGTTCTAGAAAAGGCCTTTTTCTTACATCACCGCCTCTTTTGTCATGATTTCACAGAAGCTTTTTGAGGACTTTGGCTTTTCTCAATGTTAAATTTTCACAGCGGAAAGGTATGCGTCTCCTTAATCAGCTTTAAATCTTGATTGTCTTTCAAAGTTAAGTTGACTTTGTAGGTCTATCTATTACCATGACTTTTGTTGTCGATCCTGAAGGATTTAAAAAAATATATATTTAACAGTTTTCTCTACTGTTGAAGTTTTTAACATTAAAGTTCTGTACTTGCTTTTGGAATCAGAGTCTCTCAGCTCAAATGGATTTACCATGAAGAGGCACTGCATGTTTGCTTTTTTGAGACGTCGCTAAAAGTCCTGGATGCCATATCTTCAACATCAACATCTGCAAATTGCCCTCCTTGAGTCTTCTGTGGCTGCTCAGCCATCAGGGCTCTCCTCTTTGGAGGGCCCCATGTCAGACATAGTTGGTTGTTTCAGCTGTGCTATAGTCTGTGAAACAGCGTGGTGAGCCAAACGCTGCTTTTACCTGGTCTTTACTGTTCTAATTTAAATAAAGAGCAAGAAGCACAGTTCTCTAATGTACAGTCATGGTGCATGGCCAAGATGGCGACGGATCAAGACATGTGTCTCCGGCCCTGGCGTGCTGAGGCCTCCCCGCTGCCCCCAGTACCTGGGTGGAGCTCGTTGCCGGCGGGGCACGGGGGACAACCTGGGCCCCCATCGGAGAGAAAGCGACCCCGGCGGCTCACTCAGCGACTTCCTGCTTATGAATTTTCAGCTCTTTGGTTATTCCGTTCGTTTTCGCCTTGAAAAAGTCTCTAAAGACGAAACACGTGTTGGCTGATCTGTGCTGGAAGTACCAATATAAAGAATAAACCAACAGTGGAAAACAAATTGGAGTAACACTTGGACTTTTGTTTTGTCTTCGTTCTCGAGAAGAGAGCTGCAACACCGGCACCAGGGTCGAGATCTCATGATGTGAACTTTTGTAATCCAATTTCATCTGCCTGACGCATTCGAACTAATAAAGTTCTTTTTCAAAGGCTGAAAGACAAAGTGCAAAACAGCTGTTACAGACCAGGATTATTGGCCACTACATTGGCCTTGGAAAATACAGGACGCTGAAAATTATCATCCTGCACGTTACTACGTTCGTGTGGATGTGGAGGATTGGGCCAAAAAATTCTCTTTGGGCTTTGCGATTTGGATGAATGTTGGATTTTTAAGAAATACAACTTATCACAAATACTTTTTGGGCCACTGAGCTTGGACGACTATACTACTGACACACCGAACACTTCTATTACTAGTGCCCTGACGAAGTTCCATTTGGAACGAAACGCGTTGGCTGATGTCCAATTTTAACAACAACTACAATAAAGGATAACAATTATTTGGATACATTTGAAGCTCATTGACTTTGTTTCTGGTGCACCTTCCTCCTCCTTACGAATTATTTATCTGGTTTCCAGTGGAGTGAAAGTGCGGCAAACTCCGGAAGTTGATGCACAGATTATTTTATTTTTTTCAATTTAGGAACTGAGGTGCTGAACCGTGGTCAGCCGCATTTGCTTGCTTATTTCAACTACAGATAGAGCTATGGGAGGAGACCTGGCCGAAGACGTAATCCGGAGGACACGGAACAGAGGGCTGATGGAGATGGCGTAGGGCCCACGCCAGCCAAGGAGGGGCCGGCCTGGATTCAGCGACCACGGCGTCCGAAAGGAGGGTCCTGCTGGACAAACTAGCGGGAGATACTGCATCTAATGAACCCGCCTGAGAGGTCACAGCTTGTGTTGAGGGGCTTGCGGGGGGAGGCAGGCGGCTGGGGAGACAGAGTGGGACGCAGAAGATTTGGCCATTATCCCACACAGAGACTTCACTACTGGTAGAGGAATTCAATCAATCAATCAAACATTTGTAAAGCGCGTTACTCACCCGTGAGGGTCTCAAGGCGCTAGAGGGGGGGGGGGAGGGGAGGGGAGAGGAAGCAGCTACTGATCGAACAGCCAGGTCTTGAGAAGTTTCCTGAAGGTCAGCAGGTCCTGGGTTAGTCGCAGGTGGGTCGGGAGGGTGTTCCATGTCTTGGCGGCGAGGTGGGAGAATGATCTGCCGCCGGTGGTCGTTCGGCGGATGCGTGGGACGGTGGCGAGGGCGTGGTCCGCGGAGCGAAGCTGGCGGTTCGTGGTGTTGAAGGTGAGTCGTTTGTTGAGGTATGCTGGTCCGGCGTTGTGGAGTGCTTTGTGAGCGTGGGCGAGGAGCTTGAAGGTGATCCTCTTGTTGACCAGGAGCCAGTGGAGGTCTCTCAGGTGGGCGGTGATGTGGCTGTGGCGAGGGATTCCAAGGATGAGGCGTGCAGAGGCGTTTTGTATGCGTTGAAGTCTTTTCTGGAGTTTGGCCGTGGTTCCTGCGTAGAGGGCGTTGCCGTAGTCCAGCCTGCTGCTGACGAGGGCTTGGGTGACTGTCCTTCTGGTTTCGGTGGGTATCCATCTGTAGATCTTGCGGAGCATGCGGAGGGTGTTGAAGTAGAAGGAGGAGACCGCGTTGACTTGCTGGGTCATAGACAGCGTTGAGTCCAGGATGAACCCCAGGTTGCGAGCGTGGTTGGTGGGTGTCGGGGCCGTTCCCAGCGTGGCCAGCCACCAGGAGTCGTCCCATGCGGAGGGGGTGGAGCCGAGGATGAGGACCTCCGTCTTGTCCGAGTTCAGTTTCAGGCGGTTGGTCTTCATCCACTCTGCGACGGCCTTCATTCCCTCGTGGAGGTTGGATTTGGCGGTGGCCGGGTCCTTGGTGAGGGAGAGGATCAGCTGGGTGTCGTCGGCGTACGAGATGATGTTGAGGCGGTGCGCTCGGACGATGTTGGCGAGAGGTGCCATGTAGATGTTTAAAAGGGTCGGGCTGAGGGATGATCCTTGGGGTACGCCGCAGGTGATCGTGGTGGCTTCGGATCGGAATGGGGGGGAGGCGGACTCTCTGGGTTCTGCCGGTGAGGAAGGAGGTGATCCAATTCAGAGTTTTGTCGCAGATCCCTGCGTCGTGGAGGCGTGTGCGCAGGGTGTGGTGGCAGACGGTGTCGAAGGCGGCCGAGAGGTCCAGGAGGATGAGGGCCGCGGTTTCGCCATTGTCCAGCAGGGCCCTTATGACGTCGGTGGCGGCGATGAGGGCGGTTTCGGTGCTGTGATTGCTTCGGAAGCCGGATTGGGAGGAGTCCAGGATGTTGTTCTCCTCAAGGAAGTGGATCAGTTGTCTGTTGGCGGTCTTCTCAATGACGTTCGCCGGGAATGGGAGCAGGGAGATGGGTCGAAAGTTCTTGAGGTCCTTTGGGTCCGCCTTGTGTTTCTTGAGTAGGGCGTTGATCTCGGCGGGTTTCCAGCTCTCCGGGAACGTAGCGGTCTCGAAGGAGCTGTTGATGATCTTCCGGAGTTGGGGTGCGATGATGGAGCTTGCTTTGTTGAAGATGTGGTGGGGGCAGGGGTCTGAAGGTGAGCCGGAGTGGATGGTGTTCATGATTTTGATGGTGTCTTCGTCATTGACGTTGTTCCAGGAGAGCAGGAGGTCGGTGTGTTTGGTGGGCGTTGAGTCGGGGGTGTCGGCGTCTGCGTCGGTGTCTGGGTGTCGAAGTGGTCGTGGATGTCTGTGATCTTGTGGTGGAAGAAGGTGGCCAGGGAGTCGCAGAGTTCTTGCGATGGCGGGATGTCATTGGAGCTGGAATTGGCTCTTTGCTTTCCTCCCCGATCCAGAGACAGGGCACGGCAGGGGCGGTTGGTCCTGGGGGGCCCTATGGCTACAGGAAATGGGTCTGAAGGATCTGTGGCGGGTCACACCCCCAGAGTCAAGGGATTTCACCTTCTACTCTCATGCACATAAATCCTACACTAGACTCGACTTTTTCTTGGGTTCCAGGGAGGTCCAAGCAGCGACACGCTCGGTAGAGATTGAGTCCCGCTCCCTATCCAATCACTCAGCAGTCCTGCTGGACCTTACCCTTCCACTTCATAGCCAGGGGACCCAACTTGTGGCGCTTACGTGAAGCACTACTCCATAGACCAGAGATAGTTAAACAAGTAGAAAGGGCGATTAGGGATTAGCTGGAAGTAAATGACACCCCTGAAACTCTGATTGTGATGATTTGGGATGCAATGAAAGCAGTAAATAGGGGAAGTTAATCGTCATCGCGGCGGCGGACAAAGTCAGACGAGATAAGCGCATACAATTGCAACAACAAATGCAGGAACTCGAACGTATACACCACTGCAATGGGGCGCCCAGGGTCTGGCGACAACTGGAGGTGGTTAGGAAGCAATTAGCTGGCCTGGATAGCGCGGAGTACTCAAAACTACGCCTTAAACATGCGTTTTACATAGGGGCAACAAATGTGGGAGAATGTTAGCGAATAAACTTAAAGGGCAGCGCCAGGCCGAGGCGGTGGAAGCATTGATGACAGAAGAAGGGACTGTGGTTGAGGGAGATGAGGCAGGGGCGGCTAGATTTAGATCCTTTTATAAGGATCTATACGCTGCACTAGATTCCCCCCCCCCCCCCTAGCCCCGAGTATTTGCAGGCAGCTAATGTGACCCGCTTAACAGCGGACCAGGCGGCAGGCCTAGATAACCCAATCAGAATTGAGGAAGTAATAGCTGCAATCTCCAGGTTGAAGCCACATAAATCCCCTGGCCCAGACGGTTTCTCGGCTAGTTTTTATAAAGTCTTTTGCAATTCTGTGGCCCCTCTCCTCACGAGTCTTCAACGCGATAATGAGCTTAGTGACGCTTCCCCCTTCAATGACGGAGGCTTCTGTGGTGGTCATAGCGAAACCAGGCAAAGACAAGAGGCTATGAGGGTCCTATTGACCCATATCGCTCCTAAACATCGATGCAAAATTGCTCACAGGGATTCTGGCTGCCCGCCTCGCTCCTCTCATGCCGGGACTAATCGACCCGGACCAGTCAGGTTTTATTCCTAATAGACAGTCCTGTGATAACACCAAGCAGATCCTTCATCTTATCGACAAAGAGACTCACTCCCGAGGCGAGGCAATGCTCTTTTCCACTGATGCAGAGAAGGCTTTCGACCACGTACATTGGCCTTATCTAGCGGCAGGACTGAAACGCTTTGGTCTTGGGGAACAGTTCTCTTATCTGGGTATCCAACTCGCACCGACCATTCAGGGGATCGTGGCTGTCAACTACCGGGACTTGGTTGAAATGGTGAAGCCTGACCTCGCTCGATGGTAGATGTACTCTCTCTCGTGGCTGGGCGGGTTCGCTGCATTGAAGAGGACAGTCCTATCCAGGATAATATATGTATTTCAGACATTGCCTCTCTGGCCCCCACCGGGGAAACTCCAGACCCTACAGAGAGCCTTCCAAAACTTCGTCTGGGCAGGCCGACATTCTTGAATGCAATGCGATCGTAGCTGGTGAACTCTTACGGAAGGCGGTTTAGTAATTCAATGCATCTTACGCTACTTCCAGGCCGCGCAGCTTAGGTTTTTAATAGAATGGTCACACCCGGAATCGGAAAAAGCGTGGCTGTTTATGGACAGGGCGTTAGCGTGAACAACCTTGTGGAAGATCCCTTTCCTGAGCCATCTCATCGCCCTACTAATCTATACCTATGTGCGATTACTGCGCCCACCCTCTGGATCTGGGATGCAGTGGCAATATGAGGGAGCCTCTCGTCGTTCCCCTCCCCGCTTACCCCAGTGGTGGGGAACCGAGACTTCACACTGGGACTGGATTGTGTCACGTCCAGTGCGTGGCAAAAGTTGGGATGTAGGTCGAATGGCCATTTCTTTGACGAAGAAGGCCCCATACAGTTCGATACCCTAAGGGCCGACTATGCAATACCTGAGAGAGAAAGGTTCCGGTACACCCAGATTAGGCATTGGTTAATGCAGCCGGAGGTGCGAGGGGCTAAGGAGCGACACCCGACTAAATTTGAGAGGTCGCTTCTTAGCAAGGATTCGGAAAGGTGCCTTGCTTCTGAACTTTATGAGATGTTGATGGGCAAGGCGCTTGACTCAAAACCCCCGGCCCAATTAAGATGGGAATGGGAATTGGGGCAGCAACTATCCCCCGGGGAGTGGCAGGACATTTACTATCAGGCGCGACGCACGGCATCTAATGCGTCCAGTATACAAACAGCAACAAAAATCACCACATACTGGTATTTACCTCTGGTTCATCTCCATAGAGTGAACCCGAAACGGGGAGACAGGTGTTGGAGACGCTGCAACTCCCCTGGGACACTGGTGCACGTTCTCTGGGAGTGCACCAGACTGACTCAATTCTGGGAAGAGATTTTGTCAGACATCGACACACATTTCAACACCCAACTTCCCCGGTTTCCCTCATACGTTCCCAATCCGCTGACATACCCACTTAAATCCAAAAGGGGCAGACATATCGCACTGGCGCTGGGGGCGGCACACCAATCAATAATAGCCATCTGGGGCACAGACAGAGTCCCGACTAGACAGACCTGGCTCCACCGAATTTGGCATTTACTGGGGATGGAGACTCAGACACTCAAGCTACAAGGGGACACGTTCCGGGAGATCTGGCAACCATTCACGGACCTTACCTGCCCTAGATATCTAAAATTGTTGCGCCTGACTAAACCACCGGCATAACTTAACCAGGGTGTACCTCTGAAGGAATACACACTGCAAGACCATGGTGGTAATAGTAGATCACAGGGGGAGGGTTAGGGGGGGCTGGGGGGTTCTTTGTCTTAAGTTGCACAAATAGCTGACAGTGGCTGAATGTTGAAGCTACGCCAGCTGATGAAAAGCTTGCGTTATACACTTTTTGCTGCAACAATAAAAACAAATTTAAACATAAAGTACAGTCATAGGGAGGGCAGAGGTTTACAAACAGTAAGCTCATTATTTGTTTTATTTTATTTGCATAGTGCTGCTATACTTAAAAGTCATTAGCTGGCTTTATAAATAAACTAATCATCCATTAGAAACAGCAGAGTTTCTTAAAAGGAAAGGATATAGTAACAGATAAACAAGGTTATGGCAGGAAAAGAGGTAACAAGGAAATGATCAGTAAGTTTCCAACAGTGTTCGGAACACAAAAAAAATACATCAGAATGTATCCCTAGTAGGAGCAGCAAAGAGATGTACTTGTTGTAGCTCACACGAAGGACTCTCGCAGAGTGTCTTTGTTCCCGAGGCCCCTTTAACCACAGGACAGGAAATCTGAGCACTGATGACAGATAGGGAGGGGTACTCAGGCGCAGATCCTTGTAGCTCAGATGTCAGATTTTAATCAGATTGTTGCCTGACTTGAATTTGCAGCCAATATTAGTATAAATTCAGATTTTGGGGGAATTTAGCAGGAAAAAGTTATTTGCTATCCACTGTTGTGTTTTCTTGAGACACAATTACTGAATTCTGATGTCATCGATTTACAGGATTTTTGAGTACAGCTGCTTGTCATTGTCACAACGCTGAATAATTTGAAAACTGGCTACAAAGGAAGCGACAGGAGGAGAGCCAGTTCAGAACTTGGTTGTGAAACTCCATTCTGCAACCAACACTTAAAAGCTGAAGATGGCCAACGGTGTCAAATGTTGCAGAGAGGCCCAGTAATACATGAAGGCAGACTGATAGAGGTAATTAACTTAGAATTTTTAATTACACCAGCCAAAATGTAACCAACATTTAAGCTGGAGAATTTGCCATGATGTATGAACCTTAAAAGGTGGCTAAGGTACCCATGGAAAACAAGAGTCCCTCAAACATAGGTTCTTTGACCTGGAAATGATTTGGCCAAAAATCTGATAAAACCTGTATATTTTCACTGGCAATGTCCTTCAAATTCTTGCCGTGTTCTGTAATAATCACTACTGCCTTTGGAATTCAGTGCAGTTTTTGGTGTAGTGATCTTTAGTCAAATAGACTTTAGACCCTCAGGTCTCCTTCTTGCTCCTCAACCAACTGGCTGAAAAAAAGACTCTGAAAATGGCAATTACATACTGGAACATTGTGGGCTTACAAGCAATGTCGTAGAGAGTCATATTGACTCCACTTATAGTCAATGCTCAAAGGAAATGGTTTATTTAGAAAGGTTTTCAGACATTACCACTAGATGGCGGAATAATGCACAGCATGTAAACGCATAGGTTCACAACGGAAAAGACAGCCTCTTTAACTCCCCCAAGAACATTAACACTGGGTTGTATGGAACTCAAGCAACATTCCAGTACTTTATGGATTTATTACTAGTGACGCTCCCTGGTTTTCAGATTAACTTAAAAAACTCAGACAAGCCTGTCGTCGCCAAGAGCGTATCTGCCGGAGACATTTTGATCCCATTGAAAGAGCAAATCACAAGAGGAAGTTAACAGAATATAAAGCAGCTATTAAATTAGAAAAATCGCCATTTTATATTCAATAGACAAAATCGCTTAAATCTCCTACTGAATTATTCAAAGTGATTAATCTGTTATCCTCTCCTCCTGCCCCATTCTATAATGATAGTTGGCAGGATTTCTGTGATAGGATGGCCAAATACTTCCACTAAAAATTTCTCAAGATCCATTCCTCTCTGGGAAAACTTAACTCTAAACTCTCTATTACGGCCCAAAAGATTAATTCCCCACCTCACAGCTCTCTCAATATTGGAAAGAGGGATACAGGTATGTCCGCTTCTCTTCCTCTATTTCGCGAACAGACTGATCAGCTCTTAGGAGGGATTACATCTGGCACCCACTGGAACCCTGCTCCCTGAAGCTTATGAAGCTTGGAAGGGAATTTATTGTTCCCCGTCTAACATCTATTCTCAATAGGGTCATCGCCTCTGGATGTTACCCTACCAGCTGGAAAACAGCTGTTGTCAAGCCACTACTACTAAAAACCAACCTGGACACATCGAAGCCCAAAAACTAATCGCCCAATTTCCTTGCTACCTGTTCCCACAAAGATCCTGGAGAAACACCTAAACACTCAGCTAAGCATCTACTTGGAGCAACAGCACCTGCTTGACTCCTCCCGATACGGATTCATGAGTGGCCGCGGCTCTGAGACTGCGTTAATTGCTGAAGTAAATAGCATACATACCCAAGTAGATGCCGGGTACACCTCATTGTGGATACTGTTGGACTTATCTGCGGCCTTCGATACCATCTCCCTGACAAGGCTGATTGACCGTCGTCAGGAAATCGGGGTGTCAGACTCCGCTTTGGAGCTTCTGGCCTCATTCCTGACAGATAGGTCACAGAAAGTAAAGATGGACTAATTTTACTCTGATCCCATATCCACTTTCTGTGGAGTCTTGCAGGGCTCCTCTCTGAGTTCTACCTTGTTTAATATATATGTTTCCCAGCTGGCTAAGGTGATCAGATCCTTTTGGTTGGAGGCCTTGTCATATGCTGACTACATAAATATATGTGTCCATTGCAAAGAACTTAGAGGCCTCCGCAGCCAATTTTAACAGCTGCATGCAGGCTGTTGCCTCCTGAATGGCAAACAATTTTGTTCGACTTAATGGGGACAAAACCGAGGTTTTGGTCTTCGGCAACTAACAAAATATATGGACCCACTCATGGTGGCCGGAAATGCTTGGATCATGCCCTTGCCCTGTTGCCTCGGCAAAGTATCTTGGGGTCATAGTTGACAACATGCTGTCGTTTGATCTCCAGGTCAACAGAACTGTTTCATCCTGCGTCTGGGTTATTAGGACCCTGAGGAAGTTCATTCCATTTCTATCTCTCTCATCGCAAAAACACACAGCTTTTGCCCTGATTCTGTCCATATTGGATCATTGTAATGCCCTTTATCTGGACATTAACAGGGGATCTATTCATAAGCTGCAACTTGTTCAGAATGACGCAGCGAGACTGATTCTGGACCTTCCCAAATTTCATTCGATCTCCGCTGCCATTCGAAAATTGCATTGGCTTTCAGCAGAGAAGCGAATTCTGTTTAAGGCCCGATGTATTGTTCACAAGGCACTTCATAACTAAGGTCCAGAAGGAATTAAACACCTCTTCCATCGCTATGTCCCTGCCAGACAGCTGCGATCTGCCAACAAAAATTGGCTGGTTGTGCCTAAGTTTAGGAGGGCAAGGTGGGGAGGAAGAGCCTTTGCTGTGGCTGCATCTAAACTCTGGAACACCCTACCTACATCAATTTCCTGTCTAGAATCACACCCTCTCTTCCGTAAATCCTTAAAGACCTGGCTCCTTGCCCTCTAATCTCTTAGAGAATTGATACTTCCCTCCCTCTGACCGGGTTTCCGTCATCAGCGCCTTGACGCCCTTGGGCATTTGTTCACGCTCTATAAGTTGATCATTCATTCATCCCACTAACACTTTTCCAGGCTGTACCTCTGTGACATCCTTAATTACAGACATTCCTGAGATGGCAGCACAAGTCGCCTCCTATGCTCCAACCTGATGAAAGCAGACCTCACAGCTAAGATGTGAGTGTCGGCTAGTCAGAATCAAAATCAAATACCCAAGCTATGCTGTCAGAGCTGAGTGTGTGGAAAATAAAGTAAGCAATATCCAAAGCACACGTCCTACTTGCATATGTCCTCTTGAAATGATCTTTTCACAGTAATACAACATAAACTAATCTCTCTCAGATAAAGTGAATCAAAACATCATACAGAGCTTTCAAATATACGAGGGTACTTGACATTGTGCCCTGACATCCGCAATTTTCAACTACTATGAAAATATATTCAATTATGTTATGCTATACTCCATATATTCATGGAGAGGAAATGCATGTAACCACATGTATACATTTATGAATATATTGACTGAATGCCAAATAAGTTTGTTTCTTATGTTTGAAAGCTTTGCATAGCATTGCATGTGCCAGTAACTCTGCACGACTATACAAGGCTCAAGAACCATGATGTCTCATGTTGTACCTTGCACATTTCAGTAAGCTTAACCTCGCTTTCAAAACTGGCAAGGAAGCAGGGTTTTTGAGAGAACAGAGTTAGTATTTGTGGAAATGAGTGACATCTTCCCTCCAAGGTCGTCCTGCGCTTCCTTGGAGGAAAAGATCCAGACACCTGCACACTAGATACGTTTTTGCTGCGACTAATTAAATGATATCATAAGATCCTGATGCATTGATTTTTATTAAGAGAAAATGAATATATACTGGAATGAATTTTACATTTTTTCAGCGTACTGAGTCAAATGATAATTTTCTAGCAGGAGACCTGGTCAGTTGTAATGACAACTCTCTATGGAAATTTTGCGTGGCTGTCTGCTATTTTGCATTAAACGCTAGGTGGACTTGGGCTACCAAATGTAATTCACCCACTGTGGCTAGGCGCTTTTCTCTCACTGAAAATTCAATGTGGTATGTTCATATGAAGTACATTTTCTCCTAAAGGATATTCTTTCATAGAAAGGGCTGTCTGAAGTGCTGAGGAATCTTGCAGTCTCTTTGTTGGAGTGTTCTTTCCAACAAATCACATCCACTCCTCTTTAATGCTGATGGACTGAAGCATTTTGCTTTATCATTTTCCATCCTATAGCGCCAGCAAGCCAATATGGACTTTCTTTGTAAACCTTGTTCTTCTCCAATTTTTTCCCACAAACTGGAAAGCAGACGGGGGTGGGGGGCTTGGGAGGGATATGTGGCAGCACAGCTCACCACTCCAGTTATCTGGCAATTCTCTTATCTCTAGCCTTAATTCCATGTGCATTAAGCATGACAGTGTCCCACTTGCACCATAGAAACTCTCCTTTCCCCCTCAGTAGGCGATGAAATAGGACCACGTCCCACCTAGCATCAAATATCTGGGAACACTCCTCAACCCCCTTTGTGCACACAGAGCTGGTGCCCCCACTCAACACTAGGATTATCTGGCTGCTCTTCACTCTCTCTATGCGCTTCAGTAGTAAGAACCACTCGGTTCTCACTGGTCTATAGCTCTTCCTGTATAACAAAGCTCCACACTCACCAACTCCGTAGAGCCTGGGAGATCAATGGAGAGCGTATCCCTTTAATCACAAATGGCTCTTGGCTTTCTTCTGTTTTCCAAACTGGGTTTTCCAAACCCAGTGCACAGATTGAAAAGGGACCAGCCAGACAGGAGCATTGAGCACTTCCATTCTCTACACCTATGGGATTGGTGTTTATGGTCAGGTCACCTTTCTTTTCTACAAGAAAGGTATGGAGTAACCCATTCTCTTGGGGGAGGGAAAGTTTCCAGTATGGAACCAGCAGTGAAGAGAGACATCAGCGCCTATGAACGGATTGTACGTCTGCTTCCTGGGCCTGTAAAGTTAAGGGTGCATGTGTTTTCCAGGGCACATGAATGGCACCAAGGAGAGCCCAGGGCTTTTGACAACTGAAACTTTGCTGCACAGTCCTCTTTGGGTACAATGAGAACCAAAGAGCTGAATGACACTGCCTGCTCATAATCATATTAGAGGTCAACCATGCCATCAACTTATTCTACTGCACTCCGATAGTTGCCACCATGGAGTAAAAAGAAATTATATAGTGAAAGGATAAGCTGGACAGTGAGTGGCTGTAAAGGAGGGGAAGAGGCACAAAGACTGAGATGGTAGAGTCAGAGGGCATGTAGAGGAATACGAAGTGATACGGAGACTGTTGGAGAATGGATGGAGGGGAACAGCGAGATAATATTAATATGTGTAAGCTTGAATGATAGAGGGTAATAAAGAGAAGATAGGCACGGAAGAAGAAAAGCAACAGCAAGGAAAGGTGTGGATGAGATGAATTGGTATGAGGGCCAAAAGAGGAAACTAAACTATTTGTGGAGGAACTCCACAAACACTAACTCTGGATAAAGGAGAATAACAGTACAGAAGAGGTGTAGAGAAGAAAAAAGATGATTAGAGTCTAGATTGAGACGGAAAACATAAAAGACAAAGAAACAAGACACAAACAGCAATTATAGACTGATTCACTTAGAAAACAAGTAGACAAAACATACAGATGTACATGGCTTACATTTGTATCTGTTCATAACATAACCTGATTAGGGACCGATAATCCCCCAGTTCACCACGAGCCCATCCGCCTTGACAGCAGAATATTCACCCCAAACCAACTAAAGAAAGCTGGAGGTGGACTAGCAGTTATTTTCCAGGAAATGTATGACCAAATGTTAATCTTTTCTCGACTGTGGCTCTCCCTCAGCTACTTTTTTGATGCTCATTCAATTTAAAAGACAGACCTCTGCAAAACAGTCAAGCACTCACTGACACCATCTTCGATGCCATCATGGACATTAAGGTTAGCTAAAACACTAAGGAGGACACCTAATTTGTCCAATTTATGCCTCCCTGAATTCATCACATTCCACTGGATCTCACTCCTGTTATTGACTCCCACTTTATTGGTTTCAAAGTTCACTGAGAATATAAATTACTAAAGCAGCAGTGACCAACAAGACCACCTATACAGACAATGGAACTCTGAACTTTTTAGCCCTCATAACCCACTTCACTAATATCTCCCAGTAAACATGTTTTAAATGTGGAACAGCTCTACAAGACCTTGTAGAACTGACTAAAATCAGTGCACTACAAAGCCAGTGGCAGAATTCATATAAACATAAGAAAACACATCTAATCACAGCAGGCTCCACATACCAACAATTAAGAAAGCAAAAATACTCCACATGCATATCTAAAATACCCAATGCCTTTCGAACAAACTACACTGGATCATCACAGAACTCTGCATTTTTTATGGATGGGTGTATGAATGTTTGTGGTATTTTTATAGCACAAGCCCCACCAGAGTCAGCAGAGCACTGTACAGGACCTGGGGCAAAGAACGCAGCCAGAGAGCATTACAGAGATGTATGGGAAGGGGATATTGGGCTCTGAGAGGAGAAGGGTACTATCTACAGTCTCTAGATGTAGGGGTGTATTCACAAAGATACATTTGGCTATAAGAATATGTTTAGAATCACATTTACCTTAATTACGCCTGCCAGGAGTTTACAGAGGGATTCTTGGCAGACATAAATAAGCCTATTCACCTCTGTCATTAGTGCAGAGTTCTCCACATCCAGAAATCACATTCAAGGTGTGGAAAAGGGGTGTGCAAAGGCTTGGTTAATCTTGGGCGTTTGTCAGCACCCACAAACAGACATTTCTTGGCATTTACAGCTTCATCTCCTTCCTCTGATCACACTGGAAAGCACTGGACTTACACTCCAACCAAGCGCTGGAGTAAATCCCTTTCCATGGTGGGAAGGGGAATGAATAACCCCCACATCTGGTGAAAATGTAGGGCATGGGTTTTCTTCATGGGGCACAAATATTATCCATGCAAAGAAAACAATTGTGCGTTTGCACAGAGAATCCTACTACCCCTGTGCTGCACAGCATAAATAGTATGTTGATGGGAATGTCACAAGACCTTTCCAGAAGTATACCTGCGACTTTTCAAGCATACTCCTGGGAACATTTATAAATTACACAAAGTAGGTAAAATATGTGCTGGCAGAGATCTCTGCACGTACTTAGTGAATCAAGCCCCTTAGTGCTTGGAGAATAAAGCAACACAAAATGTGGTGCATATTACACTACATTCTATTTCCTAGATTGTCAGAGCATTATAAGAATGATTTGTCCAACTGAGCCAAAAAGCTACATTTTATAGCACTGTTAGCTGCTGCAAGCTTACTTGAACCATTTCATCCTAGCCTGCAGGCATATAAAAACTCCCTAATTTCTATCATTACTTTAATACTATCTTCATATCCTTTAGAATATAGGCACACAACAAGATCACCTGCAAGGTAATGAAACATCAAGTATGCAGAATAACAGAATAGTGAACAATAAGGGGGATTGGGAGAGATCAAAGAGCTTGAATTGGATATGTCTAGACCTCAGCATAATTTTAATGGGTGACCTGGAAGGCATTTTGAGCATTTTCTAATTTTATGTTCACACTTATTCACTTGTGTATGTTTGGGGACCATGAACAGGATATTTAGTCTGTCTGTCCTCTGGAAAACAATTTATGCTACACAAATGCCAAAGAAAACAGTTTCATTTTATGTTACACTGATATGCATAAAAAAAGGATCTGCGCATCCTGCTTACACCAATAAGTAATGTAGTAAGAGGCACAGTCATGTGTTGGTAGGAAATGTGAAATAGAATGTCACTTTCTCACTCATGTCCCACTCCTTTCTCACACCTTTAACCCACTATCCCAAAGTTAAAAACAATCAAGGGATCTTGGCAGTATTCAATGAAAATGAAGACAAGCATACCTTTTGTCAGATGTGCCTAGGTTTTTGACATACGTGACATTCATGGACAGACAGTCATTTTGTTTGATATTATTTTGAGGCAGTGTACTAGACACAGCTGCCATCACATTGCTACTTTTCTGTGGAATAGAAAAGAGAGCAAATGAGAAACTTGTGTGATGCAGAAATTAGAAAATCCACAATTCTTCTATATTGCTATGCTCCACGTATTTGCTTATGAACCTCACTTTCTGTTCCTGAAAGGTGGCAATTCCATTTTATTGATCCACAGACGGTCTTTGGCAGTATCAGATGGCTTTCATTATTCTTATTCTGTAATACCATGCCTTGAAATGTATTTGTTTTATCACTCACTTCTGATTCATTGTTAATTGTATATCAACAATTAAATACTTCAAGATTTTCCCAGAACACAAATTTGAGCTGTTAAAAAAGAGGGGACTTTTGAGGTCTAAAGGAAGACATTTGTCTACAACTTTCTCTAGTGCATTTTGAGGGCATCACCGTCCCGTTAACTGCAGCATCCAGAAAAAGGGGCGGGATACAGTTGTGTCACAGATGAAAGATCACTAAGAAAGTGGGCTGTCTCTTTTCTCAATACTGCTCAAAGGGGCAAGGGTTCATTAATCAGTGGGTGCATGCAAAGGGAGGCATGAACAGGCAATTGGGGTATCAAGCATTTTAGGTTCTTCCTCTAGGGTTTATCGTTTGTGGCAAAAACAGACCACTGGTCACTTATGCATGCGTTTTGTGAAAGAGCATGACCTCTTGCTTGATGATAAGTTATCATAGATAGAAGTTAGGGGTGATGTGTACAAGCAGCACGAGTCTGTATTAAGGCTATAGGAGGAAGGCCTGGATAAGAAGTAGCTGGCTCTCAGCACATAAATGCTAATTGTGGAATAAAATGGCACAAAAAATCAGAACCATCAGCAGTCATTTGCAATTCGAAGAGCCATACAGTCTTGGCTTTTCCCTTAACCAAGATTCCATCCAGTATTGCTAAGACCACAAAGCCTAAGTGGTTTGTATATGCTTCATACAATGCTATCCTCACACTTCCCTGCTTTATGTCACACAAGTAAAGCAAGCTTACACATTGCTGCATCATGTTTGGAACACATTCTTTGGGCGTGACACCGGACACCAATACTCAACACTAACAGATGCCATCACTACCAACACCCTTCTCTCATCCATGCATCGCAGAATCAGAACCACTGTCCCTTGGTCTCCAAAGCATTTTGGAACTTTAAAAAGAGGTAGGGAAAACACTACAGAAAGGATACAATACAATGCTATGAAAGGAGAGGAAGCATATAGAAAACATGTAGTATTAAAGGCAATGAGAAACCCTGTGAAGGAGTGGCCCGAGGGGTAGTTAGTTTTTGAAGAGAAGGACATTTGGTTTGTAAAAGAATAACTGAATATTAGTAAGGGCAATCTATGGAAGTGTTGTGAAGTGGTTCCTCTGGGATGGATAAGATTGCACGTTTGACTCTTGGGAAAGAGCATCATTAAGGCTAGGGTATAGCAGGCACGGAATGTACAACCAACTTGAGGTAAATAGATGATTTCAGTGGCACTTAATCACTGAGTATGTTAGGACTGAAAAAGGTGAGTCAGGTGAAGTGTGTAACTGAAAGAAGGGTAATTCCAGATACCTGTGATGACTATGCAAATGCTGAATACAAGGTTTTTTGGAAGCTTTCTGCTGTGGGTGGTTGAAGAATTTCATACACTAATTATTTTTTTGCTGTGTTCTAGTTCTTTTTAGTGGCACTGTAATGTATTTTATCTTACTGTTCTACAGGTTTAGTGGCAGAGTGGGCTAACAAGCCTTTCTTTTGTATTTAGTGGGTATTTAGTAGGTCTTGTGCATGGAATGCCCTCTTACGTATTGTGCACTGGCAGCCTAAAAGTTGGCTCCTGCCGCTGCCTGGTTCTGGCTGCTTTGATGGTGTTCCATGAAGCTAAACAAACCTAGAATGCCTACTACAATCTCCATTTGAAAAAGAACACTATTCAGATATGAGCGGGAATAAAAGTTACAGTGCGAAATAAATGCCCTGGATGAGTGTAGACCGCTTTGTCAACATAGTTAATTTGAGATTTCAAGGTTAATTTATAAACCTGACCAAAAACATGCTTTTGGCTTTATCCTGGGGAGAAGTCTGGATTCTTATCACTACACATCCAAATGGAATAATCCAGACAACACGACAGGAATCTGTGATTTGTGCAAAGGAGGAGTGCAGGATCTACTTCACGTTTTGTTAGTTTGTCCAAATCCGATCCTGGTAGAGGCCCGGCGCCGGTACATAAAGCCTATTTGTCGTAGATATAATGTCTCTTATTCAAAAGGTTTAAGTATGTTATGCAAATCGCCACCTGATTTTTTTTTTTCAATTCAAAATACTGTATTCGATCTAAAAAGCACATAGATAATAAAAGCACAGCACATTTTTCAATAAAATATCGTACACAAGAAGCATTAAAATAAGCAAGAAAAAAACACGTTGTTTAAACATGTCTTTTTTTCTTGCTTATTTTACTGCTTCTTGTGTACGATATTTTATTAAAAAATGTGCTGTGTGCTTTTATGATCTATGTGCTTTTTAGATCGAATAAAGTATTTTGAATTGAATTTGCTTGTCTTTTCTGAATATTTCTATTGCAAGATTGTTGCTTCCTTTACCGGGTTCCTGGACGCCTGATGCGGGTAGCGGAGGATTGAGGGACTACAATTCCCTGCACCACTTGCGGCGCGCACGCCGCTGACGCGGAGGAGAGCGCCGGGAGGCACGTAAAGAACGGCCAGGGCTCCCGCAGCGCGGGAGTCTTTTCTGAATATTTCTATTGCCAGATTGTTGCTTCCTTTACCGGGTTCCTGGACGCCTGATGCCGGTAGCGGAGGATTGAGGGACTACAATTCCCTGCACCACTTGCGGCGCGCACGCCGCTGACGCGGAGGAGAGCGCCGGGAGGCACGTAAAGAACAGCCAGGGCTCCCGCAGCGCGGGACGCGCGCAGGCGGGCCCGTCTGCGCCCGTCCGCGGTCGGACGAGGCAGGGTAGGGCCACCCCCCTTGGTTGCTCTGAAAACGAATCGTCATTCTTGGTAAGAGAAATTCACATCAAATTAGTTTGTTTTCATACTTAATTTCTAAAGAACAATATACTGACTAATCATGGGCAAAAGGAAATTACAAGTACAAGGGGGGAAAGTGCCCACAAAGAATGCGCCCATTACCAAATATCTGAAAAACGCTGTGGGCCTCATTAACAGTGAAATTGTCCATGTGGAGGAGCAATTCGCAGCAACAAAAACAGCACTTGATGCTGGCTTAAAAGAATCTGTATTAGAAGGCGGGAATGATCCTTTAATATCTGTAATCAATACGAGGAGTATGGGAGAGGAGATAGAGTCATCTGTAGCAAACGCAACCATGGATGAAAATGCCCATAAAAAATCTAACCCATGTGTACTAACTACACCACTGGAGATCTCAGTGTCAACAGATGATACGTTTCCGACACCCCCCCTGCAAAAAAAAAGAAACAACCTTTGCGAAACGCAAACAGCCCCATGGAGAAGCACTCAACTAGTATCAAAATTAAACCAAAACAAAAAAAGGGCGGGAATAACCCAGGGGTGAATAGAGGGGACTGTATAAATCAAAAACCGCATGATCTCGAGATACTATTCAAGAAATTACATGGTAAACTGGATAGTATCGAAAGACGTTTAATGTCAGAAATCAAACTGATACAGAAAGACATGGCTTTTCTAACAGACAGTCACTAAAATATTACCCTCTAAACCTATGAATAAGGCAACAAGTTTCACTAAGCCAGTGCACAACATAACGGAAAGTGTAACAGAAAACACAGGCCCAGCTACTATTAGCAGTGCTATAAATTAAAGACAGATTATCACTGCTGTGACCCCAAAGGACGGCCTGATACCTCAAATTGCACAAGAAACAAGGTCATACCAAAAAGATATTCCCCACTCTATGAGGGCGCCCCAAAATCTGCAATTGGCCAAGACAAACAGAACTATGCAAGATGATAATATCACCAAGGGATCTCTAAATCTTCCACCACAGGCGACTCCGTATGTTATTATTTTAAACCATGTCCCAAAACTAGTTGAAAATCAGAGGGAAACGTATGAGTCACTGAAGAACCAGGTGGTTCACTGGATTTCTGTAAACACTAATGTTGGGGCGAACATATTGCATCAAGCTATTATCATGCTAAGGAGAGTAAATTGGGTGGGCAAGTCCAGAAAATCATGTCGGGGAGATTGTGTGGTGGTAAACTTTCAAAGTAGTGATTTGGTGGGCGATTTGCTGAATGTTTTTTTGAATGATAACAATGGGTACTGCTCTGAAAATGTTGATCATATAAAGGCCATCCCATTGGGATACTTCTATAAAACAAGCCATAGCAATATCCATGCAAATTTGAGTCACCACCTACTAGAACACATACCACTGTACAATAGATACGCATCACTGAGAAGATGCAGTGAAATAGATTGACAAAGAAAGGTTATGGTCAAGACAATGTATACGAAAATGGACCTCACTATTAATCATAGCGTGTTAGATGCGGATTTTACCCCACAATTAGAGGAATATGTTATTGAGGAGATTTTGTGTAGTAACAAGGATGAAGTCTATAATTGTAACCTAACCATTAATTTAGAAAATGTTGATCTAACTGTTTCAGCTCAGAATGTTGATTTAACTGAACAATCCAAGAAAGATGATCTGGTTAAGCCCATGATTGGTAATATTGAACATACTGCCAATGGTAACCCGAGGAAAGTGGGTCCCAGTATACATTTAAGTGAGATCTTAAATATTATGACGTGGAATGTTGCAGGGATCAAAAATAAGATTAGTGACGAGGATTGGCTGAAAACGCTAGATGGGCACGCGTTAGTCCTAATCCAAGAAACCTGGTGTACTGAGCCTTTTTTTGTAAATGGTTATCAAACTGTTTGTACTAATGCCAGCCCATCTAGGATGGGAAGAACGAAAGGTGGTTTAGCCACACTAATTGCAGTTACATCGCCCCTGATTTTAAAGAAAATGTCGATTTCATCACAATATTATCAGCTTTTGCATTTTTATTCAGAAGGAAAGCAGGTTATTATTGTAATACATTTTTATAATAATATTTTTGATAAGCCAAAGAGCAAGGTTATTGAGCAACTAGAAAATGACTTGGATTTTTTTGGGAGGGAGTAGGAGGAGATTATGTTTTAATTTGGGCGGGTGATTTTAACTGTGCCAAATGTGTTTTTGAAACTGGAGAACCTTGTGGATATTGTGACAGTTTTGGCGATAGGATTCCCCATTTCTCACATGACCGGTATGGAGAAAAAATTAATAATGTTGTACATAAATATGACCTTGCAATCTTAGAACCCACTACAATGGATGGGGAAACAAACATACCAACCTTCGTAGGAGCAAGGTCATCTTCAAATATAGACCATTTCATCGTTATCAGCTAATTGTAGCGAACTGGTGGGAGAAGTGATGATTAATACCAGTCTCCTTAGTGACCACCACCCCTTAACAGTGTCATTGAGATTAAACGTGATACAAAAAGAACCGGGAAAGATAGCTGATAACGATATAAATACACAGGGGATTAATGGAGTCTCAATAAAATGGTCTGGAGTGAATCCAGCCTCATTCATGGATAACCTCAAAGGGAAAAAACAAAGTGATCTAGAAATCTGCCTGGATAGCTCTTCCTCGAATACGGCGATAATAACAGCTTTCTGTAATATTACAACCGAAATTGCCGGTGATTTAACAACTAAAAGGAGGAAGAAGAGATGTGACCTTAACCCTAGATGGTTTAACCATGAATGTTCAAAATTGAATGGGGAATTGAAATCGGCTCTTAAAGAAAAACCAAGAGATAGTGTAAGGATTAGCACTTTGAGGAAAACCTATAAAAATACCCTGAAAGAAAGGAAAAGGGAGATCCGTGAGGGGGCTTGGGAGAAATTAATTCAGGCAGCAGAGTTGAAAGACTCAATCCTCTTCTGGAAAACAATCAATCACCCCTTTTTTAAAGGGAACACAGGAGTAAATATTGATACTGTGGTACCCCCGGAAGATTGGATATCACACTTCAAGGGTATTTTTAATCCAGATGCTGCAAAATTAGCGAGAGTAAAATAGGAAATTTTATATTGGTGAAACCCGTCAAATCATTACCTATAACGCCAGAAGAGATTAAAATAGCTCTGCAAAAAGCGCGAATGGTAAAGCCGCAGGCTCGGACGGGGTACCCATTGATGTTTTTAAGTATAAAATCGATTTCTGGATACCAATTTTAATGAATGTTTTTAATGCTACCCTTGGGGGCATCTTACCTGCAACCTGGGTTGAAAGTATTAATGTACCAATTTTTAAAAAAGGGGATAGAGGGAAGGCCAATTGCTACCACCCAATATCTCTTCTTGACTCCACGTCCAAACTAATGGGCCGAATAATGTTAGAAAGACTTGAAAATTGGGCCAGTGAGAACAATATTTTAACTGATGCCCAGTATGGTTTCAGAAGAGGTATTGGGATGGTAGAAAAATGTTTAAACCTAGAGTTGTTAATGGGAAAATATACTTTAGCAAAGGAAGGTACGCTACACCTCTGTTTTGTTGACCTCACCAGCACCTTCGACCTAGTTAATCACTGTAAATTATGGGAAACACTGAAAGCGCTAGGGGCCCCTACCGATATAATTACATATTTATCCCAGATCTATACCTTTTTAACATCTAGGGTACGGTTTGGAAAAATGGGGGAATGTACACCTGATTTTAGGGTTATGTGTGGCATTAGACAGGGTTGTGTACTAGCGCCCCTTTTATTTTCCCTCTATATAAACAATGTAGACCCCTTTTCACAAAATTTTACTGTGGACGCCCCGAAAATTGGGACTCGCCCCACGCCAGTATTACTATATGCAGACGATGCTGTCCTAATATCAAGGACAGCCAATGGCCTGCAAAGCCTAATAGAAAATTTTGCCCTGTTCATGACTGAAAAAGATCTTAAATTAAATCTAAAGAAAACATTTGTCATGACATGTGGGAGCAATAGGCTTAAGAATAAACAACATCATGTGGGTGGGGTTGTTATAAATAGAGTCTCATCTTTTTCTTATTTGGGGATGCTTTTTAATAGGAGTGGTACATGGAATACCCATATCGAATTGTGTAAGATGAAATTTTAAAGAATTATAGAGAGCATTTTTAGATTTTCAGCGAAAATGGGTAATAAACCCATCCGAGAAATCCTAGCTCTGTATCAGAGTAAATGTATTTCAGGGGTCTGCTATGGGGCTGCAATTTGGGGGAGAGCTAACACCGCCTCCCTACAAATCTTAGAAAACAAGTTTTTTTAAAAGGATTGTTGGCAGTCCCTAGCACGACCACAAATTATATAGTTCATAAAGAACTCAGTCTCGTACCTAAGCGACACAATAAAAATGGCTGGCCTTACTTTCTGGCAAGGAGTCTGGGCTAAAGACAAAACAAAATTTACAAAATAACTAATTATGGCTTGCCTAGCCCTCGACTTTAGTAGGAAAATAGAGTGCATGGAGTACATTTTTAATCTCCTAATAAGCTGTGAAATTGATATTGATAGGAAGAATCCTACAGCTATACAGGAGATCAGTATAAATGATCTGAGGTCGAGATACCTAAATGCCATGGAAAATGAAAGGGAAAGGACTGCCAGCCAAAAATATAGTGTTGTTTCCTACTGCGAACGACCACTCATGAGGGGTATACAGCCATACTTAATATTGGTGAGAAATGTACAACAGAGATTTTATTTAACTAGGCTAAGGATGGGTACAATACATTATTTAGTTGCTTTTCCTAGAATGGAAAAGTGGTATCATAAATTAGCAAATTGTCCATGTGATGGAAAATCCAAACAATCTACGCTGCATCTTACCCTTTTTTGTAGTTTTTATAAGGATATCCAGAAATCAGTTTTAAAACCGCTGTTTTTATCAAATAGGCTTTTTAATTACAAATATGCTTTTAATTTTGTATGTAGTCTGGAAAATGTGAAAATCATAAATGCTGTTTTCTAATTTGTACAATTAGCAATCAGGAAAAGAAAAGACTATTCACCTTTGGATGTATTGTTATATGAAAATCAAGATGATTAATTTTAGCTCTATTTCAAATCAGGCCCCCTGCCAGGATGTGACATCTTGCACTCCATGCATCATTATGCACCTTTATGCATTAGCACTCTACATCACAAGTATGTATGTTTTGTACTATTGAAAAGTCTGAAGTGTATAATTGATTCGCCTCCAGTTCTCTAATTTCCTAAGTCTATTCAATAATGGCACCTTGCACTTTAAATCTTTAAATGTATTAGTATTCGTTCCATTTTACTATTTTTTAGCTGATGAACTTCAAATTGTTATTTGTATAAATTTTAATTATGATGTAATGTAGGAATGTTTTTTGATTAGTATGCTTTTATGGTGGTATCTGTTGCACCGAATAAAGCTGATTTTGATTTGCTTGTTACAATTTGTACAAAATCTTAAAGAGATTTTTAAAGTGTATTATAACAACTGTTTTAAACTAATGTGATCTGTATTTGCTGACCTCAGTTGAGGTCTAAATCAAATCAAATAAAATCTTGAAATCTTATCACTATACCAATGGATGGTAATGCAGTTGCTAAATGTCTGTTTCACCTCAAAACCACATATTTCCATAAAATAAAAAAGGTAAAAAAACAACTCCAAAGAATAGCTCCAAGTTAGTAACTCGCTTTTTTAAATTACCTCATGATCACCTTAGTAAATCAACAAACACTGTGTTAGTAGTGGCAAAGGAGTGTGATTGTTACTAAATTCTATGACAAATTTAATCACAGCATTCACAGACAACAATGTAAAATTCTGACTATATTGACAAAAAGGGCAACACGTTTTTAAAAGGTTGCAAAGTCAGAACTTTTTCCATTTTCCCTTAACTGTTTTAATCAGAAATGTGTCAGTATAGGTCAATTCTCTTTTCAGTATAAATGTGTGTTTGAAAGTACACTTCAGGCATCAATTAGAAAAGCAACCTTGCACAATAGGTAGTTTCAGCCAATGAGTGACCTGCAAAGTCGAACACCACAGAAAAATTGCAATTCATTCAAACCTTAGTTGTTTTACAAACCCTGATCCCAAATCAGGAGCCCAGAGCAGAAATGTGAAGATAGATTCCCCATAAACAATACTTACATACAAAATCACTAGAAGTGCCCTCGGTTACCAAAGTGTGTTCTGTGACCTTCCTACTCACCCGGGAACTAGAGTTGTCCATCGGACAATCGTATTTGACGAGCCAATTGTCATTGCCGCGATCTGCAAAAGGAATACATTAAACAAAATGTCACAAAGATTTTGCATGACTGTTACAGGCAATTGACAAACTACGTACATAACATACTGGCAAACGCATGGTACAGGACAATATAAGATACAAAATATGGGCTGGATCTAAAGTGTGGCTGGCAGAATTTTCATCTAGCACCAAAATTGATTTCTTACATCAAGTACATTCATCAGCAGTAAGAAATCTGCCCGTGCAGCAGAGGGTGCCCTGCCAAAGTGGCTGCATCTGCTACGGGAGTAGCCACTTTGGAGGGAGGTCGGTGCGGCCTTCAGTGAAATATCCACCAGTATCTGTGCCTCACAGTGAAAATCTTGGCAGATGTGAGCAATGGAAATTAACCAGAGGAGGGAGGGGTACATTTCAAGTGCAACTTATTTATTATCCTTAATATATCTGAAGTAGTGTATTTCCAAGAATATTAGGCCCACTATACTTGTCTTTAAGTGAGTGTCCTCCACCATTTCAATGTCTCATCTGATCTTGGTGTAGCTGGAGCCTCTGACGAAGGGATGTCTACCATCTATGGAGCTGTAATCAGAGTGGTTATGCTACTGGAGGTGCAGAGGTGTACTCCCCCGTTTTTTGACAGATTTACCGCTACTGCTCTCTTTCAAATCAGCCCCTTCTAATTAACAGAAACCACGGAGATGGCAACCTGTTACAATACCGCCAAGAGGAAATAACAAAAGAATCTGGACTTGCTACCCTTTAACTGGAAGTCATATCTACAGAGAGTAACTACAGGATAAAGTGGTCCTTTAATTTCCAGTGAATCATACAGCATCCCCTTCACTAAATGGCCAGACCACAGCAGGTGAAGAGACACTCCGAGCTATACATTCAAGCCCTGGGTTCAAATTAAAAACACAATACGCCTTCATTTCTGACTCTCTAGCCTTTCAGACAATTAACATACAGAAATAGATACATCAGATTAGCAGGGTTTACCGGTATTCCTTATGATGTAGTCTAGAACCACCAGTCTTTCAAACTGCAATTGCAACTGACGATTTGTATTTTCTGGAAGAGGTTCAGCCTCAAACCTCCGCAGCCAGTAATCAGCATCTTTATAGCCCTCGACAAACAGCTGGAAAGAGCCAACCTGGGATTGGAGAGGAAATGGCCCATAAAATACAAACATAAATTTAACACCATGTGAAAAGGCAAAATATAAGAGCAGTACATATACATGCCAAGCATCCTTTGCAGAGAAACAAGGGTCAATAAATCACTATCAAATATGAGAGGTAGTTATGAGATGTAAAGTCAGAAACCAGAAATAATACTTCACGTGCTTTGTACAGACCAAGTTTTCTTTTAGATTGCCATCTAAATATTTAGATTTGACAGGCTAATAGTACTGTAATCTTGCATGCAGACAAAGCTTCCTTTAAGACAAGCCTTCAAAGGGATGTTAATTACAGCAGTTCACACTTTAATGATTGCAAGAGACAAAACCTGCACGAAAACATGGTTTAGCAATGAAGCACTGAATCAACTAGAATGAATGAAAATATCAGCTTATCAATCCAAGGAATTCACACCATACCTTGGGTGGCAGGCCTATTCGGTGGAACCTTTGTCCAACCTTTGGCACTTTCTCCAGAGCAAGTTTTTTCCCTCTGGATTTCACACGATCAATGGCACTATAATTAAAGGTCTCACTGGCAAGGTACACAACCTGAAAGGACAAAAAAATGCACTTTACAATACAGTCCCTTCATGATTCCAAGTCAGGAACAAAAGACAAACAACCCTGAACAGGATATTCACACACTCATTCTACTCATTCTGGTACTTTCAGAAGATGAAGATCATTTCAGCTCACAGAATGGTTACATACTAGTCGACGGCTAAATAGAAAAGGTATCATAGGTCTCCTGCTCCGCCAAGTAAGAAACAAATTCCATCCTACAAACATAACAATTGTGGTTCAAAGAATCTGGATGGAATTTTTAAACAGTTCACCGGTCCACCCTGCACCCGTACAACAAATATATTGAGACAACGAAATCATATAAAAACTGGAGGACTCGCCAGGCACATTATGGCTCAGCTCAAGCTGATCAACTGCTGACACGGCCGTTTTGGTAGCGCCAAAAGATCTTTACTATCTAGAACCTGTGCATTTGAAATGTAGTCTCAACTCCGTTTGGGAGTTGCAGGTACCACCAACCCAAAAGCCACCTTGCCCTGCTCATCACCAATTGGAACAAGTTGCAAGGTGAAAGTATTATGTGGTGTGGCACAGATGCCTTACCATGTAATACTAGCACAATACACAAAGATGGACCTCGGGTACTCTCTCAGTACACCTGCTCTTAGTCCTGGTAGAGTGGCAAAGAGCAGACCGGCTATTCAGAAGAACATGTGTTCAGCATTTCACATTACCAAGATGGACGAGAAGTAATTGACATGACTAGAGAGAAATCCAACACCAATTTATAAAAATAGCTCTGAATTTTATATATTTTTAGACACCAAAACGAAATCAATACAATTTTAAAGTGTTAAATAAATTAGTACTTTGCAAAGTGAAAACATTAACGTTGGGGTCAATGGGAAAAACACATGCAATCAGTTACTTAGAGAGTGACTTCAACAGAACCCACTTGGAGTTACGGTCTTGTGAGTCCCTAGACCACTTCACAACAGCTAGCACAATTTTACCTGGCTCAGTGGAGCGGGGTGCAGAGGTGCACTTTAGCTGTCAATCCGACTTGCGATGTTGAAATGTTTACCTTAGCAAAAAGGTACTTGCGGGGTAAATTGAGCAAAATCCTTTGGAACCTAAGCAAGGAGCTGGCCCTAGACCAGGAGTCTCCAAACAGATCCGATCTGCCTGGCTCGGGGGACTAGGGTGCAGAGGTGCTCTTGGCTATACGTGGTGATGAACAGGATCCGCAGCCAGAGGAGCTGGCAGGCTTGCCAAGAGAGGGTGAAAACGAATGCAAGATCTTTACGATGGAGCCACAGGGGTGGTTGGTCGTTCGTGCAGATGAATCTCTTCTCTTGAAGCGTCGAGTAAAGCAGGTTGTAGTCGTACTGACCACCAACAATCCTTGGTAACTGCAAGAACTCCAGTTGAGGAAATCTTTGTCCAGAGTACCAGAGGAACGTTGTAGAAAGCTGAGCCTCAATGACGGTCAGGATTACAGTTCACAGAGGCCACCTACCCAAGGACTTTGAGCAGCCATGCCGTATGGCTAAAGGAACAGAACTTCAAGGTCGTGGACTTAGCGGTTTGTGCCTGCCGATTGCAGGGGACTAGTTCCTCTAGCCCAAGGGAGTTCTAGTGAAGTTTAGCGTTTGCAGAGGGGTTCACCTTCCTTTTGGAACCGGCCTCTTGCCTTTGTCGTGTCGAAATCCAGCGGGTGGAAGGTGGCTGCCACAAGTGCAGAACTTCGAGCCTCTCTTCGTGGAGTCCTGCCTGGTCATGGAAACTGATTGAGTCTTGCTATCACGTCAAATCTAAGGTTCTGGTTTCTAGGGTGCCCCTTAAATCCAGAATTTAGGGGGAATTAGTGGGTGTGAGGACTAGTCAATGGGCATCTAGCCCTGTAGAAAAACCGCCGTTATAGTAATGACATCTGTGGGTGTATGTCACTAAAACTAGCCAGAACCTGATTTCTAGCCACAACCATCCTTGACTGTACACCTCAGCTGCAACACCCTAGAGGTGTGGTCAGCCTTGTGGAGGTGGATGCCTCCTGCATAGCTAATTTCACGCCTGCCCGCAAAAAACAGTGCCTGGGGCAGGGGGAGGCTTTGTCCTCCAGTGGGGGACAAGTTTCTTTCTCCAGTAGCACCAGTGAAGCCTTTGAGGCTCACCGCTGCACCGGTCTAATCACTAGCCATCCTGTGTGGGAAGGGGTGTCACCTCCTGTTCACACAGGTCTTGATCTCTGGCCTCTGGGAGCGAGCACACACTCCCCAGCATAAGGTCAGATTTCTGTCTTGGCTGCAAACCTGTGCAAAACCCACCAAGGAACAAGAACACTGGGTTAACTTGGTTGACATTGTCTAAAGTGCCACCTGTAGGAAGCTGGCTCTGTATATACTATACCAAAGTGATGTAAAGTGTGCCCAGAGTTCTGTGGATCCCCAAAGGTAGGCAGAGCCTAAAGTAGATAATACCTTATTCTCTATTTGTGGTAATGTGAGCGAGCAGTAAGGCTTTATCAGAGGGTAGTGTTAAGCATTTGTTGTGCACACTCAGGCAGCAAATGATGTCACACACTCAAAGACTGAACTCAGACCAATTTGTTTGTATAAAAATATTAATTTGTTATATTTTCTAGAACCAAGCCCGGCCTGGTACAGGTGAGTCATTTGTTTGTAAAACAGTCAAAATTACTTTTCAGTTACTTTGTAAATTACTGTGTACGTTACTTCTTGGATTACTTTTTAAGTTACATTTGCTAATCAGTGTCATATGCCTAGATATCACACAGGGACATTTTCTAGACAAAAGGTAAGTAATTCAGTTTTTACACATATGCAGTTTCTTAAACTTTCATACAAACCAACTCCACACTTTGAAGATTTTTCACAGAAAAGCAGTCAATGCAGTCCTACGTGAGAAAACAGTGTTAATGGTTTATCGGTAAGTACTTAGGTTTTGGAGTTGGTATTCTGGGGTTAGAACCAGGGTTCCCCCAGGGTCGAGGATGCACTCTCAAAGCACCCTCAGCGGCACTAGGGCAGCAGGGTGCAAAGTGCTGAGGCCCAATGTTATCCAATGGGGGATAGGGGGCTTCTGGTTGGTGGCTGCTCACGAGCAGGCCACAAGGTTGTGGGAGAAAAGCTCCTGGACTTAGGCTCAGGGCAAAGGGGGATCGGATTTAGCACACAAGGTGCACCCACAGCGGCGCAGGGGCGGCCGGGTGCAGGGTGCTGTTTTGGCGTCAGGTGCCCAGTTGTTTTCAATGGGAGTTGCCGGTTTTGGATTCTGGCTGCAGGCTCGGTCCAGGAAGTTTTCCGGGAGGAACCATCAGCTGGGCAGGTAAGTTGGAGGGCTCGGGGACGTATGTGCACCTAGAGTTCTCTTCTCCAGGGAGCAGGGCGGCAGGATGCAGGGGTGTCTTTTGAGGTCTGATTTCACCTTACCGGTCCACTCGTGGTGGTGGGGGCGGGGGTGGGGGGGGGGGGTCTCCGTGCAGAGGCTGCAGGTGACACCGGGGAGTCCTGCAGGGGTCAACCCACGGTGGACTCTGGAGCCCTGGGACACCTCGCTGGGACTGGTGGGCAACTCGGGCCATAGGCGAAGGGTGCAGTGGTGGTTCCAGGCGTCGGGTTTCTTTGCCCTCAGCAGGCTCAGAGTCTTTCTTGGCTGTTTCTTTTGAACAGAGCTGCTGTTCACAGGATATCAGGTCTTTGTTGAAGGCAGTCAGTCGTCCCAGGGGTTCTGGAGGTCGCTGGCTGCAGGACCAGGCTGGTGTGTACTAGTCAATTAACCCACCAGAGGCTGGTAGTTTTTTAGGGGGCATCTCTAAGATGCCCTCTGAGTGCATTGCCAATTGGCACCTCTCTGGCCACATGTAAGCCCCTTGTAAAAGGTACCATGGGTACCAAGGGCACTGTGATCAGGGAAGGCCTCTAAGGGCTGCAGCACATATTGTGCCACCCTTAGAGGTCCTGTACCTTAACACACACACACACTGCGATTGCAGGCGGCATGTTTTGGTGCAGAGAAAAGTGAAGAGTCGACATGGCACACATTCCTGTGTTCCATGCCTGCAATCCACTGCCTATGGTATAGGTAAGACACCCTCTAGCTGGGTGCACTATACCACTGGTGAGGGTACAGTTGCATGATCACTGTACCCCTACAGTGTCTAAGTCCATTCTTAGACATTGTAAGTGTAGTAAAGCCATAAAGAGTATATGGTCTGGGAGTTTGTTTTTACGAACTCCACAGCACCATATTAGCTTTACTGAATTCTGGGAAGCTTGGTAGCAAACCTTTCAGCGTAATAAACCCACACTGATGCCTTGTCACACATGGCTTGTGCATGGTTGAACTCGAACAGGCAAGCTGCGCATGTAGGGCGGACAAGGCAGACCTGCAGACTTTGGTTTTTACTCAGGTCACTTAGGGTGGCACAATAAGTGCTGCAGCCCTGGCACCCCTTTTACATCCCTGACATGGGTACCACTGGTACTATATACTAGTGCCTTACAGGGGTGCAAAAGTACTTGCCAATTGGGTGTAGCAATTCACATTTACAGTTTAAGGGGAAGAGCACTGGTGCTGTGACCTGGTTAGCAGAACCCAGCACACTTTCAGATCAGTTACCACAGCAACTAGCAGCAAAACATTGGGGGTGGCCATAATAAAAAAAAAATAAAAAAAACAGTTTACTACAGCTCGTTTATATTTTTAGGCACATCCAGGAGGTCAAACATTTCCAACACCTAATTTGGCATCTCTTCTGCACTTTCCCAACAAAATCAGATACTATAGACCCATATTCAAGGAAGCAGGTGGATGTGCCTGTCCCATCGTTGTACATAGGTTTAAACACATGTATGAAAATGGCAGCAGGGTCTCTGATTCTAGTGCTTTCCATGTGACATCTGGCCCTGAGAGGCTGGCACACCGTGCTACTGCTGTGCCTGGCCCTTGGATGGGGTCCTGACCTATGCAGGTTGCTGGGACCTGGTAAGCAAGGTGGTAATTCAGGCTTTGATCAGCTGTTCTCTTGATGCTTTTAAGGGACATTTTGTGTTTCTTCACACAATTGTGTCCCCAAATGTCAGACAATCCAGGCTGTTCCCAGAGTTACTGGTGTTGGCAGCACTCATGTGGTTGGTGTATCAAGCTCTGCTGCTTTAGTCATGGTCTGGTTAATGTTGTGTACACGGAAGCTAGAATGTACAGTTTATAGAATGCGTGCCATATGTCACTGAGGCACTTAAATGGTCAGGTAGAGACTTTCAGCTTTGACAGATCCTTAGCTCTTCATTGTCAGCTCTTCCATGATGTATAGGTAACACGCCTAGTATCACTGTGATGCTTACAGGGATCAAAAGCAAGGTAAATAACGGATTGCCCCATTCCAGCCTGAGTAACTTGATTTCGGTTGCTATCCTGTGCCTGCTAGTTCCAGCTCCAGGGTGACATGATAACTTAACAGGTGCCTTCTCATCAAGGTTACATTTGCAATTAGGATACGTATTTAAGACTGTGGCTCAATGCAGTCCCTGAGTTAAATCAGTAGCCTTTGAAGAGTCATACAGCGAGTCATCTTGGTATAGTTCATGCTTACCTCCTCCCTATTGCCTGAATCAAACTACTTCCTTGGAGTATTGCAAAGACAGCTAAAAGTGGTGTAATTGTGCCAACATGGGGAAAGAAGCCCTGAGACAATCCAAATGCATTTCCGACACCAAAACGTTAATGAAGCATAACAAATGTGGGCAATCTGATGAGAGGGTCCAGATACTTGAGGCTCCTGGATCTGTATTTGTTGGGACGGAAATGTTCCCTACATGGCCCAGTAGGCAGTGTATCCCTGCCCCGACTTCCCCGCAAAGTAGGCTTCAGTAGGTTTTTCGTTATTAACGTCAGCACACATGAAAATCATGCACATGTGCTGAGGGCCTCTGTGAAATGGTATGAAACCCAGATCAGGGCTCAGAGGTTTGCAAAGACATACCATGTGCACCCTTTTTATGAGAGTGACTTCTGTCATTTCACCACGCTGGTAAGAACCGACAGTGGTGGCAACACTAATGAATGTAGAATGAGCAGGTTTCGTTTATTTATTGCCTTCAGTGGGAGAGTTGCCTATAAGCCTCTCCTGTTTTCATAGTTCTGTCAATTCCTTTCAATCAAGTCCTTCAGTCCATGCATATGGAATATGGTTGTCACATGTATGTTTGATCTGTATTGGTTAGAGGTGGATAAGCCACTGAAAGCTAGAGCCTGGAGCCCGGATCTGACTCATCTCTAGGTCCTTTCGGAACCTCAAGTCCATAACAAGCCAAGCTATCATGTGGCTTCTGCCCGCCTTCCTCCCACTACCCAGAATATGGTGTTACAGCCAGTGCTGTCAGCTTTGGAACTGTGGAACCAGATTAGAATCCTGGTGTTGGCTTAAAATCCAGTGATTATGGGCAAATCACTTAATCTTCCCATGCCTATAAGCAATGAATGTGACCTTGTGTGATGAACTGGTGCTCGTCTGAAGCTCTGCAATTTGGCATTTGGGTTGAGTTCACGCTATACAAAAGCTGCAAAAAATGCACAAAGATAAAACCAAAACCTTAAGACAAAAAAGATACCCATTTCCTGGCTGATTAGTACAAAGTGAAACTGGAAAACCTGAATAAATTGGAGCTTCACCACTTAAATTGTGTGATCTTAGGCAAACATTTTATTTCACCAAAACTCTTTATTTATTAATGTCAAAGCTTCACATGTTAAAAATACACTTTTTGAATTCTGAAGCAACTTTTTCTTATCATATTTCATGTGATGTTTGTTGTGTGATTTACATAGCAAACACTTTCAGGGCTCAGCTCGTGCACTGGCTTTAAGATCCGAGCCAGACCCTTGGCTCTCCCTCTAAATCTATTGGCTCGCCCACCTCTAGTACTGATGAGACAAGTGGGTATTGAGTATGCATGTGATGCTTACTGTATACAAACAGAAATCTATTTTGGGACTCCTGTGTGTAAGTATGACGACAAGGAGGCGATTGAGAATAAGCCTGCCAGACAGGGATGTGAATTGGTAGAAAATCAACTAACATTCATGGGCCCATTTTGAAGAGGAAAAGACACACAATTGATGGACGGAATGCAGAACAAATCAAACCATTCACCCCCAGTCAAGAGATCTGGGTTAAATCCATCATTCTTTTGCTCACCATGCCACCCAGTTTAGACCTGGCCATATGCAAATCAGTCTTGACCCTGTGCCTCATGGGAACAGTCCAGCCTGAACTGCCAAGCCAGGTCCTCCCTGGACCAGAAACAAGCATCCTAGGACCGGTTTCGGGGTTTCACCCCTCATCAGCCAGGATAGCTTGAATCCAGTGGCACAGTGAGCCCGGGACCCACGTCTGGGCATACCACTGTTCACATGAGGCACAGGGTCAAGACTGATTTGCATATAGCTGGGTCTGAACTGAGGTGGCGAAGTGAGCTAAAGAACGATGATGGATTCAACCCAGATCTGTGACTGGGTGTGAGTGTCTGAAAAGTTTCGGCGCTCAGTCCATCATCTCCTTGTGTTTGCTTTGTTCGTCCTAAGTTGGCAGGGTATGCCCAGACGTGGACCCCTTGCTCACTTTGCCACTGGATTCAAACTAGGAACCTGTGGTGTACGATGACAGCTGGAGGCTGCTCTGGGGGTGCAGGAGTGTCGTTTGACGGATCTCCAGAGCACGGAAGTGTTGTCATCAGGGGCACGGAAGGGGGTGCTCCGGGCTTAGCAGGAGGTGCAGTCAGCCTGGGAATCCTTGGATAAGTGCACGATCAAGGCATGCCATCACTTGTCGCCGCAATATCCTTGGGGTCTTCGCAGAACACCTCAAGGGAGTGTATCGCGCTGGAGAGGTGGGTCGGTCCCCTGTATGGGATGGTTTACCTTGGATGCGGATCTTGTACAGGACTTGGAGAGTGAGATTTCCTTGGTGGAATTGGATGCGGCCATCCGGGCCCTCAATAGATCGAATGCTCCGGGTGGGGGTGGATTCCCTATGGAATTTTATCAGACTTATTCCGTCACACTTAGGGAAAGATTTCTAGAGGTCCTCCAGGAGGCACGGGCAACGGGATACTTCTGCCTCCTAACAAAGCATGGGGGTGACACAGCTAACCATTCGTTGTATTGACCCCTTACGCTGCTCAACATGGATGTCAAAATGTATGTAAACTATGTAAACTGTTAGCGTCACAGCTGGGGGGAGTGATTTGGTGCATTAAGACCAATGCTGCTTCATTCCGGCCCGTAGTACCACCTTCAATCTCCGGAGGCTCATGCACGTCCAACACAAAACTGTAGATGACGAACGTGAACTGGCATTGATCTCCCTCGATCTGGAAAAAGCATTTGATACTGTGGAGTGACCATTTCTGATGTCGGTGATGCGGGGGAGGGGTTTGGACCCATCTTTTGTAGCTAGGTGCAGCTCTTATACATTAGCCCCATCGGTCCATGTCAAGATTGGAGGCGACCTCTCTGAGGGGTGAGAGGGGTACCAGGCAGGGCTGTCCCCTCTCACTGCTCCGGTTTGCTCTCGCCATTGAGCTGTTGGCACTTCTCATGCGTAAAGAGTTGGAGCCGTGGGGGATTCGAGTGGGGGGTTCCACGCATGTGAACTCTCTCTATGAAGTTGACGCGCTGGTACATGTACGCTCCCACTGCCAGGCAGATATAAATGGGGCTCCTCGCTGCCTTTGGTAGGGTCTCAGGCCTTCTGGTTAATCTTAGGAAATCACTTTTGTTTCCACTTGGCGGTCTGATTGGGGTGCTGTGTGGAGCGATATTACACCCCATACCCAGTCGCACAGCCAAAGTAGATTTACAATAATGCTCCGATTAAATCATTCTTATTACTCCATTTCCTCCACTCTTAATCCCAATTTTTCTTGCTCTTCCTTGTTTCAACCACATGTAGGGTATCATGCTTTTTCAAAGCTTCAAGTGCTCAAGATGTGCCCATCCAGACCTCTCTCAAGAACACGATGAGAACGCATGATTCGTCCAAAACGGTGTACTTTATTTCAACCCAATGCATTTCGTGCTTCACAAGCACTTCAGGGGTCACTGCAAAAACAGCATCACGCTTTCATCCCATCCATTTCCGTGATGGATGGGATGAAAGCGTGATGCAGTTGTTGGAAGGGCAAAATATTGTTTGGCCCACGCTTACTCTGGGTTCTGGCTTTTAAGGGGAAATATAGTGTAGTACAGTGTACTTTAAATGTGTTTTCAAAAATACGTGAAAAAATATATTATAACAGAAACGCCACTGTACTACACTATATCTACCATTAAAACCCAGAATGCAAACTAAGTGCAGGCTAAACAATATGGTTCTACCACAGTACTCTGCAAACCTTTTTTTTCAAATATATAAAGTAACAACAACTTTTACTTACCTTTACATACATATATAAACTGACTCATCCCTTTCTATACACTTATATAACAGTAGGAGACTATATTTACACTTTAAGGCCAGAACACAGCCAAACTTTGGTCTAAACAATACAGCTGTCTTTTACTTTTGTAAGGGCAGTCATTAGCCAATCACATAATGTTTTGCTATCTGAATGGACCACAATATACCACGAAATGACCGCAGTGTACCACTGCCCAATACATCCCTAATTGTTTGTGCCTTATGGACTTGATTCACAATGTTAAACTTACACTTTTATGCAAGTTTACCATTGTTTGCTATTTGCAAACGCGTTTTAATGGTAGTAACTTTGCAACTGCGGAGTCTTCGCACATTAAAAGATACCACTCATAAAATACCTTTGTGAATAGCAAACAATTATAAATGTATTCAAAAGTATACGTTTACCTTTGTGAATTTTGTCCTAAGACTTTAAAACTACACAACAATTTAGATCTACAACCAAAAATAATCTACATTTCGGACACATTTCATCTACATTCGTTCAGCTACTTTCACACTACGTCTCTTTAAACAATTCTCTACGACACAACTCTCCACTCTACTGTATCACACGTCATTCCACTATGACACATCACTTCACTGTGCGACACCCCACTCCACAGCGCTCCAGTCCACTCCATGCAACTCAACTCTATGACATGGCACTCCACTGTACGATACGCCACTCCAGTCTACCACACGCCACCTCACTGCACTCCAAGCTAGTCCACTCTATTCTACTGCACTGAATGCCACTTGACTCTACCCCACTGTACAACACTCCACAGCATGCCACTCCACTCTATTCCCCTCTACGCCACACTACTCTTTTCTATTCCCCTGTACACTATTCCACTGTACGCCATACCACTTTTTCTATTTCACTCTACGTTATACCACTTTTTCTATTCCCCTCTTCGTTATACCACTTTTTCTATTCCCCTCTTCGTTATACCACTTTTTCTATTCCCCTCTACGCTATTCCACTCTACATCACTACACTGTAAGATACTCCACTCTACTCGACTCTATGCTATTCCACTCTGTGGCACTCAACTGTACGCCACTCGACTCCACACCACGCTAACCCATTTCACTCCCCTCTACTCCACTCTACTGTACGCCACTCTACACTATCCCACTCTATGCCACCCCAAGACACTACACTCTAAGCCACTCCACTGTATGATATTCCACTCTCTGCCACTCCACTCCACCCTACTACACTGTATGATATTGAACTCTACATCACTTCACTCTATGCCACTCCACGCCACTACACTCTACGCCAGTACACTCTAAGCTATTAAACTCTAAGCAATTCAACTCTACACCACTCCGACTCTACGGTATTCCACTTTATGCCATTCCACTCTACGCCACTCTGCTCTACGCTATTTCACTCTCTGGCATCTCCACTCCATGCCACTACACTCTATGATATTCCGCTCTAAGCCACTCCACTCCATTCTATTTTACACTACTCCACTCTACACCACTCCTCTCTACACTATTCTACTCTATGCTATTCGACTGTACGCCACTCCACTTTACGCCACTCTACTGTACATCATTCCACTATACGCAACTGCACTCTACGATATTACACTCTGCCATTACACTCTACGGCGCTCCAAGCTACTTCACTTTATGCCACTAAATGACACTACATTCTACGCCACTACACTGTATGATATTCCATTCCATGTCACTCCACTCCATGTCACTACACTCTATGATATTCCACTCTATGCCACTCCACACCACTCTATTCTAAGTTACTCTACTCTACGCGACTCCCCTCTACGCAACTCTACGTTATTCTACTCTACGGCATGCCCCTGTATGCTGCTCCACGCCACTCTATGACACGGTCTTCCACTGTACTCTATTACACTGCACTTAACAACACTCCACTCATTGACACTGCACTCTACAATTTGAAAACAAAAATCCCCCAAAAAATAAAAAATATTGAAATTCAATGAAAAACCTAAGTTTTACTTAGTTATAGTTAGGAAAACTTTGTTTATTCTTTCCATACCAACCAAACTTACACTACACAAACTTTAGAAATTCTAAAGTTATACCTTACATTTATAATTTACGCACCACCTTCAAATTACTATAACTCTCGAACCTCTGAATATAGTGTTGTCAACTCACTAGTCAGACTACATAAATAACTTGTGCTTTTACGATACACTGCTTACACTCTTTCATATTACATCACTTATACTATGTGAAATCATAGCATTCGTAACAAGACTTATGGAATCTCAAATTAAACCATTTGTGAGAACACTGTGCATGGTAGGGTGGCGAATTATAGTTAATGTAGTCTGGCTAGCGAGTTGACAACAATGTGTACTGAGGTGCACGAGTTATAGTAATTTGAGGGGGACGCGCTCACCTGTGGTCACCAGTGCCGTGAGGGGAACGGCTCCTGTATTCTCTTTTCGCTTTGTGCTGCCGATTGTCCAGCCGTGAGGGGAACGGCTTGGGGGCACTCCATTTGGTGCTTGCCGTGAGGGAAACGGCGCCTACGGCCAAACTACAACTCCCAGCAGGCACAGCCTGACGCTTGTTGGGGACGTCATCGCGGCGCCTGGAGGCGCGATAATAGCGGGGAAGCCCTCCCGCAGTGCGGACGCGCGCGGGCGAAGCCCGGGCCAAGGGCGTGCCCGTCCGCGGCCGGAAAAGGCTGGGATGGGCCACCCCCCTTAATTTCGGAGGGGGAATAGGACAGGCTCTGGACGTGGACCCCCTTAAATACTCATCAAGGTCAGTGACTTAAGGCCTCCTGTTCATCTATATTTGAATTTTAAATCAATCCCTATTGCAAACATGGGGAGGCGAGCAGTGGCAGGAAAGCAAAATGTAGTCCCAGTAGAGCCGGCCTCGTCTATTCAACAGACATCAATAGATCGCATGCTGCAGAGAGCTATTGGCGTAGTGGCTAATGAGATCGAGCTCACAGAAAGACGACTATCCCTTACACCTAATCTTGCGGCACCCTTAGCCCACTTGATTTATCTGACTCTCCTCACATTACGGATCAGGATCTTGCTACATGTGATGTAGACCCCGCCGTTGGAAGCAGGGTGGATGTTGTACACCCAGGGGGGGCACACCCAAAAAAACTGAAAACTAAAGCTATTGCTTCAAGAGGGTCAAAACGAAAAGTCCCATCTTCTGAGACCCCTATCGCCGCAAGGCCTAATGTACACAGCCCCTATCTAATGGTGGCCCAGAACATCCACCTTGGGTCATGGACGTGGTTGTTGACATGCAGGTCCAAATAAGGACCATATTGAGGGACGAATTAAAAAATATATGGGATCGGGTTGACAACCTCGCAAAATTGGTAGAACGGTGGGTGGATAGGTCTGAGGCGATCTTGAAAGAAAAGGAATCGGTCAACTTATTGTCCGATATAAGATCTGGTCCCCAGCTTGCAAATGCAAATATGTTCCCACCTAACAAAACATCACAAGTTAATCAAGAGAAGGAGGGAGAGAAACTTAACAGTTCTAAGGGGGCGGAAAATGGAAAAACTATTTATGGGCAGGAGCCTAAGCAGGGAGGACAGAAAGATAAGGAGAACGTTGGGTGGGCTGCTGGAACTTCTGGTAGTCCCTCCATTGGCGTAAGAATTAGGCACAAGAGCAGGCCACAGGAGGGACCCCATGAGGTGGGGACAGCTTTCCCTTGCATTAATCTACCCCCAGCATCAATCCCCTACGTAGTTGTTTTAGCTGGAGTCCCTGACTTAAAGAAAGGTACTAGGGAATCCTACGTTGATTTGAAGAATAAATGTATTAATTGGTTAATAAACAACAAACAGTTTTCCTTTAGAGACAGTGAGGAAATTATTATGATCCGTAGGGTAGGGTGGGTTGGTTGGAGGCCCAAAGATATTGTTGGTGACTGTATTGTTATTAATTTCAGGAACAGGGGGGTTGTAAACCATCTCTTAGAATACAACTACCCAGTCAGGCCAGGAAGATCTATTAATCTACTGTCCCTTGGTTACTTCTACCCTATTGGCAAGCATCCACAAGAGTACAGAGGAGCACGTTACCCGAAGTGGGCAATTAACCAGAATTCCCTACCTTTCACACCCTTGCAAGCCCAAACCACTCCACTACTTTTTAATATTCCAGTGACAAATAGGTTCAGTCCTCTTGAGGCTGTAGACTGACTAATGAAAGTGGTAGTCCCCACACAAGATAGAGATCAATTCTGTATGCATACCTCACAGATAAGAGGGACGGCTCAAAAAGTGACTATTCAATACTAGTAAAGACCATAGTTCAACCGTTAGAGGCGGCGAAAAGTAGTTTAGTAGAGGACAAACCGGATTTTGATCTTGAGGACATATCGAATCCAAATAGACCCCTTGCTGTCTTGCCCCCAAGTAATTCAATAAACAAGGATGAAAAATTCTCCCCACTGGCCAGAAAAATGCTCAATTCGAATGCCAACACAAGCTTACTTTATCATGAAGAGTCTACTTTAGATAGTACAACCATCGACCCTCCTCTATGCCCCACCCTAGTGCACACCCCAAGTGTGAAAATACTGTCTTGGAACATAGCAGGATTAACATCTAAATGGAAGAACCCCGACTGGGAACTCTTCATTGAACAACACGAAATCTGCATGTTCCAAGAAACATGGTCTAGGGATGAATTGAGTAGGCAGGGGTATGTGGTTTTTAGTATTCCAGCGATTCATATGGGGAGAGGTAGACCATCAGGAGGATTGTCTACTTGGATTGGAGTTCATCTAGGCTGTGAGGCAAAACTTATTGAAAGTTCCTCTCGGGACATTGTATGTGTTCTTCTAACTTTTCAAACAAAACAAAGCATTTTGCTTATAAATTTATATTCACGTCCGACGTATAGGGGCCAAGAGTCTAGTACCCTAGACCAACTTAATACCTTTCTTTCTACGATCCCACTAAATAGCAGAGTAATTATTGGTGGCGATTTTAATTGTCAATTTGAGCCCCTGGACTAGATGAGGAGGACCTACACTGGTGTATTCCTGAACCTAATATTTCACCAGTAAGGGTCTGGACTCCGTTAGTACTCCAAATACAATGTTTAACATTAAAATTTTCTTTAAGAGCATGTAATGGACGTACTATATCGGATAATCCGGGGAATCACACTTTTAATAGAACGGGCCATACCTCAACAATCGACTACATTATGCTTGACTTGCAGTCTTGGCATAAGGTCTTAGATTTTAAAATCTGCCCACGACACGATAGTGATCATGATGCCCTTATCTTACAAATAGCTGCCCCGGGTAATATGAAGGTTCAGGTTAAACCCTCATTACCAGCCCAAAGCATGATTCTGACCAATGGAGGGAGAAGAATACGTTGGGCCGAAATTTCCAAATCGCAAGACAAATTAGCCAATCTTTACCACCAAATAGTCCCTCACCTACAAACCATGTCCCAACTTTTTGAGAGTACTGGAGCCCCCAATACACTTTCAAAGATCTCACATAATCATCAAGATCTGGTTGATATAATGGCCACTTTTTTTACCAAAATAAAATACAGAGAGTGCCCAAAAAGTCCAAGTACAAATGGTTTAACGCTAACTGCCGAGATGCTAAAACTAACTTAATTCTAGCCATTAAAAGTAGCGATAAAATAAAAATTAAAGAATCTAGAGCACTATACAAATGCGCCATAAATAAAGCAAAACAGTACTGGGTTGCTCAAAAATGGGAAGATCTCAGAAATGCACTAATTTTACATGATCTGAGGTCCTTCTGGAACATTGTAAATACTGACTCCCAGGCTGGTAGATCGGCCATTGAACCCAACTTGGACGAAGGTTTCTGGAGGGCTCATTTTGAAAGCCTGTATAGGAGGGACAAGGAAGGGGATGAAAGTATGGCACGTGTTTTGCCGTACCCGGGTCCAAACCAAGATGATGTTCCCCCAATTACAGTAAGAGAAGTCACAGACGCCCTAGGGAAAATCCTACCTTCAAAAGCGGCTGGTTTGGATAGGATCCCTGGTGATCTTTACCGATCTGAACCAACCATCTGGGCTCCTTATTTGGTTACTCTCTTTAATGCCATACTACAAGGCATGGCAAATCCCACTACTTGGGCGGGAGCCGAAATTATACCGATTTATAAAAAGGGCTCTCCGCTCCAGCCTGCTAATTATCGCCCGATCAGTCTTATAGACGTTGGTCAGAAAATCTTCGCCCGAGTTTTATTGGGCGTTTACAATCCTGGATAGAGGATCACAATATTTTAACCCCCTCCAAGCCGGGTTTAGAGCTAGGACATCTACGATCGAACAATTATTTAGACTACAGGTGATATATTGGAAATTTGTTACCATCAAGGGGGGTAGCCTTTATCTTATATTCGTAGATTTAAAATCTGCCTTCGATTTGGTTCCAAGGGAGAAATTATGGGCAATCTTAAGAGATATGGGAGTGCCAGAATATCTGTGCGTGCAATTAAAACGTCTCCATGAGGGTAATTACGCTCGTATTAGATATGGACAGTGCGGTGAACTTTCAGCCCCTTTGCCCGTGGAGAGGGGGGTTCGCCAGGGCTGTGTCCTGGCTCCCACACTTTTCTCTCTCTACGTTAATGGCCTAATTGACTTCTTGAGTGCCGGAAAGATTATCGACGCCCCTAGGTTGGCGCAGCGCAAGATCCCGGCCCTGATGTTTGCAGACGATACGCTTCTCCTCGCAAAATCACCTATGGGAATCCAGAGGACACTTGACAACTTTAGCGACTTCTGCAGACATCGGGGCCTGGAAATTAACCTGCAAAAAACTAAGTATATGGCCTTTAATGTAGGTAACACCACCCGCCCTAACCCTTGCTTGGACGGCAGACCCCTTGAAAGAGTAACCACTTTTGATTATTTGGGTCTGACGTTGACTGAGAAAATGGATTGGGGTGCACAAATAAATAAAGCTGGGCTGAAACTTACCCAAAAAGTGGGGGTATTTTAAAACTATATAGGAGTTGTCCCGAAAAACACTAAGCCCAGTGATGGAAATTTACAAGGCTCAGGTCAGGTCTGCTGCCCTTTATGGAGCAGAACTCTGGGGCCATTGTGCATGTTAACGCGAACAGAGAAAACTCTTTTATTAGACAGCTTTTGGGTTTACCCATCAGTACGCCATTAACACCACTCCGTTTAGACCTAGGGGTTAGACCCATCGTGGAAGAGGTGGCCCTTAGGCCCCTCCTCTATTGGCGTCGCTTTTGGAGTACCCGGAGTTATCCTCCTATAGGGAGGAATTAACGGATATAATGGGCATGCGAGGTTTAGGGAGGATACCTTGGTTGTCCAATATCAAGAACATCTGTGAGGGCCTGGGTAGGGGCAATCTATGGCACAATGCGGAATATACGTCCCAAATAACAACAAGAAAGATCCTGATAGAGAGCTACAGAGAGCAAAAGCTCAATGAGCTTGAAAGAAGAAATACCGCCGGTCGGTTGACGGTGGAATTTTTAGCAGTAAAAAATAGGTATAGTTTAGAATTGGTGCTGGACGATATCCAGCCACTCCTTGCTAAAAAACTTTATGTCCAGTTTAGACACGGAGTCCTCCCATTACGCACCTTTACTTGCAAGTGGGAGGGCGCTTCAAATGGGGGTTGCCCGGCCTGCAATTATACCGATGAGACAGAAATGCATGTGCTATTTTTCTGCAAGGGTTATGAAAAGGCCAGAAAACGCTGGCTAATCCAACTTTGCAGAAACTTGGGGTCAAGACGCTGTTCAGAAGTGTATAGGATATTTAAAACAAACACACAAATGTCTATTGTTTATTCTATCTCACGGTTCTTATTTAATATGTGGCACACCCGAAGGGCCATCCTTAAAAGTATGCCCCAGCAGAATGATATCGCAGGAACTGTATGAGCAACGTAATATAGCACTCTTTTGGTCATATTTCGGGTTGTGTGAGGCGCTACATTAATTTTATTAACTGGATTACTGTTTAGTATTGTATCTAAATTTTATACTACTTTTTTAAACTGTGTATATACTATGAAATCACTGTATTTTATTGTTTGTTTTTATTGACGCTTTTATGGCAACTGATTGCCGAAATAAAGTTTTATGATGATGAGTAATTTGAGGATGGTGCATAAATTATAAATTAAAGGTATAACTATAACTTTAGAATTTCTAATGTTTATGTAGTTTAAGTTTGGTTTGTATAGAAAGAACAAATAGAGTTTTACTAACTATAACTAAGTTTTATATATTTATATTTATGGAGGGTACCAGACAGAACACAATTTTGTAGTGCAGGGACAGCTAATACCACCTTCCTGCTACCCCAGAGGTGGGCAAATGTGACTTAGCATCATTCCCTGAAAAAAGGCCTGACTGGAAACACATCTACATCTGGAAAAATAGTTTATATTGTGATACAAAATCCCATTCAAGTCAGTGTGCCAGGATTTATCATTGACCAGTGCTGAACGTCAAACATAAGTGAAAGCTGAGACTCCTGAGCTCCAGGGTTGGGGTCTTTGATTGCTAAATATCTCCTTCACAGGTTAGTGAACAGGAACCTGAAAGATCAGCATCCTGACAGAAGAAGCTGTGAACCACCCTGAAGGAAGGAGCCCACTAACTGCTGAGGAGGGGTACAGAGGTATCCCTGCTTCAAGTAAAGTCTAACCAGAAGAGGAGGGCTGTGAGGAGCTCTGAAGGAAGAACAGATGCAGGCTCACTGTAGCCTATAGAAGGAAGTGCATAAGGCAAAACATGTGTCCAACACACACTTCGCAACTAAACTGGGTAATATGAGAAGGCGATCCTTAAACAGATGCCAATTTCATCATGAGGCTCTCAAGCTGCAATGCTGGAAAACAAAGATCATAAAAGTATAAACTACACATGGAGCCTTACCTTTGTGCGTGGAACAATGTTAAGTTCAAGTTTTTGGTCCACCAGGCTTGCTCCAGCCTCCGATAGGTAGCCCTGGTTCAGAACCAGGCAATCCCTTCCAAAGCAGCAGGGACAGCACAGCTTCTGTAGCCACTTGGTCCACTTGGGGTTCAGTTGCCCATATGGTTCTTCAGTTTTGGGTTTAAATACAGCAATTATTTTCTGAAATAAAACAAACAATTTTATATTAACACCCAACACTACGCATTAAAAAGAAAAGATTCACTTGGAACTAGTTTCTGTAACGAATGGTTTGAAGAAGATTGAAAAACTCCATCAAACATACTGAAGAAGATTGCCTCACTCTCTCAGCAATCATTAGTTTGCTACAGCTAAAAGTGAATACAATACAAAGTATGATATTCTTACCGATTGTGTATGCAGCAGAATGCAAGACTGACTCCATTTTAAAATTTTGCTTACCAGAAAAAAACAGGAACAACTACTGACAACTACTGACAAAAAGAACCATGTAAATATGTAGGTCTGTTGAAAATTGTACAGTTGATTCCTTACCTTGCAAGTGATGACCAGGGTCATTGAACTACACCAGGTATTATTTAGTCAATATAACTATAAATTGACCACAGAAAAAAGGCATCTCTGAGCCAAAGGAATTGGAGTATTTTTTGGAACTGTCGATACAGCAGGGAAGCCCAGCGGTGCAGAACGGTCTAAATATCACTAACACTTCTAGAGGTTTAATCCCTTCATGAGCACCTCAAGCCCCTTTTTGAAAGCAAATTCATATAAAACTATTGAACAGATTTAAAGAGTGCATATGTACTTTACAAATTACATATTATGTTAAATCAGACTGATACTTCAAGAGTACTTCAAGCTACAGATGCCAACTCCATTATGTACCATCACATTCTCACTCCCCACAAGCTTGAAGATCAAGGAATCCATCAAATTCACATCGACTGAGAACACCACTCTATTCATGGAACACCTGCACTTCAAGCTGCAAATCTCTGTAAAAATTCACCCTGAACGGAACCCTTGCCTACCGACTACCCGGACCACGAGCCACCTTTACCAACCTTGTCATTGACTTTGTCGCTCTGCTCACCATCGATTCCAGAGCTTACATTCTCCTCATGACCTCAACTTTCACCTGGAAGACCGAAGCGACCCCTGCTCCACAGCGTGCCTCGAAAGCTTAAGCAACATCGGACTCACCCTGCTCATCACAGACCCAACACACACTGCAGGACACACACTGGGCCCCATCTTCATCACAAGCGATCACAAGCGACAGCATCAAATATAACTCCACCACACAGCTCGCATGGAACAACCACTCCATCATCCACTTCCAAATCAACACACCTCAAGTCAACACCCCTACTAGATTCAGCACTGCAAGTCGCAGCTGTGGCAGAATCACAGAAACAGACTGGCTCAGCCTCCTAAGCACTGATCTGCATAGCTCAACAGACCACCTCGACAAGGAGGTCAGCAACTATAACAACTGGATCAAGAACTGTGCAGACTCCTGCGCACCCATCAAAACCAACAAACAAGAAAAAAGCACTAGTGGACCGCATTGAAGGAAGCTCCAAGAGCTGTAAGGAAATATTCTCGATCGTCAAGGATTTCACCTCGCCCTCAGCCACTGTCAACAACTTGCCGCCTCCCAACCACTCTGCGACAACCTATCCAACTTCTTCCACAGCAAAATGGCAAGCATCTACAGCAACTTCGCACACCAACCCAATCACAGAGAACTCACCGCTAACCTACCCACCGCCAACCAAGATGGCCACCTAACCGAATAGACAACCTTCACCAGAAACTTGAGGAAACAGTGGAGGGGGCAACTGTACGCCACTTCGTACTCTGGGTTTGCATGGGGGGCTCTTATATGGGTGGCACCGGGGGTCCCGTTCCAACATCTACATCATGTGGTCGATACAAACGGGAGGTACGTTATCTTGCACGGGAGGTTGGATTGTTCAGAAATATGTATCATTAATGTTTATGCCCCGAACGACGACAATGCTTCTTTTTTAATGACCTCCTGGAAGTGGCCTCTCCCTATTTGGGGGCTCCAATAATGTTAGTGGGAGATATTAATTGTGTTCTGGATGGCAATCTAGACCGGGAACCTCCATGATTGCATACCAAGCTGAAAATGACTAATACGCTACAAGGAATGGTGCGGGGATTGCAACTACATGATCTATGGCGGAAACGCCACCCCACTACGAAACAGTTTTCCTGTTATACACCTGCCACGGGGACTTTCAGTAGACTAGATTATTGGTTTCTTTCCTCGGATCTGGGTTGGAGTGTGGGGGGAATAACCTATCAGCCAAGATATTTGTCTGACTACTCCCCGGTCCTATTGGAGTTGGGTGGCAGAAAGGCCCGGTCAGAGATACCTTTGTGGCGGCTCGGAAGCGAGGCGCTCACGGACCCATCATTTGTTGCCACAATGTCCACAGAATTGCGTTGCTATTTCCAGGAGAACTGGGGGTCGGCCTCGAGCCGAGCAAACGAGTGGGAGGCCATGAAAGTGGTTATCCGGGGTGTTTGTATTAAAACCGCATATGGAGTACGAGCCCAGTTGGAGCGTGCGTGGCCGCACATGAGTCCAACTTGGGAAAACTGGAGACCGAGATTACCATGGCCCCTGAAAAATTGAAGGAGTGGAACGCAGCCAGGGAAGCACTCATGACAGACCTCTGCAGATTGGAAAAGCATGTCCATACGACATATCGGCAGAGACTCTATAAGGAAGGGGATAGAACCGGGGCCCTATTAGCACGCTTAATAAAGCAGGAAACACCCACTACTCACATATTGCAAATTCAAGCTGAAAATGGGGCATTAGTATACGCACAGCGAGCTATCGCAGAGGCCCTAGCGAATCATCTACAAAAGGTATATACTAGCCGCTCTGAACCAGAGCTCAGGGTGATGATAGCTTATCTTTATGCGCTAGAGTTCCCCCATCCCACAGCAGAGGAGCAGGAGGCCCTAGGTTCCCCAATTACTAAAGACGAAATAAATGGTGCCATAGGGCGTCTCAAATCGGCTAAAAGCCCAGGCTCCGACAGGCTCACTGCAGAGTTCTACAGGTGTTTCGCACCTCTCTTGGTGGATAGACTATTGGAGGTCTACAACGAAGCGCTAAACAAAGGGACTCTTCCAACCACCATGGGCGAAGCACTTGTTGCCATGATATTAAAAAAAGACAAAGATCCCCTTCTACCAGGTTCATACAGGCCGATTTCACTGTTAAAAGTTGATGTAAAAATATTAAGTGCCATCATGGCTGAACGTCTTCTCCCAATGATGACACACCTAATCCATTCCGATCAGGCAGGGTTTATCCCTGGACGGAACACGACCTACAATCTGAGACGTTTGGCTCACATGTGGCAATTCCCTAGTCTCATGGAGGCTGATAGCGCTATTGCATCACTGGATATCGAACAAGTGTTTGATCAGTGGAGTGGCCATATATGTGGCAGGTTCTCCGGCGAATAGGGGTAGGCGACCAATACCTTAAATGGACCCAATTGCTTTATGCCGCCCCCCACAGCCAGAGTGCGGGTGGGCAGGACAGTATCGAGAAAAATAATCCTAAAACGAGGCACCCGGCAGGGATGCCCGCTATCGCCCTTGCTTTTTGCAATCGCTATGGAGCCAATGGCTGCTCGTTTAAGAACGGTCATGGATCCGTGGGGAATACGATTGGGGGATACTAACCACGTGGTATCATTATATGCAGAGGACACGTTGGTCTACCTGACACAGCTGGAGCGATCCGTCCCGATTCTTATGACAGAAATGCGAAGCTTCAGTAACATTTCGGCACTACACATTAATCCTAAAAAATCTAGGGTGATACCGATGGGCAGATTAGCCACAGTCCTGCCGGAGTCGAGACCAGACATAGATATACCATGGGCTGAAGAGGGGGCACGATACTTCGGTATACACCTGGCGTACTCTGCCGATACATACCACAAACTCAATATTGGCCGCGTGTTGGAGGGACAAACTGGTTCGATTCGCTTCTGGGCTGAATTACCACCATCACTTAATTGGTGCATAGCGATCATTAAAATGATCATTTTACCACGGTGCCTCTATGTGTTCCAACACTCAATCTATATGATACCGCAATCAAATTTTACTATACTGGAAAGCCTCATTGGAGATCTCCTGTGGGGGAAAAAACAAAGAAGAGTACGACTGATGATGCTGCAAAGAACATGGGAAAAGGGTGGACTGGAAGTTCCAAGGCTGGAGCTCTATTACATGGCCTCCCAGCTCCAGTATGCAGTCCATTGGTTGGACAAAGGAGACAATTGGATAAATCTCTCCTGGCTGGGACATATGGGAGGGATACACTAGCTGAACTGCTGATGTTAGGGGGGGTCCCGAAAATCGTCCGTACATAATACGGTATGTGGCAAAAGTGTGGGAAAGCGCAGTAAGACGAGTGGTCCAGCATGCCCCGTACACGCACCAGACATGCCCTTGTGGGCGGTCCGTCCATTTACTGCTATCGCAGACTATGTCAGTACGACGTTGGAGGGAGGGAGGGAGGTTGCCATCTGCTGGGAGAGCTCTACAGGGGCGGGCAATTCATAACACGCGAGGAAGCACTAAGTGCGTTTGAGTTGGGACCAGGCCAATTCCTACAATATGGGAAAATATCTACTGTTGCAAGGGAACTCTGGCAGAGTTTCCCAGAAGAGCCCCCCATTACTAATATATTAAGGGCTATGTTGGCCATGGCACAGGGAGGGCGACTCATTTCTCATCTCTACCGAGCACTACACGAAGACCTACTGGAGGAGCCGTTAGGGATTCAACAAAAATGGGACACATTATTAGATGTACCTCTGTCTGAGGCTGAATGGAGAAGGGTGCAAGAGGGGGTGCAAAAAGTCAGTACTAATGCACGATTCAAATTGCTTCACTATAACATCATACACCAAGTGTATCTAACCCCACGCACACTGCATATAATATACCCACCCCACCCGGATAGCTGTCCCAGATGCAACACACAGGGAGCAGACTTCCACCACATGATCTGTCAATGCCCTACGCTACATCCCTGCTGGAAAAGAATCCTGACATGTCTGGGGGAGGCCGCTGGTTGGAACATACCACGGGAGATCAAACAAGTATTACTGGGGCTACTACCTAAACCGAAAAACAAAAAGCTAAGTAGACGTTTTGTTAACCTGGGGCTGGTATTGGCCAAAAGACGAATAGTGATAGCATGGATGCAACCTCAGCCTCCGAAACACGCGAGTTGGATGAGAGATATTAACGAATGGGCAACGGCAGAGTTAGTAAGTATGAGATTTGTAAGAAATGACGAAAAGGCCGAGGAGGATAGGTTGGCGTGGGCCTCCATGATAATGGACCTACAGGGAAGAAAGGAGTCGCATCCCAACAGAGCACTGGGAGGGAATGCCCATAGAGGGGCCAGCCACACAGGAATCCAGACCAACAGGACCCGACAATGTACCATCAGATGCGAAACAATGCTATTGGTGATCACAAAGTTAGTAGCAACACTGACTTGAAGGAAGGGGGGGGGGAAGGTGGGGTGAGGTTATCCTTAGACCTTTTTTTCTTTTGGTATAAGAAATGTTGGCATGAAATAACGTTACAATTGGAAGGCAACAAATAGTGACTAATACAAATATTTTATAATGTATGAAGGGATAAATGCAAAAGATATGTACAAAATTAGAGTGTCAATAGTGGAATAGGAGTAAAAAAAAAAAACCTTCACCAGAAACGACACAGCGGCAGTCATGCGGACCATCCACTCAGGGGCCCCAACGGACCCAGGCCTCCACCACATCTATAACCTGGGAACATCACCAATCAGCACCACCCTGACCCATATCATATACTCCATCACATCCACCACTTTCCTGGATGAATGGAAACTTGCAGAAATCAACGCCCTCCTCAAGAAGTGCATAGCCAACCCGACTCAACTTGAGCAACCTTCGACAACTCCCAGCTCCCCTATCCAGCCAAAGTGATTGATTAGGCTATTCACATGTAACTCACAACCCACCTCGAACTTCACCATTTTCTAGACAATACACAATCAGGATTCAGAATGAACCACAGCACTGAAACAGCACTCATCGCAGCCACCAACGACATTCGAAACATCCTGGACCAAGGAGAAACAGCAGCCCTCATGCTGCTTGACTTGTCGGCAGCCTTCAACAGTATCTCCCACAACACCCTCATCATAAGATTCCATGAGACTGGAATACAAGGATCCACTCTCAAATGGATCTGTTCCTTCCTCACGGGAAGAACCCAAAGGGTCAGACTGCCACCCTTCAAATCAGAGACCAAGAAACTGATACGCGGTGTCCCACAGGGATCGTCCCTCAGCCCCACTCTTTTCAACATGCCGAACCAACTGCCTGAAGCTCAACTAAGACAAGACGGAAGTCTTCGGCAACAAGACCTCCCCATGGGATTCCACCTGGTGGCCATCCGAGCTAGGAGCAACATCCATACCCACAGACCACACAAGAAATCTAGGGATCATCCTAGATGACAAACTCAACATGACGGTTCAAGTAAACGCAGTGTGCACCTCCTGTTTCCACATCCTACACATGCTGCGAAAGATCTTCAAATGGTTCTCTCAGAACAGACCGTCACGCAAGCACTCATCGCTAGCAGGCTAGACTACGGAAACACTCTACGCTGGAATCTCCAAACAACTCCTACACAGAGTCCAGACCATCCAGAATACAGCCGCAAGACTTCTACTCCACCTCCTACTTCACACCGCACCTCAGGAAGCTTCACTGGCTCACCATTTACAAATGCAGCCAATTTAAAATTCTCACACACACATACAAAGCCCTACACAACACAGGACCAGAATACCTGAATAGCAGCATACACTGTTACCAACCCACAAGACAGCTACTCTCTGCCTCACTCTCACCAACTCCCAGCATCCACAAAAGTAAAACTGGAGGTCGCTCATTCTCCTACATCACACCCAAGACATGGAACGACCTCCTTCAACACATCAGAGCCTCCCCATCACTTCTGACCTGGCCTGGCCTGGCTCTTCATATAAGCACCTTGGGGACCACACACTTACACACTTTGCCCAAGTGCCTCGATATCCTCTTCAGTGATTAGTGCGCTTTACAAATCAACATAACAGGACAAGATACTTTTGATCCAACTCGGGGCTCATTGATGCTTTGAGGTCACAGCTGCTCCACTCTAGGAGCAGAAACCCCTCGCCTCCCAAACCCTCACCCTCCTATTCAAACGGTTTCAATCTGGACTTGTGGGCCCCAGAGAAAGGAAAGTAATCTGGCAATGGGTAGAATATCCAAGTAATCTCAGCAATTAATATGACCACCTACTTTGCCAAAGAGCAACCACATGTACTTTTATTCTGTCTGCAATCCTCACCAACTACACACTTTCATAATTGGACACATCCCCTCTCATCATCTGGTACAACAACAGGCCAGACTGCAACAGAATGCATGACTACCAATCTAGCTTCAGATCATGCTGAAGCATGGAGACCACCACCTTACACCTGCAGACAGCGCTCTCCTGACCACAGATGAAAATAACCCCTGCCTCCTCATATTGCTGAACGTCTCAGCTGCCTTCAACACACCACTCATCCACAGCCTGAAGTCTCGAATGGGATTCACTGGCAATGTCCTTCACTGGTTCTCCTCCTACCTTTCCGAACAACACCAGTTTGTTCACATGGGCACCTCCAAGTCCCAAAAGATCCCCACCACCAGCAGAACCCCCAGGGGTCAAAGCTCTCTTCAGTCATCTTCAACCTTTTTGTGAAGCGCTACTCAAAGATAACAGCAACAAGAGTCACCAATATGCAGACCGTGCACAACTCTAGCTGAAAGACTCCTGTTCTCCAGACATCCAACCTCTCAAACACTGCATGCACCTCAGCCAGACCTGGATGTCTAGCATCGAACCAGACGCTCATCCCAACAAAGACAGAATAAATGTTATTTGCTAAGAACTACAAGCAATAAATAGTGCAAACCTGGCTCAATGAAATTAACCTTGCCGGCTTTAAACCTCTACTTTCAATGAAAGACAATTCACTCGTATTCACCTTGGACACCAACCTAATCCTCAAGGAACACATTATCGAAAAACAAAGACAGCCAAGCAGCAGCCCTCTCTTCTAGAGAAGGTGAAACTGTTTTCCCAGAAAGCAACTTCAGTTCAAGCCTTCGTACTCTTGTACATGGGTGGTGGTGACAGCCTGCCTTATGGTCTCCCAGAATAGACACTGGCACCCCATAGGGGAATCGTAGATGCCACAGCACATCTCAAAAGCCGGAACAAATATGATCACTTCATCCCCATGCCGATGAAAATCAATTGGCTCTGCATGCCAGCCCGCAGCATCATCAAAACCAGATGCATCCTTTACAAAGCAATCAGGAACAGTTTCCCCACTTATCTTGCAGACAAGTTCACCATCGCTGGTGGCTTTCGGCACACCTGCAACCAGGCCACTATCAACCTAAGATTAGGAAGTGTAAGACAGAAAAAACAAGGAGGCAAGCCTTTTCCATTTATGTAGGATCTGAAACAATATCCTTGTATCCATAAGGACCGCCCCAACGCTGCTCCAATGTAGGAGTTGAAGATGCATCACTTTAAAGAGCATTACATCACAATGTAGTAATAATCCAAGAACCAGCTACCTCTTATTACATGCTGACTGCGCCCTTGTGCTTCAAATTAGATTACTCATTCACTGTGATACTCCTTCATAGTGCCCTTACCAGCCTTCAATTCTCGGCACAGCCTTCTCTCTCCTAAACTTGCTGGACGTCTGCATCCAGACCTTTGGCGTCTGTATGTTCCTCCCCAAACCCCTTGACACAGATATGGCAGCAACTCATGGAGTATCAGCTTTCCTAAATATATCTCTAAGAATGCAAAAAAAAAATTCAAACAGCCTACTTAAACAACTTCCAGAAACACTAATAGCCGATACCTACCACAGTGTGAGCAACGGCAACAAGAAAACCGACTTCGTTCTCTACTCGAAACGCCCGGCAAAGTGGAGAAACATCTTCCTTCTCCACCTACAAGTTACAAAATCAATCAAAATATCTTATGGTACTAAACTCACCACTTCCCCCCCTCCCTAGCCTTTAGATGGGAAATCTCCATTTCCATTTTCAGGACAGGGAACATACTTATACAAGCTACAGACCGTCACCTAACCATTTTTGATCGACACTTCCCGTCACTTCTTGCTTCATTAACACATCATGGACATGTTCCCCAAACTACCCTCGCCCCTATTCTCTCGACCGTCAACCCAGAACCTTCTCCCCTCCTTGACTCCACAGACTCGCTTTGCACCTCACCTTTGCTGCACCCTCTGACACTCTAAGCAACCTTGCTGCCCCCCTGGACACACACCACCCCCCCTCCCCCCTCCCCCCTCCCCTCCAAGTAATCTCGAGAATGACTTCAATTGCACCCACCCTTAACGACGAACACACAGTAACTATACTCGCTGACACACACCCCGAGCCCGATGGGGACAGCCCCAAATCAAGACCATCCGCCACCGATTCTGGTGCGGATTCAACCCTCTCTCCTAATGTAGACCCTACGCAGCTCGCACAAACTGTCTGCCTGTCCAACCTCAATGACACTGGCCTCCCCTATAGCAAAGCTCACTCACCCTCTTCAAACATAAGACCTGCCACGTATCCTCCCACTTTCAGAGCTAGAAGGTACACTGACACACTTACCCAGCTGCTGAACCGAATAGAACAAAAACTTGATTCCCTAGCTAAAGACATCTCGCATGTAAAAAAAAAAAAAACGACCTCTCGATCCAGGCCAAGTTACTTTGCTATCACACTTCTGGTATGGAGGAGAAGTCTCCTCTTATAGGTTCTCCAAATGTCAGCCGACACTCCCATTGTTCCTCGATTCCCTTGAGACGTTCGTCCCACAGACCCCACCGAGCTTTGAGCCCCAGATCCGCTCTGGAAGCTGATGCTCTTAGTGAATCTTACATCACAATGAACCAGAAAATGGTCCACAAGCCTCCTTCCACAATGCCAGTAATTGTGGGCACAAATAGGATCCCTCATATGATCTCTTCTCATAGACCGCCTGCTCAATACACCACCATTCAGACACAACATACCACTAACAATAGTCTTTGCACTCTAACATGCATGCTCCTCAACTACAGATCAGCAGTTAAACATGCCACAGATACCGCTGAAGTTATACTAAAGGATGAAATTGATCTCGCATTCCTCACCGAAACCTGGCTTAATGAACACTTCACCCCCATATTAGACATGCTCACACCACCTGGCTACACCATCATTGGACAGGACAGACCAAGGAGAATTGATGGCGGACTAACAATCCTCAACAAAGAAGGTATCCATCTTTCCACCTTAAAGGCCTCAAAATACTCGACTTTCCAGTACCTCGAAGTAGAACTTACTGCCAAAGGCACCCCTTCGATTAAACTTCACACCATCTACCACCCTCCTGGTGATCACATACTCTTCTCAGAAGAAATAACTGACCTAGTAGCACGGTTCTCCCTAACTGACTCGAATGATGTGTTCCTGGGCGACTTCAATATATACTGGAACAACACAGAACACAACACAGTCCGTAACCTTACAAACCTAGAAATAAACGACCTCAAACAACTCTGCAACGAACCAACTCATATTAAAGGATCCACTCTAGATGAGATTATCACCAAAAATGAGCTTGTCTCACTTTGATACATCACACCCATCAACTGGTCAGACCACCATTTCCTACTGTTTAATATCAACACCCACTCCAGATCCCACCCAGTCCCATCCAACAAACATATGCACTGGGCTAGGAACTTCAAACAAATCCCAATAACGAAATTGGAATTTAGGATCTGATGACCAACTACAGTATTAACCCCTCACTTACACTGTTGATCATCTCACTGCCCACTATAATACAGTGATGACTGATGTTCTCGACCAACTGGCACCGCTCAAATTAAAACAATCTAGAAAAATCCAATCAAAATCCTAGACAACTCAGATTCTAACAATGAGAGGAGACAACTCAGACAGTCAGAAATGATATGGAAAAAGAATCCCTCTACAGTGCACCTATCACTCATAACAACTGCATGACTTTCCAATAAGAAACATATTTTTAGAGAAAAAGCAACTTTCTTTCGCAACCAACTTGACAGAGCTAAGAACAGACCCAGTGAGCTCTTCAACATCATTAAACGACAGACCACCCGTACCTCTCCACACAAAATAACAGCCACCAATGAACGCTGTGAAGAAATTGCCAGCTTCTTCACTGATAAAGTCGAGAAAATTGAGCAATCCATCATCTAAGTCACAAATCTGACTTCCCTACCAACCTCCCGACTGTCTCATTTACCTCCACGGTAGCTCTCCCTCTAGATTTAACCAATGTCCGAATGGCCCCAAGAGAAACTAATGTCAACTATGATCTCCTTCAACTGAAAAACGATGCTAATTAGTCTGACTTTAAACCCATAACAGAAAATGAAGTCTTCAATATAATTGCGAACTTGAAACCCACATCTCACACTACTGACCCCCTCGCATCCACAAAAGTTCAAAACCTGAACCATATCATCACCCTGTTCTGGACAAAAATCAACAACACATCTCTTTCCTCAGGCCATGTCCCTAACTCCCTCCAACTTGGCCAAATCACACCCATACTCAAAAAACCAGGTGCAGCCCGTTTTGGCCTCAATAACCTCAGATCTATCACCAACCTCCCGCTCCTAGCCAAAACAATGGAGAAGTGCGTCCTACTACAATTTAACCAACATGTAGACGAATTCAACCTCCATGACACCTTCCAATCAGGATTCAGGAAAGGCTGTAGCACAGAAACGGTTATGCTCAATATCTCGGGTGACATTCACAGATCCCTAGATAAAGGTGACGCATGCCTCCTAATCCTAGTTGACGTATCTGCGGCTTTTGATACCGTAAATCACCCTGCGTTACGAGACACTCAAGAACGGAACTGGTATCAATGGCACAGTCCTAAGATGGTTCCCATCTTACCTGCAACATCGCTCACAACAAATAAAAATCAACAACTGTCTCTCGAAACCTACGCTAGTTCTTCATGGTGTACCCCAAGGCTCAATTCTCTCCCCATCCCTTTTCAATCTCTTCAAGGACCCCTTACTGTTATCTTGAACCAAGCAGGGGTCAAATATCACCAATATGCCGATGACACCCAACTACTACAAAATTAAATCACCCAGTGACATCCTACATCTGAACACTACACTAAACAAGATTTAAACTTGGCTTAGCAACAACCACTTAAAGTATAACCCCACCAGAACTGAACTACTGCTTTTCTCCCCCAAAAACAACCCTCTACCAATCCAAGATTGGCTTGAGAACTTGGATGTCCTAAACTGTTCTCTCACTCTGTCCAACTCCACAAAGTCCCTAAGCATCACTCTAGACAAAAACATGTCAATGAAGGACCACATCAACAATTCAGCCAACGGAGCACTTACACACTAAAATACCATCAAGAAAATCAAACCATTAATTCCCCTGATGATTATAAGACGATAGTGCAATCCCTAGTCCTCTCAAAACTGGATTACGGCAACGCCATCCTCACAGGTACTCCGAAAAGTCACCATGCCCCCCCTAAGAACAATTCTCAACATGGTGGCCCGGCTCCTAACAGGTTTTAAATGGTTTGAACACATCTCACCGGCTCTCAAGAACTTCAATTGGCTTCCCATTGAAGGAAGATGTATCTACAAGACTGCTTGCATCACCCACAAAGCCATTCACACTCATAACTCCAACTATCTAGATACCAAACTCTCGAAAGCAGCAAGAGCCAGGACTTTGAGACGCTCCAAATCACTTCTCATACGCCCCACGCCCCATGCCCCATGCCGCTCGCTAAGATCATCCACGATGGACCTACTAAATTGCCCACGCTTCAATTATGCCACCAAGGGAGGTCGATCCTTCTCCGTCCTCCTACCCACCCTCTGGAATAAGCTGCCTAGCCAGCTCCGCGCAGAAAGCAGTCTTCTTCCTTTCAGGAAAAAACTGAAAACCATTCTCTTTACAGAAGCTTGGGCTTAACTGACTTCACTCGCTTGGGTCCGACGCCATTCTTCGTATAGCGCTTAGAGACCTTCCAGTATTAAGCGCTCTACAAATCCAAATTAACATAACATATCTCCCAAACTGAAAAAGAAATCCTCCCAGACACGCTCATTCTCTGGAAATGTACCTAGGATCTGGAACTCACTCCCTAGAGATCTTCGCTGCAACCCCTCCTTTTCCTGTTTAAAACGAGACCTTAAATACCTACTGCACAACAAATTCTTTAACACACACACTGAGCTATGCTCCCAAAGCTCACATCCAATCTAATTTGACCCATTGCATCGTTTGATTGAATGTCTCAGATGACTACTATGTCATTCACCCCCTGAATATATGCTGTTCTAATATCCGCATATTGTAACTACCTTGACTGTCTAACGATTTTCTTTGTCTGTATGTATGCATGTACTTAAATTCAAACGATCTCACATTATATGTAAAGCGTTCTGATATCTTTGGGTCTAGCTAGTGCTATATAAAACCGATAAATAAATAATATTGGTGTAATGCTGCCTTAACACATAATTTGATCTACCTTAGGCAAAATAACAAATGTTTAAGAGTTCCCGGCTGGCCGAGCAAGGTGAAAAGGCCGGTGTAGAGACTATAGTAGTAGGTGATTCCACATTCAGACAATATTCCTTGAGGGGCCAAACAGGTATGGAGCAGCAGGAGTCTTTTGCAGAGTTAAAAGTGCTTGACATGTTTTGAATTAAAGCAGTTTCTTAAAATATTAATCAAATCTTCAGTCATTTAGAAAATACACAAGTTAAAAAATGTGCTAATTAACAAGTAAAAAAAATGTGCTCAATATTTTTCTATTGCTTTGTAGAAGGCTTTTGTGACATCCACAATAAATAAATATGCACAAGTTTCTCTCTCTGAAAACAGAAAAATAGTGTGAATTCATTTTCAAATGATGGTCTGCTCATCCATGCTACGAAGATGTAACTTTTTAAGGCTGGAACTCTGCAGTTGGTTCGCAGGAGTGGAAGTCTTCATTGTCTGTATTATGAAGTTTCATTTTCAATGTTATATGCTCGAAGAAAGCCTTGTGTAAAAACACAATTTAATGTAACGTACTGTAAAGTCGATAATATGCTTCTGATGAAAAGATTACATTAAGAATGAATGTCTGCGTAGAAATTCATAATGTAACTGTATTTAACAAATGCATATGTGCAGATGAAAAGCAAGAGAAATGTGTTCAATTTGATGTATCACTTTAGTTTCCTAAATCCATTGCTAACAGATGTTATGCATTTTAAAATGCCACAATATTTTTCTGTATAATGTGTTCTTACTTCTTTTTTGCTCGGATCCCTGCTGGTAGGTGCTGCACTTTTTTCCATTGGAGATATTTCTGTAAGGGGGGTTTTCATTATTTTGCATGTGTTCATATTCAATTGCACTTAATTGTTACTTACTTGGCACAAATCGCACTATTAGTAAATTTGAACGTAATAAATTGTACGATGTGCACAATTTATGAGCTCTTTGTATGAGCACACAATGTTATTTTCTCATGAAGAGATTTTCTCATGTTACTTATTCTTAATCACCCAGGTTATTTGTTTGACTTTATTTGTTTGACTTCTGTTTTTAACTGGATTGTGTATTGTTTCTTTTGACAATTTATGTGCCAAGAGCAAACAACTGATTTTCTGTATTATATTATTTGTGCTGGCTGTATTGCTGATGTAACTTCAACTATATTTACTGAATAAATATAATGCTAAATTCACTTTGCCTTCCACTAAACCGGTGGATCGACCCTTTCTAGTAAGAGGAAATAGTGATCTCATTTATTACTGGGGGGTTCCCAGATTTACTAATCACCACACTATTGCATTACCATTATATTTTGCCCCATTCTTTTGAAGCTTGCATAATGTAAAGCACTTGACATTAAATACTGGAATCCATTTGAAGTTTAAGATTGTACTAATAGAGCTATGCAAGAATTAATGTTAATGTAGTCTCCATGTGACAGAAGTCTGTTAAAGAAGTCTTCAGGATTTTTTTTTTTTACAGCTTACATTTGAATTGTCAATCTTAACAGTGTTTTCTACTAGATACATCAAAATTCAGCAGCAGATCTATAGACATGGGTGTGCAAGAACAAAAATTCAGCAACAGTTCTAAAGCTAAGGGTGTGGCGATCAATTCGGGCCAGTCATTATCTACCAATTTCCATCCATTCTTCCACAATGAGACTGGGATTGCATGAGAAGTTAGTGTGACGGCTGTCCATATAATGAAATGTTCTTAAATACTCTGGGAGATTCAGAGACAGGAGTCCAGAGGCAGCTAATGTCCAGACATGGTTAAGTAAACTTTATTAAGCAACCTTTAAAAGGGAATCTTGAGGGATAGGGAACCAACAATCAGTTGGGCTGGGAAAGGAGAACAATTTAAATAATTCTTATGGACAGGGAGATGAAGGGAAAAAGTACACAAAGTCATAACGAATGACAGGGCAACACTAATATATACCGGACAGAAAAGCACAAATTGAAGGGACTCAGAACAAGATAAACTCAGCAAGAAGCACGTAGTTCTGCATGAACACAAGGAGAAAGAGAAACAAAAGTAAGATGAATTCGGCTCCATTAGAAATTGGTTAGCGGAGGAATCAAAATGCCAGACAAAAATCAAAACTACTGCACATATCCATGTACTTTGTATCCAAGGGCACAAGAGTGGGCAACCATACAGAAATACATAAGGACTCCAAAACAAGAGACAACTGTCTCATAGCAAACACAGGTTAAGAGGAGGTTCACAAGACCTGAACCTCCGAGATGTACCTTGTAGAAATAAGCCAAGAAATTGATCACACACACAGATACACAGGTTAAGCTGGAAAGTTGCAGGCTCCATCCTTTTCCGTAGGGATCACCACTACAAAGAACCTCTTACTGTACAATCCACATTACCCACAGTTATCCAGATCGCGTAAAAGTCCTCTGACCCCCTCACCGAGACCATCCATAAGACAAACCCACAATCTTGGTCTTCAAACTGTCACAAGTATGTAAAGTGCTAAGAAGCCAAGGAATTGGCAAACCATGTACTATACAAATACAGAGCAACAAAACTCACATTTAGATCAGTGACTTCAGCAGTAACATGAGTCAAGAGGATGATCTACTATTTTTGTTGCCCGTTCTTAAGGTGGGCTTAAGGTTAAAAAATATACCTTTTAACTCTTAAAATAATTATCTCCACTCCCATCTTTCTACAACCACCCTTTCTCATATCAGGGAACAAATTAAGAGGACCCACTCTTCCAGACAGATACCTCAAAATTTACAAATATACTCAGTAATGAAGGATTGAAAACAGATTGAACACCAGTTGTGCAAACAGAGAAACTTGCTGGCGTTCTCAGTGATTGATGTAGGCTGCCAAAAGTAAAGAACCATTTGAAAAATAAATAAGGCATTGTCTGGAGTATAAAGTAGTGTGGTGCCTTCAGGATGACTTAATATATATTGTTTCATAATGCAACAAGGAACTAGTGACTAGGATTGATGAAGATCCATGTGGTTTCCAAATACAACATCTGGTGTCAGCTCCATTCACAAGTAACTCCCTAGCAGACGTCCAGTGAAGCGAGCCAGCATACTATCCAGTTGGTCTGTGACTGGAACAGGAAGCTCCAAGTGGCGCATACATTTCAGGAGAGGCTTAGCCTCAGTTGAGAAGAACACATGCTGCCATGAACAAACAGAATTTGGTCAAGCAAATTAGCATGCCAAGTTTATCTGCAATAGTCATAAGGGTTACAGTGCCCATTCCTTGCACGCAGACCATGATATATTGTACACAAATAAATCTGTACATTGTAAAGATGAGATACATTGTGTTAATCATGATAACAGTAGTCTGGGGCCCGTTAAAGAAGCAATATTCATTTCAACAGCAATGTTGACAAGCACTGTGGAGTGAAAGCAAAGATATATGACACATCCGAGAATGATTTAGAGAAAAAGGGCATAGGTTACGGTTCGCGCACACACTTTAATGACAGAGGGCCAGTGCACATTTGAAGGTCTACCAGCTGTGAAACAGGGTGGTAAGATGGCCTGTGTAGATTCATTCCAGAAGACTATGATGAAATTAAAAAAATATTTCATGCCCATGTGAAATGTGGTAAAGGAAAGATGAAGGCTTTATGAGGAAAAGGCTAGCCAATAAAAACACTAAGCACCAGACAGCTGAACGAATGAATTTGAAAACTTCACAAGCAAGATGTTATGAATCCAACAGATGCATGTATAAAATCAGTGGAAAAATACATTATAAATGAGCTTTAACCCTAACATCACCCAAGTCATTGCCATTTTCCCAATAACTGAACAATTCCTGGCCAATGTAGAGGGTTTGTTTTCACAAAAGTAAGCAGATGTACATTTTACTAATGCACAAAGAGATGCAGCATGAATCCAAAGACAATATAAAAAGGTGGCAGTGAAAGGAATGTTACAGACATGAGCCTTGATTACATCTGACAATGCATACAGCCTGTCCTAAGATACAGAATACAATGAGTGTGGAAGTGCAGTAAGAGAGAATAAGGAAAAAGAAAAGGGAAAATAGAAACATGAAAATTGATATCTACGAGAAGTAATACTGACGTTACAGAACAAGATAAAACAGGTGGTGGAAGAAAAACTTGGAACAACGCATGGCAAGGTATTGGTGAGGAAAAGTGTACCGTAAAGGGAATTTTCTCTTTTATGCTTCTATGTGAGATGCAGATTTGTTGAATAAAGATACAGCTCTTAGGTTCACATTGCATGATTGTATCAAAGATGGTGTACTATGAAAAGTATGACGGCAGGAAAGTTGTGGAAAATGGATACTCAACCTACTGCATACTTTGGCACACAATCCAAAAGGTGCAGTATTTCAAATAATAATGGTTTGTAAAAAAAAAAAAAAAAAAAAAAAAGACAATGGTTCAAGGATAAATGTACACCAACCGGAAGAAGGGGTCAGTTTGAGGATGGGAAGGAAGATGGCTAATAGCACTGTACTTAAAATTGTTTGGGGAAGAACAAATGACTTACAGGCATGACACACAAGAGCAGAATAGGTGTGATCAACTAATTTGCTAAAATATTTAATCAAACCTGAAAATGTTACAAAGGTTCAAACACATGATTAAGCTGTGCCAGGGTGTATTACTATGGAAACACAATGGAAACAAAGTTGCAGTGAGAATCACTATAAACTGAGAGAATGGTATGAAAAATGCGGACTGAATGGTGCCAGCAAGTAATAACTGAACAAACCAAGTTGAACAAGCAGTTATCTACTTACACATTGCTAAAGAAGCAGGAAGTATGATTACGGATCTGTGTCAACTTGAAGAGCTAGAATGAATCAAAATGAGTATCAACTTGTTACATCAAGTAAATGATGTCTTCACAATGTGAAATACTACACCACACTGTATTTTTTGCTCGCAGTATACTATGAAGTACAATTGCATGAAGAGGCAAGCAGTTTTTGCCTTTAGTTAAGTACAAAGGGCTGCATGAGTTGCAGTGTACGTCTTATGGGCTTGCACATTTGTCATCTGTTTTCAACAAGCTGAGAACCCCCATTTTAGGTCGAGCCTAGAGCAGCGCATGCGCTGCTTGCTCGACTTTTAGTAAGGGGGTTTTCAAAGTGCTACCAGAGGCTTTTGCTGGCCTCAAGCTTGCGTGCATGTGCGCGTGAACGCGCGCAGCCGCCATCTGTCTTTTCTCCGTCTGGGGTAATTAAGTGCATCGCGATCGCTAACTTTCGGCGGCCAATGCTTTTCGCGCGCGCTTGTTTACCTTTGCTTTGCTGCTCCTGAGGCAGGGCCGCTGCGGCAGCCATTTCCACCCACCAGCGCTCGCGTGCACATAGCCCACATGTTTACTAATGAAACAGCAGAAAGAAACTAGCCCAACAAAGGGAGATTACTTATTTGTAGAGGACTTTGCTTTTAAACTGGCATTTCATCACTTTTCACTTGCCGATGCCTACACACGACTTTACTCAAAATATATAATTCCGCCTCATCTGCAGTACGACGGCCGCCGTTTTATGCTCCTTGATTGATTGAGCACTGGTCAGTCACTCTTCCTCTATAAGGAGAGAGGAGGAGGACCGTTTCATATCGTCAGGCGGGCGGCAGTCTTACGTCGATGCTGCCCTGCAAACCTTAGAGCCGCGGCTTGCACCGAGGCAGACATTTCAGGGGCCTTGCTTAGCTGTGGGTTACACAGTACCGCAAGACCCGTGGGTATTGGTCACAAGTATACAGTCAGACGTTTCCCCTTTTACACATTTAAGAAATAGTTAAGTGTATAGCATTACACCCCTTTACGGTGATTTGATGAAACGCATGCCAAAGCCTTTTCGGTTACGATAGACGGGTGTTGTTTATAGCACGTCAGATTAAATTTGACTAGTTGCACCTGTGCCTTCTTCCACTAAAGCGCAATCTAATTTCTTTCAATAATTACTTTAATTGAATAGTCACATAGCCAAATGTTGCTCACCAATTACAAGTGGGTGATTTAATATGGGATGGTCCTCTTTGTAACGTTTCATCCTCCCCATAGTTCAAAAAGTATTTCTTTAGTGCCGTGATTAACAGATTTCACAGTATTTCTTCAACTCCATTTCAGACCTCACAAACGTGCATTGTGCCATATAGTTTACAGGCTTCGTAATCATTGCAAAACTCGTTAGTGTTCATTTAACTGCATTGTTTATTTCACAGTAATTAATTTAGATGGGTTGTTTTAAGATCTAATTTTATGTAACCACCCCATTGTTTCTAATTTCACCGGTGTTTATCGAGCTCATATTATTCATCAGTCCCTTTGTTTGTTACTATTAAAAGAAGTAATAGTAGCAGCAGCAGTTAATTGAATAATTTGTATCTGATATTATGATTATTTATTGCAGGAGTTGATTAGTAGCAGTAGTAATAATAGTAGCGATGGTAGCATCAGTTGTAGCAAGATCAATACTGTTAGTGGTAACAGCAGTGGCATTATTATTACTTTATAGGCAGCCACCGTTAGAAAATACGCACGTAAAATGTTGTAAGTTCCTGACGCTCGTGCGTTCCTTGCACTTTTCTATGCATGTGAGGACTCTTTGGCTTTCGAGCAGCCATACACAACTGCAAATGAGGGGCTGTACTGTACCTCTTATCAGAGCGTCGCCCTCACTGCCCCGCCCTTTCGCACGTTAGCGCCCCCGGCCGCCCCCCATTCCCCCGCAGCAAACACCTCAGATGTGCCCCAAAGCTGATCAGATAGCACCCCTTTCAAGTCCTGCGTTATCTGCGCCATGCCCTTTTCTTTCCTGATAAGAACCAGCAGATAGCTTTCAGGAACCCACGTGGGCGTGGCCTGTATGCAGAAGAGCAAAATAACTGGGCCCCGGAAGTGAGGTGTTATTAATAATAACTTATTATACATACAATTTGATATATTCGCGCAAAATCAAATAATCGATGTGGTCACCTGAAGGTCACCAAGCGCCTTCCCTGCCGGTGGATTAAGATGCAGAGCGCGCTCCTTACTATCTCCGCTCTCGGAAAAAGATTAACCTTACGTCCCTATCCCAGAACATCCATTTTAATTACGAGCCGCATCCGAGCAAACCCCAAAAGGACTGACCTCTTTCCGAGTTATAGAGGGAGGGCCGCAGATTAAAGAGTACTTGATGCGTTTTAGCATCAGAGGAAGCATAATTCACAAAATGTATTGCTGCATTTGTGTCCAGAGCGCTGCCGGAAGGTGGAAAAGGCCATGCTTTTATATTAATACACTTGTGACAGTGCGCTCCAAAATGCACCACCAACCACATAGCATATGTCTACCGCTCACTCTTCTGCTGGATCGGCGTGGTGGCTCATTTGCTCTCTGTGTGACCTTGGATTTTTCACAAGCCCTATGACTTGGGGGATGCAACACTGATCCACTCCGGAACGCGTTCCATCACCACTGTCTCGAAAGTGATACGGTTTGAAGCATGTCTCCTGGAGCGCGACTGTCAGGGAGGGGTTCGGCGTTCAAATGTGAGCAGCACATGTAATCAGAAAGCAGCCTTGACTGCGTATCGTCTTCAAGGGGTCAGCTCTACTTTAGTGTGTGTTTATGCTGGTCTGTGAAGCTTGCGCTGATGCCAGTACTGCACAGGTTCTTTGTACTGGTACTAAAGTTATCTATATGGCCTGTACCTGGTCTGTCTGTGACTGCATCTCAGCCGCATCTGCCTTAGATTGACCTTCTCTGGAACTGGATCCGGACTGGATTGTTTGCTTCACGGCTATGTTGTAAAAGAATATGGAGTTTCGAGAGAATGTACTATAGTACAAATGCAATGCAATAGATTTCGCAATTACAACAAAGTGAGCTATTGCCATTTTCAATTACACCATTTGATTAATGCTTCACGAAGGTTAAAAAAAAAAAAACTAGCATTTTCAATGCCAGTATCTCAAAACAATGTTATTGCGAGACCTATTGCATTGTAAATGCTTGTTCATGATAACCACAGGGTGATATACTTCCATGTCAGCATTTAAATTTTTGGAGAAGATACACAAATCCTTGTGCTGGCTCACAAGACGACTGGATACATAACATAGCCATGGATTTATGCTGCCATCTAAAAAGGACAATGTGAAATATGTGTGTCGTTTCATCACTGAAAGTTATCCAAACAAAAACTATCCTAGTTAAAGCTAAGCCAATACTAGTATCACCACATCAAAGAACTCAGAACAAGATAGCAATTTGGTACTTTAGCTTAAAAAATGTGTACCTTGCAGGAATTTTGAATTTAGCTGGGGTGTGGAGCAACAAGAAACATTTGCAGAAATAAAACCTCATAGATGTAACACACTTCGCTTTTGTGGCAGCTGGTGTCAGAAGAAAATACATACTTTCATGCAGGTAGAGAGTTCTATAGCACAATGGCAATGGGCCAAACAATGCGTAGTGACTGTTTACTGGACTGAAACCAGCCAAGTAAACTGATGTGAGTACTGAACGGGAGGACAAAGCTTATACATTGAGTGTGCATCATTTCCACATGTATATTCGAGATACGTAATATGGAACAAGCATGGACCATAAACAGAATGCCAGAGCAGACAAAGTTTCACCAGAATTGGCACATAAAGGTGGAAGATTACTGTGATAGAATTCTATTTGTTCAAAGAATGTTTCATTGAGGTGACCAGTATCAGAAATTCAAATGTCACAGATGGAAGATAAGGACAAACTGGTCGCTCATATTCATCAAGGACTTGTTGATATTAACCGATTGCATAAAAACAGAGTGTATGTCTGTATGTGGAAGGAGTGCAGTATTCAAAGTTCAGAAATAGGCAAAGGAATGATGGCCTGTTCTAATAACATTCTTGAAGCATTGGAGCATTTCATCGAATAAATGATAAGCATACAGTTAGTGAAGGCTGATAACCAAGTTGAATGATGACAAACAAGTTCTGCTGTCATGTTTAAGGAAGGGAATAGTTACCTAAGCACACAATCGCGATTTGAGGATTAATTTGAAAAAATATGAATGTATGGGCTGAATATTAGTGGCTAGCAACGAACAAAAAAGTGAAAACATTACTATGTGTCTTGTCAACTTAGTGACAAAAACCTTGAGGTCTTCTCTTCTAGAAATTGAAATACCTTGTTTCCAGTTGAATACGTTATGTTTTTTACTAGATCAACTCACTATTTATTTATTTCATTTGAGCTAATTGACATAGTGTGACCGTGCTCTAAGGATTAAGGTATCATTGTAAAAAGCAATTTTCTTTTATTTCAGGAACATCATCTCACACGGTCAGCAACACAGTGCAACTCAAAACAAGGTAATGGTAAGATCGCAGTTGACTTTGGGGTAATGCAAACCAGTTCAGAATCTGACAATAGCAGAGTACATCAGGGTTGCCAATGTGAGTCCAAGAGAGCCAGAGTTAGGCTATTTTTTCTGGATAACCACTAATCATATACACAATTGTCCTCTAGATTCACTGTATGGAATTGCTTCTTACATGTATACCCTGAAAATATGCCATTGATCAAGCTATCCTGCACATACTTTCGATATCCATCGCCTACTACAAAATATGGCTGTTGAAAGGGAAGAGGACTTTACTGCAATGAGCAATTGCTCAGCCGAGAAAAGGTACTGCAAGGTAATGTGGAGGAATCAAATGTTATCAGATGTTTAACAAATGTACATTCAGAGTCAGTGAAAGCAGTGTTTGATACAATATTGGGCATGAATGAAAGGCACAGATCTAGTGAGGAACAGTTGGCTCTCTAGAAGTAAGGAAAGAGCTAAATGTAGAGGACGGAAGAACAAAGTGATGGGAGATGTGCTACACAAGCTTGGACTGATGTTGCTGGAAGAGTGCGTTGAAGGGACAGTGGTTCTAGGTCTAGAAAGTGAGTGAGGTTGTAAGCTTGTGTGGACTTTCCATGGATAACTGGATCAACAAGGTACTACTTAAGAGTTTCAGTCGCAAGACTGCACCTAACAGGTTTAAGGAGTACAATCCCACTGTCATGGAATGAAACACTCCCTCATTCATTTATTAAAAGGGTGTGAGAAAGAACGAGGAGTCGAGCGGGAATACATCATGGTCGACATCCTAGGCTCTGCACATGAGACTAGCAGTGCTCCAGTGTTCCGGGAAAAGGAGACAGGGGAGTGGCTACACCCCTCAGGAAGTCAAAAGGAGAACAAAGAGAACGTCACATGATTCGCATGGAGGACAGGACGTCTCGAGACCCAGTGCGATCATGGAGCAGTAGCAGGAAGAGGTCAAAGAGGGAGAAACAGAGAACGAGTCACTGGAAGAACCACAGCAACTTGGGAAGGCGGATAGACAGGCGGTTTCCCCGAAGGTGCGTCGCAGGACCAGGCTGGCAGAGGGAAGCAGGCGGCTTCCCGAACCGGACGAGCCACCCCTTCTGTATACAGCCTCCACGCTTGGCGGCCAGGAGAGTGACATGGACACCCCGGGTCCCAATGCCATGGCCCTGGATACGGGTCGTGGCCAGAGGCAAGTACCAGCAGGGCGATCCCTTCGGTTGAGTTGGTAGGGCGCCACAAGTGTCTAAAGACTCGGTTGGGAGGAAGGGAAGAAAGGAAAGCATGCAGTAGCACCAGGGTAATTCTTCCCTCACTACCCCTGTGCATATACACATCCTGACTGGTGAAGAAGGAAAGTGACACGCCTCTGGGACTCCTGTGAAGAGGGTCCAACACCGGCTTCAGAAGTTCCCCAGAAAGTTTCCTGAGCCTCCAGTCCGACTGGGACTTTGACAGACATCAGATTGTTATTTTGACCCCAAATAAAATATCTCGTTATCACAATACCACTTACTTGTGTCTAATCTCCTTACACTACTTCAGAGTGCCTTGCTGTGTTGCATATTTCTGTGACAGTAATCATGGCTTGACTGTGCTTGTGAGTATGCGAGATTAGAAAGTCACATGCATGTAGGTAGGATCTGGAATGGGACTGTTGGTCAAAAAGATTTGAACTTAGACAGTTAGGCGGTGGCTAAGGTTGGAGCCAGACATTAAACAGAAATCTTTATTTGCTAGTTCACCAACAACATAGCTGAATGCAGCCAATTGAAATATAAAAGCAGTTGATCCAGTTGAAGAACTACAGAACTAAGATATCACATGAATGAATTTTCGCAATCCCAAAGTTGAAAGCTGCCAAGAATGGTCTATATTTCCTTAGCACTTCAGACAAAGCATGGGTATGATCATATGACAGGCGACATGCCTATTGCAATAATTAGGACAAGTTCATTTTAGGAGAAAGCGGTCTGTATTTTGTGGATAAAACCTTACTGTGCCAACCATGTGAGATGTACAAATCTCATGTGAACCTTTGACATAAATGCTTAACAAACCCTAAATGAGAGGATGAAGGCCTAACATGACGTTTATGCACATCATAAAGGATGGCCTATAGCCAACAAAGCACTCCGCAGGGAAAAAATAGAAGCAAGCCCTTTATGCCTTGAAGTGTATTACACAGAAAAAGGCATCTTGTTAAGTTATGTGCATTTTTAAATCGTAGATCACCTGCTAGGGTATACCGGTGCTGAGCAGGTGTGTGTGGGTGCCTGGCCCTCTGTATCTTAAGTTGGTTAATTGAAAAGCCAGACCTTCAGCTTCTTGCACAATTAAAGAAGAGAGGAGGAGGCTCTGATGTGTAGTGGGAAGCTGTTCCACATTTAGGAGCGATGTAAGAGAACGTCTGTTCTCCTGATCTGGTTCTATCTCGGAGTCCTGCAGAGCAGAGGTGTCTGGGTGGTTGGTGGAAGGAGATGCGACTGTTCACGTAGGTGGGGCCTTAATTGTGTAGTTCCTTGAATATGTGTGTCTGAGGAGTTTGATATGAGGGTGTTTGTGTATCAGGAGCCAGTGATGCTCCCTGAGGTGTGGTGTGATGTAAGTTCTGTGTGGGAGATTAAGGATGAGTCTGGCTGCAGAGTTCTGTATGGTTTGTAGTCTTCAACTGAGTTGCTATGTGATCCCGGCGTAGAAGGTGTTCTTACAGTCTGAACTTGCTGGTGACTAAGGCATGAATGACAGTTTTTCGGGTACGGCTTGGGAGCCATTTGAAGATCTTCCTCATCATCTTCAAGGTGTGGCAGTGGAAGGCAGTAACGGCCTGTGCAGTCATGTACAGTTTGCTGTTGATTATTCTGAGGTTCCTGGCAAGGGTGCTGGGTATGTGTCAGAGTTTGGCAGGCCACTAGTTGGAGTCCCATGGTGAGATGTTCTTGTTCTTCGATTTGGGTTGACAGAATGAGGGTGTGTGTATATGGTGAAACTCAATGTCAACGATATAATGGTAACACAAGTGGCAATTGCCATATTTTACAGTCCTCATGTAGGGCACATATAACTTCAAAGAGAAGGCTTGTTGTCTGCAGACCCACTACACCTTGCCTCATTGATAAGCCACACCACAAAGTGAGTTTTGGTTAAGTTATTTAAGGGAAAGGTCTGCTCCACTGTTTTGAGCTGGGTGGTATCTTGTACAGATGTAGAGCACAGGCAACAGTGCTTTAGCATCTTTTGAGGTAACTGACTGTATTGCACTGGACCTCTGTTTAATGCTAACTGATGCTTAGGACTAGAAACTTAGCAATATTTATTGCAGCCTTTACAGGATTTTGTTTTTTACCTTTATACCTGAAAGTATTAGAATGTGATTGACAGCTTAGTTAGAGTGGCTCTGGTCCTCTGGATCTTACATAAATGTAAAAATGTTTTTGGGAGCAGTACCACGGATGGCAGTATTGCTGTTATCTCGGTGCTGCAATTACATTTTCTAGCATTCCAATTATTGGATGGGTGGTGTTCAAATAGAAGTGATTATTTGCACGTTTTGCTGCAGCAAACCCGAGATATAACACAGTTTGTTAGCAATATTCAAATTTGTCGTCCCTACATTGTACATAGCTTCAATGAGTGCCCAAGTAGACAAACTAGCAAGATCAAGCTTCATAACTATAAAAACTCTGCGACGAATCTTACCCCACCTGGGATTTCCACACAAAGTCCAGGCTACCATCTCTCTTGCTCTGTCTAAACTCGATTACGCCAATAGCCTCTACCACAGATCGTCTTTAACAACTATGAAAAAGACTACAAAGGATTCAGAACTCTGCTGTCAGACAACCCTTACATGTAAAGCCACACGCCCACATCTCGCCTGCCTTAAAGGCCCTACATTGGTTACCAGTTGCCAGAAGATCTACATTCCAGCCGCTGTGCATCACCCATGAAGCGATACATGTAACAGGGCCACTCTTCATCAAGAATAAAAATCAGCAAATACATACAACAAAGGAACCTCCACTGTAGATTGGTACCTTGCCTCAAAATCTCACCATACAAGAAAAGAAATCATAGGTGGCACATCCTTCTCTCTGACTCTTCCCCTCTCCATCTCTTCTTTAATCATCCCAAACCTCCTCTTACTGCTAAGATCTCCAAATAAACACTTTCTAGAACCTTCCCTCTTCTTTCTCTCTACTATCCTTTTCAATTCAACTGACAGACTCACATGTTCACCACTTAAATTAATTTCATATTTCCCTGTACTAATGCACCACTAATTCTGTTTTGGTTCCGGAGTAGCGTGCTACTCGCCGAAAAGCACTTTGTCGCCTCATCAGGGATAGCAAGCGCTATATAAATGCAAACCCTTCCCTCTTCTATCCCTCCCCTCTTCTATCCCTCCACAATCCTTTTTCAATTCAAATAACAGACTCACATGTCCACCGCTCAAATTAATTTCATATTTCTCTATACGGATACACCACTAATCCTTTTTGGGTTCCGGAGTAGCGCGCTACTCGGCGAAAAGCGCTTCAAAGCCTCATTAGGGGTAGTAAGCGCTATATAAATACAATTACAATTAAAAGTTCCATATAGCAAGTATATATGTAGTTGCCAACAGTATTTCAGTACATATTATTTAGGGCGACTGAAATTTGCAAAGGTCGTCATATATTTTGCATCTCAATAAACAGGATATCAGAAAAATAAATAATGACTTAACAGGCAGGACACAACAAATCACAAGCAATAATGCAACACTCCAACTACACTCCATAATGTAATAGTATTGCTGAGCTGCCCTGTGGTGTAGTAGTGTTGGGCTCTTGCACGGCTGTGTTGTGTTTCATTGTTGCCGAGTTTGGCTGTGGTGCGACTTATGTTGTGCTACTCTAAGTGTATGTTATAGTGTTTTTCAGTTGTTGTATTGCTGTTGTTTTCTTAATATAATTTGGGGCTGTGATGTTGTGCTACAAATACAGTCAGTCTATTTAAAGTGGTAACTTACCACACAATACCACAGCCAAACATCCACAATACAAAGCTAAACAGTTTTGTACCAAACACTGCTCTATCGACAACCAGGTACCATTCAAAAATGTTTTATAATTTGGCAGCTATATGGGTAAACTGTCCCCCTCATTCTATTTTACCCATAGCTAATAAAGGCCAGTAAGAAGCATATGGCAGCAGCTGCATACGATTTAACAACTTGACCTAAATCGGTGGTACTCAAAATATAGCCAGAGGGCATTGCTGGCATCAGTGTGGCCATGTGGCATGCCAAAGACAGTACTTTGTGGCCCCCGGGGAAATGTTTGTGAGTACCCATGCTCTAGGCCATGGGTACTCGCAAACATTTCCCCGGGTGCCACAAAGTACTATCTGTGGCATGCCCGAGGCCCGCACCTGTGCAGCAGGGTGAGAGCTGGGGTAATGAAAGGTGGGCGAAGGAGGACGTGAAGCAGATGCATGGTGTGTATAACAAACAGCCTTATGACTTTTGTCTGCCACCAACGCTCTATGCACCAACAACCAAAGTCAAAGCACTAACTTCTAATGTAAAACGTGAGAACGAAAGATACTCATCCGGTGGCTGAATTGCAAAATGTGAAACCAGAAAACCTTTATCTATGCCCGTTTCACAGATTTCTGAATGTTCCTGATCTGTCAAGTGAACAGTAGCCCAGTGCTGTTGTTCACCAGAGGGCTGCAATTAAAGGTCAGCAGGACCGCAACTCTCAAGAAAGCCCACGCAGCAGAAGATGCACACTTTAAAACATCGGCTACCCAGCAAACTCACACCTCCTCAAAACACTCTGGCTCCGCATGCTATAAGTCAAACAAACCATTTTCAAGTGCAGCGGTGGCCCCTCCATTAGGGCGGGGGAGCGCAAAACCCCTTGCCACCACCCTCAAACTGATAATAAAACTGGTTTTAAACCGGTTTTATCATCGTTTCATTTTAATCCCCCTGGATCCACCCACAGGGTTCTGATGAGTCTCAGGGAGAATCCAGGAGGATGACACTGCTCATGGGGGAGTGGTAGGCACTGTTACAGTGCGCATGACGGTTTAGCCAGACGTCTGAAGCTCTCTCCAGCCCCAGCTGTGTTGCTGGGGCTGGAGAGAGCAGGCACAGCCTCCCTGGCTGCCTGAGAGCACAAGTTGACAGCGCTTAGGCCAATCCTGACGCTGCTTCCATGCAGGGGAAACATCCAGAACTACGCGGCCAGAGCCATGAACTCCAGAAGCCCACAAGCGTAACCACGCATGCTCGAACAATGAATTTGCCTTAACCACGCATATGCGTGGTTAAGGCAAATGCGCTCTAGTGTTCGGAATGGGCAGGGACTTGAAAGAGGAGCGTCGGGAAGCGGACACGGACAGGTAAGTGGGGCTGGGGCCGGTCTGTGGGGGGGGGGGGGGAGGTTTGTGGTAGTGTTCAGGGGTGGGAGGAGTTCAGGGTAGTTTTCAGGGGTGGTGGGGGTCCGGGGTAGTTTTTAGGGGTGGGGGGTTCGGGGTAGTTTTCAGGGGTGGGGGGATTCAAGGTAGTTTTCAGGGGTGGGTGGGGTTTGAGGTCGTTTTCAGGGGTGGGGGGTTTGAGGTAGTTTTCAGGGGTGGGGGAGTTTAAGGTAGTTTTCAGGGGTAGTTTTTAGGGCTCAGGGGGGTGGGGTCATTTGGGGTCGGGGGGGGGTCAAGTCTTAACCACGGAAATGTGTTTACCATACGTGCTTTGACAACGCATAAATCGTTGTAAAGGCATATTCGTGGTTAAGACTTGCGTTGTACAGACTGCATGGAACCGGCATGCGAGGTAAACGCATGCATGGCTCCATCACACAACCTTCATGCAGCGTTACAATTGACGACAGTGCAGTCTGGGAGCCTGTGCCCAGAAGAAGAAGAAGGAAGAGCGCAATGCAGCAGGATCCAGGTAAGTTATTTTTTATTTTTTTGTCCCCAAACCCACCCCCCCCCTTGCCACCTCCCTCCTCGGCTCGCCCCTTTGGCAAGGACGGGCCGCTACTGGTCAAGTGGGAGAAACAATTCATTCCTGAATCACTGTCTATGGTTTGCCAGTGTACTTTATATTAATCTCCTTAGACACTGATTTTATAAAAAGCAAACATACCAATGCAAGCCACTAACTAAGCATTAACAACTTTTAATGCACCACAACAAAGATCTTCGCAACGTCAAGAGCCACACTGCAAACACTGTTAAAAATACACAACTGCCTTTGACAGCCATCAAAATTCGTTACTGCAAAATGATTTTTTAATGAATATGCCACAGAACGGATATGGAAAAAACAATTTTGTTTTTCATATACCGACAGCTCTATATTTTCATCTTTTGGAGTTGGAGAAACGTTCAAGCCCTCATCAGAACTTTATTTAGATCTTGCATTCTGTATGGTCAACGGAGGGCCCAGTTAAAGGTAGTCAGCGGCCTGCGACTAAATGAATGAATGGGCAGAGCTGTGGCAAGGCTTAGTTGTATTTATCTGCACATTTTATTTTGTAAATGAATCTGCACACATATAGTTTGCGTGCACAATGCAAACTGGCCAGATCCTACAATTTGTTGACTACACCATATAGTTTGGCCACATACTGAAAGCTGTACAATGTACATAATATTATCCACTTTTTAGCACAGACTAGTTTGTGCACATTTAGCAATTCGTTCACACAAAAGCGGTCTAGGCATATACTTGCTTGCAATGATCTAAAGCAGTCTACATACAACCCCCGCGCAGGAAGCACACAACAGACAATGACTCGAAACGCAGGTAGGTATACACAAAACAACTTGAAATGGATTTCCTACCAAAGTGTACTATGTTTGAGGAACGTATATAACCATAGAATCGCAAACGTTGCAAAAACAATTCAAATGCTCCTTTACATTTAATAGTAAACACACCGAGGGATAAAAGAAATATGTAGGCGAGACAACATCCCAATTCCAAACAAGTACGGTTAAGTGGAATTTCTTTATTTTTTTAGTATGAAACTCACACAAGAAAAATACGGTTTAACTTTCACTTGTTTTTTTAACAAAATAAGGCATAATTATCTGAAAGAAAAATCGTGAGACAGCAAATATTTTATAGTTTTTAGGTCGATCATCAGCGTGCATGCGCTGTCTGCAAGATCTGCTGTAATCAGTACACAGAGTGTAATCCCACCTGCTGCTTGCAATTGGTTCACTCCTCCATCACTCTTCTTTGTTGGCTCCTCATTGGTTGGCACTCCCGAGACATCAATTCCGCTTTTTGCTCAGGAGCACCGGCCAACTACCATTTCGTTACGCTGCAAGTGTACATATGTTTGTTTGGGACCTACTTCTTTTATTTTCATGCATGCATAACTTTTTTCTACACATGCACGGCGCCCGCTTTTATGTTTCCTCTTTATAGTTACTGTCCAGAATTTGCGAACCCATGCATAACTTTTCTCTGGCGCCGCGCTCCATGTTTCAGCACGGCACCCGCCTTTATTTTTTTATTTTGTATGCATGCGCCCACTTGTTACATTTTGTTTAAGATTAGCGCTGCGTCCGCCACACGGCCGCCGCACTGACCTTAAATCTTGGCAGCTGCTTCCGGAGGCTGCCCGGCTTTCTTTTATTCTGCCGGGTACACTACCTTCTTCCCGGCTTAGCACCCTTCGCGCCTTTTTTAAAATGCATAAAAATTCTTCAGGTAGCCCCTTTCCGGCACTCTCTAAAGTCTGGTGAAAGTTTGAATTTCTTGCATACAACAGTCTCGGCTTCTTTGACACTAGCTTATTATGGGGAGTAATGTGTACAATTCACATGTGAGATGAGGGCATGGGATATGCACTCAAAAGAGGTAGAAAGGAACAGATGGGTGAGACCTGTCTATGTATTGTCTTAAACTGCTCTTAGGACTGCTTAGACTCCGAGGCAGCTAGAAAGAATTTAAATTGGTCGCTTCTCTTCATCTGAAAAATCAGATGAATGTTTGTTGTCCAAAGCACGACTTATGGGGCTTGCCTCTAGATTGCATCTTCATTTCTCCATCTCACCTGAAGAAGAATGCATTTATTTCCTCTCTCCGTTATCAGCGTTATCAACAGGACTTTGTATTTTCATTTGTTTGTTCTCTAACCTTGGGATAGCATTCCAGTTTTTGTGTCGCTGTCAATTATCCAAATGTTTTGTAGTTATTTGCCCTCATTCATAATTGTAGTGCGTATGTTTGCAGGTTGAAAACTCTGAAGGGAATGCACTATGAGGCTAGGGTGTCCATATGACACCGCTGCTTCTTGTGGGGTAAACCCGTGAGGGCTTCCCCATAGAGTGGCTGTAAGAAACATTAGTTTGTAACCGCTTGAGTTCCTGTGATAGGGAGTCTCTGGCGCCTCTTTCCCAGCAGTGCAGCCACAGAGAAGTGAGCCTCGCAGACGTCACACGTGAATGCTTAAGTGCAATGAGTTTTCATGTACGTGTTAATTAAAAACACTGTGATGTTTATTGTAAAAAATTCAGAGCTTTCTGAGAATGGTGACTTAACAGTGTCCCGCTAATAGCCCATAGAGTGCTAAAAGAAGCAGTAGCGTATACATTTTCGAGGTGCAGCTTCTCTGCCAGACATAGCAAGTGCCAATTGTAATATCCTTTGTGTAGCAGCAGAGGGGGGCTGGTGTTATACAGGTATGCATCTCAGATCTGCAGGCAAGGGAGCGTTCACCGAGTCAATTCATTTTTTTCATCAAACCGTTCGACCAACAAACCCTAAGTCAGGACGCCAATCTGAAGTCATCATTTTGGGAGGGACTTCGTGTTTCTTGGTGTCCCTGAAATAATGCCTGGTTGAGATTTTGTGTGCCCCTGACGTACCTTACTGAATTGGTTGTGTATAGCTTTTCAAAGAGATTAATTTTTATAAAGTGTTTATACTATCCTCCCATTAGGGGCTTCTTCTGTCGTTGTCGGCTGATTGTTTCTGTTTGTGGTGGGTGCTGATATCAGAATGGGTGCTCTTTGATTTTATAATCAAAGTTAGTTTTGAAGTTCTACTAAAGGGACTTTCCTGATGTGTAGTGAGTTAGCATGAGGTACTCCAGAGAAGTACCATAGACTTCTTAGTATGCAACTGTCAACAATATGTGGATGGCACTAGTTGAGAACCAACTAGATCCATGAAGAAACAGAGTGCTGGGTGTGTGACTTGGCAGGTTGAGATGGTTCTGTTAGTAAAGCTGAGAACTTTAAGTGAGGACCAGGAATATTGAGGAAGGGCCACGAGCAGGCTTCAGGAAAAGTCTAATTTACGTAGAGTGGGTGGATTAATTGACTGCCTTGGTGGGTGTATTCTTTTCTTATATTTAGTACTTGGTACCATCCTGCCATGTGAGCAGTGAATTGTGAAACTAAATGCTGGATATTAACTGCTTCAGTGTATCCTGTAAATATATACTGTTACTTAATTGTAAAGATGAAATAACTGGGGTGTCATGGCAGTCAGGAGTATTAATCTAATTTCACTTAAGCACTTTCATGTGACTATGTTTGTTTATACATTTTTGAGATTCGGTTTCTCTCAGAACCAGTGGTATATGTTGCATGTAACATGTCATTGAAATGTTTAGTTTCTCTTTCCCTGCCCTTGCTTCTCTCCTTACTCGATTGAGAAGGCAGGCTAGCACAGAACTGAACTTATGTGCTGGCTGACAAAAGCGAGTTTAAATTGTACACTTTCAGCTCACTGTAGGAACGCTTTCCGCCACCAGTACCGGACATTTGCCTCCAAGTGCTCTGATGCCTTACAAAGCTGTAAGTGCTGTCTTGGCATGCTTACGTGCTACACTGATTTACTCATGACTGATTCCACCGCTCCTTTTCCCAATCCCAGCGGTCCCCCTTTTTTAGGTCGAGCCTGGGCAGCGCATGCGCTGCTCTGCGAGGCACGCTGTATTGGAGTATGGACTTGAAGCCCCACCCACTCCGTCCTTCGTAAATGCTGGCTTCCGATTCGTTAATAGGCTTGTTAGTTCCTCCTTAGTACCACCTTGTCTTCATTTGTAACCTCCCATGATAACTGGCCCTTTAACTTCGGTTGATACACGGTACGTTTTATTTAGTCTGTAAGCACAATTTTCTTTAATGAGTTCCTCCTAAGCTGGCATGACATGTTTTCCTGCAACATTCAGCGTGCAATTCGTGCTTTCAAAGGGGCGCTTTTACTAAAAAAAGCATTGTTTGTCAACTTGACAAACAAATGCTTTTTTGGGTAAAAGCGCCCCATACCGTGCTTTTACTTTAATAGCGGCTGCGGACCTTTCTTTAGACATGGCTCGTCTAAAGAAAGGGGCGTGGCCTCTATTAACGTGAAAGCGCAGCATGGGGCCTTGTAAATAACAAGCACCAGCAATGCAATAGGTCTGGCATTTTAAAAACTTTTACCTATTGGTATTATAAATGACAATGCCTTTCATGATTGCAGGTTTCTTAAACACATAAATAAAAGGCATATAGTCATTTACAATGCCAATAGCTCAAAATCTTGCAATTGCGAGACCTATTGCATTGCAAATGCTTGTTTTTTTTCTGTGCCATAACATCAAATGCTCACGTTTTATAAAGAAAATCTCCTTTCCATCACTACAGTGGGCATCACTGTGTGATTACTAAAATCGGATTTTAACGCAGATGTCGGGAAGAGTCCGGATGGGGACGCCGCCATACCTGCCCCGACACTCCACACAATGCCTATGAGGGAAGTCAGGAAAGCAAATACAGGGTTAAAAATGTCCTCACGCCCGCTCCCTTACAGAGTGACGAGGAATCCGCCTCCACGGGGAGCCAATCAGAGGCAGGGGCGATACGGAAAAGAAGACTCTCGCGAGAAGTGGGACGGAACCCGGAACAAGGAGACACGGACCAGGGCGACGCGGACAAGCCGGAGCAGAGGGAATCCCCATCGCCGAGAGAGCCCGAAGGAGCCAAGCCGGAGCAGAGGGAATCCCCAATGCCGAGAGAGCCTGAAGGACCCAAGCCGGAGACCGAGAGGAAGGAGGACGCTGTCACAGAGGACGACCTCGACGCGTGGAGCGAGGACTGGTGGACGCCTCCAGGAGACGCGTGTTTGCCGGCGTAACTCAGGAGAGTTGCGGCATTGGCGGTAAGCGCGTAGAACGGGGAAAGGGGGGGGGTGCACCAAAAAGGGGGGGTGTATTCACAAGAAGGGGAGCACAACGAACGGTTCGGACTAAGAGTCCCGGAAGGCATGAGAGGTGACGTGAAATTTATGTTATAGGATGCCTCACAATACTAGGACCATTAGGGGTGTTCCGGAGGCAACAAGGAGAAGGGGTATATACAGAAACCCCTCTTATTGTCGTAAAGAGGAGAGGCTATCCTCTGTTGTTTTTTTGTTGTTGGCTTTCTTTTGTGTTCACTTTAACCCAGGCACAGGACTTCCCTCACTCCCTATCCTCCACAAGAAAGCACCGCTCGAACAGCAACCATTGAGCACTATCCTCACTGGGTATGGCGAAGGGTATAAAAACAGTACAGGAACCATAGCTCAGGTGACTGACCGCCACTCTCTTTTCTCTCTTTCCGAGTATCCTGGGGGTGTGGCCATCCAGAGGGCGGAGTCGACGTCAAGAGGGACAGAACTACCATCCTGTCATCCAGCTCATCTACCACCGGATACTGGCTCTACTACTGTCGTTCAATAAAACGAATCCACCATTGATAAACCTATACGGCCTCCTAGCTTTCATTTCCACCCATCCCTCCGACAAGTGGTGTCAGAAGTGGGATCCCCGGAAATGGAGGTTGTTATAAAGAAGATGGCGGAGAACCAGGAAAAACTGGGCCAAGTAATGGAGAAGTTCCTGGCGGTGGCTGAAGAGGATCGTGAGAAGCTCCACAGGTCTCTCACAGAGCAAAGCCAAGCACAGGAAACCGTGATAGGCAAACTGGCGGAGACACTGACCCAACAACGAGGACACACTGCTCTTCCCTCAGTCGTCATGCAGAAGTACGTCATCGGAGAAGACCCTGACTTCTTCTTCGCCAACTTTGAGAGGATGGCCAGAGCCGCTGCATGGCCGGCTGATAAGTGGGGCCAATATCTAGGACCACTCCTCACCGGGGATCTCCAAGCCGCCTATCAGGCCGCCAATCCGCTTGGGGTTACTCCTTACGATGACGTGAAGAAAAGCATTCTCGAACGAATGGGAATAGACGAGGAGACATATAGAATTCGCCTCCGCCAAATCCGAGAGGGGCCCCAGGAAACTCCCCGGGCACTATATTATAGAGTAAGGGACATGACGGACCGATGGCTAAAACCAATGACATCTGGCTCCCCTTGGGCCCCAATGCTTCCACTGTGGTGGGCACGGCCATATAGCGCGAGTATGTCCACAGAGGGAGGAACCCATGGACATAAGTCTCACCCGGTCCCTCGTCTGCAACCCTGTCCAATCCGGGTCACTCCCGTACCACAGACAGGGGACGGTAAACGGAGAACAGAGGGAGGCGCTGATAGACACAGGGTGCCTCCAAAGCGTCATACGACCCCAGGTCATACCAGGAGGAGTTGGAACACATACCTGTACGGTGACAATCCAATGTGTACACGGTGACCAGAAACCGTACACCACCACTGAGGTTTACATACACCATGATCCATCTGCAGCCCCTGTACCCCTCAAGGTGAGGTTGATCCCGAAGCTGCCAGAACCCTTCGTGTTAGGAACAGACTACCCCCACATGAACCAGTTGATCCAGGAGACAGTGACGGAGGAAAATGAATGGAGGCAGACAGCTCCCTTTTCGCAACTGCAGGATCACGAACTGTCTCCAGGGAAATCCCAGAAGAGCAAGAGCCAAAGACGAAAAGAGAAGCGAAAAGGGGTTCCTGTTGTTCTGATTCAGTCCGCCACAACGGGGGTATGGGAAAACGACCAGGGTTTTCGCAGGGCTCAGAAGGAGGATCCCACGCTGCGCGAAGCCTGGAATCGTTCTGCAGCACAAGAAGACCCGAATCTAGTAGGCCCCCAATTATTTATAGAAAAGGGTTTATTGTATAGGAAAGGAGGACAGGAGTTGAAACCCCAGTTATTGGTGCCCCAGCAATACCGCGAGAAAGTACTGTTCCTGGCCCATAGTTAGGTGGGCATTTCGGGGGAGAGAAGACCAAGAAAGCGATCCTGGAAAACTTCTATTGGCCAGGAATATATCATCAGGTTCGCAGGTATTGCAGGGAATGTGCCATCTGCCAGAAAAATAGTCAGGCTATGCCTCAAAGGGTTCCCCTACGTCCTCTCCCGGTGATAGAAGAACCCTTTTCCAGGATAGGGATGGATATCATAGGTCCTCTTCTTCCCTCCCGTAGTGGGTGTAGATATGCCTTGGTAATAGTTGACTATGCAACCAGGTTCCCGGAAGCCGTAGCATTAAGACAACCTAACTCTACCCAGATAGCCAGGGCCATGATTAATATTTTCTCTCGGGTTGGTTTCCTAAAGAGATTATAACTGACCAAGGCACGCCTTTCGTATCACGGCTGATGAAACAAGTCTGCCAACAATTAAACATAAAACAAATTCGGACAGCCGCCTACCACCCTCAGACAGATGGCCTTGTAGAAAGGTATAATGCCACCCTAAAATCCACACTAAAAAAGCTGTTGGAGTTAGAGACACGAAAATGGGAAGAGATGTTGCCTGTAGCGCTCTTCGCCCTCCGCTGTAAACAGCAAAAGAGCACCGGATACTCCCCATTCGAATTGTTGTATGGGAGACAACGCCGTACTCTTTTAGACATGTTGAAAAAGGAATGGGAGGAAGAGCCTGCGGGGGCAAGACCTCTCCCTGATTACGTGTTGGGACTAAAAACCAGATTATACAAGATCCGAAATATAGTAAAGACACATCTAGAACAGGCTCAAGAAGCACAAAAAAGGCACTATGACAAAAAGGCCAAAGAACGCAATCTTAATATCGACGACCTAGTACTGTTGATGAAACCCACCTCTGACCATAAAATGCTAGGACAGTGGCAAGGCCCCTACCGAGTAATTGAAAAGGTGACCCCTGTGACCTACCGACTGGAATTAGACCCCCGGGAGAAGAAAAACACCCAAATATATCATGTAAACCTCCTTAAAAAGTGGGAGGGACCCCGACCCGCCATGATGGGAAAAGTAGGGAATGGTGACCACCTGTTCATACAAAGCATAGACCAAGACCTGTCACCCCCCCCCCCCCCCAACAACAAGAGCTGAGAGCCAAACTACTACCTCTTCAGGAGGTATTCTCGCTAACGCCAGGAAAAACCACCCTTATCCCACATGCTATCCATACCACTCCTAACAAAACCATTCGGTTACGACCCTACAGAATACCAGAAGTAAGAAGGGAGGCCATTGAGGCTGAGGTTCAACAAATGTTACATATGGGAATCATTGAACCCTCTAAGAGCAAATGGAATTCCCCGATAGTAATCGTTCCCAAACCGGATGGCTCCATCCGGTTCTGCATTGATTTTCGGGAAGTCAATAAGAGCTCTCGTTTTGACGCCTACCCATTACCCAGGGTGGACGAAATGATCGAGAAATTAGGGAAAGCACAGTATATCAGCACCCTTGACTTCTGTAAGGGTTACTGGCAGGTGCCCCTAAGGGAATGTGATAAAGAGAAGACGGCCTTCTCCACCCCTGGAGGTTTGTTCCACTTTAAGATGTTGCCCCTTTCGGCTTGCACGGGGCCCCTGCCACGTTCCAAAGGCTTATGAATTTAATCCTTAAACCCCATCAGGACTTTGCCTCAGCATATATAGACGATATAGTCATCTATAGCGATACCTGGGACCTCCACCTAGACCATCTCAGGAAGACCATACAAGCCCTCAAGGAGGGAGGTCTCACTATAAACCCTGCCAAGAGTCTTTGGCCGCTCGTTCCGTGAAGTATCTAGGGTACTTACTAGGGGAAGGGTTTATAAAACCACAGGAGGAGAAGGTGGCAGCGATATCTCAATTACCGTTCCCCACAACCCGTAGGGATCTCAGGGCCTTCTTGGATATATTGGGATACTACAGGAGATTCATTCCTGATTTCTCAGAAATAGCCACCCCCTTAACCAATCTCCTAAGAAAAGATACACACCTAGAAAAATACCTGAAACAACCCTCTCCCATTATCAGACACGCTTTTGAACACTTGAAGAGACTTCTGACGACTAAACCAGTTCTCTTAAGCCCAGACTACAAAAAGCCCTTTATTCTACAAACCGACGCCTCGGATAATTGTCTAGGAGCGGTATTGTCGCAGATCGACACACAGGGGCAGGAGAGACCCGTGATCTACATTAGCCGGAAGTTATACCCCAGGGAAAGCAAGTATTCTGTCATTGAAAAGGAAGCCCTGGCCATCAAGTGGGCCATTGAATCCCTGAAGTACTATGTAGAGGGTAGAGAATTCATGTTGTACACTGACCACGCCCCTTTGGGATGGCTTGCCAGAAATAAAGGACACAATGACCGCATCTTACGCTGGTTCCTGGCTCTTCAACCCTTTCGCTTCACCACTCAGCACAGAAAAGGAAAAGACCAGACAAATGCGGACTACCTCTCTAGATATCCCCAAGAGCTCTCTCTTGCAGGCAAGAAAGTTAGGGAAGGGGGATGTCGGGAAGAGCCCGGATGGGGACGCCGCCAAACCTGCCCCGACACTCCACACAATGCCTATGAGGGAAGTCAGGAAAGCAAATACAGGGTTAAAAATGTCCTCACGCCCTCTCCCTTACAGAGTGACGAGGAATCCGCCTCCAGGGGGAGCCAATCAGAGGCAGGGGCGATACGGACAAGAAGACTCTTGCGAGAAGTGTAACGGAACCCGGAAGAAGGAGACACGGACCAGGGCGACGCGGACAAGCCGGAGCAGAGGGAATCCCCAACGCAGAGAGAGCCCGAACGAGCCAAGCCGGAGCAGAGGGAATCCCCAACGCCGAGAGAGCCTGAAGGACCCAAGCCGGAGACCGAGAGGAAGGAGGACGATGTCACGGAGGACGACCTCGACGGGTAGAGCAAGGACTGGTGGACGCCTCCAGGAGACGCGTTTGCTGCCGTAACTCAGGAGAGTTGCGGCATTGGCGGTAAGCGCGTAGATCGGGGAAAGGGGGGGGGTGCACCAAAAGGGGGGGGTCTTTACAAGAAGGGGAGCACAACGAACGATTCGGACTAAGAGTCCCGGAAGGCACGAGAGGTGCCGTGAAATTTATGTTATAGGATGCCTCACAATACTAGGACCATTAGGGGTGTTCCGGAGGCAACAAGGAGAAGGGGTATATACAGAAACCCCTCTTATTGTCGTAAAGAGGAGAGGCTATCCTCTGTTGTTTTTTTGTTGTTGGCTTTCTTTTGTGTTCACTTTAACCCAGGCACAGGACTTCCCTCACTCCCTATCCTCCACAAGAAAGCACAGCTCGAACAGCAACCATTGAGCACTATCCTCACTGGGTATGGTGAAGGGTATAAAAACAGTACAGGAACCATAGCTCAGGTGACTGACCGCCACTCTCTTTTCTCTCTTTCCGAGTATACTGGGGGTGTGGCCATCCAGAGGGCGGAGTAGACGTCAAGAGGGACAGAATTACCATCCTGTCATCCAACTCATCTACCACCTGATACTGGCTCTACTACTGTTGTTCAATAAAACGAATCCACCATTGATAAACCTATACGGCCTCCTAGCTTTCCATTTCCGCCCATCCCTCCGACAGCATCCAAATGCAGTTTACTGTTGGGACACATCATCGTTCTTCGATGACTGCAGACTTAGTGCTTCCAGTATTGTTTCTGATAAGTCACAGGCAAATAGTAAACGGTTTCAAACGAGTAGGTCTCTATAGGTACTAAGCCCACAGAGCAGGAGTGTAGCAAATATACTGAAAGTATGCACCGTTCACTCACTGTTTCACAATATTCAGACATCAATCTTAAAGTAGTCAAGCTGAATTAATGTCACCACTGTGACTGACCACCATTTCTGAGACCCCTTGACCGGAACTCTCCCACCATCACTTGGACATATAATGAGTGAGAAACTCCTACTGTAATCTTCCATTAATGCTAATCTAAAGAACTCAAACTTAAAATCCACTCACTCCAGCAGAATGTGGTGTTTTTCCAATTTGTGCATCACTTGTTTGTTAACTTTAAAATCATTTTAATAACACAATTTTAGTTTATTTACAATTAGGTTCATTTTGAATTCAGATTTTACTACTTTAGCATGTTTCATATATTTTCTTTTTATAAATATTTAATTCATACTACTACTTCATATTACACATTTACTTTAACATATATAACATGAAAGTATATATTCGTTAATTTCTAATTTGGTCAATTTACAATTACTTACTTATAGTATTTCAAATCAAGTTTATTTAAAAATAGTAAACAACATTTCGAGTCATGTGGGGCTTAACCAATAGATCTCACTCCTCAGATTTTCTGGCTTCGTTCGGAGACAGAGTGATTCTGGAACATGGTTAGAGAGCGAATTCAAAAAGGTCTGAACAGACCAAGACTCATTAAGAGCAGAACTTCATAGCAACTTTCAAATGTTCACATCCAGCACAGACTTAGTTCACCTGAGTTCTTTGAGCTAGGTGAAGCCTTTGACACCTACCAGCCAAGGGATGATTTAGGACTACTGGGTGTAGTCCATATGCCTTGTTAGAACCTGCAACATTTTTTAACATTTTCACAGACTCCATTCATGAAGCGATTGAAGAAAACCCAGAGTTTAATGTACCTTGATATCTTTGCCATTCTGCCTTTGGTAGGCATTTAAGAGAATAATACGGGGCAAAGCCCACTCCCTAGCAAAGGATAAAGAAAGATACAGGGAGCGGGAGATCACGGAATTAGAAGCACAAATCCTTGGGCATGAACCTAAACTGACCCGAAGTTGTTCGGAAGAAACCCGGGTAACCCTTGAAGAGCTATATACAGCCCTTAGACAAAAGCTCTTAGATTCGGCTAGGCATGCTTGGGTTGTGTTGAAGTTTAGAATTTACAATCAGGGCAATAAGGCCGGCAAGCTTCTACATTGGCTAGCACAAAAAGAGCAAGGGCTAAGGATAATTCTCTCGGTTTCTACATCTACGGGACACATCATTCACCAGTTCCAGTAAATTGCTGAAGTCTTCGCTGAACACCATGCTCATCTCTGTCGCAAGCACACCCCTAACCCATTGCAAGAGCAGTTGATACCTGTAATAATTTATATTCACCTTATGGTATTTCGGAAGCAGATTGAGAACTGCTTGACAATCCACTAACAATAGAGGAAATACAGGCAGTGATAAAGGCTCCACCCTCCGGTAAGACCCCGGGGTATAATGGATTTCCCGTGGAATTTTTCAAGACGTTTTCCAAACTCGAGACACCCCACTTTCTTAACCTTTATATCAGTGGCCGACGCAAGCCAAATTGGTGTGCAATAATCTTAAATTAAAATCTTGACCAAATGGTTGGTGGGCCGACTGTCCCTAGTTGTGCACTCACTGGTCCACGAAGACCAAAATGGCTTTATGCCTAAGAAGGGCACGAGACATTGCCTGCGTAGGCTTCACGTGGCACTTGCACACCTGGAGGAACTATAGGGCCTGGGGCCCTCCTCCTGATAGATTATTTAAAAAGCCTTTGATACTGTACACTGGGCCTTTCCGTTTTATGTTCTTAGTCAGATGAATGTTGGCCTGAGATTTATAGCTCTAGCAGCCGCCCTTTACAATGCACCAAAGGCAGGGGTTAAAGTTAATGGCAAGCTCTCTTCCTCATTCGGCACAGCATATGACAGGCCTGCCCTCTATTTCCAATATTATTTGCGCTAGTGAGAGAGCCTTTGGCTGAGTGACTTAGACGAGATGCACAGATATAGGGTTTTCATTGGCCAGGGGATACAGAAGACAGAGTGGCATTATATGTCGATTACGTTTCTTTACCTGCAACAGTCGCAGGACACACTGCCACGCCGGTCGCACATACGCTGAGTCTATAGGAATGCATCCAGACTTGCTGTAAATTCGGTAAAATTCACATATGTACATTTTACTGGTTCATTTTTCCAAGACCCCTGGATGTGCAGTGCAAGACAGTGATGACATCTTCCAATACCTGGGCATACATGTCTCCCGGGAACCCGCATGGTCTACAATAAAAATATACTCCCTGTTCTTTATCGTACACGCAGATACCTGGCATGTTGGGAATCCCTGCTGCTCAACTTGACAGTGAGAATGGCATTGTACAAAATGATGGTTGTCCCGCGTCCTATACATCCTACAAAACCGCCCATTTGATGTCCTGCCTGCATTCTTCCAGGATCTCGAGTTCTTGGTTACCTGCTTTATCTGGGCCGGCAAAATACCTAGGAACTCCTTTGCTGAGTGCAACATGCCAACAGTTATTAGGGGTCTGGGACTCCCGCACCTCCGCCGTTACTACTGAGCTGACCAGATGGAACCTATAGGGGCCTAGCTGTTTGGAGACCGAGAGGACTCGTTGTGGTGTCTGGAGTGGACTACCTTAGAAAGACCCAGCATAATAGACCTATTGTATGGGGGCTTCCTCAGACACTTACTTCCCATCCTTAGCTGGCACACAACACTCTTTCATGTAAAACAGTTTGTGAGGCTTACAGCACAAAAGCCCCTATGGGCAGGAATACGGTTGAAACGAGTCGCAACCAGTGGGAACTTATGGGCATCTCCCAACTGGGCAATATATGGGAACACAACCAGATCCATACCTTTCACCAACAGTCAGCAGAGTTTGAACTCCACAAATCCCAATTATTCAGGCACCTCCAGGTACGCCACACCCTAGACACGTATTGTGGCACTTTATTCAATGTATCGGATTACAATCCTCTAGGGACAGATGGCAAGAGGGACATCTCAAGATTATACAATAGCCCTGACCCCCTCAAAGGCTTATGAGAGGATTGGGAGCGAGAGGTTGGAGAGGTGGGAGACGATGAATGGTGGGAGGCCCAGATGATTGCCCGGACACAGGCCATCCACTCAAACCTCTGCATGATTCAATTAAATTATTTTCACAGAATGAACTACAGTCCTAGCAAACTGTGGAAAATGGGGCGGGCTCGCAATTTTGAGTGCCCCAGAAGGAACTCTATACCATATGATCTGGTCTTGCCCAGCTATAGAGCATTATAGGCAGAGGACCTACGCCTTCCATGCAGAGATGTTACAGATTCATGTGTTGTGGATCCCATAGCTGCCCTACTAGGGATGATGGAGGGCTGGTTGGAGACAGGGGCTCAACGTACCATGGGCTTTCTAATAGTCAAGCCGGACATTGCCAGATTTTGGTGGCAGGCAAAGCCTCTATCGCTGCAGGAATGGGTGAGGGGGATGAACGTTTGTGCAAAGGCCGAAAGACAGGTCTACAAATAGGGGGGGCTGCAAACGCAAATTCGAAAAGGTATGGGGTCCATGGCTTTCACAACAAGAGGGCACGAAACAAGGACCATAACCACATTAATTCACCTATATTTATTTACCGAACTTTTCAATATTTCATACTCTGTATGCACAGTCTGCTGAGTTTGGTGTCATTGCCCATGGTTAATGTTCTGTATTATATAAACATTATGCTCAAAACAAATAAAAATAGTTCTAACAAAGAAAGGACTATGCTCCTATGCCTCGAGCCCACAGACTGCTCTTGAAGAGTTTAGTAGCTGAGTAACCCGTGAAGAGAACTGCAGGGAGGAGCCCTATAGAGGACTTCTTGCACTTAAGACAAGGAATGACTATGGCACATAGACAGTGATACCCCCAGAGCTGTGAGAAGAGGTCTGGGTCATCTGGCCACAAGATCGGTGATATGTATACAAAGTCAGCCCAGTATCACGGATAGCAAAGAAATATCACCTGAGAGAAACTCTGCCAACTTTGGGTCTCCATCCGAGGAACCAGATGGAGCTGTATCACAGATTAGGTAACAGTACAACCTCAATGGCCTCTACAGCCGCTTTGCGGCTCTTACTGACAGATCAAACACTTCATTGTAAGCTCGCGATCAAGCACTTGCGCATGTCCAGTCATGTTGGGCCTCAGCTTCCAGAAAGCACTGCTGGACCAAGCTGTATATTCACCCACAAAGAATCACACTACCTTGTATCATTCACCTGAGGCTGAATCTACCAGTATTCATCATATTACCAAGGACTCTCACCAAGACTTTCAGAGATTGTGAAACACCATTCAACTAGCACCTACTGAAAAGCTCAATACTCCAACCCACAAACTCCATATAAAGCTAAACTCTATAATAGGTAAAAAAGCAACAGCTTCATACCAACTATTTTCACTTGTGATACTACCAAACTGCTAGCACCAGCTCCACCGGATGTCAGGATTTACATTCTTTTTCACCAGTGCATATATTTACTGTATGCTTTGTGTCCAATAGACACAAACCGGGAGCTTTCACTAATTTAATACAAAATAGTTTCTTTGATTTATCATTTACAGCGCACTGACCACCAACATAGTTGATCTCACGGTGTAGCTGCAAGTGTTTAAAAATCAAAGAGGGAAAGAAATCAGACACAACGAGTCAAGCGCATAAAACTGTAGCGGTGTGAATCCAACAGCAGTCACTCATAGGGAAAACGAACCCCAGTTGGCTGAGCTCCAGCCAGATGAGTCAGGACACCCTCTGTAAAAAGGGAGGACTATTTTTAAAGCTTTGCTGCATTTTTCCAATCCCATCCAAATACTTTCTTTTAAATGACTTTGAAGAAGTGCAGCCGTGCTTACTGATTATGCACTGTTCACAGTAGAAATTTAGAGTGAATTATGCAATTTGCGAGAAAAGTTTTAAGTGAAAGCACAGGAACAACAGAACACGAGTCTCTATTGTTCGCTTTGCTCTTGCTTATAAGCATCGTCGTGCCAAAAATTGACAGGGGATGCATTTCACACTAAAATATAGCGTGACATGACAGATTTGCGTGTCGCATAATTACCCATAATTTCATGTAATTATGAATAGATACGCTAGAAGCAAATTCTGCAAATTTTGCACACCCCTAGTCGGGAGTTGAAACTCAGCTAAAGCATGGTATACCTCTCCAACCAGACAGCTGTTAATAACCATATCTCAAATTTGAATGTAGCATCTGAATGATAGTACTTCAAGTATTGGCTAAGCCAATAGCTCAGAATTTTACATCTGAGATCTAATGCCTCCGTCAATGTCGAATGAGTCAATTTAGTCCCTTTAAATCAAGAAGCGTGTGTGCTTTCCCATGACATACTTATACATTTTTAATAAAGTCAGATGCTAATACATAAGTTCCTCCTTCCGCCTACCATACAAGGATATCCTGCACAGTTAATTCTTTCTACTATTAACATGTGATGCTTTCTTCTTCTCGACGCACCCAAGGACCTCGGGCTACATCAGGATAATTAAATTGAGTTACCCTCTGGGTTGGATAGTCCCGTGAAGAGTCTGGCAATCCAGCAGCTTGCTGCATATACTTGTGGTACACAAGCCACATTTACATAGTTCGATCTATGTACAACTGAGGCAAGGTGACTTACACTGTCACTGCTGACATTTAGGTGTCCAGCAGGTCACAAGTTGCAACGCCAGTAAGATCAACGCGGTCTTTCATCGTTCTGAGGTTTCTCAACTGTGTACTATGACACAGGGTTGTAGATACACTTGCTAGTTACATCTTTTCGAGAGGGCAAAACTGTGGTATTATGTGTTACACAAAAATTAAAGTGCTATTATTACAAATAACACAAAAGAATTCTTCTGAAGAAAGTGGTCCGTGTTCTTTTGGGTAGATTTTCAAGACAAGGTTCAAGAATAATAATAACAAATCACTGTTTTAGTGAAGGAGAGGTTATTGGCTGATGCGTCTATTTCTGCCCACCACAAATTAAGACTACATTTTTAACACCATCACTGTGACTGCTCCACACGAAACAAGAAGCTGGGCCATGAATCAACATTAGTCTGCACAGATGAGGCAGTTTCATAAACACAAGGTTGTACATGAAAGGCAAACAGGGTCATTTACATATAAGCAAATCAGCAAAATAGTTTGCTTTTTAAAACAATCAATTATTTGTGTACATTTGCAGGGATTAGGTCAGTCTTACTCAGCTATAGTGGTTCCCGAGATCTCCGTGTCTGCACAAATTATTTCAGGGTGGAGGTTTCCAAATGCACAAGCCAACCTTATGTTTCACAAGCGGCTAAAGACAGGATTAGAGCACGGAATACTAATTTGACTGCGCCTTCAATACGCACAGATGAGTTATAAAGCAGCAATCCTACACCAATTAGAAAAGCATTACGTCAACAAAACTCACATGTACCGTCATCTTGGACTCCTGGATTTTTACACTTTAAATTCTGAAAGCCAGTGTTTAAATAGAAAAAGAAAACTAACACAAACTATTAGAGTAAATAATTAGAATTAGATACACGCGGAAAACCAATGGACTAGACCACGATGTAGTTGAGTTCCTGCTTGTGGGCAATAACAGCTGTTCTTTTCCCTCCCTTCAGTTATAGACCGGAGCCACAGGTGAGAGAGTATAACAAGGAAGGTAGTTAAAAGCTGTTATTGCCCTGCAAGTAAGAGCAATAACACTACTAGCAATACACTCCCCAAACAAAAATAACGACTTTTTACATTTTTCTATTTGTCTTTGGCTGAATGAGCATCCCTCTTACAGCAAGGAAAGTAACCCTGAAAGCTGCGGGTGTGTGACCTAACGGCTGTTTGTGTAGAGAAGTGGCCCCCGGCGTGTACCTTGGGAGTGCTCACAGCACCCTAAATACGCTCAATATATGGTCCACACCTCTGTTTATGCAAATGTTACACTGGGTCGTAATTTCATTCCTTTGAGGGCGCAAATAAGGAGGTCTTCCTCTGTACCACTACTCTCCTGACATTTGTTCCACATGGATTGTCTGGCACAGACACAAGGCACCAAGATCCCGGTATCTTAGGCATTAAGGCTGGATTCTCTTAAAAGACACGTTGTCTTGTCTGCAGGGAAACTGCAAGCTTCCTGGTGAAGGCTCCATTGGAGTCATGATCAGGAGGCATAAAGTGACCACTGAAAAGAGGCAGAGACACAATGCCTCTTCGTCCACACTGCCCAGTCCTGTTCGGTCTCTGAAAGCAAAGAGAAGGTAAGTGCAATGCATGGTCAGTACTAGACTCCATACAGACCACTAAGAGTTGGACACTGTTCAAGTCCCTTTATTGAGTGAGGCGAGTCAATCTATCCAGATGCATTGTGCTAAATGGAGCTTTGAGCTTGAGAAGTGGAGGAGCTTTTCTTAAAACAGGAACTGTAAAAGTCATGTGCAAATGAGGAAGCTTGATGAGTATAATAGCTTTCTAATTATTGATCATGAACTGGGCTAACTGAGCATTAAAGACTCCATAACAATTTTAGAGGTTTTTAAAATAAAATGTATCCAGAATTATCGAAAAACTAAATGCCATAGTATTGGCATTTTGGAAAACAGCGATGTGTGCTGCAGACAAATAAAACAAGTATTGGCAAAACCAATCGATCTCGCAGATGGGAGGGCTATTGGCTTTGTCAATTTCTTTTAGCCATGTTGTACAGCAGTGCAGCATGGCTGAAAGCTACGGAAAAAAACACTATGACGCTGTTAGCGCTGACCATGAAGGGCAGTGATCAGTTCTCTTAGTATTAGATTACTCTGTGCCATCCCAAAGAAACAAAAAGTTGAATATCTTCCGTACGAGCAAAAGTTTGCTGTGTTGGCCCCGCATGGACAGTGCAAAAAAGACCATGCAGAGCCAGGAATGCAGCACCATCATCATCTTTGCAGCACCTTAAAACCAGTTAGGGTGACTTTGGGCGCTTTATTTCTGGCAGGATGGGAGGGTGTAGGCATTTAAGGGGGATGGGGTGGAGACAGACGGGACAAGCAGTAATGGGGGAGGGGCAGCCAGGACAGGCAACAATGCAGGAGAAGGCTGGGGGCAATGCTTAATTTGAAAAAGAATGTGGGCTCAAAGCCCTGCTCAAAAGCTTGTGCCCGGCGCCATTTAATGTCGGTGCATTGAATATCAGGGCTACCTGATCTTGATTCCACCTCATGTTTCTTTAATCCACTATCAGACACTCTCTGCACATTTATCTCACTTGTGCAGGTTCCTTTGTGGCAGTTTTTCTGTATTTCTCTTCTTCCTACTTTCCCCTGTGTGCGTTTTTTCCTTTCTTGCCCTCATAAACGTGTGTTGAGGAAAAATACGTGCTGGTCACCAAAAATGGGTGCTTGTGGGTCGTACCTGCAACCACAGGCTCAAGTTAAGCACTGGTGGCAGGCAGGACAAGCAACAATACCGGAGGAGGGAGGGAAGAAGGGGGTGCATATAAAAGGAAAAAGAGTATTTCAGAAAACAACGAGGAGTTAAAAGAAACTACGCTAGGGTAGCAATACTTGGGCCATGCTCCAGGGTAGGGACAACACCACGAAAAGGAAGTAAAGCTGGCACACTCTGACCAAAGGCAAGCAAGGAAATTACAGTAGCAATGGAGCCAACCAAAGGTAAGCAGTGGGCAGGGTCTATGCCCCTACTAAGTAAACAAAATGCCTCACAAGCGATAGCGCTGTCTTAAGCGAGACCTAAAGTATAGGGTGTGGGGGTTGGGAGGGGACAAACTGTCAAAGAGGAGAAGGGGCCTTCCAAACATACTGAAGGGCATAAAACAACCAATAGAGCCCTCAAAACATTTAGGGGGTGATAGGGTGATGGAAGGAGGGAGTTTGAGGAAGGGACGGGGATGTGTCATGCCTGAGGAGCAACAACCTTTCCCACACAGGACCTTTGCAACGCAGTCTTGCCTACGCAGGTAAGTATTTGTACCTTTACATGCAGGCAAGTATTATTTATTTTTTTAAATACCATACTTTTTATGTTATTTAAAAAAAATGATTTTATGGTTTATAGGTGAAAAGAGGTAAAGCGAGATAAGAGTGACTTGAGTCGAGGTAAAGGGATATAGGAGTGGCTTGAGGCCATGGGTGGGTAGAGGTAAAAGGCAGGGTAGGGTGACTTGAGGGCTCAGGGGAAGGCAGAGGTAAAGGGAGGTGAGGGTTACTTGAGGGTTCGGGTGATGAAGGGAGAAGAGGGTGACTTGAGGGTTCAGGGGCAGAGGTAAAGGGAAGTAAGGGTGATTTTAGGGTTGGGCAGTCAGCAGAGCTATACGGAGGTAAGGGTGAAATTAGGGTTTGGGGTGGACAGAGGTAAAGGTAGGTAAGGGTGAATTTAGGGATCAAGAGTGGGTGGAGGTCAAGGGAGGTATGGGTGAAGCAAAGGGAGGTATGGGTGAAGTAAAGGGAGGGATGGGTGATTTTTTATGGTTCAGAGTTGGGTGATGGTAAAGGGAGGTAAGGGTGATTACAGGGGTTAGGTGTGGGGAGATGTAAAGTTGAAACATATGCCTTCTGAAATTACTGCATGTTTGATGATGAATAAAACATCCTCTAAATTATAAAAGAGGTAACCAACAAATAATCAAATTAAATAGCAAACATTAATGCATAAAAATACATATTGTAAGGCAACAGTGTTAAACGAAGGGAGTATGTTACACCTTCATCATCAATAAAAGCAATGGCAACTAAAATATATGTTTCAGGACTTGGTCACATGTCACAAACCTTCAGTATTGCTAGTTGTTCGAGTTCAGCTCTTGGAAATCCCGGGAAGCGCAAGCTTTAGCTCTGATGGCTTCAAGTTTTCTTGCAAACAAAAGCCCCCCAAAAAAGTATACCACAATCTGAGCGCAAGCAGAACAGAAGAACACTAATCAAGAAATCAATCACTACTTGATCCATGCTCCAGAGAAGAAGACAAACATGCCTACACAAAGTGAAGCTTATATGCACTGACGCGCTCACCAATAAAAAGGAAGAAAATAAGCGTGACAATGAAGCCAACCAATGATAAGTAATGGGCAGGCTAAAATCCCAATTTTAGAGTTTTTTTTAAAAGAAACAATAAAGATAATCGCAAGTGACAGCGCGTGTGCTGTTTCAAGTGAAACCTAAAAAGAGGAGAGCAGTATTGAAACTTTAACAAGGACGATGGGAAATTCCAGATGCATGGTTTGCTTCCCTTATTTTTTGTTTTTAACTTCAAGACTTATGACCTGTGTTGTGGACTGGGGCCTGCTTAAGATGCTGCAGTCACATATTTGTTCTGTACATGGTGTGCTGTGGTCCTAATAGTCCAGTTCCTGCGGGATTGGGAAATTTGTAGTTTTCTGTCAGGTCTCAGGCATACAATAGGGATTAATAAATACACATCTTTTAAGTCAAGAGTGACAGTTCAGTCAGTCCTGTTGCTTGCATCTGGGTCAGTTAAGGAACTGCCACAGAGAACATTTTTCTCCACAATTCAGACTGAAAGGCATGCACTGTAGAAAGCTGAACTGGACTGATGGATCTTGCAGGGCAATGGTTAGCAAATTTCAAGAAAGCCATTATGGAATTTGAAAAGTATGTGCAGTAGGGTCAGTGTGTAATCTGTTTATATCTACTTTGAAGATGCTGTATTTAACTTTTTAATTACCAGCTCTTCACCATTTTAACTATTTTTATGGGCATGCTTCGGTCCCAGCTCCCCGTTCCACATGCTTGTTCTGCAGAGAGGTTAAGGAGCCTCATTACACTCGCAGTTTTACAACCAGGTGAGTTGATTGCATCTACCGGTCACCATCTTTGGTGATTATACCCCAGACTAATTCAGCCAGCACAGGCAACGTTCTAGTCTTTATTAACCCTGTGTCCTGCAGCATGTGTAAGGCTCAACAGATCTAATTTAAACACATATGCTGCACGGATGCACAGTGAGCGCATGCAGCAGACGCACCAAAGGCAAGCCCATATGCGCTTAGCCGGCACGGTATCCTGCCAGTCTGTCGAAATCTGGCATGAAGCCTCAAGGAAAGTTATACCACTCTTCAAAATACATCACCCTACTATGGTCTTTTTCCTGCTGCCTACCTGAACCAACAATATGGCATATGGGTCTATGGTTTGAATACCCATTCTCACAGTAGCAAAATGTAATGTTGAAGTGATCATTAATGCTCCCACTACACTTGTTAAAAAAAAAAGTAGGATCTTCTCAACCAAATTTAAAAGGGGCACACCTTAATGTGTGCCCGCTATCAGCACACAGGAACAAAGTATATGAGCTTATTCAAGAGAACGCCTGGGTATTTTTCATAACTGAAACTTGGCTAAATGATAGTTCTAACCTCGTATTAGCCAATACAATCCCTGAAATTTTTAGTATGTGGTTATCAAATCGAACTAACCAAAGAGGAGGGGCAGTAGTTTTTGGGTTTTTTTTAAGTCTTCTTTTTAAAGGAATTGAAGCCTACACATGCAAATGGAGGCACTCTTATGCACTGCTTGCTCTCCGCGGAAGTATCCCAGTCATTTTTAGGTTTCAACTGCATCAGTGCTGTCACTTGCGAAAGATATTGTGTTGTACAAGGAGTTTGGGGTCCACCTATTGCTTGCCATTCATGGGCTTCACTGTCACTCTCATTTGCCGCATTCTAATTGGGTGGCCGCAGCAAGCTTCACTTACTCTTCTATCGGAAAGAGCACAGACCACATACTGATTGCTTCATATGGATTAGGGTCCTTCTTCTGCTGCTGCTGTGATTGAGGTGCTATTTTGTTTTTCTTGCTTCTTCCTCTCCCAACCCCTTGCCATGTTGCTTCTTTACCCTCCCACCTCCCTGGTCTGTGTTGCTTCTTCCCCTCCCACCCTCCTCCGTGTTGCTTGTTTACTTCTGAACCCCCGTCCATATTGCTTCTTCCCCTCCCAACCACCCCCGACTGTGTTGTTTCTTCCCCTCCCAATTACCCCACCTGTGTTGCTTCTTCCCCAACCAACTACTCCTCCCCCCATCTGTGTTGCTTCTTCACCTCCTACCCCTCACCCCCCTCCCCGCCATCAGTGTTTTGTATTCGGGGTCCATGTTTTTCCCCATCTGCCCCGGTCTGCTTTTCTTATTCCCCTTCCACCAGCGCCCCATACACGTTTCTTATTCCCATCTTGTCCAGCTGGCACAAAGGGGATAAAAAAGCACTATGCCGTGGGCAGCACTGGCCACTTCATAACGCGTTTTTTACCATCCCGTTAACTCCCACCAACCCTCCCGATGTCCACCCCCATCCAATTGGCAAAGCCAACAGCTCGCCATAGGCAAGATCTATTGGCTTTGCCACTGCTTTTTCGTTGTTTATCGCAAATCTAACCAAGATGCAAACTCCTTTGCAAAACTGTATGAAATTATAGGTATGGGCCAGCTACGGCTTACGAATTTAGTTGTATTTAATATACAAATCGACAAGGTATAAGGATTCATAAACTTTTGTGAAACCATTACTACCTTTGGCATCTACCAATCTACCAATCATTATAGGAAGCAGCATATAATATAGGTCAAATCTGATTTGCAACAAAACAGTATCTACCCCACCTAATACCTTACAATCTTTTGCAAAAAAGTTAAACCAATGCACACCCTTTATGCCTAAAAACAGTAGGGAGCTCATGGAAAAATAAGTTTGCCAAATCCACTCAAATGCTGGAAGAAGGTTTATCTAACAACTTACATTTTAACTCATCCGCTGATGAACTAAAATTTAACAAGAGCGCTTGACATGGTCACTCGTTAAGAACTTATGACTTCGAGAAAGATATCCTAGCCAGAAGACCCTGCTCCAAAGCTATGAACAATGCTGTTCTACCATCCTCAAATAATAGCAGCACGCAGAGTAATGTCCGAGCAGGAGGTAGGGCTAGAGTTAGCTCTGCCTTGCACAGTGCTTCAGTTTGCTCACTTGAAACAGCCATTCGAGGGCACATTATAAAAGGCAGCATGCCCTGAACAGCAGTGCTATCCTCCCAGTCCCACACTCCCTCTTCTTCTCTATGACAGCAAGGTTGGTACCACAGAGTGTCCTTTCAGTTACAATGTTCTGCTAGAGTCCTACCTGGGTAACAAGTAATCTTTGGCTTCCAAACTCCAAAGCAGATCAGCTTCAAAAGTGCCTTGTGATCCTGGACACTATGACAATGAGCACGGATTTCTCTGGTTCAATTCACAGCACAGCCAACAGACTCCTCATAATGCACCTGCTGAATATCCTAATGCGCTGCCTGGAACCACCTGCATTCAAACAGCATAACTAGGCCAGACGCACTCCCTGACAAAAGTGGTAGCAGTCAGCAAATTTGTGCTAAAGACCATGCATATCAGATAAGAAGTCAACAGAAGGCACAAACACCTACTGCTCCTTCAACATCCCCTTAACAGCAATAGCCCACTTACTAGTTGTAGAAAATTCACCTGCTCTCACCTGAGCAATATCACATTATGGAATGAATATGAATTGGTCATCATTCTCACACTTTTTAACTATGTTAATTTTTGCTGAATTCACATCCAAGAAGTTGTGGGAATGTTTTTGGTCTAATTCTGTTCAACATCATTGGAAAAATCTATTCTGTAAACTCGTATTGTTTTTCTTTCAACTTTTATTATAAACTTCTGAATGCTTGCAACTAACACACATCTGAGCTTGAACCCCCTTTTTAGGTCAAACCTATGAGACATCACAGCTGTCTGGTCGTGAAAAACACATTCTGGGCTAACCAAAAACACAGAGGGGCTTACAGCCCGTCCATTGTTTACCATTGGTTGGCTTTACTGTCACTCTCATTTGACAGCATCTTGCTTGATAGCTTGCCTTGTTCATCTGGTGTGTCACTCCCCTGGAGTCTCACCAACTTTACTTGTATCCTTTTACTGCTCACTTTCAGGGAACTACTTTTTTCTTTTGTCTTAAGCACTCCATGAGAGTGCATGTGTTTTCCTGTCGTCTCCCTTGTGTTCTTCTCTTCCCCATCCATGCTCTGTTTGCTCTTTCCTGCCCATGTTCTTCTGCCTGCCCCCTCAGTGATTCATTTGGCCTTGTGTACTCCTCCCCCACCCCACTGCTTTTTCGTCCCTTCTCCCCGCAGCTCCAAGTTCATCTCCCTCACCTGTTTGCTTTTCTCCCCCACACTTCACATTACTCTCTTGCCCGTTTGCTTTTCTCCACCCACACGTGCCCTCAGTGCTGCTTCCCCACCTATGCCTGAATTGCTTTCCCAATAACCTCGCCGCTCGCCTCCTGTGTTGCTTCTGACCCCCTCATGTTGCTTCCCACCAAGCACCGCTAGAAAATTAAAAAAAAAAAAAAAAAACACCACTTTTTTTTTTTCCTTTTTATTTACCGATACAACTCGGTTCAGTTGAAGAAAAGAAAAAAAAAGTCCCTTGTCTTTTCGTAGGCGATTAAAAATGACAGGAGCGGCTGCATCGTAGGCTTTTTTTAGGTCTTGCCCTGAGCCAGCGCTTGCGCTGCTCTGGGCAAGACATTTTGTCAGTGGGCTTTTAAAAATGCGACCACAGCTTTTTTGGCTTGTCTAGAGCATGCGAGTACGCGCACAGTAACGCGCATTCCTCGCATGCTCCAGGCGCCATATGTCTTTCCTGTCATTTGCTCGTCTGAAGGCTTTTCTCGGCCTCCACAGCTCCTCTACCCCCTCTTTTTTTCTGCTCACAATCCCACCTCCCTTCTCCCCATCCCTTTTAGTTAGCTTAATAAGTTTGTTAACCTTTGGTTTCACAAGCTTTGTAGCAGGAGTACATTTTATGTACAGTATGGTTAAAGCCGTGGGAATTTTACCTAGAAATAGAGGGTGAATTTGTAAACGGAACTTTATTTTCAGCCTTCCCCCTTTCTCTCTTTCTTGTTGTAATAGAAACCAAGATCACACGAAATGCCGCAGACCCATTAATTAGTGTTTCGGGTTGGAGCTTGCAAACAGAGTAGCTTGTTGACACTTCTATTACAATGCGCAAAGGTCACATGTGACCAGGAAACAGACTCCAGGCGCCACTGGGGCACAAGCTAGACAGACATCCTCCTTAATTAATAGTTCGCCAGAAACAACACTTTAGCTACCAATAGTTTATAAACTTCTAAACCCAGAATCCTGTACTTTAACGGTTCTTCACTTTTACACAAAGTTTTTAGCGTAACGTTATTTTAAACACAAGGGGGTACGTACATAGTTAATCCACACGTAAAAAATATAACAAATTATTTTCCAATGTGTAACAGCCTTATTGGGATTATGCTGTTGGATTTTATTTTACACTTTCAATTACTTTAGAACTTTTATTTGCATTTTTCAAACACATTTCGATCTCCCAGAAGCGTAGATTTTTTAATACTTTCTCTAACAGCCTTGGTAGCAGGACTACATTTTATCCACAGTAACTGTAAACTCGTTTGAAAATCTCACACAAATACCTCAATCTGTTGCTTTTGGGGTTTAAAAACTACTAATTCAATAGGCATATTCTAATCACTGGCACACTTATTTCACTACTGTCTCCTACAACAAGCAGCTACCACAGGGCAACGCAACATACGTACACTTTATTCACAGGACACACTTTCACTAACTTTTTCCATCAAATGTCACAATTTATGTGTTGCATTAGTTTATTTATAATACATTACTACCTATTATTTAAAAAAAATCTCATGCGGTCACTATTTCCACACTCTCTTACTCTCTCTCTTAAACACAGCAGCTCTTAGCATCACCACAGGACCACTCCGCACAACCACAGCATCACTCTAAATCTCCACAGCAACAATGAGCGCCACCCCACCATCATTCAGTATCTCCACAGCAGCACTTACCACTACCACAGTACCACTACAGTATCGCTGACCACCACCACAGTTATACCACAGCAACACTCGGCACCCCACTCCACCACTCAGCTCCACCACAGCAACACAACACTATCAAAAAGCACCACCACAGCACCACCACACCATCACTCAGCAGCACCACTCAAACACTGCACCACTAAGCACCACCACAGCATCTCTCTACACGACTACAGCACCATTCCGCACGTCACAATTTATCAGTTACATTAGTTTATTTATAACACATTACTACCTATTATTTGAAACAGTTTCTCATGCTTTCACTATTTACACACTCTCTTAATCTCTCTCTTAAACACAGCATATTTTAGCATCACCACAGGACCACTTCGCACAACCACAGCATCACTGTAAATTTCAACAGCATCAATGAGCACCACCCCACCATCATTCAGTATCTCCACAGCAGCACTTACCACTACCACAGTACCACTACAATATCGCTGAGCACCACCACAGTTATACCACAGCAACACTCTGCACCCCCACTCCACCACTCAGCTCCACCACAGCAACACAACACTATCAACAAGCATTGGCATGTTATGTTATGTTATTATATTCTTATATAGCGCGTGTATACCGACAGGTCTCTTAGCGCTTCGGAAGAAGAGAACAGCGTCAGGGCCGGGTGGTCACCATGGTACTAGGAAGAATTAGGTCATGTCTAGAGCCTCTCTGAAAAGGATGGTTTTAAGCTGCTTCCGGAAAGGGAGCAGACCATGTTCTTTACGGAGAGTATCGGGCAGCCGGTTCCAGAGTTGTGGCAGGAGGACCGAGAAGGCTCGTCCTCCTTTGGAAGCAGTTACCCCGCGGGCAGACCATCTGGGCGGCTTCTGCTGAGCGGAGCGCCCGTCTAGGCACATATTTAATTAAACGTTCCCTTATGTACTCTGGGGCGTGACCGTAAAAGGCTTTATGGGCAATACAGAGTCCCTTAAACTTCGCTCTTTGCCTAACCGGCAACCAATGCAGTTTGCGCAGCAAAGGAGTGGCATGGGTTCTTCTGGGCAACCTGAAAATCAGCCTGGCGGCGTCATTCTGTACCACCTGTAGCTTATTCATAAGTTTCTGGGGGAGCCCGACATAGAGCGCATTGCCATAGTCGAGTCGCGAGACGATGGTTGCTCGTACAATGGTTTCCAGCGATGAAGCTTAGAGCAGTGGAACCAGCTTCCTCAGTTGTCTCAGCAGACCAGTGCAAGTACCCACCACCGAGTTGACTTGATTAACCATGGAGAGCTCGGAGTCGATCTTAATTCCCAAGCTTTTTACAACTGGTGCTGGGCTGGGACAGGCCCCCAGCTCTTGGGGCCAGAACAAGCCGCTCCATGGGTTATTTTTTGCCGGAATTGCTAGGACTTCGGTTTTATCAGGATTGATTTTTAAAGAGTTCGCAGTCATCCAGTTTATTGTAAACCTGAGGATGTTCTGAGCAGAGTCTTGGGTGCGGACCGAGTTATCGATCTTCAGGATAAGCTGAGTATCATCCGCATAGTTAAAGACCCGACAATCCATATCGGTTAGTGCGGCCACCAGGGGCTGCAGGTATATGTTGAAAAGGAGCGGGGACAGCGCGGAGCCCTGGGGGACCCCGCAAGAGATGTTACCCTTTTCAGATACCTGATCGCCAAGTTGGACCCTCTGCGAACGTCCTAGTAGGAAGGATTCCAACCAATTATAGGCGTGCCCCCGGATACCCAGGTCCGATAGCCGGGTCAGTAGTATTGTATGGCATAGCCAATAGGTCTCGCCTTTGGGACCTTATAACTGTTTAGCCATGCAACAGTTAATGTTGTTGCACTGAGGATATTGTGCTGTATAACTAAATACTTATAAGGTCCCAAAGGCGAGACCTATTGGCTATGCCAATGCTTGTTTTATTTTACTGTAGCCATTGCTGCACAGTAGCAGAGATGCTTAACAGGAGGACTAAAAAACTATGGCAAAGCTAGGAGGTCCCAACGGCGAGACCTACTGGCTTTGCCAATGCTGGTTGGGTCTGGTTATAGACAGCTTCGACTGATTAGAAGACCTCGTTTTCAATTGTTCAAAAAAAGAACAAAAAGATTAAGTGCAAAGACAGGGTGGACTTTGGGTCAGTGCCCTTCAGCCATTGCCTTTTGTGTAGTATTTGCAGTCTGCCATTGCTTGGCTGTGCAGTTCATTACGGACACAGCATTTCGAGGATGGTTACAGAGTCCTATGTGTGTTGTCATTAGGTTTTGGTGATAATGGCATCAAGTAGTCATTTTAGTAGACTACAATAAGACATGTATACTGCAACTGATAGCATATTTTTTGCAGTAATTTTGCAGACACAAGATTCCCTTTAATTGCTGATGTATTACTTCTTTTTTTTGGTGCATACGGTTTAAATGCTTTATCCTGCCTAAACATTGTTATTCGTTGACCGCTCATTAATATGTTACGTTGGTGTCATAACAATCATATTGTTAAAAACGCTTTTTTCTTCACGGAGAACATTTGCACACGCAGCCTTTCATGGAGCTGCAACAGAAACACTGGAAATTTGTCAAAAGCATCTACTAGGCAACATTTTACTGTGTATGCCTCTTAAGTTCACCACTTCACCTTCTGAGTCCTTTTCAAAGCATTCTTCTTTAAGAAGACATCTTCACTTTGATAATGCAAAATGTTCAGCAATAGGCGACTCTCAAATTTAATACGGTTGAGGACCAGGACGTTGCTTTATTATGTGCTTCTCTTTATAATCCAGCCGATGGCAACACACAATACTGTCCAACTAACTATTAAACAATTCCTTTACCAAAAAGCTAAACCAATTGGCCTTGTGAACGCACGTTTTCCCTATTCCTCCCTTGTGTGTGACAAAGTCCCACTACTGCTTGCATCTGTATTCCTAACGTGTTTATGTTACGAAATGAGAGAAAATGGTGACCCACTCATTCCCCTTTCTCATTCCAAACCCAAACTCATGCATCATTCTCCACCGCTCAATACTACTAAAAGAAATATCAATATGCTTTCCAAATCTGATGTTCTTAGAGAGATCGCTCCAATCGGCATCATACAGGATAGGATTTACAAAGGCAACAGATTTCCTTAAGTGGGGAAACAGATTCTCAGGTGAGTTTTCAGAGTTTTACTGCAGTAGGCTGCCCATACATGAGCAACTACTCTCAATGATTTTCATTGTGTCTCGGTCCACATCTCCCCCTCCCCTCCCCCCCATGCGATATAGCTGTATAATTCATTGTCTCCCAATATAGTTTATCCCTTGGGGGCAATAGGTGCGTCCCACACTCACCCCCTGCGGGTCCTTTACGAAGTAGCTTCCGCTGGAGCCCTGGTAGATCCTCTCGGGGAAGATGCCGCGCTCGATCGCCGCCTCCGCCCGCCTCACTACGTCGGCGAACTCGGGGTCCTCCGGGAAGTCATTCCGCTCCCGTTGCTCCTGAGCCGCTTGTAGCCGGGCCTGGGATCGGTCAAGTAGGGGTTGCCTCTCCCCGCTGGGAGAGGCGGGTGGCGATGGACCTACGGCTGCCGAAGGAGCTGGAGTCTGTACCTGGGCAGCAGGGACTCGCACAACCACCCCCGGGATGGCAGGGAAGCGGCCTGCCGCGCCTGAACCCGCAGGGGGCGAGGCGCAGGACTGGAAGCCCTGGTCAGGTACATCCTGCACGGGGGACACGAGCGGGCTGGTCTCGTCCATGGCCCCGATGGGAAATCTCTGCAGGTCAGTCTGCAGACCCTGCTCTCCGGAGCGATGACTGGGAAGCTGTCACCTGACAGGCATCAGCTGATCCATCTTCAACATCCGCAGCGCTTCCGGGTTCCCGGCAGCACGCCAATCCCACCAGAGACCAAGAAAGAGGACTAATAGGGGGTGTGGGGGGGGGGGCGGACTTGCTAATGTGAGGCACTTTTAAGCGAGCTTTGAAATATGCCTGGTTCCAAAATGTCTGTAGTTTTGAAAGGCGGACCCGCCCACTTCTATGTCAGGACCGGAGGCTCCAATTATGCTTCTTTATTCTTTACCACTTTATTCTCAGCAGCCAAACACAATAAACTTTGGGGGGAAAAACTACATATCCCATGATACTCTATAACCACGTGATCACAAAAGACATCCATGGGTTAAAAATGTTAAGAACGAAATCTCAAAAGTAGCCGCAATTTTAGAATGCACACGCGACGTGAAGGTTTCAACAATAAAGAACAAGGACGTGTGTGCATATGTGTGATTTTTTGTGTGTTTGTTTTAGGGTGGATATCTGGCGGCCCAGGCAGTGCAGCAGTACAAGGTTATTACCTCTGTCAAATGGGCTCCATCTAAATCACACCCGCCTCTAAGCTGCGCAGGGGACAGGGTTCGGAATGAGAGATGACAGCACATTGCTTTTCTTTCTTGATGTCTTAGGCCGGGCCGGTTCATCTGCTGATGCTGGCATTGTTCTAGTTAATATCTTCTTTATAGGTCTCGCCTGAGGCATTGCACGCGCTGTCTCTTGCGAGATTCTATACTTTACTTTAAAATAAAAAGGCATAAAGCCCACCCACTACTTACCATTGGCTGGGTTCATCATTACTCTTATTTGCTGGCTCCTGATTGGCCAGTGCCTGTCGGTTTCACTTTCTCTTCTGTTGTTTCTCTTTTCCTTAGAGCATAAACCAAGTACTGAGATCGCACCTGAGACAGCGCATGTACTGTTACTTGTGAGGTTTTTTTGTTACGTAAAACAATACATAAAAAGAGGTTAGAGCTAGACTACTATTTGCCATTGGTTGACTTCATAGGCCCTCTTATTTGCTGGCTTTTGATTGGTCAGCCGTGCTGGGTTCACTTTCTCTTGTTTGCTTTTCCCTCCCATGGAGCATGGATTAAGTAATCAATGATTACTTTTTTGGGGGATTAGTTTTCTTTTTCTGCTCACACTGGAATTGACTGGGATTGAGGTACTTCTTTTGAGGTCGCAACCTAGCTAAAGACACCTTGTGGACATTCAGACTAGGAATGCATTCTTCCCATTGCTTATCATTGGCTTTGTGGTTTGCAACTCACATTTTCTGGCTTTCTATTTGCTGGCTACATTTTCTTTAGGCTGTCCAGATCGATTTCGTCCCTCCCGTTGCCCAAACCTTGTTTACTGTATTCTTCCACAAACTCCCTTTCTGTAACTGGCCTTTAAATCTTGTTCTTATCTTGTCACATTTGCTGTGCATTCAAAGACAGAGGTCAATGTCAGGCTGTGTCTTCCAGGGAGCTTGGTGTTTATTTTTCTTTCACTGACTTCAAAGTGAGAGGATTTATGTTACAATCAAGCTGGCTACTGGAGGACTGCTTGATGAAGGTTGAACGATGTTATTTTGTATTTCTAGCACACAATAAAATTTAAATGCCTGTAAATGAACTGTGGTGACAATCAAATCAATACATTGGGTAATGACATTTCCACACATGCCCTGTATCCTTTTATTAGTAAAACTGTATGTGAGTGCAAATGCAATGGTCATTTCAACTGAAGATGTCTTGTTTGTAATGGCACTCCACATTACCCAACTGCACTCTACACCACTCCACACCACTGCACTCTACTCTGCACCATTCCACACTACGCCATTCCACTCTGCGTCACTACACTCTTCTCATCGCCATTCCATTCTACACCTCACTACTCTACACCACTACACTCTACTCTTTGCCAATGCACTCTACCCCCACTACTTAACTATGCACCACTTCACTCTTCGCCACTGTACTCTACACCACTTCACTCTATGCCACCCTATTATTATTATTATTAATTCAATTTCTAGAGCGCACGGCTACCTCCTGCGGAAGTCTCCCGGCGCTAGCGGTAAGTGCAGATAGCAGACAGAAGCAGAAGAATTATGCAGTAATTTGGGTTAGACTGAACAACCAGGTTTTTAAGGCCTTTCTGAACAGAGGCTCTGAGCTCGCCTTTCGAAGATGAGCTGGCATAGAGTTCCACAAAGAGGCTGTTTTCACAGCAAAGGCACGGCCCCCATCCTGGCCTTTTTGAAGCGTGGGGTCACCATTAGGTCCTGATGGTTTGACCTTAGCGATCTTGATTGGCAATACTTCCGAAGTCTATGCTTCAGATATTGAGGGCCCACATCTCTCATGGATCTGAAAGCTAGTACCAATGCCTTGAATTCAATCCGTCTTCTGACAGGGAGCCAATGAAGGCTACGCAAGTGAGGAGAGATGTGGTGACGAAGAGGCACATTTCTGATCAGCCTCGCTGCAGCATTCTGTATAATCTGCAATTTTCTCAACAAATAATCTGGGAGCCCCAAGTAAAGACTATTTGCGTAGTCCAATTGAGAGGTAACAAGTGCATGGACTACATTTTTTCTGCAATTCATTGGCAGTAAATGTAGAACTCTTCGTAAACTTTTTAATTTCCAAAAGCATGCAGAAGAGACTTTACAAATTTGGGCACTGCCCGAGAGATTAGCCTCAAATCTAAATCCCAAGTTCCTAGCAGAGTGCGCCGGACTAGGAGGGGGGTTAAGCTCTGCCGGCCACCAAAGTTCCGACGAAGGTGGAGATGGTTGATTAAAAAACAGAACAGAACCTACTCTGCAACACTGCACTCTACGCCAATGCGCTCTATTCTGTACCGCTCCACTGAACGCCAGTGCTCTCTATGCCAATCCCCTCTGAGCCACTCTAATCTACTCTGCACCGCTGCACTCTACTATGAAACAATCTATTCTACATCACTGCACTGAGCGCCACTCCACTCTGCTCTGCACCACTGCACTCTATGCCAATACACTCTACTCCACTTTACTCCAAACCAATTCAGTCTACGCCAATCTACTCTGCACCACTGCACTCTATGTCACTATACTCTGTCTCTGCTTCCTATGCCATTGTACTCTGTCACTGCACTCTACGCCACTCTATTCTACTCTGCACCACTGTACTCTACACCACTGCTCCCTGTGCTACTGCACTCTACGCCAATGCACTCCACGTCACTCTACTACACACCACTGCACTCTATGACAGTATACTCTGCAATACTGCACCCTGCCACTCTACTGTATGCCACTCTACACCGCTGAACTCTACGCCACTAAACCCTACATTGCTCCACTCTATGCCAGTCCACTCTAATCTACTCTGCACCACTGCACTCTACGACACTCTACTCTATATCACTGCACTCTACGCCAATGCAATCAACGTTGTGCCACTAAACTCCACACCACTATACTCTATGCCACTGCGCTATACCCTGCACCAATCTACTCTGAAACAATCTACTCTATGCCACTGCTCTCTATGCCACTCTACTCCACTTTACACCACTGCACTCTACGCTGCGCGCCACTCTACGCCTCTGCAGTCTATGCCATGTAACTGTATTCTAAACCACTGCCCTCTACGCCAATTCACACTACACCACTTTACTCAAAACCAATGCAACCTACACCACCGCACCTACGCCGACTACTTTGCGCCACTGCACTTTACGACACTATACTCTACAACATATGCATGCTACTGCACTCTACGCCACTGCTCTGTACACCACTACACTCTACATCACTGCACTCAACGCCACTCTGTTCTACTCTGCACTTCTGTACTCTGACACTGCTCTCTGCACCACTCTACTCTGCACCACTCTACTCTGTACTCTATGACCCGGCACTCTACAACCCTGCGCTCTGACACTCTACTCTGCATGACTGCACTCTATGCCACTGCACTCTACTCGGCACCGCTCAACTCTACGCCACTCTACTGCACTATACACCACTACTCTGTATGCCACTGCACTCTACGCCAGTGCACTCTATGCCACTGCACTCTACGCCTCTCTACTCTACACCTCTGCACTCTACCCTGTACCACTCCACTCTATGCCACTTCACTCTACGCTATGTCACTACTTTCCACACCAATGTACTCTACACCACTTTACTCAAAGCCAATGCACTCTACGCCAATCTACTCTGCACTGCTACACTTTATGCTATTTCACTCTAGGCAACTCTACTCCACTATACCACACTACACTCTATGACACTCCACTCCACGATACTCCACTCTATGATGCACTACTCCATTAAGCTCTGCTTCACTGACACTCTACTCCACTGCACTCTACTCCACTCTATGCCATTCTACGACACTACTCCACTCTGCGACGCTCTACGCAACTCCTTCTGTGCCACTCCATGCCACTTCACTCCACTCTGTTCTGTGACACTTTACTCCACTCTTTTGCACTCCACTCTATGATAATCTACTCTGCTCTATGCCACTGTACTCTACAACACTCTACCGCACTCTACGCAACACCCTCTATGCCACTCCACTCTGCTCTATACCACTTCACAACACTCTATGTCACTCCACTCTACGACACTCTACTCAACTCTGAAACTGTGCTCCACTCTACGCCACTCAACTCTATGTCCTTCCACTCTATACACTCTACTCCCTCCACTTCACTCCACAACACTGTATGCTACTCCATGACACTCCACTTCACTCCTCTCCACGCCACTCATCTCTACTGTATGCCACTCAACACCACTCCATAACACTCCACTCTACTCCACTTTACGACACTCCACGCCACTCTCCTTTACCCCATTAACTTTTAGCCATGCTGAACAGCAGCCACTCTGGTGTACAACTTTGCTTAAACATATTGACAAAGCCAATAGCTCTTGCATAGGGGAGACCTATTGGCTTTGCCATTGCTGCTTTCTTTACCCCCCCTTCTCAACTGCTGCCACTCGCCTACCATCACCACGCTTCTGGTCACTCAGCATCTTCTCCAGCCGTCACTGACACTGAGACAAGCTGCTCAGCCTAATATTCAATGGCACTCCCTTTCCATACTTCTCTCTGTCGCTCACATGCCACAACCCACCACATCCTGTACCGGGCCCATAGCTGCCAGTCACACTCTGTGAAGTTCCTGGGTTTCCAGATAGATTCAATGACAGCGCTATTATTGTTGCTGGCCCAGAAGATCTGCGATGTCAAATGAGAATTGAGAAATCTCCTCTCCATGATGGTGGTTTCAATGAGACAGCTTGCACGAATAGTGGGTCTCCTGGCCTACTCAATAAAGGACATTTCTCTGGGTCTGGTACACTACTGTGCCCTTCAATGTCTGAAAAATCATCCTCTCCAGAAAGGTTTGTCCTGCTCGAACCTGGTTCCCCTGACCTAGAAGACCAGGCACGATATGGAATGCTGGTTGCATCACAAGGAGGCATGGAACAGCAGGGCAAACCCAGCCAGATGTCATCATTGATAGGGAAGCGAGCAATTAGGGCTGGGAAGCCCGATGTGGGTCGGTCTCCATAGATGGACCGTAGTTTGGTCTGAGAAGGAGCTTCACCTGCACATCAACTGTGAACTGCTGGCTGGGTCTTTTGCCATCTGAGCACTTTACTTGCAGATGGACAATGTGTCGGCTGTCCATTATGTCAACAAACTGGGAGGGGGGCACCCACATGTTGGCAGAGATTGTCAAAAGGTTTTGCCATCTTTGCCAGCAGTGGAAGATCTCAGTAATCGAGGAGCACCTGCCTGGTCAATCCAATGCAATAGCCAATTGGAACTTCAGGGTCTTGAGAGATGCCAGCAACTGGAGGCTTCATTCTCCTTTTTTTCTGTGGCTTCAAAGACTGTTGGGCCCATGTCATATCAATCTATTTGCGCCTTGGCTCAACAGTCAACTTCCTCGGTTTTTCAGTTGAAGGTCGGATCCTCTGGCCTTAGTGACTGATGCTTGCAGGATTGAGGTCAGGGCCTATGGTCCGCCTTTCCCCTTTTCTGATGATTCCTCGAGTGGCGGTTCAGGTGAGATCTCAGAGAGAGCACCTGGTCCTTTTGACCCCTCTCTGGAGAGCTCTGTCCTGGTTCCCGATTCTGATGGATCTTTTGTGCGACTTTCCAGTCAAATTTCCATCCTACCCGGTGCTTCTTACAGACCCGGCGGGGGTCTTTCACCCTCTAGTGTTGCAGGATTCATTCCATCTCATGATGTGGTGGCTTTCAGGGGTCGTTAACAAGTGTCTGGTCTTTCGCAGCAAACTGAATTCTTTGTCTCCCAATCCTGGTGTGACGAAACCTGAGGGGGCCCCCTCTACAAAGTAATGGAGGGGGCCCCCCACGCTCTGGACTTAGTCAAGAGCTTGCAGGCCAGGGATCCGAGGCCCGTGTAGAGTGCCAGAGGGGTCCCGTCACCATGGGAGCTGCTGGGCTATCCTTACGCCACTGCAAGTGCTTACATTTCTTCAGACTTGGCTATATAATTCTGCCCTGTCTCATAAGCAAATGTCGGCAAAACTTACTCTGCTCCTTTGTCTCATTTCTTGCCGCAGAGTATCAGATGTGAAAGCTCTTGACATTGCAGGTAGAGGTTTTACTCCTAAGAGAGTTTAATTTCAAATTTCCAGACATACAAAAACTTTTTCCAGGTGCATTTCATATCCAAGTTTTCCAGAAAACCCCAGTTGTGTGTTGTTCAATGCCTTAAAGCTTATGAACTGGTTACTCAGCATGTTAGATGTGACCCTGCTGGACTGTTTCTGTGCTGCAAAAGCCCTTTCGTCCCGTGACATCTGCCACCTTGGCAAACTGGATCAACTGGTTGTTGGCTGAAGCTGGGGTAGATGTGAGTGTGTTTGGGGCCCACTCTGTCATGGGGGCTATGGCTTTTAAGTCTTTCACTTTGGATTCTCACTTAGGAGACATTATGAGGGCTGTGGGTTCATCCTCAGATTCTACATTTAAGTATTTTTATTATAAGCCCCTCTTACTAATGTTGCTTCTGTGGTGGTGGATCAGCTTTGAACAAGCATAATCTGAGCCTCCAGTCCTGATATAAATTAAACATGTTCAAGCATTCACGTCAAGAATTTTCAATTCTTTTAAGGACACAGAGGGAAGGATTATCCCACCCTGATGGCTATTTCTTCAATGTATTGAATTGCTCAGATCTTTGTATATTGTTTGTTCTCTCCTTATTATGATGTATAATATATGTAAAGCAGAGTATAGCTCTCTATTTTTTGTCATGCAGGTCTGAATAGAAACAGAGCTGAGCACCTCCCGATCTGAGATCCTAAGATTTCAAGTTCAATCGTTGGCAGTGTTGCCCAAAAGTTGGTTCAATAGACCTCTTGTTATGTCCCGGATCGTTTGATCACGTTCCGGTTCCTGCAGATTCGTTGGCTGAATCTTGCTTGTTGTTCAGTTTCCTGGACAGTTTTAATCAAGGAACTTTGTGTTGGTTCTTGCAAAGAGAGAGGAGGAGTCAGTCTGTTTTGGCTCTGATATAAGGAGTGGTTGCCCTGATTGGTTGATGGGTTTATGGGAAATGTAGTTTTGTGTTTTTTATTGGTTGATTGGCTGCTGAAACTTTTGCAGGAAAGTTTGAGAAGCATAATTCTTGCCCCCGTGTCCTTAACAGAATTGAAAAATTTTGACACAATTGCTTAAATTTTTTTTCATTCCATGCTATCAACCCCTTCTGCTACGTATCTTAAGTGCTATTGATTTGTGTAACTTTGTGCACCACTTCTGTCAAACACACTGAAGTTCATTCTAATACAAATACACTGGGCAAATCCTGCAAAGGAGACCGTAAATATCACTGTAAAAAATACACTGGGTGCATGCTAAAATGGAGACCGCGAACAGCACTGTAAAACAAGCATGGGCTACGCCATTAGGCCTCACCTATGCAAGATTATTGGCTTTTAGTCATGTTGTGCAGCTTGGTTACTGTGCAGTATGACCAAAAGTTAGAAAAAAAGCAACTCACCATGTCATAGCACTTTTTGCGGTGTCCACGTCATAACACTATATTTTTTCTGACTTTCCGTCAATTTGCACAGCAGCCGCACTGCTGTACAATATGATTAAAATACATTGACAAAACCAATATCTTTCACATAGGCTAGATCTATTGGCTTTGCCAATGCTTTTTTATCTTTCAGTTTGTTGTTCCAAGGAATGTTAATGTTAGTTCATTAGCAATGAGATGCTTGCATTTGCTTTTAAAAGGCTATATCTTCCTTATCACCACTGGACTGTTTACCCATGGCTGCCTACAAGTAAAAAAGCAGAACGTCAGGAACTAAATTTTATTTTGCATTTTACAAGTCTGCCAATTCGCACTATAGCCACTTATGCCAAAATTTGTACAACAGAAAGAGGGAGTTTTAAATAATCGACAGGATATATTTCCCACTGACTTGTATTGAAGTGGGAACTAGGTGAAAATTTAAGCTAAACTAAAGCAAATGTTGGCTTTAAATATTGGGAGTCTCTCTCCTGAATAAGATCTGTGGGCATGTATGCTATGACACATGATACTATCCGCCATCCCTGGCATTTCAGCCTTTGCACTGTAGGCTCGTAGTTTTTCTTTTAATACATTAATTTGCGACCCCATTGGGAGTGGCTGGCCCTCCCAGGTATGGTGGCCTGCTGGGCTCAGCAGAACTCCATGTCTGGGACTGCTTTTAAATAAAGCAGTTTTTTTTTTTTAAATGCACACCTTTTTCCTTAAAGGAAAACGGGATGCATTTAAAAAAATAAAATTAAACGTTTTCGTTAAATTTTTAAGGGCAGGTAGTAGTCCCTGGGACCACTGCCTGCCCCTAAAAATACTTCCCCTGCATTTGCAAAGGGTAAGGGGTCCCCTGGGGACCCCTTCCCATTTGCGACTGCATTACCACCCTCTTGAAGAGGGCGGTAAATTGTGAGTGTTTTGCGACCGCAATTGCGGTCGCAAAACATTCATACATAGGGCTGCGAGACGCAATTAGGAAGGGACGCCCTTGGAACGCCCCTTCCTAATTGCGAGTCGCTAGACACTATTTTGTGAGTCGCAATTTTTTGCGACTCGCAAAATAGTGTTTGTTCATGGCCCTATCAAATTTTGCATGCGCAAACGGGTCGCAAACCCGTTTGCGCATGCAAAATCTCGTCGTACATCTAGCCCATAAGGTGTTACAAAACCACGTTTCAGCGAATCCATTTCAAAAGCTGCTTATTTCACATGTAAAACCAAAATTAAACTGTTATCGTACATTTTGTAAAGGTTCAATCTTTCATTCATGTCATGCATTAAAACTAGAAGCAGCAAAGCAAATCGTTTTGTCTTTTGTGTAGTGGAAAGTTTTATACCGAGTTTCACAGCACAACAAAGATACACCCTGTACAGCAGTAATGTAACCTTCCCCAAAGCAAAGAATATGTAAAGGGCAGGCAGCAGTAGTAGGAGGAATATCTCATGATTCTCTCTCAGATACAGAACTAGTAGCTAACACACTAAAGAGGGAGTAAGAGGATTTAAATGACCCCTTCCCCAAGTTCAGCAAAAGTGAAAAATAAAATGAATTTATTACCAATTTATTTTTCACTGCTCCCAGATGAGCAGTGTTTGAGAGCGGAGAGGGGCCATTGACTGGCAGCAGGGGAGGAGGAATGGTTCTCAGTCCAGTTTAAAGTGGGCATGTCACTTTGGCTGGCTGTCTTGCACTGTCCAGCCTGACATGCCTACTTTAAACCTCTCCAACCTGAGCTGTCTTAGATAGCTGGGTGGAGAGCAGGCACAGGCCCCCCCAGTGTCGCCTGAGAAAGCGTCGAGGTAACCTGCTTCAACCAATCCTGGCACTTTTCTCATGCTGCTTAACATTATCAGTAGTATGAGATCAGCATCTGGATTGGTAGAGGAGAGTTGGCTGAGGCTCTGAGACTCGCACTCAGATGGGAAAAGTGAAGAACACAGAGGACGTGTGGATATGTAAACACTTTCTATCATATATTATTACCTTTTTGACCCACTGACAGGCACTGTGAGAAGCTTGCATTGCCTTCGGCCTCAACTCCAGAGCTCTCAATCATGGCTTGTTATAAACAAAAAACTGTTAACGAGCTTTGGCATTGAGCCTAACGGCATTGTTGGTTTATCACAGTGGCTGTCACTGGGTTAAAATATAAACTTTGCTCACCGACGCCCCTCCACTAATAAATATCACTGCCCGCCACTCGAACAGACATGAGCATACAAGAACTAAAAACTCCTGTAAACAGCTAAGCCTTTTATCGAATTACCATTGATTCATGTACTCATATACAATGATGAACCTTCACCTAGATAGCGCAACATACTTCATCAGTGGGTTCCACATCAAGCACTAGGAGGCATTCAAGAGTAATACTTTTCAATGGTTGTGCAGACTTATGGCTTCCCTAGTTTGGATGAGGTTATGTTTCCCATTATGCCGACATTTATGCTGTCCCTTTGTTAAAGTGTTAGACCTATATTAAAATTGTGTGGATGAGCTATAACTGGTGTTTACTGGTGTACCAACAAACTAAAGGAGGAAATATCTTGAATATCCTAACGTGCTTGTATATGGTCTATCCGAGACCGGTAACTTATGTGTGTGAGTGAGGGTCCAATGATGAAGCAAGCCACAGGTGGTACCTGTGGGTGAGCACGCTAATAAATATATATATATATATATATATATATATATATACATCTTTTTGTTTTCACTGAAAAAAACAAAGGCTACAGGGACGTGATAGTTAGGGAATAGAATTAGAAAACCTTGGAAATTCACTAAAAAAACAAAGGTTGCAGGGATGTAATAATTAGGTTCAGATTTTGCACACACAAAACCATAGAAATTCAGCACTTAAAGTTAGAGTTATCTCAAGGAACTATAACTTGTGCCCTAAGGTAACTATAACTCACGCCCTGCCATGCACAGTTTTCTCATCAATAAATAGTTACTTTAGAGTGTGGATTATACTCACTTGAGATAACAAATGATAACTGCTGAATTTCGATGGTACTTCTTTGTTTTTTTTAGTGAATTTCTAAGTTTAAAAAAATTCTATTTCCTAAGTATAACGTCCCTGTAACCGTTGGTTTTTCCAGTGAATTTCTAAAAATTTTTAATGTTAAGTAATGCAAGCAGCCCTCCTCCCTGGGACAATTTTGGCCCCGGGGACCCCATCTCCCAGGGCCTGGCCATATTGTAAATGGGGAGGAGGCATGCAGCGCCCCTCCCTGAGCAATTTCTGGCTTCGGGGACCCATTGTCCGGGGCCCAGACAAATTATAAAAGGGAGGGGGTATGCAGCCCACCTCCCCGACCAATATTGGCCCCAGGGGCCCCATCCCTGTGCCCTAGCCAATTATTAATAGGGGAGGGGGCTGCATGCCCCCATCCCCAAGCCAATTTTGACCACGGGGACCCACTTCCCCAGGGCCCAGACAATTATTAATAGGGGAGGGGCTGCGCAGCCCCCCTCTCTGGGCCAATTTTGGCACTGGGGACCCCATCCCCCGGCCAATAAAGTGTGGGTTCCCTAGAGCCCACCCAGGGCACCCAATGCATATTTGTTGGGTACCGCGGAGGGAGCCCCAATGTCCCAGTGGCCCAGCTGGCTCCCTACCTCCAGCTGGAGTCAACATTGCTCCCGTCCGCAGGGAGCAGCTAAAAATGCTGCTCCCTGCGGGCAGGAGCAATTGTTTCATCTGTTTCCCTTCCTACTTCACAGTGGGCATGGAAACATATGAAAAGTCCGCTCCCAGCGGGCTTAGTGTTTGCTCTTGCTTGGCGGGAGCTTTGAAAATGCTCCCACCAAGTGAGAGCAAACACAGGTGTCCCTGAAACTGATGAAAAAATTGCTCCCACCCGCAGGGAGCAGCATTTTTACATAGACATAGATGGAGCCAGCCCAATGTACAACCGGGCCTTAAACGCTCCAGAGTGCCCACAGGTCAAGGACGCACTCCGCAGTAGATTCGGATCGGGCAAGGGCCATTTCGCAGCCCAATGTAACTTCAGCCATCCAGTTAAACTGATGTTAGCCTAACGCGTTTCTGAGCCGCCGCTCGTCTTCAGAGGCTTTAACTGAATTCGTGCTTTGGACACTCCCACACAATTAACATAATTGACGTCCTCAGATGGACGGATCAGATGACTTTCACCACAATGTATTGTGGGATTTGTAGTCCGTGTCCCAAATAGTTCCTCGATGGACGCACTTGATTCAAAGCTGTTTCCAAGTGCGAAGCCCTACCATAGGCCTCGGGGTGCGTGTAGCCCATAAATCCCTGTCTGCTGCTCCACAGAGAGACCCGGCATGATTCCGAGCCTCGTAGCCCCCAATGATAGCGGGGTGGTGCATCCTTCGCGGCTGGGCTGCCGCGCAATATCAACGCTCCAGAGTGCCCACAGGTCAAGGACGCACTCCGCAGTAGATTCGGATCGGGCAAGGGCCACTTCACAGCCCGATGTAACTTCAGCCATCCAGTTAAACTGATGTTAGCCTAACGCGTTTCTGAGCCGCCGCTCGTTTTCAGAGGCTTTAACTGAATTCGTGCTTTGGACACTCCCACACAATTAACATAATTGACGTCCTCAGATGGACGGATCAGATGACTTTCACCACAATGTATTGTGGGATTTGCAGTCCGTGTCCCAAATAGTTCCTCAATGGACGCACTTGATTCAAAGCTGTTTCCCAGTGCGAAGCCCTACCATGGGCCTCGGGGTGTGTGTAGCCCATAAATCCCTGTCTGCTGCTCCACAGAGAGACCCGGCATGATTCCGAGCCTCGTGGCCCCCAATGATAGCGGGGTGGTGCATCCTTCGCGGCTGGGCTGCCGCGCAATATCAACGCTCCAGAGTGCCCACAGGTGAAGGACGCACTCCGCAGTAGATTCGGATCGGGCAAGGGCCACTTCACAGCCCGATGTAACTTCAGCCATCCAGTTAAACTGATGTTAGCCTAACGCGTTTCTGAGCCGCCGCTCGTCTTCAGAGGCTTTAACTGAATTCGTGCTTTGGACACTCCCACACAATTAACATAATTGACGTCCTCAGATGGACGGATCAGATGACTTTCACCACAATGTATTGTGGGATTTGCAGTCCGTGTCCCAAATAGTTCCTCAATGGACGCACTTGATTCAAAGCTGTTTCCCAGTGCGAAGCCCTACCATGGGCCTCGGGGTGCGTGTAGCCCATAAATCCCTGTCTGCTGCTCCACAGAGAGACCCGGCATTATTCCGAGCCTCGTGGCCCCCAATGATAGGGGGGTGGTGCATCCTTCGCGGCTGGGCTGCCGCGCAATATCAACGCTCCAGAGTGCCCACAGGTCAAGGACGCACTCCGCAGTAGATTCGGATCGGGCAAGGGCCACTTCACAGCCCGATGTAACTTCAGCCATCCAGTTAAACTGATGTTAGCCTAACGCGTTTCTGAGCCGCCGCTCGTCTTCAGAGGCTTTAACTGAATTCGTGCTTTGGACACTCCCACACAATTAACATAATTGACGTCCTCAGATGGACGGATCAGATGACTTTCACCACAATGTATTGTGGGTTTTGCAGTCTGTGTCCCAAATAGTTCCTCGATGGACGCACTTGATTCAAAGCTGTTTCCCAGTGCGAAGCCCTACCATGGGCCTCGGGGAGCGTGTAGCCCATAAACAGCGGCCCGGCCGTGGAGGATGCACCACCGCATTAAGGAGCGGGCCGTGGAGCTTTAAATCAGGTCAGGCTCATATCACGGGGCAGCAGCACCAGGAACCACGCACAATTCGGGGCCCATCAGAGGGTCTGGATTGGGGACCTTGAGAATGCAGCACCCATCGGGGTAGGATTACCGCACTACATATCCCAAAACACCTTGGGGGACTGTTCATTGAAGCAGAGTTGGCCTCTTGGAAGGCAGTTTATTGTTTAAATAAAGGTGTGGCAAGAAACGCTGTGTACTCTTTGGAACCAGCCTATGAAGAAGGAATCTATCCGAAACGCATCAGGCTACATCCCGGCTTGGGTGTGGTGATTTGGGGAATTTGCTGCAGCCCGAGTGCGTCCTCGCCTGTGGGCAACTTTGGAGCGTTATATGTAGATTGTTGCGAATATATATATATATATATATATATATATATATATATATATATATATTATACAAAAAGAGTTGCCTCTAGGTGGGATGCACTCCCAGGTGGAAATTACGCCAAAGCAAGGGCACACGCCATGAACAAAGTCCTTTTCTGGTATCCTGCCAGACGCGTTTCGGGCCAACGCCCTCTTTAGTGGCAGACCATGTGACGTGCCGGCGTGCAGTAACCACCAGTAAACCCCGTAATAATTATGCTCAGGTGAACCACCTGAAGCAATGCTTCCTGGGACTGGTGGTTCAGTAAAACCCAAGTGGGTCGCCGCCGGCACTCACATTCAAAATGTCTTTAAAAGTATTGCCGATGTTCGCGCCGGCACCCCTGCATATAACAGGCACCTCCTGTTCCACAGTTAGCTGCCCCAATAAAGCAGCCGCGGACCCGCAAGTGTTTCGCGGTGGTGCAATCCCGCGACCAGGCAGGCCGCTGTACAAAATACAAAAAGAGCTGCCTCTAGGTGGGATGCACTCCCAGGTGGAAATTACGCCAAAGCAAGGGCATACGCCATGAACAAAGTCCTTTTCTGGTATCCTGCCAGACGCGTTTCGGGCCAATGCCCTCTTCAGTGGCAGACCATGTGACGTGCCGGCGTGCGGCAACCACCAGTAAATCCCCGTAATAATTATGCTCAGGTGAACCACCTGAAGCAATGCTTCCTGGGACTGGTGGTTCAGTAAAGCCCAAGTGGGTCGCCGCCGGCACTCACATTAAAAAATGTCTTTAAAAGGATTGCCGATGTTCGCGCCGGCACCCCTGCATATAACAGGCACCTCCTGTTCCACAGTTAGCTGCCCCAATAAAGCAGCCACGGACCCGCAAGTGTTTCGCGGTGGTGCAATCCCGCGACCAGGCAGGCCGCTGTACAAACTACAAAAAGAGTTGCCTCTAGGTGGGATGCACTCCCAGGTGGAAATTACGCCAAAGCAAGGGCATACACCATGAACAAAGTCCTTTTCTGGTATCCTGCCAGACGCGTTTCGGGCCAACGCCCTCTTCAGTGGCAGACCATGTGACGTGCCGGCGTGCGGCAACCACCAGTAAATCCCCGTAATAATTATGCTCAGGTGAACCACCTGAAGCAATGCTTTCTGGGACTGGTGGTTCAGTAAAGCCCAAGTGGGTCGCCGCCGGCACTCACATTCAAAAATGTCTTTAAAAGGATTGCCGATGTTCGCGCAGGCACCCCTGCATATAACAGGCACCTCCTGTTCCACAGTTAGCTGCCCCAATAAAGCCGTCTTTTTCTGGCCGAAACGCGTCATGGCGACATGGTGATTGCTGAATAAACATCACTGCAACTAATATGGGTCTACTCTTGCCTTATTCCGAGCTGATGTGAAGTGGTGGGCAAGCTTGCAAATATATATATATGCATGTGAATTGACAATATAACATATTTAAGGTTACATTCAGAAATAAATAAACATAAAAATATTTCCTTACATCATTGAATACCTTTAGGTTCCGAAATATTTGAATGAAATTTCCAAATTATTGAATGTAAAGAGGAACATCCTTTTGTCAATACTGCATAAAACCGGGAAGATTAAAAAACTGACCAGACTTTAAAATTATAGTTATTGCCATGACAAACTGACGTGCATGTAAACACCAGTTACGTGCTCATGTGGTTTTTAAAAATGGCTAATACGCCTTCCTATATCTGCTATTCAAATCATAATCGGATATGGATAATAAAAACAATGTGAATTCATTAAGGAGGCCGTGGCAGAACACCCTATATGTTTTAAATTATTTACTGCTGTATTATGCTGTATTATCATGATGCTCATATGGATATTGCCATTAGCCTGTACAGTTAATATTCACAAAAACTACTGTAGATTTTTACATGTGAATAAGTTTGATGGGATACTAAATATAAAGTGCTAATGCAATAAATAATATCTATTTACCCATTTAATAACAATTATTTAGGGTAATAGATCATAGTAACATGGACGTATATCTAAACGAACATGCTTAATGGATCCAATGTAAACAGTATATAGTAAAGTGCAGGTGCAATAATACATAAGGTTTAGCAGCAAAAAAAAAAAACAGGCAGTTCAAAATAAAGTGCAAGTGCACTAATGTATACAGTTTAGCAGCAAATCTTTTACAAGGGTTTTTAAAGTGCTCATGTAAATTTCATATAGATTAAGAATTTGTAGCTCTTTTCAACAACATAGAGAATACCGGACCAATTTCATCTTGTAACTCAAAGAACACAGGGGGAAATAAAACTAAGGTTTAAACACTGGATTAACAGTCTGCATGATTAAAAGTGCAACCTCTAAAACCGCCCTAAAAACCAGCATAAAAACCCTGAACCAAACCAAGTAAAAACCAAAGGTAAAACCAGGTCTAAGAACAAGGCCCCAAAACTGGCTAAAATATATATATATATATCCAACAAAAAAGAAACCCCGAGCTTTAAAGTCGCACTCCATGGAGGTGGGTTTAGCAAAACCTTTTTATTTGCAAAGCGGCGTTCAAAACTAGTGGGGCGCTCCGGTCAGCTCCTGTCTTTAAAGTTTCAGGGGGATTCGTCAAGCGGGGGCCAAGAAAAAAGGGGGGTCCCAAAACGCGTTTTCCCCATGTAATTTCCCATAGGAAACTTTAGACAAAGCTACAGCCCGAACTGCTGAACGGAATTACACCAAATTTGGCAAAAAGGTAGGTCTTGGTTCAGAAAGATCCCTTTTTGTTAAATGGTGTAAATCCGTTCAGTAGCTGCTGACAAATTAGAAAAAGAAAAAATATTGATATCTGTGGGCGCGGTGGGTTCGAGAACCCTCCCGAGCATGAGTTTCATTCTCATTGGCTGCCAACACTCCAAACCAGGAAGTGTTGGCAGCCATCTTGTGACTCGGTAGAACCGAGTCACAAGAAAACAGTGAAAAATGAAGAAAAGGGGGCAGGGTAGAAGCACCCTGACCCCCTAGGCCTGCTCAGGGGGTCCCGCAAGGACCCCCAGGGCCAAAAAAAGCATTTAAAAAAAAAAAAGAAATCGGTGGAATTTGCGTTGGGGTCGCGAATCCCGCCGAAATTTTTAAAAAAATGAAGCGCGGGCTCCCGCGCTTCATTTAAATGAGGCCCCCGGGTGGGCCAAGTCCCGGGGGCATTGCCAAAAAAATAATAGCGGGGGCCCGCGGGGGCCCCCGCAGCCCCGGGGCTTATTACAATGTATGCGGGGGCACGCGGCCCCCCCGCAGCCCCGGGGACCGCCACCTCCCCGAGGCTCTGTTGAGGTATTTTAAAGATGTGTGGGGGGGAGAGCCCCCCCACACGACCCGGGGACCACCACCTCCCCGGGGCACATTTCTAATTAAAAATGCGGGGGTCCATTGCGGACCCCTGGGCCCCGGGGACCACCTCCTCCCCGGGGCTTTGAAATGGAGGGAGGGGGGCCGCGCAGCCCCCCTCCAGGAGCCCTCGATGGCCCTAGGGACCGCCACCCCCCAGGGCCGGCTCCTGCAGTGTCCCGGGGTGCCCACCCCCGGGACACTGCTGTTTGCTATGGCAGGGCGGGAGCCGTGCGGCTCCTGCCCTGTCATAGCAAACTCTGCTTTGCTTCATTGAAGCGAGAGCAGGGAAACCTGCTCTCGCTTCAATGAAGCAAAGCAGGATTGCTTTTCCACAAGGGGAGCTGCATGTCAGCAGCTCCCCTTGTGGAAAAGCAATGCCGGCTCCCGAAGGACGCGGGGAGCCGGCGGGACAGTGGGGGCATTGGGGCTCCCCCCACGGTCCCCAACGGAGGGTCCAGGCCCCGGGGGATGGGGTCCCCGGGGCAGAAGTGGCCTGGGAGGGGGGCCACGCGGCCCCCCTCCCCTATAATTAAATTTTTTTTTATAAAAAAAAAACACGGAAAGGCCGGCCCCGGGGGATGGGGTCCCCGGGGCCATAATTGGCATCTGGAGGGGGGCCACACGGTCCCCCTCCCGAAATTTTTAAAAAAAGGCTGCCAGGCCCCGGTGGATGGGGTCCCCAGGGCCAAAAGTGGCCCAGGGAAGGGGGGACACGCAGCCCCCCTCCCATAACAGTAAAAAAAAAAAAAGGAACCGGCAACTCGCCAGCGGCCCCGCCCCCTCCCTGCAGCACTGTGCAAACGCGCCCCCTGGCGCTTTGTAAGTTGGGGAATTAATTCCCCTTGAATACTGAGGGTCCCTGGGGGCCAACTAGCCCACCAGGTACCTCCAGTATGTGCCAGGGAGCTGCGTTGCAGAGAGGTGGTCCGAGGCCACGCCCCTTTTTACACCTCTCTGCAACGCAGTTCTGTGGCGCTTACTGGAGGTACCTGGTGTCACTGACCATGTCATGAATGATGTAATATGTGACGTCATCAGCAGTGCATTGCGGGGGCGCGAGTTATAGTTAGCTGAACTAACTATAACGGTGGAATTTCTATGGTTTTGTACGAGTGAAATGTCCAACTAACTATAACGTCCCTGAAACCTGTGTTTTTTTCAGTGAATATATATGTGTATGTATGTATAGGCCCAGGTATATATCCATAAAAACTCTTCTTTAATCTCACACAAGTCCGAGACAAATGTAAGGTGAGCACCGATTTACCTGGGTGCCGTTACTTACCGGTCTCGGATATACCATATATGTCAAACCCACTGGAACTCCTCGGGATCCGGTCGATGCTCAAAGGGGTCCACCTCTCGATATCCCCAACTCTAACACAAGAGGTACAGAGAATTGAGGCGATCAAGTGAGGGAAAGGAATTAGGGTAGGAACAGCCGGGAAAGGGAGACCTGTAACCAAAAACATATAGATTAATAAATGCCTACAATTTATAGCTACTCTCATAGGGTCTCACTAACGGGACTAGTACCTGTAAAACAAGTTCCACCTTCCACGGTGTTTCTCTGTAAACTCTCTACCTCAGGAACGATACTTCTCGTACTGGGGGAGGGTACACCTATAACACAAAGCACACAATACTTCTGCATTCATTCCCCCTTTATTTCTTAGTAAAACACCTCCCCCACTCATACATACCCTTGTTGTCCAATTCCCTTATAAAAGTATATTGTGAACACAACAGAAATGTCATGAGCTGATATAGGTGGTTGCAAGTAGAAAGAAAGGAAAAAGGTATAATATCCGGATTTCCAATGGATCCTATAGAAACGAAAGTCAAAATTCTCTGGACAGAGAACCAAGCAAATTACAGCATTCACCAGTTCCTGAAACAGTCCAGATCCTTTAATCAGGTATAAGGAATTCAAAGTATTTAGACATTCAAATGCGCCAGCACACAGCACCCTCCTGGGCTGCTTCTGGTTTAGAGTCAGAGCGGGAGCACAGTCTATCCCAACCAAGCACCGCTCAAGCCCGAGCAGCGTAATTACCTCAACAGCCGTTGAAGCCTCAACTCGGCTTTTCCCGATGCCGCTTTCAGAACGCCGAGACGCCTCCCCTTGCAGCAACGCCACCCTTGGCGCTCACAGTCTCGAAACTGCAGACTCCGGATATCCCCAACCGCGAGTCTGCGACGGAACCAGTAATTGCTCACCAGTCCCCACAGGCTGCCGTGGAACAAAATGATCCGTTCCTTCCTTCAGGACGGACAAACTCTCTCCACCATAACGCCACCTCCCAGATACAGAATTACGCACGCCGCTTGACGTGTGAAACCGGTTAAAACACCAGGAGGCCCCTCCTACCAAGGCCTTCTGGGAAATGTAGTTCCTGGGGGGGGTACTCAGAAACATCACGCATTGCAGGCGCACAGGGTCATACCCTGACAGTACGCCCTCCCCCCATGCGCCTCCTAGGACCAGGCTTGCCGGGGCAACGCGCATGAAAGCTGCGCACCGCACGAGGCGCGTGAACATTCGTGCTTGGTTCCCAAGAATCATCCTCCGAGGGGTACCCCTTCCAGGAGATGAGATACCACAGGCGCCCCTGGCGATACTTGGAATCCAGCACCCGATGCACCTCATACTCCAGCTGCCCATCCCGGAGTACCGGAGGAACTGCTCTACGTCGTGCGCCCCTCGCCGGTTTCAGTAAGCTGACGTGGAACACAGGATGGATCCGTAACGAAGCGGGCAATTTGAGCCTATAGGCGACCTGGTTGATCTTGCGCAGCACGGAGTACGGGCCAATGAACCTAGGATGGAACACACTGCGCACTTTGAATCGGATGTTTCTAGTGGACAGCCATACGCGATCACCCGGCTGATAGCACGGACCCTCTTGTCGGTGCACGTCCTCCCACTTCTTGTACGCTTGTTTGGCACGTCTCAAACTGGCCTGCACCTTCTTATGTGCATCTTGCAGCCTTTTGATGTGCTGCATCACCGTAGGTTGAGTCACAACCTCACTCGGGATGGTTAATGGAAACACCTTAGCATGGAATCCAGTATTGGCTTGTCACAACCCAATTGGTGATTAGGGAGGGTCTTGCCACCTTACGTAACAAATAGATACTCTGTGTGGTTATAATGGAAGGCTTTATTGCCAAGAGGTCCGTAAAGGAAGTACAACAACAAAAAGTCCAATGGTCCGGTTGCTGAGGGATGCTCTTTAAATCACCGGTCTGATCCGTCTCCACGGCAACGTCTTCTTGCCAGAGTTCCCGGTAGAGTCCTTGGCTGGTCTCCCAATTCTCGAGGGGGTCCCACAACAGGAAAACAAAACAAAAGAAAAGACCAAGGGTCAATCGGCTGGTTTCGCCTGCAGCCAACGAAAGGGAGGGAAGATAGGATGTGAGGGGAGCACCGCGTCCGAGGAAGTGTGAAGCCCAAGAGGAACGCAGTAGTGACCTCCCGACTGACTACCCGTTCCCTCCCGGTGATTTTGCAAACCCCAGGATGCGTCCCCGTACCTGTTCCAGCCACCCTCCTCTTGGGGGGTGGCGGGCAATGGCGCGGTGTCGGACTCCGCCGACACTTTCTCCGGACAGCTGGGGCACAGCGGCGTTCTCTGGTCCTGCTCCTTCTCATCGGTCTCTGTCACCGCCTCTACCCGGCGTTTTCTCCGTCCTGCACGCCTCTCGCAGCTCTTCCGCGTCTTCTTTTTCCGTCATCTCTCTCTCCTCCTCGCCAGATGGTCCTGATAGGCTCCACAAGGGTGACGTCACGCACTCCGACTCCGCCTCCTGCCGGCCTCCTAACATGTTAAAGGGTCCGGCCTCGTCCCGTACCTGTTTGGTTGCGATACTGACGTCAAAAGGTGGTTCCAAGTCTTGTAAACCCAGCTCCTCCCGACATGGCTCTAAAGGGCGTTTCTTTGATCGAGCAGTGCCACGCATTGTTGTAGGACAGTTCGGCTAACCACAGCAGGGATACCCAGGATTCGTTGGCTTCCTTAGAATAGCAACGGAGGTATTTCTTGAGTGACTGGTTTAGCCTCTCCGTCTGTCCGTCAGTTTGTGGGTGGAAGCTGGTAGATAGGGCTGCTTCGACATGGAGGGCCTTGCACCACATTCGCCAAAACCTTGCGATGAATTGCGGCCCTCTGTCGGACACAATGACTCTTGGGAGCCCATGTAACCGAACCACGTGAGACAGCAAAAGCTGAGCAGTCTGCCCTGCTGTTGGTAAGTTTTTGCACGGAATGAAGTGACCCATTTTAGTCAGGCTGTCCACTACAACCATGATGGCATCATACCCCTGATCCTTAGGTAGGCCAAGAACGAAATCCATGTTGATGGTTTGCCATGGCTGCTCCGGTGTGGGCAGGGGTATCAACTTTCCTTTAATATTAACCGGCTCGCTCTTATTATGGGCACATGTCTTACACTGTGACACCCATTGGGTTATATCCTGAGCCATTCTTTCCCACCAGAATTGTCGTTTCACCAAGTGTAATGTTTTAGTGCTTCCTGGATGACCTGCCAAGAGTGAGTTGTGGCACCAATTGAACGCCTTTAGCCTAAGTTCTTGTGTTGGCAAGTACAATTTGTTCTTATACAACGGCAATCCATGTTTGAGAGACCGGTGAACACCCTGTTCAGCCCATCCTTGCCACCAGGCCGGGGCTCTATGTTTTGCTATTTCTTCCAGGAAGTGATCTATTGTCACCGCACAAAGCACCTTGCTGGGAGCGACGATTGCTTCTGTGATGTTTTGTCGAGGTCCGACGACCTCATCCTGTCGTGACAAAGCGTCCGCCTTTCGGTTTTCTGACCCAGGACGGAAGGTATCCACAAAATCATAGTCCGCAAAGAATAACATCCAGCGCAATTGTCTTTGTGTGAGTTGTCTGGCCGTTTTCATATATTGCAGGTTTCGGTGATCCGTGTATACCGTGACTGGATATTGGGGCCCCCACAAGTATTGCCTCCACTCCTGGAATGATTTCTTGATGGCTAGCAGTTCCTTTTCGGCCTCGGTATAGTTGAGTTCAGCCACGTTCAACTTCCTGGACAGAAAGGCCACTGGATGTAACTGTCCTGTATGTCTGTCAAGTTGTGACAATACCGCCCGTATAGCCTCATCGGAGGCGTCGGCCTCTACGATAAATGGGGCCTCATTTTGTGGATGTCGCAGTATAGGAGCAGTGGTGAATGTTTTTTCAAATACGTGAAAGAGTCCATGGCCTCAGTGCTCCAACAAAATGTTATTCCCTTTCTCAACAGACGTGTGATGGGAGAAACCAAAAGGGAGAAATGTGAGATAAACCTTCGATAATAGTTGGCAAATCCCAGGAAGCACTGCACCTCTCTCACATTCCTCGGGACAGGCCACTCTTGCACCGCTGCCACCTTTCTCTCAGCCATACTCAATCCAGACAGGCTCAAGATAACCCCCAGAAACTCCACCTCTGTTGCATGAAATACACATTTGCTCAACTTACAATACAAGCTATGTTCCCGGAGTCTCTGAAGTACCTGCGAAACATGCTTCACATGCACATCCTGATTGCTGGAATAAATCAGGATGTCATCTATATAGACAACCACACACTTGTCTACAAAGTCTTTAAGCACATCATCTAAGAAAAATTGAAAGGCCGTCGGGGCGTTGCACAGCCCAAAGGGCATGACTAAGTACTCGAACAACCCATAGCGAGTCTTAAAAGCCGTCTTCCACTCATCTCCCTCACGGATACGAACCAGATGATAAGCCCCCCGTAGATCTAGTCGGGTGTAAACCACCGCTTCCCTCACCTGGTCCAGTAACACTGAGATGAGCGGAAGAGGGTATCGATTCCTTACCATGTTCTTGTTAAGCATGCGGTAATCGATACACGTCCTCAAATCTCCATTCGCTTTAGAAATGAAGAAAAGAGGCGAAGCCGCAGGAGAGCGGGAAGGCCTAATGAAGCCACTATCTACATAGTGTTCCAGGTACTCCCTTAGGTGTTTTGTCTCTGGCTCTGACAAAGCGTATACACGACAAGAAGGGATGGTAGCCCCAGCAATTAGATCAATTTGGCAGTCATAGGTCCTGTGAGGGGGAAGTCTTTCTGCCTTTTCTTCACTGAAAACCTCCATGTAAGAAGCATACACGGAAGGAAGCACCGTCTCTTGTTCCGCAGCAGTAGCTATATGGAACCTCTGTGAAAGATCCAAAATTAAAGAGAGGGGTCGTCCTTCTTGCCAAAGGGACAGGACACCAAAAGCAGACAATATGTCACACACAAAATCCCTTTGGGTTTCTCGTAAGCACACTATATACCACACCAATCTCACATGCACTCTAATCACCATCAATGGAATTGAAAACCAGAAAAGTGTAATACAAAATATCTTTATTAACAGGATCCTTATTCAATATTATTTAAAAAAATTATATATATATTGTTATCAATACTTTTCCTTTTTAAAAAACACACATAAAAAAACAATATTATTAAAAATACATGTTCAAAATTCATGGGAGAATACAACAAAAATTATGATAACAGTAGAGCCAAGTAACTCTATTAGGCAACCCAAGACACAAAGGTTTAATCAGTATTTCATTTGAGATTAGACATTACATGAAACAGGTCTGAGTGTCCATTCAATTCCCTATTGTAAAAAAACAGTGATGCTTAGGTGCGTTTTCAAAACAAAGCGACGCGTTTCGGTGGTTTGTTAGAATACACCACCTTCTTCAGGCTAGCAATTAATTTTGGTGTCTCCCAACACAATAATCTAAACAGATGAAAAACAAGGCATGGGAAGAGGAAAGTGTTATATTCCTTCCTTGATAATTGTAATTCTCCACATTAACCACACGATCCTGCAATGATAATAATAGGGGTTATTCTTTAGTATAAAACCAAAATTATTCGGGATTTAGTATTGTACTTCCATAAACTTCACAGATCTACTGGAGTCTATATGTAGATAAAATCGTCCTTAGAACCCTTATCATGTGCCCATTTGGGTTTGGCCACTGGAGCTGTGGCTCAAACAATAATAATGCCGAACTTCTGGCAATAATAAAATCCTCAAATTTAAAAGGAAGGCCTATCAGCAGCCTCAATCAAAACGTTGATGCCGGGACTCAAAAGTCTCCTTACGTGCTCCTGCTTCTTCCGAATTCTGTCACCGAATTCGGAAGAAGCAGGAGCACGTACAATTATCAAGGAAGGAATATAACACTTTCCTCTTCCCATGCCCTGTTTTTTCATCTGTTTAGATTATTGTGTTGGGAGACACCAAAATTAATTGCTAGCCTGAAGAAGGTGGTGTATTCTATCAAACCACCGAAACGCGTCGCTTTGTTTTGAAAACGCACCCAAGCATCACTGGTTTTTTACAATAGGGAATTGAATGGACACTCAGACCTGTTTCATGTAATGTCTAATCTCAAATGAAATACTGATTAAACCTTTGTGTCTTGGGTTGCCTAATAGAGTTACTTGGCTCTACTGTTATCATAATTTTTGTTGTATTCTCCCATGAATTTTGAACATGTATTTTTAATAATATTGTTTTTTTATGTGTGTTTTTAAAAAGGAAAAGAATTGATAACAATATATATATAATTTTTTTAAATAATATTGAATAAGGATCCTGTCAATAAAGATATTTTGTATTACACTTTTCTGGTTTTCAATTCCATTGATGGTGATTAGAGTGCATGTGAGATTGGTGTGGTATATAGTGTGCTTACGAGAAACCCAAAGGGATTTTGTGTTTGACATATTGTCTACCTCTGTGAAAGAGCCAGAAGATGAGAACCAAGAGTATGCAAACAGTTCATCCTACACTCCTCTGACTGAAATGCTACAGTCTTCTTTTTCCAGTCGACCCAGGGATTGTGCTGCCATAACCACGGCATTCCCAATATGACCTCATATTGTGGTGCTCGATGATGTTCAATGTAATGTCTTCTACGTGGTCTTGTTGCTCCCCTTCAAAACCAACCCTACTCTCTCCGTCTGTTCGATAATGGGACCTGACTTGATGGGTTTACCGTCCACGGCCAATACTTTCTCGGGGTCTCTCTAGGTATGCGTCGCAGCTCTAACCGTTCTACTAACCCAGTGTCAATAAAGTTCCCTGTGGCCCCTGAATCAATCATCACCCACACCTGGTGCATTTCGTGACCTGCGGTAAGAATCATAGATAGCACCATGTGGGATTCAGTATCCTTTGCGTCTATAACCGCCAGTGAAGGCAGCATTACCTCCTGTCTATGTGATGCTTCCACCTCTGCTCCCACCATACTGGTGTTCTCAGTAACACTAGCCGTGACTGCCACCTTTTTGTTGGAACGATATAGACCCGACCCCTTGGGTTTATGGGGGCATTCCCTCACGTAATGTCCCTTCTTCCCACAGTACATGCAAAGGCCCTGTACTCAGCGACTCTCTCTCTCTGCTCTGGATAAAGGTGCTCTGATAGCTCCTACTTCCATTGGTTCTGGTCCTGCATCACTAGAAGTGTTCAGTGGTCTGTTCCCTTTCTCAACATAACCACTAGTCCTGTCTCCTCTCCTGAGCTCCCCTCCCCTTTCTGCCAGTCGGTGATCCAACCATAGAGTCAAATTCATTAAGTCAGTGTATGTGGTGAGTTGGGGATCAATCTGGGCTAACACGTCTTTCATGTCGTCTCGTAGTCCCTGGTAGTAGAGTGACATCAGCTTTTCTTCCAGCCATGCGGTTTCAGCTATCAACCGGTTAAAAGAAGTCAAGTATGTTATTAGGTCCTGCCTTCCCTGCTTCAGCTCCAACAGCTCCCTGTCTGCACTGAACGTGGTCGCCCGTCGATCAAACACCCTTTCAAACTCCCTACGAAAGGCGTTCCAATCGGACAGTACCGGATCGTCACCCTTTACCAAGGGGACCGCCCAATTGGCAGCATCCCCAGTCAGATATGATATGCAAACGCCACCCATAAGTGATTACTAGGGAAGGAGGCGGGTTTGCACGAAAAGTGCAACGTTATCTGTGTCAGAAAGGTCTGTATTTTCAAGGGATCCCCTGAATACCGTTCTGGGCTAGCCAAAGGTATAGGCGGAGGGACGTGTACTTGGATCTGAGAGGTGGAAGCATCAAACGGGTTCCTAGATTGCCTATCCACTCGTTCCCTAAGGGCGGCTGTCTCAGCTCTAGAAGCTGCTAATTCCTGTTGTACTGCAACCAAAGCCTGCAGTACCTCGTCCAAAGACGCCATCTTTGTGAATCGCTCGGACCGGGAGGAGTGTATTTCGTGGGTGCGTAATTCTGTCAAACCCACTAGAACTCCTCGGGATCCGGTCGATGCTCAAAGGGGTCCACCTCTCGATATCCCCAACTCTAACACAAGAGGTACAGAGTATTGAGGCGATCAAGTGAGGGAAAGGAATTAGGGTAGGAACAGCCGGGAAAGGGAGACCTGTAACCAAAAAACATATAGATTAATACATGCCTACAATTTATAGCTACTCTCATAGGGTCTCACTAACGGGACTAGTACCTGTAAAACAAGTTCCACCTGCCACGGTGTTTCTCTGTAAACTCTCTACCTCAGGAACGATACTTCTCGTACTGGGGGAGGGTACACCTATAACACAAAGCACACAGATTACTTCTGCATTCAATCCCCCTTTGTTTCTTAGTAAACACCTCCCCCACTCATACATACCCTTGTTGTCCAATTCCCTTATAAAAGTATATTGTGAACACAACAGAAATGTCACGAGCTGATATAGGTGGTTGCAAGTAGAAAGAAAGGAAAAAGGTATAATATCCGGATTTCCAATGGATCCTATAGAAACGAAAGTCAAAATCCTCTGGACAGAGAACCAAGCAAATTACAGCATTCACCAGTTCCTGAAACAGTCCAGATCCTTTAATGAGGTATAAGGAATTCAAAGTATTTAGACATTCAAATGCGCCAGCACACAGCACCCTCCTGGGCTGCTTCTGGTTTAGAGTCAGAGCGGGAGCACAGTCTATCCCAACCAAGCACCGCTCAAGCCCGAGCAGCGTAATTACCTCAACAGCCGTTGAAGCCTCAACTCGGCTTTTCCCGATGCCGCTTTCAGAACGCCAAAACGCCTCCCCTTGCAGCAACGCCACCCTTGGCGCTCACAGTCTCGAAACTGCAGACTCCGGATATCCCCAACCGCGAGTCTGCGACGAAACCAGTAACTGCTCACCAGTCCCACAGGCAGCCGTGGAACAAAACGATCCGCTCCTTCCTTCAGGACGGATAAACTCTCTCCACCATAACGCCACCTCCCAGATACAGAATTACGCACGCCGCTTGACGTGTGAAACCGGTTAAAACACCAGGAGGCCCCTCCTACCAAGGCCTTCTGGGAAATGTAGTTCCTGGGGGGGTACTCGGAAACATCACGCATTGCAGGCGCACAGGGTCATACCCTGACAATATACATGCACTTTATGATATTCAAGATATTTCCTCCTTTAGTTTGTTGAAGCATTTTGTTTGGGAAGATGAGGATATATCTTCTGTAAAGACTTCTCACTCCTTCTTAAGTTTTGGTGTTTACTGGTGTACCACAGTATTACGAACAGGAGGATCAAGCAATGGAGCCTAGTTATTTTTTTTGTCAACATGTTTTGGCACCTAAATATTACCTCAAAAGTCAGACACCTTCCTTAGGAATGTAGCCACCTCATATCAAATATTTTGAAAGTCCCTTTTCCATAAAGGATCCTATGCAAGATCATTCAGTATATCCAATATATCTATTTTTTCATAAAATTGAGCAACAACCTTGTGAAAACCCCTTCTTCATAGAGCAGGTACATCTTGGGCAGAAACAATGCAATTTTCCTCTTGTAGAAGACAGGTACAGCTAGAGCTGCAGCAGTGCAAGCTATCCCCACTGCAAGACAGACACAAATAGTACAGCAGCAGTGCAAGCTTTGCTTCTTCTCAGAACACATACAGCATGGCAGCAGCAAAGTAAGCTTCCCTCTTTCACAATAGTCAGCAAGTGCAATCTTCCATTCTTTGCAGAACAGATTGAGAAAGGCAGATTAGTACAAGGTGTTATCGCTCACAAAACATGTGCACTTAAGGCATGAGTTATATTTAGCTGACAGTCAGGTCTCTTGAGTGGGTGCCTAACTCACAGATGGATGAGTGAGTGAAAATGCAAGTTCTGACACAATTCTCACTTAGGTGTATTCCATGACAGCATCCTGTAAATCCTGCTGCTGTCACTCGGAGGCCTGCTGTTTGTGTTGATTATTTTGTTTTCTACATATTGAGAAGTAGCCATTACCTAGTATGTCATTGTTATTTGGAGCAATCAAGCCACAGCCTAAGAAACTATGCTATAGACAGGTGCAAAGGTGCCAACCTCTTTGGAAAGTTTTTGAACACACGCACATTAGGCTCTGTGCAATCCTAGCCTTGGTGCTGCACCTGTTGAAAATGTTATGGGCCACCAGTGGGGTGGCAATCTTTCATTTATCGCTTCACATTTCACTTTGAACATGTGGAAACATCAGAAGACATTTTAAAGGAAGTGTAAATGGCATTTTTAGAGTTTCATTCTAAACACCCTGCTCCTAAATCAGGCCACCTTAAAAGATATAATTCGGCCCGGAGATTGAGTTTACTGAGTCCGATTACTATTCATAATGTATTTGTATGACCATCTCCTTGAGTAAGCCTTGACCACTTGGTATTGCAGCACTTGGAAGTTTAGAAAATTAAGAAGTCTAATATCCAAATAGAATGAAACAGCCTTAAGTTTTATAATGCCAATGGTAAATACCAGTATCTACGAAGCATACTACCAGTAAACCACTTACTGGGACAGGTCTTGGTCTGGTGGGTACATTTTAGCCACTGAACTGGATACTTAATATCCAATCTCAGCTTTACCACTTCAGTTAAATATGATGGAAAAAAATGTATTCTAAAGCTGGATAGGGCCACACAACACAGTGACATTTCTATGTGAAGGGCGACCCCTTTGCCTTTCCATCAGAATCATTGACACACCAGTTGCAGTCTAGGGAAGTAGTTGGAAACGACGAATCAGGAGACACATTTTTTAATCTCACCCTCTAGTGTGTTGGGATATTCTGCAAAATGTAAAATGATTCTAAATGTATTACCTTTGTAGCAAGTTGCAATGTGCTGCAATCACGGGTCTACTACTTTGAACAAACTGCTTGAGTCAGAGCAAATTACATTCACCCTATGCCTAAATCCACTGATCTGCCAATATGCCAACAGGCTTCTTGGAATAAATAAACACTAAGGAGTATTCCCAGGACAGGTCCCAGACATAGTTTTCATTCATATATTTTTGCATATCAGTAGCTGAATCTGCTACGGAAGGAACATTGTGAAGGACCACTCCAGTGCTGCAGCTCCACCCTCCAAGCCACTGATAGGCACCTCATTTATAGCTCATAAAGGGCTGTAGGAGTTAGAGTTTTTGCCCTGTGAAAGGGTTCAAAAGTGGCAGGCAAACAAAATGCAGGACATTAGGTGCCCCACAGGGTCTCTGTGTGGGTTGTAGGACAGGCGCCATGACTGCAGGACGAATCTAAAAAATGCTAGCTGGTCTGCCAAATGAAATAACATCTTTAAAATTGGTAGCCAAACAAGAGAATTAAATTTCCCATAATCCATCGGCACAGGAAATGACATCAGTGGATTGCCTATCATCCAGCTGCACATGATGTGACATCTCTAGTTTCTTGCCCAAACCATCTTAAAAAGAAGAAACCAAGCAAGAGGACTTCATTTCCCATCACCTGTCTGCCCAGGAATTGACATTACTGGATTTCCCATCACCCAGCTACACAGGAAGTTATATCATTGCATTTCCCATCATCCATCTGCACAAGAAGTGACATCACTGGTTTCCCAGCAAAACCATCTTTAATGCAAGAGGACTTCATTTCCCATAAACCATCTATGCCGTAAGTGACATCACTGCATTCCTCATGATCCATCTGCGCTGGAAGTGTCACCACTTCCTACTTTCTCCCTACTTTGATCAAGTCTTCAGGGCATCCCATTGCCCGGGCATCCCAGCAAAGGGCGGATACAGACAAGGATATTGCCTGTTTAGGACAGTTAATGGCAGACACAGATGAAGGTATTGCCTGTTTGTGCAAGTAACCTTGTTCCACTGACAATGACATAGTAACATATATCCATGTGCTTTGACCAGCACTCCATACTGCCAATGCCCACATACAACAAGACACTCACATATCATTTGCACAACACATAGACCCAAATTCGTACACATCCAACTAACTACCACACACTCTCACACCATAAAACTCACATTTCAACTCATGATCATTAACGCTAGCTTTGCAGTACCCCATGCACCAGACTGAAGACCTCATCACCTAGCACAAGATTTAATACCCACTTCGACACATAAACATGGTTCTTCCTCACATTCAAGATATCCTTCTTCCCACAGGCTACAGCATCCATCAACTGAACTGAGCACATTAGAAGGGAGGAGGCCTAGCTGTCATCCATAAGACAAGCAAGTAACACACAACTCCATGAAACTGCAAACATGCCAGTTCCCGCTCTGTGCACTCTCTGCAACTCAGACCCCTACCTTCCCTCTCATCTGCAGGCCCACCGGGCAGAACTAGAACTTCATTGATAAATTCTCAGATCTACTCAAGAGCTCATCCATCTGATATCCTCACATCACCCTTTTGGATGGCTTCAACCTACCAGACAACATAAGTTAAAAAAATAACAAGAGACACCCTCTTCAACCTAATCAACACACTCAACATGGTACAGTATGTCACACAACCAAACACTTCAAAAGCCACATTTGTAACCTTGTCTTCTAAACATCTCCAGCAATCCAATACAAATCACCCATATGACTGGACTGGACCGGCCGATTTACCATCCTATTTCTTCTATTAGTGTCTTACCAACAAACCAAGTCAACACAGAAGAAGAGAACGCTTCCAAATTATCATTTATTATAATTAACATTATTTATATAGCGAAAACTGTTACCTAAAAAAGGCATCCTGATGCCAGCTAACATCAACCGATCCAGACATGCATATACCCTAAAGCTTATATAGCTTGGTCTTCAAGGCTTTCCTGAAGACACAAATGTTGCTAATAGAGCAAAGGAAGTTCAGCATGCTATTCCATAAGGTGGCGCTTGTACAGAAAGCGCTCTGCGGCCAATGCAAGCGTTCTTAAATCTGGGAACTTGGGGGGCATGGCTTCGCCGTGCTGCAGTATGGCCGCCTTCTAGAGGGGCTCTGCAGGCCGGGCTCAAAATCCTATAATATCGCCATTCTCCAGTCAGAATCTGCTGCTGTAACGCAGCAGCTGCAACCCTGTCATGCTGACAGACCTGCTGTGAAAGTTTGGCGGTGGCGGAGGCGACGCCGGACTCATATGCAGACCCGACATGAAATGGCCTAACTTGCGCTGCACGCATGGCCGCCGCAGAGACCCAACATGACTGAGCAGGTTTGGCTCACCTGTGTTCCCCCCTGTCTGTCTCCTACTGCTGAGGCCCTGAGAGGGGATCGCGAGGGCCGAATTGCTGTCGCCTGCTGCCCTTTGGTCCTGTGCGGAGTTCGTGCTGCGGCCTGGGGCGCGATCCGGCCCGCGGGACCGCCTGGGACTTGAGGCTGCTTCTGCGGCCGGGCGTGGCCCCGTTGCTCTGGCGGCGGACCCCCTTGCTGTAGACGGGAGGCAGTGGCGGAGATCTCGGCGGCACCACTGCTCATTGGCTGGAGGGCGGCCTGCCGCATGCCTGGAGTGGAGAAGACCTGAACGGCCGACACGCATACACGCAGGCCAGGTGGGCGCGCGCCCCGCCCGGTGCTCCAGTGGCCGCGGGGGGTTGGGTGTCGGCCCGGGAGTTGTGTGTCTGCGGCCGCGGTCTGTGTGGCCCTGCGGCATTACTCTGGTCGGGGAAGTGATGGGCGCTGCAGGTCCTGCGTGGTCGGTGAGATGGTTGGCCGGCTCCCCCCCATGTGCATTTATTATGCGGGGGAAGCGGTTGGAGGCTAGGTGACTGCTCTAGCTGCACCAGCGCCAGGGCCTGTTGGCGGGTGCACTCCCTTCCATTTATCATCGCTGAGATCGCCATTGAAGTGGGCCTAGTGAATCAAGCTGTAGCAGACGGTGACAGGGACAGTTTCGAGGTCAAAGTATTGGTGCACCAAGAAAGATCCCGTATCGCCTGGCGGCGCCTCAGGCATAGCCGGGCTACATTGCAGTGCCGTGACCTGCTGTGAGCCACCGGAGGGGTGCTATCTGCTAACACCCATGACACCTTACGCTGCCTATATACCACCTGACACAATGGGGAAGACTGACCCAAGGCAATCTAAACTCCCCTTTGACAGTAAGCGACAAACCCGCACGGCCGATGCATGTTCTGAGCCAGACACAGACCCCAGCGCCAAAGATTCTGGGGAGAACCGTGAGGATGATCTGCGCACCATATTGCTGGACGTGCGTTCCAGCATAAAGACCATAGACAATAAGATTGATGTACTCACCTCCAGTCTTGAAAAGGTTAAAAAACGTGTAGACACTAATGTGACTCATTTAGACACCCTGGAAAACAGGATTTCGGACACCCAAGAATTTCAAGCTGAATCAAGGAAACAACTACTTCAAATGGAAAAAGTACTGGCGGTAATCAAAGTAAAAAACGAGGACTTAGAAGCGCGCTCGAGGCGCAACAATCTCAGAATTCTTGGCCTGCCTGAATCCACCGCCATCCTGAAAATGGAACCATACATAGAAAACTTACTGCGCGAACTGTTTGGCCCGGTGCTCTCGCCAGTCATGATTGTCGAGCGAGCCCACCGCTCACTGGGTCCTAGACCACCGGTAGGCACTGCGCCACGACCCATAATAGCGCGTCTTCTGAATTACAGAGACAGAGATGCTATCCTAAGAGCCGCCTGGGACCAAAGTCCAATCAATCATCAGGGAAATTCCCTCTCCTTCTTTCCAGATTACACTCCACTGGTGCAGGCCGCTCGTAGAGCGTTTGCAGCGGCGAAACGCATCCTCCAAAATGCCTCCATCCCATACGCTATGCTCTACCCGGCCAAATTAAAGATCACGCACGAAGGGCAACTACACTTCTTCACAGATGCCAAAGCAGCCTTGAAGTTCACTAAACATATCAGCACCAAAAAGCCATCGCCCCGCTCCTCACAGCAAACTGAATCTGAACGAAACCTGAGCGACAATGACTGATGTAATCACTTTGGGCCTTATGAAAAGTTTATTGAGTTTTTACTGTAACTTTGTTCGATATAACATAACTTGATGCTGTAGCAGTCGTATCTAGCGGTAGCTGATCTTTTTGGTAGGGAATATGTCTAAAATCCACATTAAGCGGATTCCTTGTATTCTAACTTAGCCCGGCCACCCTGCCGCTAGGTGGGGATTACGCCGGCGTCCCAGGCCCCACTGGGAGATCTCCCATGTGTTCCTTTATTTGGGTTAACACGGGAAAAGGAGGTTGGAGGGAGGGAAATACAACACAACCTGCTTGGGGGGTTGGTGTGGGCGGGGGGTGGGAACGGGAGGTTATAGAATTCTAAGACAAGAAGGTGTCAACTATATTGCATGTGTTCACAGTAGACCGCAAGTTGTTCTCCTTAGATGTTACTTCAACTTCATCCAAGTACTCACCAGGTAACGTTAGCAGAATCCAGTTTCCAATCGGTTATCCCATTGTGCATTACCACCAAACGCGTAACACACAATACAACACCATAGCTACCATATGACTGAGACTAAATTCCTAACCTGGAACATCAGAGGGCTCAATGATTTCAGGAAAGCAAGGCTAATGCACACATACCTAATTAGGCACCACATCGATGTTTGTTTCTTGCAGGAGACTCACCTGAGAGGTGATACTGACCCAAAGCTGCATAACAGTTACTGGGGCGAGGTACACTCAGCTCCATACTCCAACTATGCAAGAGGAGTGTCGGTGCTGATAAGGCGCGGGTTGGGCTGGACAACATCCCACACGCAAATCGATCCAGAGGGGCGTTACGTTATATTAAGTGGTGCACTAATGTCCACTCAGGTAACCCTGGTGGCCATATACGGTCCAAACGTGGATGATCCTAGTTTTTACTTACCGTCTGGGCAAAGGTGATGTCAATGGGGGGGTGACACAGTGTTCTGGGGCGGGGACTTTAACACCACCTTACAAGATGAAGCGGACGGAGTGGGTGCCACCCACAGACCTCACCCCAGGGCTACTCAGCAACTGAAATCCATTATACAGGATCATAGACGCATAGATATTTGGCGCAGCAGACATCCAGAAGCCAGGGAGGACACATGCATAACATCACACCACAACGCCTGGTCCAGATTGGATTACTGGCTGGTTACGGGTGACATAACGTCCTGGACCACAGACGTCGTGCACTTACCGCGCACAGTTTCCGATCATGCCCTGGTGGTACTACGCTGGGACATACCACAAACTCTACCTCGGGCATTCAGCTGGTGACTTCCGCCACACGCTCTAATAGACGCAGCATTTAGAGAGGAAATCCGAAATGAACTCACCCAGTTCTTCTCTATAAATGAAGGGTCGGTGGAGTCTCCCTCAACCCTGTGGGAAGCCTTTAAGGCACATGTATAGCCAAGCAATCTGGGGTTTTGAGATCTATAAGAGCAACACTATTGAAGCTGGAGCAAGACATTCGATCCACTGAACTGCTGTTCTATCAATCAGGTGCACCTACACATCTCGCAACTTTGAGAGAGAAAATCTCGGAGTTCGGAGTAGAGGCAGACAGAGAGGCCCGCTTCTTGGGGGAAAATGCTACAGCAGCTACAGAGAGGGCGATAGGATGGGAAAGGCTCTAGCGAACACACTCAAACAACGAACGTCCTCAACGTTCATAACTGAACTACTAGACGAGGACTCGACTCCCATCAGAGGTCAACAAGCCACTCATACACGTCTCACCAATTTCTACTCCTCATTATGCACTGCTACGCAGAGTACCCCTCATCCTGAACTGCAGACATATTTAGATTCCATTGAGCTGGTCTGGCTCAGCGAGGCCCATAGGGCCTATCTGGGCGAGCCATTCTCAGCGGAAGACATTGTACGGGTAATAAGTAGCTTGCCAGGCGAGAAGGCCCCAGGGCTAGATGAGTTGACGACCTCGTTCTACAAAACATACGCGGAGGAGCTCGCACCTCAATTACTATCAGTATACCAAGAATCTCAGATCGTGGCTCCCTACCACCCACAATGAGAGAGGCGGTGATCATTTCCCTTCTAAAACCAGACAAGGCAGATAATCTCTGCGATTCATACCGTCCACTCTCTCTAATTAACGTAGATGTCAAGATCCATGCCAAATTAATCACCAACAAATTACAGCCGTTCCTACCGCTTATAGCCAGACCAGACCAATCCGTATTTATTCCAGGCAGATCAACAGCCCATAATTTACGCACCTTCTTCGCTGCTGTTCACCAGATTGACCCTCAATTGCCAGCCATCGCTGCCTTCCTCGACGCTACCAAAGCGTTCGACTTCCTGGAATGGCCATTCTTGTTCACTATATTGCTCAGGATAGGGTTCAGCCCCTATTTCATTAAGCTCATTAGCCTGCTTTATACTGAGCCCACAGTTCGCTTAAAAGCAAATGGTTTACTGTCAGAACCATTCCCTATAACAAGCGGCACCAGACAGGGCTGCCCCCTCTCGCCGCTACTATTTGCAGTGGAAATGGAGCCTCTAGCAGTCAGAATACGACAACACCACACTTCTCGAGGGCTGAGGTTCACAGACAGAAGTTTAGTAATTTCAATGTATGCCGATGATATTACACTGTACATTCGGAAACCAGACGAAAACTTGAATCCTGTTTTGCAAGAAGTTCTCCAATTTGGTGGAATGTCTGGCATAAAAATCAACTGGTCTAAATCGTCACTCCTGCCCCTTACTGACGCCGCACTAGAAGCTGAACTAGAATTTCCGCTCACATGGGCTGATGGCTCGGTAAAATACTTGGGCATATGGCTAAGCAGAGACACGTAAGAAATCTGGCGTATGAATTTTGGTCAGCTGTTAGAATGGCTGGAGCGCAAATCAAAGTACTGGTCAGCTCTGCCCTTATCCCTGGCTGGTAGAATAGCCATAACAAAAATGATTGTCCTCCTCAAGTTCCTATACTTATTCGCAAATATCCCCATCCCCCTCACTCAAGCCTTTTTCAAATCCTTCCGTTCCATTTTAATAGCCCTGGTGTGGGCCGGGAGGCAGCCACGGGTGGGTTGGGAACTGTTGACACGTCCGCTCTCACGGGGGGGGGCTGGGGGCTCCTGATTTTGAACTTTATGCACTGTGTGAGCAAGCCCAATATCTCCACTTCTGGGTGCATCCCATCCCATTTCAACCGCATGTGGCGATTGAGAAAGATGTAGCAGACCCCGTCCCTCTGCATGTCACACTATACAAACCCTATCGAAGAATAACCGGTGACGTGAACACAGTTGAGACACTGTGCTGGGCCTGGGAGGGCGTAAGGAAGCGTGTTGAGACCCCATTGCTATATGCACTCTCTACCCCACTTGCATATCACCCACCTTTTCCCTCTCTACAAGACAAGGGAGCCATTGCGCGTGCCTGCGCAATGGGCCTAACTACATTAGGTGATCTCTACCCGCAAGGTACATTCCTAAAGACACCACAAAATCAAGACGGTAACCCGGTGCCTATTTTAGAATTACTTCTACACTACCAACTCAGAGCCACCTGCAAAACACTGCATGCCTCCTTTCCAGCAGCCCCAGTTACATTGGTGCCATTGGAACACGTACTCGTTACCCCGTCTCCTCGTAAATTAATTACCAGGCTATACAACCTAACACAATCAAATACTCCATTTGTCGCCCCAAAGGCTCTAGAGAAGTGGAGGGTGGACCTGGATGAATCACCTACAGACGAACAATGGTCATATTGCTGCTCCCAGCTTAGATACTTATACCTAAACTACAAGCTGAGACTTATTCATTTTAAGTTCATACACAGGGTGTATCGCACTCCCCTGCAGTTACACAAAATGGGACTACGCCCAGACGCAAACTGCTGGAAATGTAAGCAAGAGAATGCATCTTTCCTGCATGTTACGTGGACTTGCCCATCCATAGCCCGATTCTGGGAAGCAGTATATGCGATCATTCACGCGGTCACAGGTGTCTCATTGCAATGCACACCATTAGTTGCCCTGTTGGGTCATGTAGAGGAGATTCCACCCGAGAAACGCCGACTCACGGCTATGATGCTGTTACTTGCTAAGCGTAGACTGGCCATACACTGGGGTGCCCCAAGAAACCCCAAAGTAGATACCTGGGTGCACGACATCACCTATTGTCAAGAGCAGCTGGCTGCGTACTGGGACCTCATGCCCATGGCATCCCGCCCGAAAGACATCTGGGAGCCATTTGTGAAATGGCTTAGGGAGAAAGATATGGTAATATCGGACACTCCTGCGCCAGCCGCAAACACATAACCACTAACACAACCCCACTCCTCGTTCTGCTACAAACCTCCACCTACCGGCACCTCCCGTAGGTGCTGTACACTCATATCTGTTACATTTCTGTGCCAATAGGTTTAGGTCTATGTTTAACCCGTAGTAAATGCAACGCCCGATAATGTTTACATGGTCTAATGGATAATCTAATAATATTGAAATATGTGTACATGACGCTGACGAACCTGCCATATACGACACCAAGTTTGCAATAATCATAAATGATGTAACTTGAACTTGTTCTGTTCTGGTCTACTACTGATTTGTTTAGGACTCCGGTCCTTATATTGTACTATGTAGCTTGACACTGTTCAACTGCCTGTAACACTTATATGTTTGAATAAAACACTAAAAAAATAAAAAAATCTGGGAACTTAAGGCAACTTGGCATTCAGTGAGTGTAATGATCTAGTTTGCGTGCAGCATTGCATTTTGTGTCGAAGCAGATAAGGGCCAATGTGATAGAAGGCTCTATGTGCTATGCACAGTGATTTGAACTTAATATGTTTGGCTAAAGGGAGCTCCTTCACTCATCTATCCATCCTTTTGTCCATCTACCTTCCCTTTCACTCACTCATCCATCCTTACATCCACCCTTTCTCTCATCCGTCCATCCATTCACCCTTTCACTTATCAATTAATCAATCCATCCATCATTTCACTAATCCATTCACTCACCCATCATCCACGCTTTCACTCATCCGTCCATCCACTCACCCTTTCACTTATCAATTCATCAATCCATCCATTATTTCACTCATCCATTCATTCGCCCATCATCCACGCTTTCACTCATCCGTCCATCCACTCACCCTTTCACTTATCAATTCATCAATCCATCCATCATTTCACTCATCCATCCACCCATTCACTCACCCATCATCCACCCTTTCACTCATCCATCCATCCACTCATCCATCCACCCTTTTGCCCATCCATCTACCCTCCCACCCATACATCCATCTATTTAACTTTTCTCTCATCCATCCAGCCTTCCACTCACTCATCCATCCATCCTTCCTCTCATTATCAATCCATTCACCCTTTCATTCATTCATGCATTCACCCTTTCACTAATCCATCCAGCCATCCACCCATCCCTTCACTTACTCACTCACCCACCTTTTCGCATTAATTATGAGCTGAGCCTTTGTCTGCAGAGTTGCAGACAGAAGAGACCCATCAAGAACTCCACCCTCACTGTAGTTCCGAAAGCAAGGGGTAGGGCGGAGGTGTTGGGGGGGGAGTCATGAGTCATGTATGACGCACAGTGCCAGGACGTGAGGTGACTGTGACATGGTGTTGTTTCCAGGGCTTTAAGTGGGGTGAAAAAACTGGGCAGTCTCTCAAAGGGGCGTGGCCGCTGTAATTAGGGCGTGGCTTAAAACACCTACGCTAAAAATCTGTGCTTAGCATAGTGTGCCACCTGACTGTTATTTTGCTGCTTCTGTCATTGCATCCAGATATATAATATAACAAGTAAAGTAACACCTACAACAAGCCAGAACTATTGGCTTTGTCAATGGTTGTTAGTTGCATAAAATAAAAGAGCAGCAACCATGTCTTCGTTGAATATAATATTGAAAATGCGTCAGTTCTGAAATGATGAGACTGAAACCCCTTCTTTTTAACTTGTTTCACTGCCTTCTTTTCATGAACTGGATTCGCACCTAGTAGCATGGGCGTTTTTGGACATTTTTCCATCTGACAGAAGGCCCTGCCATAGACCGAGGCTGGGGAAGGCCCACCACATGCAGTACCATCCCAGACTGGCCCATTGTAATTGTGTGTGTGACAATCAGCCGGTATACAGAATGACAATGGGCAGGGTGGGGCTGCTTTTGTGCTCGAGGATGAGTGCGAGGCGGCCCCATCAGGGAGCTGAGGCTTCTGGCAAGGGAACAGCGATGCTCCCTTCAAACTGCAAAATTACGGACAAAAGGCGTCTGTAAAAGGGATCATCACGGACAACGGGCGTTAGATCCAAATCATGGACAGTCCGTGAAATATACGAACAGTTGGTCCATCTAGAGCGGAGTGCTTCGGATGAGGCAGGTCTCCAGGCCTGCAGCCCCAGCCCTGGGAGTCGAGCTCACTGTAGCTCGCCGGTAGCGCTAAAGGCCTCTTAGTCCAACGGTCGTCGCGCGCCTGGTGCTGTGCAAGCAAGTTGTGACAATGCGCCTTATGATGAACATATTTATTTTAAGTGAAGACTGAGAAAACTCCACATTTTAAATTCACGTGAAAGGCCCGTGTTTTCCCAGATGCACCAGAAGCAGAATCCTCTGAATGGAACACTTAAGCTATGACAGGCAATCCGATGTGATGTCGCGAGCTCAAGGAGAGATCATAGTTGGGGAAGAATTTGGGGTAGGATAGGATCTTCTTCTAGGTTCATCGCAGCATCATTTTTGTGATTCAATAGTTGTATTAAACCTGTGCCCTTGCCTGCTCCCCCTGTTAAACTGAAACAAATGGCTTCACCCATAAAGGGATGATGTTTGATGACACGTTGAAAAGTCTCCATTGTGACGCGTCCTTGATGTAAAAGGCTGGTAACCAGGCAGCTACAGCAGTGCACTCAAGGGCACCGGAAGGGGGAGGACCACTACTGGTGGTTGAAGCTGGGGACAGTGACAAACCCAAGCTCCTGGGGCTTAGCCGACTCCAAAAAGGAAGGGGGCAGGGTTGGGTCTAAGGGTACAAGGTGAGTAAATAAACCAAACGAAAAGTAAGCTGAAAACTGAACTTGAAAAACAAACTGAAAACAAACTAGAAATTCCCCTTTCTTCCCCCTTTCCAATCAACTTTCCTGGCCTTTACCTTTCTGCCATTCCTCTCCCCATCACTTGGGAACCACCTGCACCTCTCTTTATTTTCCCCAGCTTTCTCCGTCACTTCGCTACTTTCCTTTCCTTTCTCTTCTCATCTCCATTTCTTTTTTCCCTTCCCTAGCTCTCCGCTCCCCTCCATTCACCTTTTCCCTTCACTCCTTACCCAATCTCTCCGCTTTGTTGCCCGCTTCCCCCTTCATCCCTTCCATTCTCTCCCCTCCCTTCCCTTCTCTTCCTTACTTCCCTATCTCGCCTCTTCTCTCCTCTTCCCTCCATTCCTTTCTTTCCTACCTCTTCTATCTCCGTCCCTTACCTCCCTCTCTCTGTTCCTTCTTTATATTTCCTCTCCCCGTTCAGTCCCTTCTCTATCTCTCCCCTCTAACACTACCTCTTCTATACTTTTCCATTCCATCCCCTTACCTACCTCTCCTCTCCCATCTCCTTCCTTCCTTTCGCTATCTCTCCTGTCCTCTCCTCTACCCTTCCTCCTCCATCACTCCGTACCCTACAACTTGCCTTCCCTAGCTCTTCTCTCAATTTCCTCCTCACCTTCCATTTCCTTCCCTTCTCCCCTTCCCTCCTCTTCTCTTCCTTCACTTTCTCGTCCTTACTTCCCTATCCACGCCTCTCTTCCCCTCACCCCACTTCCTTTCCATTTCCCTTCATTCCTTCCCTACCTCTTCTATCCTCTCCCCTTTCATCCCTCCCCTTCTGGCCCCTGGATCCAATGCACATGTTGCCAAATAGATTACTGATCCATCCCTAATCACTCCTTTTTGGTGTGAGTACTACCCCTTTGGTTACCTAGGTGCTTAGTAGCTGCCTAAATGTCGTAGTCCTAAATGTAATTACGATTTGCACACCTTCTCACCCTTCACACTGCTAGGGGCTTCTTCCCAAGACACCCAAACGCTTCGCACACAGCATTACAACAAACACAACACAGCAGCACTCTGCCAACTGTGTACCCCCCCCCCCATGATGTAGCTGCTACTCATTGGCACCACACACAGGGGTATGAAGCACTATATAATGATTACCATACAATTCAACCCTGAGCCCTGTGTCCTTAACCCTGTACTCTTAGCCCTGCACCCTTAACCCTGTGTTCATAACTCTGTAGCCTTAGATTTGCATCCTTAGGCCTGCAATCATAATCACGCGCCCTGCAGCCCCAGCATCGCCTCTAGTACCCTTAGCCTTGTGTCCATAACTCTGCACACGTAGCCTAGCACATTTAACCCTCTGTCCATAACCATGTACCCGTAAACTTTCAGCATTTGCCCTCTAGCCTTAACCATGCATCCTGCACACTGTACTCGTAGTCCTGTGTCCATAACTCTTTTTCCTTAATCCTGTATTCTGTACCGATATCCCTTTTCATGTTTCCAAGACCCCATACCCTTAGCCCTTTAACCATAACTATACTCCCATAACCATGCATTGTACACTAATAGCCCTGCATGTCATGCCCCATATTGTTATCCCTGTACCCATAACCTTAAAGCTTGTACATTTAGCCCCATAGCCATAACCCTGTGGCCTTAGCCATGTATCCTGTTCCCAAAACCATTAGCCCTGTACCTACAATCCTATATCCTTAGCCCTGTACCAATAAACATGGACCAATACGTCCACACCCATGTACTCTTCACCCGGCTCTGCTTTCAGAGTAAAGCGGTCTGCCATGACTCAACCATGCCCTCATGGCCTAATTGTAGTTGTGGCCTCCTGCAGGGAGGGTCTAGTTTGAACAGTTTTGCTGGGGATGATTTTTGTTACCAATCTGGCCCTGACAACTGCACTAAAGAATACTCGTTTAGAAATGTGGGTGTACATTTACAGAAAGAAATCTACATCCATATCATATACACACAACTTCACATTTAAAGAAGGCAACTAACATGTAAGAAGGGCGCGTGGCGCACTGTTCCTGTTTGCGCCATGGCACACTTTTCAAAAGGTGCGCCTGGCGCGGACTGGGATAGTGCAGCCTATTATGATGAATGTGCTACCACCAGGGCAGCTGCAAACTTGCCCTGCTGTAGGGGAAGCACATTTATTGGAATATGGAGTGGCTGCTTCATGTTTCTCTGTTTTGGCGGCAACCCGCCTGCACTTTAAAGCAGGTACAGAGATCCCCCATCATACATGTGCAGTGAGTAACTGCACTCACCTGCAGGAGGATGTCTGGGCATCCATGGGAATGGCTTTGTCCCCTCCAGACGACCTGCCCTCATGGGGCACACTGATAGTGTGCCACCATTTTGTGGTGCACTGTTAGTGCACCTCCTAAGGGCAGAGGATGTAGCCTTGCGGCTAGAGCTGCTGACTTTGAAGCTGGGGAACCGGGTTCGAACCTCGGCGTCAGCTCAGCATCCTGTGATTCTGGGCAAATCACTTAATTTCGCCGCGCCTACCAAAATATAAATGTGTCCTTGTGTAACGTAACTGGTGCTCATGTAAAGCGTTCCAATACCTTCGGATAAGGGAATGCCCTCTCACCCATCAGTATCACAGAAAGGGCTGCACAAGCCTTTTCTGCCCATTGTTTAATACCAAAGTGCCTTAGCAGTGCACAAAATGGGCGCACAAGCCCGTTGCGCCCTTTCAGAACCCTGTTGATTGGGCCAGGGGACAAGCAGGATTCCCCACTGGACCTTGCTTACCCCAACGCTCACCTCTTCCTCACAGGCCACACTGGTCTTAGCAATCAGGCAGGCGCTGAGACTCCAGGGCAGGTGGTCTTGGAATCCCTGGGTGATGTCCCCTCACCCAGCAGGGGGACTAGCAGGCCTTGTCCCCCAATCCTGGTCATAGGCAGAAGTCAAGCTTCTCCTCCTTGCACAGCCCAACTGGCTGCTTGACCATTAACAATTCTTGGGGTCTCAAGTTCCCCTTCTTATAGTCCATTTCCAGATACCAAATGTGATTTAGAGTATGAGTCTTTGAAATTTGTCTTGGTGATCTGCTCCCTTTTGCATTCCCCTGCTCACCCCTCTGCTCTCTCTTCCTACAGAAAGCAGTCTGTCACAGCAGGAGTGACTCCAAAGCCAACACAAGGCCACGGGAGTGACTAGAGTTCACAGATGGATGTCAGCCACAGTGATATGTGTATCAAAAGGTGAGCCCAGGGCCCTAGCTCTAATCTTTATGATTCACTTATTAGTCCCATATCCTTCCTGAGACGTGCTCAGGCCCCTTCCTTGTGACCTCTCTTTGAATCAAAGAGCACTCTTTGATGTGTGCTGGGGCCTGGCTCTACCTTCTCCAGTGTGTCCGACTCAGCTTATAAGAAAGCAGAAATACACACATCTGTCTGTGGGGATTCCTCTGCCTCCTGTCATGTTTCACCATGTAGCCCTGGATCTCCCAAAACGGATCCCAGAGTCAGCCATGTACCATATCATCCACAGGCACACACACACCCAGCACATGTAAACAGCATTCGTGCACTGCACAGCTTTAGATCCTTCATATATTGTACCCCTCACAGGCACACATACACCAGCACATGAATATAACCTGCACGCGCTGCACAGCACTATATCCTTCATGTGTTGTGCTACTCACAGACACACATTGACCCAGCACATGCATATAACCTGCACACACTGCACTACATCTGTCATGTATTGTACTACTCACAGGCACACATACACCCAGTACATACATATAACTTGCACACAATGCACAGAACTGCCTTATCTCTGTATTGTACCACTCAGAGGCACACATTCACCCAGCACATGTACGTCACACATGCACTGCGCAGCACTACACACCTAACCAATGTAGGCCAAGTGCAATTAAGCACACAGCAGCGGATGTAGGAAGCTGCCTCTGTATATACTATACCAAAGTAAGTTATAGTGTGCACAGAGTCCAGGGAGTCCCCAGAGATATAGCAGAGGCTAAATTAGATAAGGACTAACAGCTCTCTTTGTGGTAGTGTGGGCGAGCAGTTAGGCCTATCAGGAGGGTGTGTTAAGCATTTATTGTATTCCCTCAATCAAGGACCGATTACACATACTCCAGACCAGACCAATTGGGTAAGTATAAAAAAGGTATACTTATGTTTTATTTCTAGAACCAAGCAGGACTTGGTACAGGTAGGTAAAATGTAATTGCAACTGTAAAACCTTTCAAGGTAATGCAATTGGGAATGGATTTGCAATTGTTACAGGTTTGTATATGCTTTAAAAACTGTTTAAATTACATAGAGATTACTTTTGCGTTACTTTTGCATTACTTTTAGACTACATTGACTACTCGGGGAAGTATTGCTGCTGTCTTTTCTGTTCCTGTACCCGTGCTTGGGTCATTACCATCCTGATGCTGTTATTCTGACGCTGGACTACTGAGGGATTCGAGCCACATAGCGCTGTTTGACATCTTCAGCGCTGTTTCCGCGCACGACGGACGGACTACAAGTCCCAGCGTCCTTCACTTCTTCCCCAGGTGCCGCAGGTGAGGGGGAGGCGTGGCCATCGCGCTTATAGCGCTGCCTCTCCCACCGCGGCGCGGGACGCGCCCGGGCAAAGCCCGGGCCAAGAGTGGGCCAGTCAAAGCCCGTAAGAGGCTGGGCAGGGCCATCTCTCTAAGACTTACCATTTATTTTTGCTTACAGGACTAAGGTTATCCCCAGTGGTATTATTGGTCATTTCCTATATTATTATTAGAGCGGATAATGTTTGTTTAACATGAATAAGATAAAGCATGGCAAAGGTTCAAATGTTACTGGGACATTAGATGCATTTCTTCAAAGGGCGGAATCATGCCTGATAAATGAAATTAAATTAACTGAACGAAGGCTTTCTTTAACACCTCAACCTCGTCAGAATAGACTTTCCATTACTCCGGTATTTACTGACCTTGTGACGGTAACTAATAATGAGTTATTATCTTCACCGCACAGTATCCCGTCTCAAACAACAATAGATATGATATCAGATTCTGTTTCTATCCTTTCCCCGGTTCGTGGATTAAGCCCTGTTAGTTCTGTTAGCCCTAAAGTTCGTACTAGAGGGTAAAAGGCTATACGTAAGCAACATCATACCACTGAAACTGTCCGAAATAAAAGGAAAGGAAAAACCATTTTAAAACCAAGTAAATCTGTACAAAGGGTGAATGAGCCTAAGGTGAAACCTACTGTTGACACAGGTGAACCTAACAATGGTCCCCCAACTTCTGTGAAATTGAGTGAGACTGCTAAACTTGACGATAACATCTTTGATAGAAATGTTTGGGGTAGATTAGAGACAATGTTGTCAACTCTTTTAGAACCTATTATGTTAAAGGTAACCACAGATGAAGCTAGACTTTTAAAAATAGAGGAGCTGGTGGGTACCACACTCTCAGCTAAACAGACAGACAATACTAAATTGAATGAATATAATCAATCATCTAGGGGGGTGGGTATGGCCGTTGCCTCAACTACCACTTCCAAAGCTATTGTACATACATTAAGTAGGGATGATACAACTCATACTACAATCTCCAACTTAGATAATCCATCTGTTTGTCCTGGCCACCATCTTAGGACTGATAGATTTACTAGGATTGCTCCCAGTAATTCCGCCGGTTCAGTAAGGAGTATACAGATTGAAGAGGTGACAGACGGCAACAGAGTAACTAGGAAGGGTAAAGAAATACAACAACAGGAAGACCAGTTTCTTCAACCATCAGATATTTTACATCTGCCCCCGGAAGTGACTCCATATACGGTAGTCTTGGCGAACGTGCCTCCATTAACTAATAATGCTTTTGAGCACTGGTCGTCACTGAAAAACAAGTCTCTCCATTTTCTTACTAGAAGAGTTGGACTAAGTGAGCCCCTTTTTAATGATTTTAAAATGGTGTGTCGGATCGAGTGGGTTGGCCCCTCAATTAAATCCTTTTGGGGGACTGTATTGTACTAACTTTTAAATCACCTTTACTGGTGCATACAATATTAGAAAGGGGCAACAGGGGATTTATTGACCCCAATGATATAAATATAGTACCACTTGGATTTTTTATCGCTCCTCATTACTATCAACTCAACAGGGTTTTTCCCCTGAGAGAGATAATTATTTTAGGTTAAGACAGTCTAGATATTCTGTCCCAGTACATAATCGCTTCGATCCCCTAAATTCTCTGGAAGATAACGATTGACTGCAACCCAGGACCCACGCATCACATAATGATGCAATTAGAGACACAGAATATAGGAGTCAACCTGGGTTGGAGGCAATAAGAGATAATGATCTTATATGTGACCATCATGTAAACAGTGGTAGTGGTCTGGTTTATGGGCCCCCGAAATAGGTTTCGGAGATACAGGGTGATGGTTGCGATATTTCAAATACTCTCTTACTAACTAGCGACCCAAATGACTGTCTGAATGTTAATAGTAGGACTGAGACTTCTGGATTTACGGGCCTACAGTCTGAGGTTCAAGCCATCTCACAGGATACTTTAATTGCTCCCCTCTTAATTATACCTGCTAATGAGGGTCCCTCTGGTCTTAAAACATACCATTGTAATCTCCCTCTTGAAGTTAATTCTCCTCTTTGTAACATAGTGTCTTGGAACATTGCTGGGATTCGTTCTAAGTTGAATATTCAACGGTGGTGGGAATTTATTTCTCAATTTGAGGTCCTATGTCTTCAGGAGACTTGGTCCAACGATGCAACCCACCTGAATGGTTATAGGACCTATCATACCCCAGCAGTGAATGTCCAGAGTGAAAGGGCTAAGGGCGGTTTTTGTACGTATATATCTAGTGGCTTAAATATAAAAAATATTATGATGCTTGCTAGCGATGATTATTATCATTTAGTTAGATTGGACCTTAACAAATTATCATCCATAGTATTGGTAAATTTCTACAACAATATCCCCCTTGGGAAGGAGGGAACTGTTGTGAGAAATTTGTCCAAAGACTTGAGAAAAGCAGGCAAAATTAGGGGCAAAGATACAATATGCGTACTAGCAGGGGACTTCAATTGTGCGTTATGTATGAAAGCAGATGATGATTCGTGTGGTGGTTTACGAGAAGTAGGAGCTTGCTCATCTCATTTTAGACATACTAGTTGGGGGAGCTGTTTAATGAATTTATCTTTAGCTTCGACCTGGGATTCGCTAACGAAATTTGCCCAACACCAATATCGATGCCATGGACTTTCAATGGCAGAGGCCTCTGCTCCACCATTGATTACGTCTTAGTATCAAATAATTACGCTCAAAGTGTACATTCCTTTTATGTTTCAGAAAACTCACTAAGTGACCACTTTCCCCTTTGTCTGACCATAAGGCTACCTTTTAGAAATATGCCTAGATCTGATGTTAATTATGATAGGCTATTAGAAAATATATCCATAGGTAGTATTAATGGGTATTCGCTTCGATGGGCTATGGTTGATCAAGACGTTGTGATTAAAGCAGTGGTGGGTAAATGTAAATCACACATTGAGACTTGTCTGACTGAAATAGCGCCCCCAGATACAATTTTAAGTTCATTTCTGGCAATAACCATTGTGATAGGAGAGTCCATTCTGAGGCGTAAAAAGAGTAATAATTTTCATAAAAACTGGTTTGACTCAAGGGTGTACCAAGGCCTACTCCCAGTTAAAGAAGGTACTCCATGAAATCCCGAAAAATATTTTGGACATAAGGTTAGCGAGAAGAACATATAAACATGCAATACGGGACAGGAAAAATGCCTTAAAGAGGGAGGCTTGGGAGGCCCTGCATGCGGCCTCATTATCTAGAGATTCGGCGGCCTTTTGGAAGGTAATCCGGGCACCTTTCTTGTCCTCTGAGACTGGTCCTTTAATTGAGATAGCTATACCAGAAGAGCAGTGGATTGGTCATTTCACTCAAGTGTATAGGGGTGAGGGTAAACCTGAGAGAGTGGGTTCTTTTGATACTGAAGATATCCAAGCTTCTCGGGCGCTGGGCCCAAATTACTATTCAAATCATAAGGAACTGACGTTTACCCTAGAGGAAGTGGAGCGGGCCCTAGACGCAAGTCAAGGGGGCAAGGCGCCTGGCCCAGATGGGGTCCCCGTGGACATTTTTAAATCAAATGTCCCTCTAAGGGGGCCCCTACTGGTGCAGGTGCTTAATGCTAGCTGTTCCACCAATTTCTTACCCACATGGGTAGAGTCTACTATTGTGCCTATATTTAAAAAGGGCGATAGGCACGATCCAGGATGCTATCGACCTATTTCCCTGCTGGATGCCATAACAAAGGTTGTGGGCAGAATCATTTTGGAACGCCTCCAGGACTGGGCCGAGGAGAACTCGATTCTCTCTGACCTTCAGTAAGGCTTTCGGATTGGTGTGGGGACTATTGAACAAGGCATAAACCTTTCTCTTTTAGTGGGGAAGTATACGAGAGCAAGGAAAGGGAATCTTTTTTTAGCATTTGTTGACCTTACAGCCGCATTTGATTGCGTGCGTCACACTAAGCTTTGGTCAATATTAGAAGGTATGGGGGTTGACGTAAATATTATTTATTTTCTTAAACGTTTTTATAGTGATGCCAAGGCTCGCGTCCGTTGTGGGCTGAGGGGCGAGTGTACGGCCACATTTCCAATTAAGAGTGGAGTTCGGCAGGGCTGTGTCCTGGCCCCATTTCTTTTTAACATGTATATAAATGGACTAGGGGAGGCTCTTATTAAAAACAATCAGGACTTCCCTCAGGTGGCTGGCCGCCCTATTCCAGCCCTTATGTACAAAGACGACGCGGTGCTCATGTCCCGCACACAACTGGGTTTACAGCGTGTTTTGGATAGTTTTTCCCTTTTCATGAAAGATTTAGGTTTGCGGGTAAACTCCTCCAAAACCTTTGTCATGCGGTGCGGCATGAGAATAAAGAGATATAAAGATATGTATGTGGCAGGACAGAAGATTGGGGTTTCAAAGTCCTTTTCTTATCTGGGCATTCTTTTTTCCCATAACGACACTTGGGTGCAAGCCACTGCAGAAAAAAAATTGCCTATCTTGCGCACTACTTCCGCTCTTTCTACTTTTGCAAGAACATTAGGTAAAAAACCCCCAGAGGAGCTTATTAAAATCTACAAGGCCAAGTGTGTCTCAGCTGCAGTGTACGGGAGCGGGGTCTGGGGGCACGCAGATCCGTCACCAATCCAGAAGGTAGAGAATTCCTTCCTAAGGTATATTTTGTCAGTTCCGAGCAGTACCTCAGCATGTATATGTCATGCTGAGCTAGGATTATCTTTTATCTCAGATTTAATAAGGCTTGAGCCTGTTCTGTTATGGCACAGGCTCTGGACCAAAGAAGAGGCCAAACTGAATAGAGATATCCTTACTGACATCCTGAAATTGGAAGGCGTAATGAGGATTCCTTGGATAAAATATGTCCATAATTTTCTAAAGGACCTCGGTCACTTGGATTATTTTACCAATCCCATTACAATCAGGTCAATAACAAGGAAGGAATTAAAACAGGAGGGTATCCTACATCTGGATATGATTAGAATGTCTTCTGAGATTTTAAAACCCACAGTCCTGCGTAATCAGTTGGTTTTAACTACTTTTAATATTCAACCCTACCTAATCTATGTACCTAGTGTTTATGATAGGTTTTTATTAACTCGTTTTAGGCTGGGTATTTTTTATAGACTGGTCACTTTTCCTATAGAGAATGACTGGTCTCAAAATCTCCAACCATGTCCTTGTGATAATATTTCCCCACAATCTATGATACATGTCACTTTATTTTGTAGGTTTTACTTAGACCCCAGGAGAGCTCTTCTTGTTCCTGTTCTGAAATGTTGGGGGTTACGCCAATGTCGTCCTGTTTTTCTGGCTCTTCAACTTTTGGAAGATGAGCACAGTGCTCTTAGAATAATAAACTTAATGAAAAAGGTTTTGATTATAAGGAAACAAAGACGTATATCATTGTCTTAATGAGTAATTAATTTTATACTGATTGTCTGAAGGTTTTGTAAATTTAATATTTTTAATTTCTAATTTCATGTATATAATTAATAATGAAATCTGATTGCATGAAATATAAGACTGTTTTTAACATTGTGTGCTTTTATGATTGTTGTTTATTCAATCGAATAAAGCTTTCTTTGAATTGAATTGAATTGACTACTCGGGGTGATATGCCTAGAATTCACACCGTGGATCTTAGAATACAAAAGTAAGTCTTTTTCAAGTTTAAGATACAGTTACGTTTCTCTCATACAAAACAGGTCAACACAGATTTTTAGGAACAGAAAACTCATAACATTGGTTCCTATGGGTAAAAGAGTGTTAATGGTTCACAGGTAAGTAAATGACTTACGAGTATGGGTTTTGGGGGTTAGGAGTCAAGGTTCCCCAACGTCCAGTTAGGCACTCAAATTGCACCTTCAGCGGCACCACCATCGGCACTGGGGCAGCCGGGGGCAGAGTGCAGGGGCCCAATGTTAGCCTCCAGGTTGAGGCTGCAGGCGTCGGCTTGAAGCTTGAGGGAGGTCGGGGATCACCAGATCTTAGGTCAGGATCACTGGGGAGACCTCTTCATAGTGGCCGTGGGTGTTGGGTGCAGAGTTTTGCAGAACCACAGAGCCGCCTAGATCCGTGTTCTGTGTTAGAAGTCTTTGCTTGAGCAAGTCTGGTGCTCACGGGAGACAGAGTCTTTAAGTTAAGTGCAGGGCAGGTCCACCGGGCTCTGCGGGGGCTGCTGGGGTTTCTGCTGCAGTCAGGTCAGAGTCGGGACAGGCCGGTAGGGCTGGGGCCAAAGCAGTTGTTCTCTTCTTCCAGGGTCAGCACGGCTATTCGGCCCTTCTTACTTCCGTGAATCTGGGGGGGCAAGATCAGGATCGCCCCTAAATACTACATTTAGGGGCGTTACAGGGGTGTGTAGGTCTGGACCAAGGCGTCCCTTCCTTGGGGTGAGTACACCCCCTATTATGCCACCCTCCGGTGGGAGGGGGCATGAGCCTCTTCCTAATTCGCTGGTCCCCTCATCTCCAAGACATAGGTGGGCACACCTCTCCTCCTAACTCAGTTTTCCCGCCGATTCTGCCACCCAAATGGGGGTCAGAACCGGTGGGAGACAGTTGCTGGGGGCAGCAAAAGGTAGGGACAGCTTACAAAGGGGGCAGGCCTTTGAAGCTTTCCCTTTCATGGACCCAGCCCATCCTGGGGGAGGAGGCATGACACCTCTGCCCAGGATGGGCTTTGTTTCTGGACCCAGCGAGCGGAGGTTCTCTACCCAGGGGTCCAGAAACCTTTCTGGTTGTGGCAAATGGTGGGCAGCCATTCAGGAACCACACCAGAACTGGTCGTGTTTCAGGAGGCATCTCTAAGATGCACTCTGTGTGCATTTTACATTAAATTCCACACTGGAATCAGTCTGGGTTTAATGTGCTGAGATGTTTGCTACAAAACTTCCCAGATTTCAGTAAAGCCATTATGGAGCTGTGGAGTTCGTAATGACCAACTCCCAGACCATAGGCTCTTTATGGCTTTACTGCACTTACAATGTTTAAGAATGGACTTAGACACTGTAGGGGTACAGTGCTCATGCAACTACCCTCACCTAGGGGCTAGTGCACCAGGCAGTGGGATGTAGGCATGGCACACGGGGATGTGTGCCATGTCAACTCTTCACTTTTCTCTGCACCAGAACAAGTAGCCTGCAATGGCAGTGTGTGCGTTTTAAGGTGCAGGGCCTCTAAGGGTGGCACAATAGGTGCTGCAGCCCATAGTGCCTTCCATGGTCACAGTGCCCTTGGTACCCATGGTACCTTTTACAAGGGGCTTACCTGTGGCCAGAGATGTGCCAATTGTGAGTACAAAGGTACAGCTTTGGGAAAGAACTCAGGCCCTGGGAACCTGATTGGCATGGACCCAGGGCACACCAAGTGCTCTCATTCACCTAGTAGCAAAACTCGATCATAAATTAAGTGAGAGACTTAGAGAGAAAAGGCATCCTGAAAATAGAATATTGATATATAAAGAGAAACGAACAGAGCCTGAAACAATGACAGAGGAGCCCGAACCAATGCAAATTGGGAGTGTTAGAGGACCTTTAAGTGAAGAAGAGCGTCAGAGATGCAGGGATAAGATATGTTTATATTGTGGTAACGGGGACATTTTCTACAGGATTGTCCTGTGAACCCTAAGAAAAGAGGAGACTCTGGAAACTAGACTGCCCGAGGCCTGTTGAGACAAGCACTTGGGTAGTTCTGGTCTAATAGTCTCACAAACCATAGAACAAGGCACATCCTTGTCTCCTCATCACCATTTCTTTGTGAGCACCCACTTCACAAGGGGTGAGCATGGACCCTCAAAAGATATCAGTCATTACTAAATGGAAGTTGCCCCAGTCTGTATAAGAAGTGCAAAGCTTTTTAGGGTTTGCTCATTTTTATAGACGCTTCAATGGTAACATTTCAGCTTTGCTTCTCCTGTCAATAGGTTCCTGCGTTAGGGAGTAAAATTCCACTGGACTCCTGAAGAGGAAGAGGCCTTCCAAAAGTTAACAAGCATTTGCAATACAATCGGTCTAGTCTTTGGGACCTTATATGTATTTAGCTATGCAGCACATTAGCCTGGGTGCTGAAACATCAACTGTTCTTTAACATGGAGGGAAAGTAAGCACCAAACTGCGTGACACGCCAGGTATGGGAACACATGGAGAGAAATATTGCCTTTCAGCGGGAAATGGTATAGTCCAAAGCTCTGTTTTTAATATAAAATCAGGGCCTTCGGTGGTCATATCACTGAAAATACAAGATTTGAAAAAAATATTATTATCCACGGGTGCTCGTGGAAGACAATTTCTATGGACTGGAATCTAGAGAATGCTAAAGTGATTCTGGTATTTTACTGACCTCTGCTGGTCGTTTTCTATCAAGAAAGTTAAATAGAGGCAGTTGCCAGAAAAATTAAAAAAAGAAAGTCCCTCAGCAGAAAGCAATTCTGGTATTTTACTGACTTCTACTGGTCGTTTTCTATCAAGACAGTTAAATAGAGGCAGTTGAACAAGCAGAAAGCAATTCTGGTATTTTACTGACCTCTACTGGTCGTTTTCTATCAAGACAGTTAAATAGACGCACTTGAAGAAAAAAAAAGTCCCTAAGCGGAAGCAGACACGTCCTAGGGCTGATCTCCAGAGCCCACAAAGTACATACACATATAAGTATATACTAAAGTATATACAAGAGGTCTCGAATGCTCGACCTAAAAAGGGGGTTTACCGGTGTATACATATTGAAACACCCAGATCCCTCTTAACCTTTCGTTGTAAAGGCCGATGCTTCTCAAGTAGCAATAGGGGGGTATTATCCCAAAGAGACAAGACTTCCTGTTGTTTACATCCTGTCACTTTCTACTCTCATAAACTAACTCTCACAGAACAAAAAGATTCAGTGGGAGATGGAGAGCTACTTTCCATAAAAAGGGCGTTTGATGAATGGTGCAGTACCTGTTAGGAGGATTACACACTGTCACAGTTCTTACAGACCACCGTAATCTGCAGTTTTTAAAATCATCTTGTACATTATCCATAAGACAATTGCGCTAGACCCAATACTTTAGTCACTTCGATATTGTGAATCAGTTCCAGGCCGGGCGGACAATGGGCTGCATGCCAGCTGTGAGGCCTTCTCTGCCATGCATAACTCTGCCCAGCGGGAATAGGAGCAGCATGAAAAGTCACCCAACCTTCCTGTATGTAAACCTATAACTAGTGAAGCTTTCCAGTCTTACTGAGAATGTCGGAGAATAATGACTAAACGTAACAATAGGTTCAGGCTGAGGCAGAAATCTGTGCCCATATTTTTATGTATATTTAAGTGAAATAGGCCCTTTTCTTTTTTAAATGTATCCATATAGTCTTATATTGATAAATAGGATGAGATACCTGTGCTGCAATTCAAAATTGCTGCTGGCTAGGCATAGATGTCTGCAGGTGGCACAATAATAGCACTTATTTACAGTTATATATCATGTTTTTGGTAGAATATTTTTTGCCAACTGTCAAACCACAACATTTCTTTTATTCGGCTTAGTTTTAAATGCTGCTGCACAACATGCAGGACCTCTAAGCACTAAGAAAATTAAATAAACTACTATTAACTTGTTAGCTCTAATTTCATTTACCAAAATACTTTCCAAAGCAAAATGCTTCTATCTCAGCAATATATCTGCCTTTTAATTGCCTTTGGATGGAATCTTATTCTTTTATTGTAGTGGGACTAATGCAGGGTGCCCTTTTCATTTTACTTGTCAATGGGGCGGCTGAAACAGAGAGACAGGGTATCAATCCATGTCAGAGAAATGCCTCCGACACACATGCATGATTGCTACGTATGTCTTGGTGGTGGTGGTGAACATTCTACAGCTTGCTACTATGAACTCACGGCACAGGCTCTCCAGAGTCATGCAGAGGACCTTTCTCCATTTCAACATACATACATCCATGTTTATTATGTTTTCTTTTTGTACAGAATTGTCTTGTTTTGTACTAGTGCAGGAAGGGATGCGTTATAGTTCATTCTTTTTATGTGGGTGGGTCTCGTCGAGATGGTTATACAGTTAGCATTAGGCTGCCAGGTAGTGTTTAATTTGAGCCAGTATTTGCTGGTGCTTAGCACCAGCTCTTATTTCTAAACACCGGAATATATTTATAAGTGTTCACTACAAGGTGATGCTGTCTACATAGTTTTGAGCAGAGCACATCAGTAGATAATTTAACTATTCAGTATACTTAAAAAAAAGATGAACTTAGCACTTTCAGGCCATCCGTACAGTTTGAGGTGACCTGATTTAGTTCAAATTGTCATATTGATTTACATGTGGAGGTGTGAGTGGGTACTGCTGGCACTGGCATTGAGTTGCAAGTGGACAGAGCCAAATGCAAAGGACACCTGAGAAATATCTTGGGCTCAGCACTTTTTAAAACAATTTAAGCACTTCTAACATGTAAGCTGTTAGAATGCGATGCATTAGTTCTAGAGCCAATAAGTCACAGACATGGTGAATCCATGTTAGAATGTATTATTCAATTTATACCAGTTAGAAATGAGGTGGCGGAGGAGTGGACTGCCGCTTACGTGTTCCAGCACAAAGAATATGAAATATGTTAGCAAAAGATCAAAAATCGTATTTATTCCAAGTGAAAACCTTAATCACTAAAGGCCAAGATTATGCCAAATCCAAATACTTTTTATTTATTACCAGAGCAAAAAAGGGGAATGCTTGTGGGACGTGCAGGGTTCCGGCAAGGGGAAAATCTTATCCGCACAATCCTCCTCAAATAGCCGACATCCTGCCCGACAACTCCGCAGTGTGCTTAGACCCTGTCGATCCAGCCCGTGTGGCCGAGTGGCGCTCTGGAGGAGTGGAGACCTTACCGAGGGAATGCAGTCTAGAACAGGTGAGAGTGGCCGTGCTCCAGCCTACATTCCCTGCGGCTACCAGAGGCCCTGGAGGGCAAGCGGGCAATCCGCCCTGCACAAGCTGTGGACTGCTCCCGTGGTCATGGTGATTGGTGTTGACTTTGCAGTGTGGACACCCTGCCCTTCTAAGCTTTGTGCAGGTGCGGCCCATTCTGATCCTCAGTTACCTGTCTCTCTAGGACGGTCTTCCCCACCTCTTTTTTATGGCTTAATGTGCCTAACGACTGCCTGAAGGGCTGAGGACCCTAGCTCCCCTGTTACTGTGCACCTGCTCCTAAACTACTGGTGCCACTGACCTGATGCTCCCTCGAGGCCAGAGGCCCTCAATCCACCCTATCTACCGTTCATCACCATGATCCTGGTTTGGGCCTACCTGCTTTGGGCCACGGCAGACTGTGAGGAACTGTTGCCCTCCAATGATCCTCTCTCCCAGGCTGGCCTGCTGGTGCACCTACATCCCCACTTGTGCTGCGCTCTGCTGTGTGGAGTGGCCACTACTGTTGATACTGCTGGTGGGCCCAAGGACTCCAACTTCTTCTGACCCGTCTACTGGTCAGTGCTTCCATAATCCATTGATTGCAGTTGCGGACCTCGGTCAAGTGTACTATAATGGGCAAGGCTGATCAGCGCCAAAGCAAACTCACCTATAACTTATGTAAAGGTCTGAGGGACTGTCAAGAGGTGCCGCCGGCGCATGACGCCTCTCTCTGCGCCGGAACCCAAGGAGGGACACCACACAAATCCTTCTTGAATTCAAAATGGGTCTTGCATCTACTGATGGGCCACTGAATGCGGTGCCCACGCGTCTGGACATCCTCACTGAATGACTGGACAGACACAACGCATGACTGGATGGAGCGGAGCGCGGTATATCTGAGCTGGAGGATATGGGTGAGGACCACTTGAACAGACTACAGGCCGTGGAAAGAAAGCTACTGGCAGTAGCGGGCAAAAATGAATTCTTAGAGGCATGATCACGCTGTAGTAACATCAGAATGACAGGCCTGAATGAATCCACTAACACAGCAAGATGGAGCGCTTTGTGGAAAGTTTCTGCCTAGAGCTGTTTGGGAGTGATAACGTCCCCAATATGTTTATGGTTGAGTGTGCCCATCAGTCCCTTGCCCTGAGGCCTGTTACCAGTGCGCCCCCATGCCCAATAATAGCATATCTAAGTAACTACTGCAAAAGGGATGTGATTTTGCGACTGGCCAGGTAGCGGGGCCCGTAGCGCTACCAAGGTACAGACAATGCCAGTTTTACTGACTACACAATCATGGTACATGAAGCCAGACAAAAATTTCTTGAAGTCAGGACATTGCTGCACAAAAAGAGAGTTAAGTACGTCATGTTATACCTAGCAAAGCTACCTGTTAACTTTGGGGACAAACTACAACACTTCCCTGACTCCAAGGCTGCCCTGACATTCGCAATACAGTGGTGCAACAACTGCTGCATCCACACTGGAATTCGATCCTGGGTCTGCTGCCTTCGCCTTGACAAGGTTCTATGAGTGACAATGACTGAACTGACACACCAACTAAGTGGACTTGGATGCAGAGCCGGATGGCACAGTGTAATATCCTCAGTTGTTATTTGACACAGGTTTCAAGAAGGGTGGGTCTTATCTTCACTCTACAGGACAATGTTGTAAACCCTTTTCCCCCGCCAGGGGCCGGCGGCTGTGGCCCTCATGTTAATCGCCTCATTTTTTATTTCGGTACTTGTTTAATCTACAAGGATACGTTCGCTTACAGTTTGGGTGGTCAGTGTGGGTGAGGCACTTGCTTTTTCTCACCATGTGCGTGGGGGTGGTGGTTTATGTTTGAGGATTTTTTTGGGCTGTTGGTTAACTTTGTTAATTGTTCAGCTCACCATTTCTCCACCACTTAACATCTCCTAGTTCAGAATGATCACAATTCTCCATTCTGCGTCATACCATTCTTTCTGTGGCTACACCTCACTACCCAGTAGCTGTTCCAATGGCTGTGTCATTATCACTAATTCTGATGACTTGGAATATCCATGGGCTAAACAATCCCAAAAAATACAGGCTAGTTCAGGCATCCTTGGACAGGTCAAGAAGTGTCCATAGCATTGCTACAGCAGACACACCTCTGCGATAACAATCCGAATAAATGTACTGGGAAGTTGGGACACTGGTGCTTGGCATCATATAGTTCTTACTCGTGTGGGATTGCCATACTAATACGGAAAAATGTAGATTATGAACACATATGAATATAAAAATTTGCAGGGTAGGAATGTCGTGTTGCAGGGCTCGCTGATGGATAACCCAGTCCGGATTGTTAATGTGTATTGTCCCATCACAGATAACACTGCAGCGTTTAGAGAAATTGCAGAAACTTGCCACCAAAATACCAATTGCTTGCATCTTAAGAATGGGGACTTCAACCTCGTCCTTGACAAAACCAGGGACAGATCCCGACATGTGTCCTCCCTTCAAGAGCATTTCTGGATGCACTGAAGTAATAAATGATGCTCCTGGACATTTGTGATGTCTGGTGTACCCTATACACGACAGAAATGCATACTCATAATATTCCACAGTCCATGACTCCTACTCCAGAATTAACTTCAGGTGGTGCTCTCCCACTATACTGAGGTAGGTCACAGAACTGAGTTATCTGCCGCGCACCCTCTTGGACCACTCTCCGGTGCGGCTGGGATTATCTTTTCTGACCGCCACACGGCGCTATCAAACTTGGCCATTCCCTTTCGGAGCATAACTGGATTCTGCCTTCAAGGTGGAATTGTCTACAGTCATCCATGATTATTTCTGTTTGAACTCTGATTCAGTGGATTCTTATGAACATTATGGGAGGCCTTCAAGTCAGTGATTCAGGTTGTATGTATCTCGAAGCAGGATGGCATTCTGAAATTTAATTCATGATAAGCTTGTTCACATGGAGAGAAACATACCAAACACAACAAGATGATGGACGGAGTGCTGAAACTTTTCAACCAGTCACAGATCTGGGTTTAATCCATCATTCTTTTGCTCACTATGCCACCCCAATTTGGGCCCAGCCATATGCAAATCAGTCTTGACCCTGTTCCTCATGGGAACAGTCCAGGCCGAACTGCCAGACCAGGTCCTCCCTGGGCCAGAAACAAGCATCCTGGGGCCACTTAGGGCGAACATAGCAAACACAACAAGATGATGGACAGAGTGCTGAAACTTTTCAACCACTCACCTCCAGACCTGGCTTGGCAGTTCGGGCTGCACTGTTCCCATGAGGAACAGGGTCAAAACTGATTTGCATATGGCTGGGTCTGAACTGGGGTGGCGAAGTGAGCAAAAGAATGATGATGGATTCAACCCAGATCTAATAGTGACTGGGAGTGAGTTTCTGAAAAGTTTCAACACTCCGTCCATCATCTTATTGTGTTTGCACATGGAGGGAAAGCCTAGACTGTGATGGCCTTTAGGGAGGCAGTTGAGAGGGAGGTGAATGTCCTAGCAGGTGACTCGCATGCCAGGCGCTGTGGAGAGGGGAAGCGGCCAGGTGGGACCCTAGTGTGGCTCCTCAGGGACCACACGAAAAGAAACATTATTCCCACCATACAAGACAACACTGGTGACATCTGGATCACCATGTCACAGATTGTCAAGGTCTTTACTGATTAATATGCGCACCTTTATACTTCTACACCACGCTTCAATGACGTTCAAATTGCTAAGTACCTTGATAACATTGCCATGGCCTGCTTGGGTACAGATGCCAGGTTGCCACTCAACGAACTGCTGTCACTCGAAGAAATAACCAAGGCTACTAAAGGCCTCACCTCTGGCTCGATTCCTGACTCACACATTTTCACTAGGCATTTGTAGTGATCTTCGGATCACACCTCCTTGCAGTCTTTAATGAACTTATCAACAAAGGCTGCTTTCCCCCGATACTACAGGAAGCTATCCTCATCACCTTACAGAAGGTCAACAAGGACCCTCTCTCTGGTGGTTCCTATCACCCTTTTCACTGTAGATAGTCAAATTCTGGCCAGTCATAGCCAACTGACTCACTCGAATAATGAAGGGTTTGGTCCATTCCAACCATACGGGGTTCATTACTGATCGATCTACTGCTCACAGCATTCGCATACTATTTGCACTGATGAATCAGGTCAATCCAGACCTCCCAATTATTTTTGTCTATCTGGATGCCGAAAAGACTTTCGACTCAATGCAACACTGTTTTTTCGCAAATGTTGTTGCGCATGATGGGCTTGGGCGTATTTATTCTCTGCATGTTCTCTTTGTTGCACACTTCCCCAACGGCCAGAGTTCTCTTAATGGGAAACTATTATCCCCTCTTTTGCTGAACAGAGGTACGAGACAGGGCTATCCCTGTCTCTTCTTTGCCGTAGCAATGGAAACCTGGCATGCAAGCTGAGGCAGAATCATGCACGGGGGGAGGGGCTCCGTCATTCATGAATCGACAATTTATACTATCCCTGTATGCGGATGATATCATATTGTTTCTCAAATACCCGGAGGAGAATATATCTCCAGTTCTTCATGAAATAACTACATTTCATGGCTACTCTGGTAGAAAGATAAATTGGTACAAATCTCAAATTTACCCACAGACTCCCTCTGCCCAAGAGAGTCTTAGAATGTCCGCTTCAGTGGAGGGAGGACTCGATATGCTAGCTGGGCATTAAGATGCATAGATACAGAGAGGTTGTTCTGCTTGTGAACTGTGGCCTGGCAGTGTCCCAGCTACACACGCCGGTACACCGCTGGATTAAATTATCTTTATAAATAGCTGGAAGAGTGACACTGAATAAAATGGTTGTGATGCCCAGGTTTCTTTACTTATTTATGAACATACCAATACCTCCAACATGTGCATTCTTTACCACATTAAAATCGGAGCTCAGCAGGCTTATCTGGGAGGAAGGACAACAGATATTGCCCTGGGAGCTATTGACATCACCACTGGCAAAGGGTGGTCTGGCTTACCTGATCCCCAGCTATATTACTTAGCTGTCCAGACTTTTTTTGAGGTTTACTAGTATTTGCTACAGCCCCCCATACCGCACATTGATGTTGAATCTGAAATCATGGCTCTGGGTACATTACGTTCTTGTGTCTTTGAAAAGCGGCCATACCTGAAGGAGTCTGTGGATACAATAGTAGCGACTGTAGTTGCATGGCATAGGCTGAGTTTTTGGCGTGTTGGGGCCTCATCCCTACATAATCCTAAAATACCTATTACTTTTGAGGTGTTAGTTAAATCCATACTTATGAAACACAATATTAGGAAGTTGGGACACCTACTCCTCGATGCAACTTTCTTAACGATTGATCAATACCTCGACAGAGCTCCTATAACCACCCTAGACACCTTCATATATTACAGAATTCGCCATGTACTCAGGGTATACATCCCACATGACGAATTTATCCCTCTCATTCACCTTTTAGACCTAGCATTTACGAGGCTGGATCCCACAAATGTATAAACTCACGATAGTCAGACACACACTGGGCAGAGTTCCAGCCATGGAACATTGGGAGAGTGAGCTGGGGGACTTATGGGACACTCATAAATGAGCCTACTGTTGTGCCCAAGCTGAAACTATCTCTATGAACTATAAACACAAGCTACTACTGTTCAAGTTTCTGCACAGACTGTCCTACACCCCTGTAAAATTAACCCATTTAGATGCCTCTAGGCTGTATGAGAGCTCCCTTTATTACTAATCCCACGCTATGCTTCTTCATCTGGCATTGGAATGTTGTCACATTGGTGTTTACTGGTCTGTGGTGCTGGCTGAGATCTCCTGAATCGTTGGGTATCCGGTCCCTGCCACCCCTGACATTGTGGTGAGGATATGTGGACAAACTGCCGAAACCGACCTGGCAGCTGGCGGTACTACTCCTACTATTAGCTAAAAGAGAGGTTGACCTAAATTGGATTACTGACCTGCTCCGCACAAAGGGACGGTAGTTTAGCTATGTGGTGACCTTCAATACTAACAGAACTACATGCCACCATGTTGCCTTTTAAATCCAGAACCTAGAATGTCAGAGAAGTATTCCTTTAATAGGACAAAATCACTCACCCACCAGAGGTGGCATACTTCGTGATAGGGATTCTCCTCACACCGTGACAACAATCATGGTGCAGGGTACAACTCCTGCTCTAATCGGGAGGACCGCCTCAGCCGAGGGTTTTAGTGAGGTCAGAAACATGTGACCACAAGATAATACATCGGCAGGGTTAAAAGACTGCTACCCTGCATATTCACCTATTATTTTCAATCCTGACCCAGACAGACAATATTAAAGCATAACGTCTGTTTTGGAGTCAGTTTTAATCACATAATTTACACTCTTTTTGTTTGCACCACAGTACTCTTTACACTCTGCTAGCCTCACCACCCAATTAACTCCAGTGGGGATATTATAACATACTAAAACATCCGAAGAGCTCCTCCCAATTAGAGTGGGAGTTGTAGCCCGCACCGTGATTTGCTGTCACGCCTATCATGAAGCATGCCACCTCTGGTGGGTGAGGGATTTCCTCCTATTAAAGGAATACTTATCTGACATTCTAGATTCCTAATAATTGCTTCTCATAGACCCAGGTATTTTGTTGTGTGTAGCGTTTATGATTCAGGAGTGAATACCCACTAGTCTCGAAATCTCCCTAGGCCCCCTTTTTAGGTCAAGCCTAGAGGCAGCGCTCATGCGATGTTCTGCAAGGCATGCTGTAATACCTCTGGGGAATTTGACACACCCACTGCATTTTCATTGGTTGCTTGGTCTGCCTTTACAAAATCCATCGCTTTTGATGGTTATAGTGTACATTTGTCCCACCTTGTGGCTGTTTAGTTCCCACCCTGGCAACTGTCCCTGCTACATGTATCCTTTCATTATTAGAAATATGTTTTATTTTACTGCACTACTTCTTTACCCCCTCTCCTCACTGGCACACAGCTCAGCCCCATTTCCTGTGCCCTGTGGGCTCGGCTGGCTTGCACACTACAAGAATGTACAGATTGGAGGGGTGTGATTATACAGGTCGCTTCCTGTACCCTGTTGGCCTGTGAACGCTGGGCAATATACGAGCGCTCGCTGCAAAAGATACTTCAGGCGGGATTCACTTTTTAAAGATACAATCTGTTCACAAACATTATGGTACATTGGGTTCTCCTTTGCATGGCTACAGCATGAGGTATGTACAGCGGCGGAGAGCACCCTCGAGGCCAACCGCAGCAGCGCCACCGTCGGTGCAGCAGTAGGGAGCACTGCCGCTACCTCCATGAGAGAGTCACTTCCAGGTTCAGGACTGCACCCATTGTCTTCAGTATCATGTGTTCTAGAAGCCCCAGGAAACGCTGTGCTTAGGGGAGCCCATCATTGTCGTGTTTGTCTCGCTTGCATTCACTCTCCTGCAGGAACATTTATTGCCTCTGGACACACAAGGACATGTTCTTTGCAGCAGGCATCTTAATCCTCTGCGCAACTTTAGCATGAGTGGTAACAGCCACTAGTTAAAACTCTTATCGCTCTCCAGCAGGAACATTAATCACCATAGTTACCTTTACATTTTTATTGATGCCCGATAACCACTGGACACCCAAGAACATGTTCTTTGCAGCGGGCATCTTAATCTTCTGCGCTACTTTAGCATGAGTGGAAACAGCCACTAGATAAAACTCTGATCTCTCTCCTGAAGGAACATTAAGGGCCAAAGTTACCTTTGCATTTTTATTGTTGCCCGAAAGCCTCTAGACACACAAGAGACATGATCTTTGCAGCAGGCATCTTAATCCTCGGCGCTACTTTAGCATGAGTGCAAACAGCAACTAGATAAAACTTTGAACTCTCTCCTGCATGAACATTAATCGCCAAAGTTACCTTTACGTTTTTATTATTGTCCGAAAACCTCTGGACACACATGGACATATTCTTTGCAGCAGGCATCTCTTAATTCTCTTCGCTACTTTAGCATGAGTGGAAACAGCCACTAGATAGAACTCCAGTCTCTCTCCAGCAAGAACATTAATAGCCAAAGTTACCTTTACATTTTTATTATTGCCTGAAAACCTCTGGACACACAAGGAACTCTGCACTGGGTGATTTTTAAATCCCTGTTATTTCTCATCACGCCCCCTCTCCCCCCAAGGTCAGCACCAAGTGCGGCTGCACCAGGCTCACCGCCCTGTACTCAACGAGAGGAGGCTACCGGGTCTTCTCGGCAAACTCGACGGCTGTATGCACCAAGCTGGCAAAGAGGATTACAGAGTAAGAACAGAAATTGTTTTATCTTCAATGTCTTGTTTGGTGGCCAGCTATCCTAATGTACATACTGGTGGAGTGAACTGTTAAATTCTTTTTGTACCCTTACTTACTTTTCCCACAACTTGGATGGCCACCCTTACGTACTTTGCCCACAACTTGGATGGCTACCCCAACTGCCTTTTTAATTTTGCTGCATACAATCTTTCATCCACCCTTTTTTTCTACCCAAAGAGCAGTCCAAATTGTGGCTAGCTAAAACTTCCATTACGCGAATGCTCCACTACCTTGACAGAACATGTTTTCACCAATTTAGTGGGTTTGGCTTCTGGATAGTGCATCTACGTGGCCACACAACATCCCTGTAAACATTGGTAAACATCACATGTACACACACATCCTTACCCTCAAATCCATTCTTCATAAATCCACTACACACAGCACATTTTAACATCTTATAACATGCCACACAATTCAATTACACACACTTCCGCACCACATTTTTCCACTCCATGCCACACAATTACAAACCAATAACATAAACTACACATGATTCCACTCCAAACCATATAATTACACTCCACACAACACAATTCAACTCCATATAATTTTCCTACACATAATTACACTCTAACCTACATTTCACGCAACATATTTACATGGCACATATATCCACTCAATTCCAAAACACAATTACACTCTACATTTTTTTTAACTTTGCAACATGCCACATAATTCCACACCATAAAATACTACTCCACACCATGCCACATAGTACCACTACAAACCATGCCACATAATTCCACACAACACATTTCAATACCACACAGTTCTGCACCACACAACATAACTACACTCCACATAATACAACTCAGCTCCACATAATTACACTACACATAATTACACTCTACTCAATACAACATAAATACACCCCACATAAATGCACTCTATGCCGCATACCAGCAATCCACATAAATGAACTCCACACCATAACACAATTCCAATAAGCATAATTTCGCTCAACACCACATAATTCAACTCCACACATTTACAAAACACCACATAATTCTGCAACATACCACATATTTCAAATACACAACACAATTCCACAGCACACCACATACCTCCAAAACACACCACAAATTTACAAGTCATACCACAACTAATAATTCCAATACAACCCACATAGTTCCACGCCAAACCACAAACATCCACTACACTCCAAACCAAACACATAGGTAAAAGACATTGCAATTTACAACACCAATAGCTCTAACTCTCGCAAATGCGAGACCTATTGCATTGCAAATGATTGTTGTGTTTCATCCCTGTTAAGTCCAGACCCAGAGATATTTGGGCGCCACTGCAATCTCACCTCGCTCTGTTGCAGAATGACAGGTCAGAGGAACACTCAATTACTATAATGAATAGAAATACCTGAGCCATCCTACTCACAGGTTGCCGGTAGCATTTGTTGAAGACGACTTGCACTTTTGTTGGTGCTGACTGCACAGATGGATAATTATTGTGACCTGTTAAGCTCTGTAATGACGCTTCGAATGTGACACATGGCATTTACTTTACGTAACTGCTAGAAAAGCTATTGTATCTGCCGATTGTTGTTTTATTCTTTCTGATACTGACATAAAATTATAATTAAAAAAAGGCGTAGTCAAGAATATGGAGTTCTGAAAACATTCAGTTAATGTGAAAACTCTATGAAAAATACTGAGGTATTTCAATAAAGTTTGCATTATTAGTATTTCCTAAAAGAAAAAAAAACAAATGAGGTGGTGGAAGCGTGGGACCATTTTGATGGTGTGCTGTTTATACCATTACAAAAGTCAAATGACTTTCGTCAAGCTGCTTGTAGTCAGTCATTCACTTGCATAAAAGGTCATCATGGCCTTGCTGAAGGGGTCAAGATTTGCTACCAATTAGGGGTACTTAGGCAGCAATTGAATTTTCTATACGGATTCTAACGCAATGACCCAATTAGGCAGTAGAGGACTTGATAGCAGACTCCTTGTTGGGTGTCTCTGGAGGTTTACAAGACAGCCCCAGGGTGTTAACAGGATTCCATTTCCAGAAGAGTTCCTGGTGCTGCAGTTCTCTTGGGGTGAGTAGATACTCCCAGTATCTGCAACCATCAGCAATGACTAGTTTCACCCTCAAAGTGCGATACCAGCTTTAGAATTAGCACTTCATACGCCTCCCCACAGCTTTGCTTTCTGCACACAGCAGAATCACAATCTGGCATAAAATACCGTAAAAAAAAACAATTTAGGAAAGAAATGAAATATTAAAATAGAGGCAATTACTAATTAAAAGGATGCAACTCATCTTCAACTCAATCAAAATGTGGCAGCCATACTAATTAATATACAGAAACGACCTCACGCAAATTACTGACTACCTGGATGCTAAATAATTATATTTAGATATTTTACAATTGTACATAAGCCAGTCTATGCAGCTTCCACTCCGTTGTTTTAGCTGCAAAATTCAAAGAACCATCACTTATACCATCCAATCGAATTTTGATACATATTCCTCAAACGCATAAAGGAAGGACAGGGCACACAGCTTTTTCTCTAGCAGTAGCCGGACCATTTTCTTCTACTTTAACTATGCTCCCAGCTCCGTAGAAAAGAACTCAAATTCTAGCTCTTCTCACTATAATACAGCAATGCCATAAAAGTGCTGCGCGATGGTTTGTTTAGTGTCAAGAAACTTTGGTGCTAATGAAATAACCAATAATAATAATAACTTCCTTAGTGCTAGTGTTAAATGACATATTTGTTGCACCTAAGAAAGACATTATTAAAATATAAAAGCATATGACATTTTATCTATGATATTCTGGAACACACAGTACAATGAATTTGGAATCAGCTCCTCGGTGTCATACAAATGGATGCACAACACGAAGTGCCATTTTTCTGACGACCAATGACCAAGCGAAACAATATTTAGTGTTTACTACCTAATGATCAATATTGTAGCTCATTTTTTCACATGACATACAAGTACTTTAGTTGGTGGATAGCAGTAGGGTGTGCATCATGATGAATAGCATGTAATCTCAGCCCGGCTGTACAATCACCTCAGTCTTCACGACTTGGTTTCATACTTCCAGTGAATAATGGAACTTTCCAAGCATACCACAACCTTATTTGTGGAATTCTCCAAATTGCTCTTAAGCTACAGTATAATTAGGGTGACTCAGTTGAAATGTCATAATAGCTAATATCAAAAAGGAGAGGAGAATTAGCAACGGGATTAGCAACTTTTTTGTGTTACACCGAAATTGGAAAACCTTCAGGAAATCCAAGTCAATGGGATAGTTTGATGAGACAATAGGCAACTGCACTGCCACAATGTACTCAAACTAAATAGCCGTGAGAGCCTCGTGCCAGAAAACACACTGATAGTGGGGTGCCAGTAGGGTGTAATGTTCGATGGCTTTAAACTACTAACCATCAAAAAGAGTGAGGAACCTGAGGATAATGAAGGAGGTCACTAAGGAAGCCTGTGTCGCTGTGGGGTTTTTTCAACACCATATAAGATACATGCAAATAGACCAGATTCAGGCGGGAGACTTCCGATTTCTGAAGCAACAAAATTGCTTTATTTTGGCTCTCTTCCTCCTGAAATTGCCTCTGCTTCAGTATAAGTCAATGGGGGAAACACATTCGCCCAAATATTTGTTTTAAAATCTCCACTACCCTATTCTAAAATGTTGGCATGTATGATATAAGCAAAATAGCTTGAGAGCGGAGACATCCTCTGCTGAACTGAATAAGTTCGGTTTGCAAACAGTTTTAGGTCCTCATTTGGACAGTTGTACATAAAATAGGACTAAACATTCCAGTCATTAAATAGTTATTATAAATCTATTCTTTGAAGGTTGGAACAGAAAAGTTAATAGCAGCTATACTACCCAACATGGAATAATAGAGCAGTTAAATAATACAAGCGGGTTCTGGGCATAGGTTTATTTGTGAGAGCCATCTAGTTGATGAGGTACTAACTTTAGATTTCCACAAATCGGTGGAATTCTGTGTTTTGCAAAGTTTTAACAACTCATTCAAAAATTCAAAGTCAGTGATACCCTCTACTGCTATGCACACCTTTCATCTTAAGCAGGGCACCTGGAATTATGCAGCAGTGGAGGGCCAAATTATGTGGCAGGGTCGAATAAATCATGTGGCAAGAAAAAACAAATTATGAGGTGTACATATTGTGATAGGATTAACTAATTATTTTGTCATTTTAACACTTCTTAACACTGTCTGGGCATTGGTTGCACCTCAACAGTACCAGTTTAACACCCAAATATAGCAATAAGCAACAAAGTGACCAGTCAAACTTTGCAAAGGGTCTTCTACAGTGAGTCAACAAACGTTCCTGAGTTTTTAGTAATTTGTAAACCGTTTAAGCAAGAAAACAATTTTTGGGATTAAAATCTGAAGATTATGCATGAGATGATGGATTATGTGGCAAATGCGGCAAATCTATAATTATGCAAAAAAAACGCTGCGGCCACATAATTGCATAATTCCAGAGGCCCTGATTGTAAGCAATAGAATTTTATTTGTCTACTTTATGATATTCCCGCTTCACAAAATTTTTGTTTATTAAAACCCATGGTTCACAGCCAGTCAAAATTAAAAAGTAAGACTGTTTTTTTCCAATTGTAAATATATCACTTAAATGCTATCAACACTTACGCAATTTTCTATTCTAAAATTAAATGTATTGCTAAGTAAACAGGGGGGAAAGGGCTCTATAATCATTCGTTCTCGCTAAGAAAAGTACCTTTTATTACTGAAATTACAAAGTGAGGAGGAATGAATATCAAGAGCCGTTTAACACCACAACCTGAAGCCCCATAGTTGTATTAGGGTCATGCAAAATGAAACCAGCCGGGTGCCATGCAGAACGCCTTTAAAATATGTGCTATGCGGAATGTTGCATGCACCGGTGCCAAAGCAGAATGCTGCAAGCGCGTGCGCCAAGCGGAACGTGTGACGTGGTGTTTGACGCAGAGCCGGCCCTTGCTGGCATAGCGCCCTTGGCAGAAATAAATTTGGCGCCCTGGTTGTGGCAAGTGAATAAAATGAGGCAGCATGGGGCCCATTTTGTGTTCACAGTTCAGTCACACAGCAAAGCGGTGACTGGCTTCTGAGCATAAACTTATTGGCACCTCCACCAAATATTCTGATTCACTCTCAGCGGTAGCTAAGTGGCAGAACTTTGCAGCCAACTCGGAAGATGACCTCCTCAAATGCATCCTTGAAACCAAACCCTCCAACCATTCCTCTGACCCCATCCCCAGTGGCATCGCCATTGATTTCTACACCAATACTCTCTCTTACTGGACCAGACTAGTTAACCTCTTCCTTAGTCAAGGGTCCCTCCCTGCTGCCCTCAAAACAGGACAGGTTACTCCTCTTCTAAAAAAACCTTCCGCAGATGCGAATGACCTCAACAACTTCCGCCCCATCACCAACCTCCCTTTTCTTTCTAAAATCACAGAAAAATGTGTTGCGAAACAACTTTCCCTACACATTATGGACAATAATCTCCTTGACGTGTTCCAGTCGGGTTTCATCCAAAATTGCAGCACTGAAACAGCCCTGCTGCAAGTGATTGATGATGCGCTGCATATACTCGATTCTGGGGAATCGTGCCTTCTGATTCTTCTTGACCTCTCTGCAGCATTTGACACTGTTAATCACAACACCCTCCTCAACATTCTTCAACAGAGAATGGGCGTGGAAGGCACAGTGCTTAAATGGTTTGCCTCATTCCTCTCAGACAGATCACAAATGATCAAGATAGCGAACAGTCTTTCGTCTCCATTGGCGGTAGGTCAAGGCGTCCCTCAAGGTTCTATCCTTGCACCCACTCTGTTTAATCTCTATCTGGAACCCTTGGGGAACCTCCTTAGTAAATCTGGGATCCACTACCATCTCTATGCGGATGACACCCAAATCTACCTCAAGGTGTCTTCCGCACACGATCTTTCACTACTCAACTCTACTCTCAACTCTATTCACAACTGGATGTTAGCTCACCAACTCATTCTCAATCCCACCAAAACTGAATTCCTCCTCCTATCTACCTCTCTCTCCCCTCCTCCGGTTCAATCCTGGTTGGATCAGCTGAATTTACTTAACACTAAACCCGTCATTGTCGACAGCGCTAAATCCCTAGGTGTCATACTTGACAAAAGACTCAACCTAATCTCCCACATCAACTCCATTGCTAAAAACGCACGTTACCAGCTGCGACTTCTGTGGGGGATCCGTCGGTTCTTCCCTGAGAAAGACCTAAAAACATTGGTCCAATCGCTAGTTCTCTCTAGACTGGATTACTGCAATTCTCTCCTGACTGGCGTACCCAAATCTCACCTCTCCCCCCTCAAATCCGTCCTCCATTCAGCAGCTCGCTTTATTTCAGTATCCAAACGTAGTGACCACATTACTCCTATCCTGTCTTCTCTTCGATGGCTTCCCATCGAGGCAAGATCCATTTATAAAACTGCCTGCATCACCCATAAAGCCTTGCACACTTCTTCCCCTCGTTACCTGGCGAATAAACTGAAAATGTCAGGAGGCTCGAGACCTTCTCGGAATGCAGCAAAGTTTCTGCTTGAGCCCGCCTCCTTCAAAAAGGAAAGATCGATGGCTCAATCGTTCTCAGGTAATGCGGTGAGAATCTGGAACTCGCTTCCGCCATTGCTCCGTGCCACTACCTCCATCCAGATTTTCAAAGCGGACCTCAAATCTCTTCTCCTTCAAAGACACTTCCAGAACTAATACCCTCATTCTCAGACCCCTCCAGGAAGCTAGTTCATCACTGTAAATTTGTAACATCTTTTTGTTCAGTCCCCACCCTTGATTGCTGAGTCTGATATTGTGTTATTGCCTATATGGTTTTACTCTACCTCTCCTGTTTATTTTTGTAACGTTCTATTTTATACCATTTTTCTCATGTAACGTAACTGGTTCTATTGTACAGCGCTCTGACACCTTCGGGTAAAGTCCGCGCTTTATAAAAACGCATTAAATAAAAAAAATAAGTGGTTGATGTTGTGAATGGCTGGTGGTGTTGGTGTGTTTCGGGAGTGGGGAACGGGGTGTAAACCGCTACCTGAGGCAAATAAGAATGTTTACAACCGTTTTAGTCAATATCATTGATTTCAAGAGGGACGCTGCTGTCTGCAGGAATTTAATACAGACAGCTCCGTGCGCCACTCTTGAGATTGGCGCCCTGGGTCTGGAGTCAGCTGGCCCATTCCAAAAGCCGGCCCTGGTTGGCATGCTACCGAACGTTTGCCAATGGCAGTCATTGTAGCAGCAGAGTGCGAATCGAACCACAGTAACAGAACAAACAGAATTACATCAAGTATCAGTTAACAAGTGAAATAAACCATGTGCTTTAAAGAACAGCCATCCCGTATTCTGGGTGAACCCGCAGCGCGCCCCGTACGGCGGTCATCAGCACGGCATGAGCCCCATAACGTGGAAACCAGCCAACAGGCGTGCCCAACAACGTCAGCCAAGAACAGACCAGCGGCCATCAGGAGCCCCATGGGTGATCGGGTCTATCCTTCGCGCCTTTCCCTGGCACATCCAGAGTCACCGGCGTCGCCACCTTAACCGGCCAAGTCCACGACAGACCCGCTGAACTACGGCGGACCTCTAACTAACCACAGCTAACTCTAAAATGAACCATTCACTCGCCCACAGTTCAAAGGAGTTTGTTGTTTGTTAATCGTGTGAATGTGGTCCTACGCAACAGCCAATCAGCATTTCGAATGATGTGCTTCAGAGCTCCAATCCTCGGTCACCTTACATGTTAGGCGTACCCACTCGCAGACAACTCCAAAGATGTGACCAGCTGTGGGATTGTTTGTTATGCGACCCGGAAGTGCTAAAATTACAACAGATGCCATTCATTCAAAGATGATCAACGATTAATGGACATCAGGTTGAATCATGGATGGTTCGTGTAGCGAACAGGTGGTTATCTTAAGAGGTAAAGTCCAGGGTTGGATCTTTAAATAGGATTAAATGCACGACTGGAGTGACCACCTCTCTGTACTAATGGAGCAGGAAGAATTCGACGTGTATTGAATGCGAGCACGAAGCTTAATACTTTTCATTTGAGCAACCCTGACATGAAGACTGGAAAAATATTATTAGAGGGTTTGTTCTTTATCCCACGAAAAAGAGTTGCTCTTCAGAAAACACTTGACATAAACGCCTCAGTGCCAGCAGTCGAAATTTGGATATTAGGAGACGAACACGTTCTTCTGAAAAGCTACTAAGTATCTGAAAAAGACGCTCTACGCTCCCAAAACAGGTAACGTAAGATCCATATTCTTCGAACCCACACATACAGTTATCTTGCCGGCTTGCCTCACCCGCCTCCTACAGATCTCAATCAGTTATCAGAACCTTGGTCGAATTCCATATTACCTCTTACGCAATAACACATGATGGTGCCCATGGAACAGAATGCTATTAAGATGGAAAGAAAAGATGTGACATTATAGTTTCCTTACACGACCCCAGACTCTCCCCAAGTGTACCCTCCTTTCAACGACATCTACCCGCCATGAAACTGCTATTTATTCTCATAGGGTAGACTGCTTGGGCTCACCATTCTTTGTACATGGAAGGTTTGGTTGTACTAAAAAAAATAGCTAGATTGATTCTTTACATCGTTTCTCGAAAAAGTCTAGTAGAAGTAAAAACGTTCGTATGTGTTTTTCACCTCAATGATCTTTATTTAACAAAGCTAGCGAATCACCCATTCTTGGGGTTTTCTAAACTTTTCACATTTAATAAGGTATTACATTTTAGCCGCTCCCCTACTGTAATGAAAATGGCCAAAGGGTAGCTTAACCTTTATTAAGAGTCTCCCTTCAAATAATTAAATCGATTGTCCTTTAAGGCTATTGATTTTAAAAATACAATTACAGAGTCATTGAAGATGTTATTTTAAGCTCAATTATGCCAGTCCTTAACAACAAGCTCTTAAATTGAAAAATTACCTAATTCATACCATATAGACCCTATGTTCTACCTCCCCATCCAGTGACGACTGAAATAAACCTCAGACTAAATGTGTACTTCAAGAGGTCTCTACTGATTAAGAAAAGTGTCCAGCAGAAAAATATTTATAACGCAAATTTCAAAATCTCTAACGTGGATTCTATCATTAGAAAAACATGGTGATCCTCGTGTATGTTATGATTTTTTAAAACAAATCTTGGAGAAAAAAACAACATGGCTTAACTGAAGAATTCTTTTCCTCCCTTCTAGGAAGAGGTGGTATGGTTAATGGTCATCAGTGAAGTGTGATTACAGCATTAGGAAAACATAACGATAAGCCGTACAACAGTATTGACCTCTTCAGTTTCAAGCCAACCTTTTTTATTGCTGTTTCTAATATTCTCAAATCAGGTTTTCATGTAATATTTAGCATTCTGTCCCTTGCTCCATGTCTATTTCAATTCCTCTTTTTATTGCCCCCACACTTTCCCCTCCATAAAGGCCAGTTTATTAGGTCCCACCTGAGACAGTCCATGCGCTGTTGCCTGCATATATTTTGTTTCCATACAATAGGCTTGGAGCCCGCCCATTGCTTACCATTTGTTGATTTTATTGTTAATCTCATTGATGGGCAACATTTTGGGTTTGCCATGGGTTGCGGCGGTGACCCCTGTGTTACCCCTTGCGACCCCTGGCACTGCCTTTGCAACCCCTGGCCTCAGAGGTGGCAATTTTAGTGCCTGGAACACTGTGGCGGCTCGTCCTTATGGACATCGGTTGGTGCGCTACTCTCTTTGATTTGTCAATTATTTTATCACACTAATAGTGAATGATGTTGCATTATTCACTATTATTGTAATAAAAATTGGAATACAATTAGCTGAAATATGATTTTCCCTGGTAGAATAGGTAAATAAAAAAAAGGCTTTTAAATGTATGTTGCATGCATGCTTGCTGGTGTATGTTTCCCCAAGATAGAGTATATGTAAGTGTGAATGTGTTTGTATCTGTATGCATGTGTGTGGGTGAAAGTGAAGGCCAAATGGCAAGATATGTCACTTCCGCTACCCCTGATCTTATTTGCTGTCTCCTCTTTGGCCAGCGCATGCAGGCTTCACTTTGCTTCACTTTCTGTTAGTGTGTTTTCCCTGTCCCTGAAGCATGGACCAAGTACTGATTTCCTTTTCTTGGGAGTGTCCTCCCGCTACTTCCGCTCTCTGTGTCTGCCTATTTTCTTCCTCTATTTGCATCACTTTTTAAGAGTGTATGTTTTTTTAGGTTGCCTTGTTCCTGGTTTTGCTCCGGCTGTTACTTTTACTGCTTGTTTCCTCTATCTTTCCCTTTTAATCCGGTCCCCTTCTACTCTGTGGTGTAGCATATCAACACTACCAGACCATAGATTGTTAGTGTCACTTTTAACAATGATTTCAAAATACATTAATGACTTTGTGCTATTGCTAATAAGTAATCACTCATTTAGTTTATAACAAAGTGCTTTTTTGGTACGTGTTTCATGATTTATAGTATGTCTTGGGCATGATTCAAATGTTTTATGCAAAAACAGGGTGTGTTTTAAAGTGGTTTATGTTTGCATGATTACGGGTTGGATAGAATTTTCTAGCATGAAAATAACGTTATATTGTAAAGCACTTTTTTCTTGTTTGGCCATTCCTATTGTGCTTCTTCCAATACCTTAATGTGTACATTGTAACTAAGATTACCATACCACACTATACAATGACAGACCAGGCCATACCGCCCCATACAATGACGTACCATACGATAAAATGACCAGTCATACCGTAACATAACATACTATGCAATGACATACTATACAATGACAAGCCAGAACATACAAAGACAGGCCATTCCATACCATACAAAGACTGTATATACCAATGTCAGACATAGCATAACCTACTGCACAGTGACAAGCCATACCATACTATACAATGACAGATCAACCATATCATACCATGCTATACAATGACTGCCATAGCATACCATACTAATAGCAGACCATACCATACTATATAATGACAGGCTATTCTATACCATACTGTTCAACGGCAGACCTTACCATACTGTACAGTAACAGGCCATACTATACTATATAGTGCCAAGCCATACTATACAATAACATACCATACTAAACAATGACCGTAGATAACCTACTATACAATGACAGGCCATATCATACCAAACTGTACAGTGGCAGGCCATACCATACCGTATAATGATGGGCATTACCATACTATACAATGACTGGCCATACCATACTGTATAATGAGAGGCCATACCATACGCGTCATGCCATGCAATGGCTGGCCATACCATACAATGACAGACCATACCATACAATGGCAGGCCATACCATGCAAAAGTTAACATACAATCATAATATATATTAAGATATAATAACCCTTTTGTACAAAAGTTAGACAATATTGCAAAAAACATTGACTAGTATAAAGATCTCGCGTAGGCAAGACCTAATGACTTTGCCAGTGCTTGTATCTATTGGCGCTTCGTTCTGATCATATGTGTAATAGGGTAGGTGTTGTAGTATCTTTTGGTTCCCAACATAGCACCTCCTGAAGAGCATGATATACTCCCTCTCCAATGTATCTACTCCTAAGACATATCCAGGTAGTATGAAGGAAGTCTCTGTGTTGGTCTCTGCATTGCAGGCACTCTGGGCACTCGATCCATCCAAAGTGTCCCATTTTCTGTAAAGTAAAAAAAAAAAAAAAGTGTGGTACATATATTTAAAGTAAATAGCCCGGAATTGGGCAGCTACAGCTGCTCTTCCCTGATCCATCCACCCCTCTTGCCATTCCTGCTCCATGAGTGACCCCACAAATCTTTTCCAAGCCTGTCTAAGTGTATGGAATGTGTCAGAGGTGTTGTAGACGTTTTCCGCAATTGACCTAAAATATGCATTAATACATTAAGAATAATTGTTCTGCGTTTGAATTGACATATGCGTATTAACATAGCAATAGAAACAAAATCATTATTTTGTGGGGGGGTTTTCTGGCTTAGGTTAACTAGGCCTCAACTCCATATTTGTTAAAACGGCTGCTCAATCATGGCATTCATTCTGTGTCTATAGTTCTCGCTCACCCCTTGTTGCAGCAAGATGTGCACTGTTTATTTTGAATGACAAATTGTTCTCAAAGAACTCTTTGGAGGAAGCCTTTTGCTACGTTCCAAGGCTCTTCCTGCTAAGACACTATTGCATTCATTCACAATTGTTTCCTGTTATTTATATAACTACTTTGTTCTGACACCCCCAGATGACATTGGGTCAGAAGGGGTGAGTTATTCATGTAGTGGGTTAGTGTTAAGATAGTAGGGTTATGTGTCGTTTATAAAATAAAAAATAAAAATCTGAAATAATTTGTTGTGAACTGCTCACACTTTGCGCGCTTTGCAGCTTTTGTGATTTCCTATGCTGAAAATGACAATCTAAGCCCTTGAATTTGGGGGTTGGGCAATGACTTCCGGATCCCCTAGGGATTCTGCCCGAATTTCTATTGACTTGCTGTATATTTGAGACTTAGTCTTTTTACCTGATTTTTGCTCATTATTGCAGTTTTGTAACTAAGAGCTTTTATGGCAATTGACTTAAATGATTTTTGGTTGATTCAATACTGCATTTTTCCAATTTCTGTATTGCACTTTAAAATTGTAATAAAACCTTCATGGTTTTCGCTAAATTTCTTATCTTGAACTCCCTATTTGAGTCACTCCTTTACTAATGACTTTATTTTTTTAAATGCTGTTTGAATCTTGTCTCTAGGGGCACATTACAGCATCACTCGGCACCACCACAGCATCACTCAGCACCACCACAGCATCACTCAGCACCACCACAGCATCACTCAGCACCACCACAGCATTACTCAGCACCACCACAGCACCACCACCTCACCACTCAGCACCACCACAGCATCACTCAGCACCACCACACCACCACTCAGCACCACCACAGCATCACTCAGCACAGCACCACCACAGCATCACTCAGCACCACCACAGCACCACTCAGCACCACCACAGCACCACCACAGCACCACCACAGCATCACTCAGCCCCACTCGGCACCACCACAGCCCCACTCGGCACCACCACAGCCCCACTCGGCACCACCACAGCCCCACTCGGCACCACCACAGCATCACTCGGCACCACCACAGCATCACTAAGCACCACAACAACATCACTAAGCACCACCACAACACCACTCGGCACCACAACAGCATCACTCGGCACCACAGCATCACTCTGCACCACCACAGCATCACTCTGCACCACCACAGCATCACTCTGCACCACCACAGCATCACTCTGCACCACCACAGCATCACTCTGCACCACCACAGCATCACTCTGCAGCACCACAGCATCACTCTGCACCACCACAGCATCACTCTGCATCACCACAGCATCACTCTGCACCACCACAGCATCACTCTGCACCACCACAGCATCACTCTGCACCACCACAGCATCACTCTGCACCACCACAGCATCACTCTGCACCACCACAGCATCACTCTGCACCACCACAGCATCACTCTGCACCACCACAGCATCACTCTGCACCACCACAGCACCACTCTGCACCACCACAGCGCCACCACAGCCCACCACAGCACCACCACAGCACCACCACAGCACTACCACAGCACCACCACAGCACCACCACAGCATCACTCAGCACCACCACAGCATCACTCAGCACCACCACAGCATCACTCAGCACCACCACAGCACCACCACAGCATCACCACAGCATCACCACAGCACCACCACAGCACCACCACAGCACCACCACTCGGCACCACAACACCACCACTCAGCACCACCACACCACCACTCAGCACCACCACAGCACCACTCAGCACCACCACAGCATCACTCAGCACCACCACAGCATCACTCAGCACCACCACAGCATCACTAAGCACCACCTCAACACCACTCAGCACCACCACAGCATCACTAAGCACCACCTCAACATCACTCAACACCACCTCAGCATCACTAAGCACCACCTCAACATTAGAATAGGCAGGAAGGAGGTCGCGCGCACCGCGACTCAAGATGGCCGCCTGACGTCGTGGCTCCGCGGCTCGCCGGAATCAAACAACAATTAGGAGCGGATGCAGAGCTCCTTACATGCTCACAATGCCATATTCTTAAACCGGAATATAGGCGCTTCTGGATACAGCGTTTGGTTTATTTGAACTCAGGACACAAGTGGGGAAATTATGCAGTGAACTTTCTTTCTCAGGTAACGGCCGCCATTTTGTATGTTGCCTGCTGATTTCCTCTCACTCTTCACCTCACGCATACTTCAGTGAGTCCTGCTTTGCTACAAATGGCTACAAATGGCTCATTTTTGGCGCTCACCATTCCACCCTGCTACTTTTAAGATAGAAATAATTATTTTCAATACTGACTGGAAATACAGGAGCACCTTTTACCCATTTTTACCCTTTTTACTACATATCTCCTGTGTATTCCTGCATATTCCTACGTCCTTGATTTTCTACACTATCAGGAGCAGCGGCTTACGCCCACTATGTCTTTCTTTTGATTTGTTAGGCCTGCCTGAGGGAATTTCTTGCTTGGAGTGAGCTGGGTATTGCAGACGACTTCCTTTGACTTGACTTCCAGTAGACCTCTTGTGGCGCACTTTCCTGCCTACTTGGTTGGTAGTTGGTCCCTCCTGCTGGTATCCTGCACCTTTTCACGTTGCGGAGGAGTATTTATACTGGTGTTTAAGTGTACTTTACTATGGTCAGCATCTCATGGATAGGAGCAAACGTGCACCACGTCACACTAAAAATTTGAAAGGGATTACTGTTAATTCTCCTGGAACAGGCTGCACTGTTTTTAACAGATTCTCCTGCTTATCTGAGGATTCGTCACGCAGTGATTGCTCTTCCACTGCAGAATCATCCGTAACGATGGCCTCCAAAGTACCGCTACCTTCTACCTCCGGCAAAAGGCTTAAGCAGGACCCTCCTTCTCCCCTAAGTCAACCTCGCCGGTTTCTTTAGACATGGTGCTTGAGGAGATTCGTGCTATCCGACCGCTTGTGGAAGAAACTAATGCCCGTCTTCAATCAATGGACTCTAAGTGGGCTTCTATGGACTCCCGGGTGGCTGTGATGGAACAACAACTTACCCTCATACAAGATGCACCTTCAAAGATTTCCTCTTGGAAAAGGAGGTCTCGCAACTTCGGAAGGCCACTGAAGATTTGGAAAATAGAAACCGTCAGTAACAATCTTCGCGTATATGGTCTTCCTGAGGGTCTTGAAGGTGATGACCCTGTCGCTTTCTTCACGTCTTTTCTCCCGCAGCTTCTGGGGCTCTCGTGTACGACCAAACTGAACCTACAACGCGCACATAGACTGGGTCCTCGTCTTTCCTCCTCATCTGCGCCAACCAAACCTCGTGGAATGATCATTCTCTTTCTACAGTTTACTGACCTTCTGCTGGTTCTCAATGCCGCTAAAGCTAAAAAGGGTATCTCCTGGCAGGGCTCCAAGGTTTATATCTCTCAAGATCTCTCATCAGCTACAGCCAAGCGACGCAAAGAGTTTTTGGACCTTCGTCCACCTCTCCGTTCTTTGGGTGCTAGATATGGCCTGTTCCATCCCTGCATTTTCAAGGTCACTTTTCTGAACAGAACCTCCACCTTCGAAGATCCTGCTGACCTCAGAAGATTTATTCAAACTCATTCTCACACCTCAATGGAGACAACTCCTTCTTCTTCTGGATTGTGAATGCTGTGCTCCTGCTTTTGTATCTTTATATAATTGTTATGGTTAAAATTTTAACGTCATTTTGTTTATATCTGCTTTCTGTTTTGAGTTTTGTATGACTCATTTCCTTTACAGGTTCGTTGATGTTTAATTCGCTCCTAGGCATACTTCCGCTCCTGATCTTTTGTAGTTTTTGCTGTTTCTGGTATGTCGCGTTGCCCCCTCCTGTTGGGTGTGCTGTTTTTGTTGTCCGTCGCCGTCTCCTCCTTCTTTGTTCCCCGTAAGGTACATATTACAGTCGTCTTTTTGACATGTACTGTCTCTTCTTGTTTCTATTTTTTCTTCCCCTTCCTTTTCTTCCCTCTCCCATATGCTTACCTTCTCTTTCCTGGATACTCTCCCCTTTCCTCGCATTGCTGGGTCCGCCCTTGCTAAACCCGTACCATCTTTCCCCTTCTTTCCTACTATCTCTTACTCTTTATCATTATTGATGCATATAAAGTTTTCTATGTAAGTTTGATAGTTTTACATTCAAGGTTATTACATGGAATGTGAAAGGTTTTATTAATCCGATTAAGAGACAGAGAATACTTCACACCTGACCTCATACAATCCAGATCTCGTTCTTTTACAAGAAACGCATCTTTCAGAATGAGGCGTTAAAACTAAAGAGAGGTTGGGTGGGTTCGGTTTTGGTATCCCCTCCTCTAACAAGAAAAACGGTGTAATTATTTTATGCCACAAGAGACTGAACTGCAAAGTTGTTTCGCAAGAAAATGATACTGAAGGCAGATGGGTGCTGGCTAAACTATTAATTAATAATATCTCTCTGACTATATTTAATGTATATGGACCTACACACCCTGATTGTTTCTTTTGGCCCTTGATTACCCAGAAATGTATTCAATTTAAAGATGATTTTTTTATTTTAGGAGGAGATTGCAACCAGGTCGCTGACCCCTTTCTTGACCGCCAATCACAAACACGTTTTGTTCCCAATAAAACACACAAACACTTTCTTGATACCATTTCTCAGGCTCACTTGGTAGATGCATGGAGGCTTACTCATCCTGATTCTCTTGATTTTTCTTTTTTTCTCCTCCTCATAATTCTCTCTCTCGTCTTGACTATCTTTTTCTATCTAATTCTCTTTCTCAAAATTTACTTTCTTCCTCTATTGAACCTATTGTTATTTCAGATCACGCTCTAATCGTGATAGATCTTGATTTACTTCCCTCTCACCCTAGCTCTTCCCGCTGGCGCTTTAATAACTCTCTTCTACTTGATCCTACTTTTCTCCTCCTCTTTTACGGATTTTGCCGAGGAATTTTTTGACTTAAATAGTGCACCTAATATTCCACCACACATATTATGGGACTCATTTAAAGCCACAGCACGAGGATTCATCATAGATTTTGTCTCCAGGAAGAAGAAATTTTTTCTCCAACAACGTAAAGCTGCCCTGGCAAACATTAAATCATTAGAACATCAATTTTATACTTCATCAGCGGATTCTGCTTTGCCGGCTCTTATTCGTGCCAAACTGGCCTTTAATAAATCCACAACTGATAATGCTTCCTCAATATTGCTGCGCAGTAGTGCTAGGTATTATGGAGGTCGTAATAAGATGGGTAAACTTTTAGCGAACTACCTGAAGTCCCGTAAAGAACGTACTCTGATTGATGTGGTCTATTCCTCAGATGGCTCTCCTGTTCACAAAAATGAGGACATTTTGAAGGAATTTACGCTTTTTTATAAAGATCTTTATACACCTGATTCACCTCCTTCTTCTTCTTCCCTTATCCAGTCTTATTTGGACGCGCTTCCATCTCCGCCTAATGATCACCTTAATCTTTCTGATTTGGAGTCAGATCTATCCCTTAAGGAATTATCCCATGCTTTATCCACTTTAAAGAAAGGTAAATCTCCTGGTCCTGATGGTTTTTCAGTTGAATTTTATCTGCACTTTTCTAATCTATTACTTCCTAGACTTTTGCATCTTTTTCACTCTTTTCTTCTTTCTGATGGGTCATTGGGTACTTTTCAGGAGGCCACAATTTGTCTCATACATAAGGAGGGACGGGACCCTAAATTTTGTAAAAATTACCGTCCAATTTCCTTACTTAATGTGGATTATAAACTATTTGCCAAATCACTTGCTTTACGTCTGGATCCCCTTATGCCTCATTTGGTGGTAAAAGAACAATGTGGCTTTGTTAAAGGCAGATTAACTTCAGATAACTCTCGTCTCCTCCTGAATGTTCTCAACAAAATTCCTTCTCTTTCCTCTTCCTTGGCGGCCATCTCTGTTGATGCTGAAAAAGCATTTGATAGGGTTGACTGGTCATTTCTACTTGCCGCTCTGAAATGGCATGGATTCGGTCCTAAGGTAATCTCGCTTATCTCTTTATTATATTCTGCTCCTAGAGCCTCCGTATTAGTTAATGGATGCATTTCTTCCTATTTCCTCTTCGACGTGGTGTCCGTCAGGGCTGTCCTCTCTCCCCTCTTCTTTTTATTTTGGCTCTCGAACCTTTTTATCCTCAATTCGCAATAATACTTCAATTTCTGGTTTTTCCTATGGCGATCATAATTTAAAACTTTCCGCATATGCCGATGATATTCTTCTTTTTATTTCCAATCCTCAGTCTTCTATTCCTTCTCTATTAGATGAATTCAATTCCTTTTCCCTCGTTTCTGGTTATAAAATCAATTCTGATAAAACAGAAATTTTACCCCTTACAAAATTTTGTCTTCCGCACTCCTTTTCTTCTACGGGGTTTGCTTGGTCCCCCGCCAAAATTAAATATTTAGGCATGTGGTTCTCGAATTCCATCTCCTCCTCTGTTAAGTTAAATATGTCCGCGGTTATCTCTCGGATCGACAAATTACTTTCCTCTTGGAACCCTCTTTTTCTTTCTTGGTGGGGTCGGTTGGACTCCATTAAGATGATGATAACCCCTATCTTGATATATACCCTTTCCATGCTTCCAGTCCATATTCCTGTCTGTTATTTCAAAAAATTGATTCTCTTCTATCTCGCTCCTTTGGAGGGGAAGAAGTCCAGGATCTCCCTATCCTCCCTTCGTAAGCCAAAACTTATTGGGGGAGTCAACTTCCCTGACTTTCGTATATATCACAAAGCTTTTGCCTCACGTCAGGCTGCAAATGGCTCTTAGCTGATCAGTCTGCTTATACCCCTTTGTGGTATACTATTGAACGCACCCTTGTTTCCCCTTCTCATTTAGCGAGGTTTTGGCCTTTTCTGTCAAGACCCCCTTTATCTCTTTTCCTCTATTTAAACATACTTGCTCCATTCTAAAACCCTTATTTCATACAAAATCCTCCTCTAGGGAAGCCTCTTTAGACTCTCCAATATGGTACAATTCTCTAATTACAATTAATGGTAGACCCATTTTTGGAGGTCCCGGAGGCATAGGGGAATAGTCTGGGTTAAAGATCTATTTGACGGTTCTGTTCCATGTCCATTCCCTCATTTTCAACTCACTTTTCACTGTCCCCTGTTCCTTTTTTCAGAGATTTTCCACTCTTATGGCGATTTATTCTTGAGTCCTTTTACTCTCTTCCATCTATCCCCCTCCTTTGGATCAGAACCTCTTACACAAAATTCTTCTTATCTCTCCTAAAGCTTCTCTTATTTATAAATGTTTTCTGTCTCCTAAACTTGATCGCCCTAAGACTAAGGTGGAACTCGCGTGGGAGTCTGACCTCACATGTGATTGGACTACTATTTTTTGGGATAAACTTTGGACCCGTTCCCTCAAAATCTCTCGCTCTGCTTCCCTTACTCAATCTATGTTTTTTCTCTACCATAGACTTTATTTTACTCCTGTCTCTATTGCTCGTTTTTCTCACTCTAATGATACTAATTGTTGGTCCTGTGGGTCTTCTAATGCTGACCTCATACATCTTCTTTTTCTGTGCCCTTCTGTTTCTATCTTTTGGGGGAAAGTATGGTCCTATATTTCTCGCATGTTTAATGTTCTTATTCCTTATTCTTTTCCTCTCTCCTTTTGCTGGCAGCCTATTTCAATCTTTAGACCTTCCTCTTCTATGCATGGACTCTTTGACCTTATGATAGCCCTTGCTTTCCCACACATAACCCTTAATTGGAAAACATTCTCAAAACTTTCAATTCAACATTGGTGGAACAGTTTATGTCATTTTCATCGCTTAGATATTGCTTTTGCCTCCACATATAAACCATTGATAGATAGAGAACTTTTTGGACCCCACTCACTACCTATTTAGATAGGTTGGCATTGGCAGACAACTCCCGCTTGACTGCAGACAATTTTAAGCCTCCTTAAATATTTCAATATCTCTGCTCTCTTATCTCTAACTCAATATCTTGGTTATCTTTTACTTCCAGATGATGATTGATTATTGCTTGTATTTTTTAGATAAATATGCAATTCTATATTCCTTTTAATATTGTAAGAGATCCCTCCCCCCCTTTTCTCCCTTTCCTTCCCTTTCCCTTCCCTTCATTTCCATTATAATTTTAAACAGCTTTCTACCTTGAATTGCCGTTAGCCATTTTTTATGTTATGTAATGGTTTGAAATTCTTTTCTGTCTTGCTGACCTTTGTTGTACTTTTACCATTTAAATAAAGCTTCTCAAACACAAAAAAAAAAAAAAATGTAACTTAAAAAAAAAAAAAAAATTCATCCATCAAAAAAAAAAAAAAAAAAGAATAGGCAGGAAGAAGTTGCCAACATTGCAACGACAAAATAAACGACAAGACCTTTCTTATGTTCTTTTTTAATTGGGTCATTCAGTTGTACATAATGTCGTCTTAGTTATATATATATATAAAGTAACAAAAATGCTTAAGTCTTTTTTATTATAACTTTTCAACATGCTGCACAGCAGCCACAATGCTCTTAAAAACATTGGCAAAACCAATAGCTCTGCCTAAACACTTATAAGGCCCCAAAGGCGAGACCTATTGGCTAATAGGTCTCGCCTTTGGGACCGTATATGTGTTTAACCAGGTGTCAGTTATGCAGCACAATTGTTGCATGGCTAAACACTTATAAGGTCCCAAAGGCGAGACCTATTGGCTATGCCAATGCTTGTTGCTTTTGTCAGGTGTTGTTTGGCTAAGAAGGCTGAGGGGGACAACATTAGCGACGTCGGCCTGGCTACTGTCCAGCTGCCTGGTCACTAGGGAGCCCTTCTTTACCACATAAATTAATGCAGACTCCGCCAATTAAACTGCTGAATAGCCTCTTCTTGGTACATCTAAGATCCAACATGGAGCTCTCCGGCTCTATTCCAATATCATCCCTCCACACCCACGCCTCTCACAAACCGTCAAATCCAATCCCTCACATCTGCTATTAAGGATAATTTCGTTTTTAGGTCTCGGCCTGCACCAGCGCTTCGCTGGTCTGGCCGAGAGTTTTAGTAAGCGGGTTTTGGAAGTGCAAACCCACTGGCTTTCGGCTGGCGACCAGCTTGAGTTCACGATGGCGTGCACGGGCAGCTGCCATCTGGGTTTCCTATCTCTTCCTCATTTCCTCGTCATGGCTCATTAACTCTCTGGACTCTGATGTTTCAATCGCAGCAGCAGCTCACATTACCAACTGAGGGCCCTGGACTACAGTCACATGAAAAACAACAGCGATTAGCATTGAAATGCAAGCTTTTTTTTGTCTTGTTAGAAATATTGCTTCGGTGGGTTGATTTCACCTTATATCACTATTTGTTTTATATTGGGAGTCACAGCCTAATTACCATTATTTTTGTCTCTCACTGTTTTTTTATTTTTTTATATTTATTTGCACAAAGCTATATTTAAGGTTACTTTTTCCGCGTCACTTCTTCACTCTATTTAAACTCCACACCCCCCACTCTTATTGTCTCTCTCCATCTCTCTCTCTCTCCCCTCTCTAATTCTCTCTCTACTTAATTAACTTTCCCCTCTCTATCTTTTTTAGCCTTTCATTCTCTCTCACCCCTTTATCTGTTTCTCTTTCAAACTCCTTCATTCACTCTCTCTCCCCTTCTTTCTCTCTCTCTATCCCGCTCCACTCTTTATTCTATGTACACCCTTTCTCTCTCACCACCCTCTCTAATTGGGCATTATATCTTCACTCTATCTCTCACTCGGCAACACCACAGCATCACTCAGCGCAACCACAGCATCAATCAGAGCCAGCACAGCATCACAGAGCCAGCACAGCATCACTTAGCACCAACACAACTTCTCTCGACGCCATCACAGCATCACTCAACGCCATCACAGCATCACTCAGTGCAACCACAGCATCACTCAGCGCAACCACAGCATCACTCAGCGCAACCACAGCATCACTCAGCGCAACCACAGCATCACTCAGCGCAACCACAGCATCACTCAGCGCAACCACAGCATCACTCAGCGCAACCACAGCATCACTCAGCGCAACCACAGCATCACTCAGCGCAACCACAGCATCACTCAGCGCAACCACAGCATCACTCAGCGCAACCACAGCATCGCTCGGGGCCGCCACAGCATCGCTCGGGGCCGCCACAGCATCGCTCGGGGCCGCCACAGCATCGCTCGGGGCCGCCACAGCATCGCTCGGGGCCGCCACAGCATCGCTCGGGGCCGCCACAGCATCGCTCGGGGCCGCCACAGCATCGCTCGGGGCCGCCACAGCATCACTCAGCGCCAAGACAATATCACTCAGCACCACCACAGCATCACTCAGCGCCAAGACAATATCACTCAGCACCACCACAGCATCACTCAGCGCCAAGACAATATCACTCAGCACCACCACAGCATCACTCAGCGCCAAGACAATATCACTCCGCACCACCACAGCATCACTCAGCACCACCACAGCATCACTCAGCACCACCACAGCATCACTCAGCACCACCACAGCATCACTCAGCACCACAGCAGTATCACTCAGCACCACAGCAGTATCACTCAGCAAGACCTGAGTATCATTCAGCATCACCTCAGCATCGTCTCCGCAACAGTCACCACCACCACCACTACCACCTCAGCCTGCTCTCGGAATCTGGCATCTGGTAATTCTCCCCTAGCGTCTGGCCGCTGCTAGTGTTATAATACAGGTACTAGTTCCCAACCTTCACCCTCCGATTGTTTATGCCCCCTCAAAAAAAAAGCTTTAACAAACAACCATTGCAATAGGCAGAAACAAGTTGCCAGCATTGCAAAAACAAAAGAAAACTGAGGACATTTTTTATTGTAAATACTTTTTTTAATATGGTCGTTCAGTTTTACATAATGCTTTCTTGGTCATATATAAAGTAACAAAAATGCTTCTGACACTTTTTTATTATAACTTTTTAGCATGCCGCACAGCAGCCACACTTCTCTACAGCACAGCTTGAAGACATTGGCAAAGTCAATAGCTCTGGCTAAACACTTATAAGGCCCCAAAGGCGAGACCTATTGGCTATGCCAATGCTTGTGGTATATTGCTGGGTGGCTCCGGGTTTGCCATTTGGTAAAGCTCCATAATAAAATGTGCCTCCTCCACCATACTCTATACCGCTTTTCTCGGCCATGCGTGGATAAAAGGCTGAGCTGCACATGACCAACATTTTAAAAGTGTTATCTTTCAGTTGCACAATATCTGGAGAACGTGCAACAAGCGTGCTGAACTACCTTACCAGCATAAAACATGCTTGGAGGGAAAGCACACACTTATTGAATAGCATAAAGACCCAGTGTTTCAAATTGCTCATTCCACTGTCATTGTGTGGCCGTTTTGGTTGTAGTTATTTTTAGAGGTGAACTGACAAGATGAGGATTACATCAAGGAAGAGAGCCAGGAGCATAATGTAATTTCTATGAATAACGGCAAGCTGTAGAACTTGTAAAGGGCTGTTCCTGTTCCGAATTGCAACAGAAATCAAAGTTGATGATTCAGTCCAAAATGCCTTATCTTGTGAGCACAGCTGACATATCTGAGATAATGTAACACATCGCAGCCAGCCGTAAAGCGTTTTTAACGGGATCTCACCCTAGCATGAAGGTATTAGCATGGGACCTAAATGTAAGCAATGTGGTGTTACGGTCAGAGCTGCCGACTTTCATAAGGGGGAACGAGGTTCGAGTCTCGGCACCAGCTCAACATCTTGTGATTCTGCAAATCGCTTAATCTCGCCATGGTAGGACCTATAAATATAAAATTAATGTGACCTTGTGGGAGAAGTACGGGGCAAGCGACAGGGGGAGGAGAGTAATTGGTTTCTGAAGCACATTGCTAGAATGGTAATGGAGGGGAAAGAGGGCGGGGGAATGGGAGAGGAGTAGAAGAAAAAGTACCTGCATCGCAGAGGATGTCCACTAATCAAGTGGAAGGAATCTATACTTGGTTGAAGGTGCTCCGCTAGGAACGGAAGTGACGTATCTAGTGCGTGAACCAATTTGGAGGCTGCAAAGAAGAGCGACACTGGAGTCAACCTGTGGTAAGCAGCAGGCGGGATCAAAGTCCTCTATTCAATACAGCATGTCTCGAAGACAGCATATGCATGCTGCCTAGGCTCGACCTAATGAAACATGACCGCCTTGTACACCACAGTTCCAAATTTGTCTGACTGTCTAGGCAGACAAAACTGGATATCTGCTGGGAAGGTAGTCTTTATGGGCTGATCCGGAAGGCAGGATGTAACCTTTGTTTTTGGTCAGAGATGAAGTACGGCAATAGAGAGCCTATCTAGGAAGGTAAACTTGTTCAAATCTGTAATTACTGGAAAGCGGAAGAGGAAATGGTAAAGCAATCTGGCTGAGAAGTGCTAATACTGTATGTTGAAAGTATTGCAGCTGGGTTAAGATGTGCTAGTACTAATTTAGTGCTGATATGATGTTTGGGTTGCCACCTCATCCCATATCATCAGGACACCATGTTTCGAATCTTTACTTGTAATTTGACAACCTAATATGTTTTTGATGTTCTAGCCTGGGCTCTATTGAACCCACAGGGCTAAGGCTCCTAATAATTATGGTTTATAACATAAAAACCTAGGATTGGAAACTTGGTGTCCTTACCAACAGTACTTTTATAGAGTGGGATCCATCTTGATTACGGATCCGGAAGCTATTCTTGATCTGGATCTGGAATATGGCATTCGTGCCAGCCCCAGTGAATCTTTTAATTTGCATAGTGTGCTGGCACCAGGACATAGCAGCGGTGCCATCGCGCATTGGCTGTGTGCCTTCGAGGGGTGTGCACATGCCTTATCTAAACGGATGATTAGCTATTTTTGCCAGTTGTATACTGGCTCAGAGCAGTAGGAACTCAACCTGAACACAGATGGAGTCTAACTCCTTGCCCATCTGGGTAAGTAAGATACACTCTGCAAGCAGTTCATCTAAAGCAGTGCCTAACCTCCTCAGCTATCTTAAAATACAGTGTTTTTGACCTTTCCCATTACATTTTCCCACGTTGCTAATTTCTTTGGCATAGAGTTTGTCAAAATAATGAATTGGCACCCTGTTGTTGGCTCCAGTCTTCATGACGCCGCATTTCATGACTCTGCCCCTTACCACCACACACAATTTATGGGATCACAGAGTAACCTTTTTCCACTTCTAGTACTGCCTGGTGGCAAGTAACAAGTTGGCAACCCTACCTGATGGGCCCCTGAAGTGCATGTTTTTAGGGAAGCCTGGTACAGGTTCTCTGTCCTGTTACCACTATCCCCCATCCACACAATGAGTTCCTTCTGTAAAGTGTTGCTATTACCAGGCATAAATGCTGAACTCTAGTTTCATGCATTTGTTTTTGTCTTCGGTTGAACAGCTCTGACTGCGTAATTTAACAGTGCATGAGTGCAACCCTATCTGGTGGCATAGCATGTCCCAGCGACCATGTGGTGGGAGGAACAGACCGTATATGATTACAGATTTTGTTTCTGCTACTGCACTCTGATCTTATCAGTTTGCCTCGTTTATGTTGCATGAGCAGTGGCAGCTAGAATCTCATTGTACTGTTCTTTCACCACTCACTTTAAAGCAGTTTCTAACCAACAGCATCATAAGAAAGGCAAATCGCATTTGAAACTAACAGAGTGGGCTGGAATATTATCAGGATGTGGGAAACGAAGCTGTATACACTGAACTAACTACTTTAGGGCAAAGCACTGGCAGGGCTGGTCTGGGAACCAACATTTGCCCCGATATTGTGCAGTACTAGCCTTTTAATACATGAATTGAACATCCCCCCCCTCCTCTCCTGGAGTGTTCGTGGTAGGGATTCTTCCTCAATCACGTGGCATTAAAATGCACTTCAGGGTTTGCCCTCCACTGCAGCAAAACTGAACCATATTGTGACCGTGTTCTCCACCATGGACGTTAAAAAAAAAAAAAAAATCGTTTCGCTACAATAAAGACTAGTCACTTTAGTAAAAAGTATTAAGCTCGGCTACAATTATTTTCTAAAAACTCAGTCTCAAAAGAAATTAGTAACCAGGACAGATGTGTTAGTAAATCTGTTCTGGCTTAATTACTCCATCACAAATAGTCTTCCTTGTAGAATACCTTACTTGGTTATGGTACTTGCTATCGAGATCTTTGTGTCGGCATGTTCCAGGCAGTAAGCTCACATTGGTGGTTATTACTCTTGCGAGTGATCTGTGTGCAGCCTAGTCCTGTGAGTTCCTGCGCTTGCTGCAAAGCATAGCGTCTAACATTTAGGAAACCGCTATGTATTTCATATACATAGCTGGGTATGTTATTGCTTTTGTTTCAGAGAGCCTTGTATTACTTGTAGGTCACAAGTTTCATTGAGTCTTTGTAGTATGCGATAACGATGTTAAAAATGGCATGCATACTCCAAGGCATAAGTTTGGAACCTTGCTGTTTTTCTCAATAATTCATTGTGCTAAGGTTGCTAGAAAGAGTTCTGTTGCGTATTAGCTCACCTTAATAGTACATGCTATATAAATGGTCATTAGTGAAACTACTCGTATTGACAACTACACCTGACAGTGTACATATCTCTTACATGTACGGTTTGGAAAAGTCCCAAACCTGCTTTCAAATCCTAGTTCATCACTTAAGCACTTGTGACGTAACAAGATGGCTGTGTGTTTGTTTCCTCTATGGTATTACCATCAAGATTCTAAGCTCCAGCTAGGATGAAACTTGAACAAAAGGAGTTCTAAGGGAGTTCTAAGTCCACGCGGAATTGGCTATAAGACTCCGCCCTCACTTCCTGTCGGTTGCTCTTCTGAACCCAAATTACGGAGGGTGCTTAATATGTACCATTGGAGACAAATGGAACTGGGGGAAAAGCACATTTCATTGGTGCCAACCTGGAATTCAGCTGGATCTTCCTCATTTTCCGGCTCTGCATCCATCATTGGACTGGCAAGACTAAGCATGTTCTGCAATGCCCACACACACCTGCAACATGTTTGGTACGTCCTCTCAGGTTAGACCATGCTTCTCCAATGTGTAGCTCATCAGCTAGTGGTAGGTCCCCCGCCTTCCTTTAAGTAGCTATCCTGCACGTAGCCCAGGCTACTAAATTAGATGCTGTTGCTTTGTTGAGTTAAAGTGTGTACACCAAAATTTAAAAGCGTATCTTAAAGACAAAAATGTGTATTTTCAGAACTCATAAGCTGGGGAAAATGGTTGAATTTCCAAAATATATTTACAGCTTTTATTTGAGTGATAGTCAAGTTCAAGTTTATTAATGTTTAGTCACTTGTCTTTAAAACATAAAAGCATTTTATAATTATATTAAAATGTAAAAAAAAAAAATATTTAAAAATTAGCCCCCTCCCAATCACCACCGCCTCAATCCTTCTAGGACTCAATCTACTTGTCATACCCCTGTACACATACACTTGAGAGCACAACGTCAGTACAAATCCCTTCTTCCTTAGGCCCCTAGACTCTAGAATATCTGGCTAAATAGTCTTCAATCGAGGCTCCTTACATCACTAATCCAAGCATATTTTAGAACATTTGCCAAAGCCCACGCAACATCTAAAAAATCCATGATCAACAAAACTGCAAGTTCATTATCGCAATGTATTATATCATATTTTATAAAAAGCGGTTTTAGAATCGGGCGACGAATCCTATAAAAGTGACGACTATCAATTACACAATGAACATAAAAATTTTGGAACCTCAAACCACGTGTGCAGTTATTCTCTGCATCAAGAAAGGCGTTACATTTCTGAAGCCCTTAAATACCGGACATTCATAGCTACTCGTAATTGTAATAATAATAATGAGCATAAGTGGTGATATGTACAGGAACACCCTCTTATTTTCCAAAGATACCGCATGTAATTTGCTGAGGGTTTGTTCTCTACATAGTCTATATCAGCCAATCTTGACTCCCTAGCCAAACTTTGAGTGATAAATCTTGCAGCTTTGGGTGTACTTATTACTTATATTATTACCTTGCTGCCAGGGGCGCTGCAGCCACTTGGAACCATTCCAAATTCGCAAAGCTTTGTTTCTTTTTTCTTCAATTCTGCTGGCAATCATGCCTGATGGAGGTGATTACTGCTGGTAATCTTGCATATGGTTGCCAATAATGTAATCTTGTCTGATGTGTTCACTATTACAGCACTTATAACATTAGTTGTTAGGGGTTATTTTCAGTAAACATAAGCAGCTGTTATTAAGGAAAAGGTGGGGAACCCTGGCCACTGAGAAAATCCTTATTCAGGATGAATCGATGAGTACATATTTTCAAGTTGTCCTAAGGCTAATACGAATTTTCTTTCAGACTGGATTTCCTTTGTATTTGCAATTTGAAATTTTGCTTTTTTTTTCCCTCGTTATAAGTTCGGCATTTAGCTTGCTGAATACCTAGGTAAAAATAACAAGCACTGGCAAAGCTAATACATCTCGACTATGTGAGATCTGTTGGCTTTGTCAATGTCTCTTAGCCATGTTGCACACAGCGTGGCTGCTGTGCAGCATGGCTGAAAGTAAGGGGAGGAAACCACTAAGACGCAGCCAGCGCTGACCACGTGATGGTGTTTTTTTTTTTTTTTTTTTTGTGTCATGGGAGGGGGACGGGGCAAGCAAAAATGTATGAGGGAAAGGGTAAGCAGCGACTGGGCAAACAACAAAGCGGAGGGGGCTGAAGGAACCTGACCAGCAACAAAGTGGGAGGAGATGGGAAGGAGACTGGGCAAGCAACTAAACCAGGGGAACTGGGCAAGCAACAAAGCGGGACGGACTGGCAAAAAACAATGCGGGAAGGACAGGGCAAGTAACCAGGCTGGTGGGAAGGGACAAGCAACAACATGGGAGAAGGCAGGTGTAAGTAAAAGAAACCAGCATTGGCATAGCCTATAGATATTGCCATGCAGGACATTATCCTGGATGCTACAACATCTAGTGTTACTTCACGTACCACTGGTAAACGGCCACATTCAACCAAGGATGGGCTTCCATGCTATTTAATGAAAATATGATAAAGTCTGTTCAAATTTCAAGAAAGTGTATTTCTAAGTTAGTGTTAACAAGTGCACATGTAGCTGCAGAAGTAGAAAAAGTTCATTAGGAAACAGTCGGCCTGTATTGTGCAAGGCTTGACAGTTTACAATATGAGTGCAGCAAAGCCATACAGTGGTCATAATCTGTCACAGCTGCAGAACATCAGAAATGGGTAAATTATAAATGAAAATAAAAGTGCACAGATGTAGGTTGAAATAGTGGCATCATAAAATCATGTTTAGTCAAAGTTAGCTTGGATTGTGGCAGGGTTATGTGGTACTGAAGAGCCAGGGGCAGGTAATGAAACAATACTCAATCAGACAGGTTGCAAGTGTTGTCAGGGTGGCATAATCGGGCATGAAAAGCATCTGAAGGCTTGTCCTTTGATGGGACCCAGACAGGTTGAACCACCTAAAGTCACTATTGATGCGAACCAGAAGAATGCTATCAAAACAAATAAAGGCTGTCACCTTCTCCAAATGGGCAAAGATTGTCAACGCCTCCCTATTGCAAGGCACGATCCCCGACTGCCTAAAAGCAGCACAGGTATCCCCCATTCTAAAAAAAAAACCTAACGCACACAGCTCTGATCTGAATAACTTCCGTTCTATCTCCAACATCCCCACGCTGGCGAAACTTCTAGAAAAGTGCGTGCAATCACATCTCTGCTTACACAATGAGAAATTCCAACTGTTGGACCAACATCAATCTGGCATTCGGAGAGGTCACAGCACAGAATCTGCACTCGCATCATGGATAACATTTTAAAATTGCTAGACCAAAATGAGTCCTGCCTCCTGATTCTCCTTGACCTATCTTCTGCCTTCGACACTGTTAACCACATCAAACTACTATCCACTCTAGAACACAGAATGGGCCTATCGGGGTCGGTATTGCAATGGCTTACTTCTTTCCTCTACAACAGATCCCAAAGAGTCAAGATGAATCAATCCCTATCTCAGCCCGCTACAGAAACTATGGGGTTTCCAAAAGGGTCCGCCCTTTCACCCATACTCTTCAATTTATTCCTGGAACCATTAGCAAATGCTTTGAACTCCCAAACATTCTTTTTCATATGTATGCGGATGACACTCCACTTTATCTGAAAGTCACCTCCCCTGAAGACTTCATCTCACTCAACTCCATCCTCAAACCTGGCTCACTGATAACTACCTCATGCTCAACACCTCCAAAACAGAATTCCTTCTCATCGGTCCCCCTAATCACACTCCCAAGATCGACCTCTGGATGAAACATTTTACAGCCTTCAACTGCTCCCCCCACATTGAGTCCGCTAAATCCCTCGGAATCACACTAGACATGCACTTGAACATGCAGAATCATATCAGCAATGCAACTAAGGGAGCTAAACACCAGATGAGTATACTAACGAATCTCAAACCATTCCTTCCACAGGAAGACTTCAAAGTGGCGGTACAAGCTCTAGTATTGCCAGGGATAGACTGCCGTAGTTCCACGCTCTGTGATCTTCCCAAACATAACTTGGCCCCACTGAGGGCTTCCATTAATGCCGCAGCCAGATTGATTACTGGTACAAAAAGAAATTATCACATATCCCCAGCCCTAAAATCCCTAAACTGGCTGCCATACGAAGCAAGAATACAGCTAAAGATTGCTTGCATGACTCACAAAGCCCTTCATTTCAAGACCCCCATTTATCTGGCTCAAAAACTAGAATTATCAAGGGGGTTGCAGACCGCCACGAAGTGCAAGTTCACTGCTCCTGAAGCCACAGATTTTCCACAAAAAGAGAACGAGTAACAGAGCTTTCTCAGGCATTGCCCCGAAGATTTGGAATTCTCTTCCTCCGGAAGTCCGTCGAATCTCATCCACCACTTCTTTCAACAAGCATTGGCATAGCCAATAGGTCTCGCTTTTGGGACCTTATAAGTATTTAGTTATGCAGCACAATATCCTTGGTGCAATAACATCAACTGTTGCATGGCTAAAAACTTATAAGGTTCCAAAGGCGAGACCTATTGGCTATGCCAATGCTTGTTTTAATTGTTTGAGAGAATATTTGTGCTGGTCATGTTTATGTGTGTGTTCGTTTTTTATTTTGCCTAACGGAGTCTTTTGCAGTAATTTAAACTTCAGCGGGGGCGGCTCAGGCCCGAGGTACATCTTTTAAGAGTCTTAGCGGGATTGGATCCTGGGCCGGCCATTGTGTCAAGGATCACACGGCTCGACTTAAGTCCGCCGTACAAAAGTAGTGATAAGGAGGTGAACTCGGAGCTGACTGGCGAGATTACAGGCCCTGGAGACGGCGGTATCAGCAGCAAAGCTCCCCGCGGGTCCCAGTCACAGAGAGGGGCTGATCAGACAGCTAAGGTTCAAGAAAGGGAGGCCCATGGAATGGAATGTGAGAGCAGCGCCGAGGAGACGGAGAGCAGAGCGGTGTGTGCTGAAGAACACAAGCAGAGCAGAGTGTGCCCCCGAGCTAGACGGTTCTGAGACAGTGACCGGCATGGCACTGAGGCCTGGAAAGTAACTTCAGTAACGGAGCAGAGAGGCGGAGAAAGCGTGACGTAGACTCGTGGAAGAGAGAGCGGAGGCCCCTTCTAACACTAACGTGACAGCAAAGAGAGGGGGCTGCCGCGTGTCACTGAAGGAGGGGCCACCTCCTGAGTAGGATTAAACTACGTACACTGGGCATGGGGGAGGGAGTGGGAGAAGGGAGGGGTGTGTGAGAGCAGAGAGAAACCATTAACAGCGCGGCGCTCGTAAAAGGGCGCTGTGCTGATTATGTTACAACAAGCCAGGACTATTGTCTTTGTCAATGGCTGTTAGATGCATAAGATAAAAAACAAGCCAGCGAAGGTCTGGTGTAACAAGCACGGAGGAGCGGGGGCGAGCGAGCGCGGCAGTTTGCAAAGCAGTCCCAAAACGCTCGTGCGTCGTGGCTGGCCTTTGATGAGTACGCGCGGCAGACATGTGTTTCCACTTATCGCGCCCGCGTCTGGGCACGATAATTGGAAACACATGTTTGCCGCGCGTACCCATCTCAAAAAGGCCAGCCACGACGCACGAGCGTTTCTTGGACTGCTTTGAAAACTCACTTACAATAAGTCTTCGCCTCTAAGCAGCGCTTGCGCGCTACTCGAGGCTCGACCTAAAAAGGAAGTGAAAAAAATCCTAATGCTCCAGTTCCTGCCCTAAATGCCTTGGCTCCTCTGCTTCATTACTGCCCTCTATTTCTTGATTGACTATTACATGGTTGTACACCTGGGAATAACCGTTAGCATGCTATGCACATATAGGTATCGAATGTTCTTTTCCCACTATTGTATCCTAGCTACCCTAATTGTGAAGCGCTCTGATACCCGCTGGGTCATGTTCGTGCTATACAAAACTTTATAAATAAATAAAAAAATATCAGCACTGTGACTGCCTCCAAATAATCTGAAGTATCACACAGGAGCGCAAGGAATGAATATCTCATAAACACCTTCTTAAGCAGAGTGCAACACAATCTGCATACATTTCTAGTCCTCATATTTTTTTCTTACCTTTCTAACTATACTGTTCACCAGTGGCCTAACGATGAATGGACCACAGCAAAGACACCGATGGCAACACCGCACTGGCTCAGACAGACCGTGTAACTTCTACTTTGGCTTCAGCTGTGTCAGCCATGTTGGTAATTGTAAACCACCACACTTTTGTAATTGGTGCTCTTATAAAGCGCTCAGTTTCGTGCTATATAACATTGCTGTTGATGCAGCTGGCTATATAGAGAAAAAGAGACAAACCGGAACTTATTCACAGCTGCTGTTACGAAACGCCACAGAAATACGAATATGTGCCCAGGACCACAGCTTGCCTTCAGCACATTCAAGAAACATATAGTGGGAGACTGGGTGGGGGAGCGGCAAGCAGCTAGGACGTGGCCGCAAGCATCAACAGGCTCTCTCATGTAATGGCCCCGTGGCTAATAAAAAAAAACCATGAATGTAATTGGTGATCTTGTAAAGCGCTCAAGTTCGCGCTATATAACACTACCAACAAAAGGAATAAATAATACCAGAGAGGCAGCAACATCGAGAAGAGTGTAAGTGGGAGGGGAAATACGAAAAGCATGCCGATTGGAAACAAAAGACAAGCATTTGCAATGCAATAGGTCTCGCGTTTGCGCGAGTTTGAGCTATTGGCATTGTAAATGATAATGCCTTTTATGTATGTGTTTACAAAACCTGAAAGCGGTGCGTAAACACCGCTTGCAGGTTTTGTAAACACATAAATAGCTCAAACTCTCGCAAGTGCGAGACCTTAAGCAACCGCGGCACCCGTGCTTTAGCATAGGATGTTAAAAGCTAAAGTTCAGGTGCCGCGATTGCTTTAAAAGTAAAGAAATAGAAAAAAAAAAAGTTCTGTTTCTTTACTTTTGAAGGAATCGCAGTACCCACACTTTAGCTTTCAACATCGTAAGCTAGAGCACAGGTGCCGCAACCGTATTTTATCTTAAGATGTTGAAAGCTAAAGCGCGGGTGCTACAATTGCTTTAAAAGTAAACAAATAGAAAAAAAATGTGCACTTTTTTCTCTATTTGTTTTCTTTTAAAGCAATCGGGACACCCGCGCTTTAGCTTAAGATGTTTAAAGCTAAAGTGCGGGTGCCGCTATTGTTTAAAAAAAAACAAAAATAAAAAAAATGAAAAAAAGGTATGCGGCCGCGTTTGGCCAGCATATTAAAAAGAAAAGTGCGCCGCCATTATTCTTGCCGAGGCATGCTGCGCTGGATAAATGATTAAAAAAAAAGCTAAGCAAAAAAAAAAAGTGTTGAGGGAGAGCGTGTCCTGCCTGAGTTGCAGGCAGGACAAGCCTATTTAAGAAAATTGTGCTCGGAGGCTGTAATTAAAGCCTACCGAGTAACAACACATGTAACAGGGGGTGTCCTCATGGGAGGTTACAAGCAGAGAAACGGCGGTACTAAGGAGGGACTACTTAGCCTTTTGACCAATGCAGATTCACCATTTACAAAGGACAGTGACAAGAGCCAATTAAAAAGATGGGCGGAAAGTTGGCAGAGCTTCATGCCCTTATCCTGAATACAGCAAACACAAGGAGATGATGGACGGAGCGCTGAAACTTTTCAGACACTCACCCCCAGTCACAGATCTGGGTTGAATCCATCATCGTTCTTTAGCTCACTTCGCCACCCCAGTTCAGACCTAGCTATATGCAAATCAGTCTTGACCCTGTGCCTCATGGGAACAGACCAGCCCGAACTGCCAAGCCAGGTCTCACTGGAGTCAAGCTATCCTGGCTGATGAGGGGTGAAACCCCGAAACCGGTCCTAGGATGCTTTTTCCAGTCCAGGGAGGACCTGGCCTGGCAGTTCGGGCTGGACTGTTCCCATTGGGCTCAGTGTCAAGACTGATTTGCATATGGCTGGGTTCAAACTGGAATGGCATGGTGAGCAAAAAAACGATGGATTTAGTCCCAGATCTCTGTACTGGGGTGAATGTATGACATTGTTCTGCATTCTGTCCATCAATTGTTCTTTTTGCACTTATTCTGAATACAGCATGTCTCGAAGAGACAGCACAAGCGCTGCATAGGCAAGACCTAAAAAATGCTGATACGAAATGAAAAAAACAAATGTTGCATTAGACGTCTTGTGAGATGGTGCCAGATGCTGTCCATGGGGCTTCGCCTATGTTGGGCTACGGTTCAGTCCGCGTCATATCACCCAAGTGAACCCCTTTTCACTGTGACACTTTCCTCCTTGCACGCCTTTGTTGCAGTAAGCACAGGTTTGAGAAGAGCTCTGCAGGTTTTGTTGTGATCTCTTCTAGAGGCTGAATGAATCCACTGGGAGGAGCCTGGCCAGGTGATTTATCTGTGGTGTGATGTTTGACGATGTACGTTGGTTGCGCTGCTCAGTATAGGAAAGTCCTAGTTATCTGTTCCTACTCCAAAACACCATCCTAGACTCATTCACAGCTCCTGTGACGAAACCCCATGGAAATACGAATATGTACCCACGACCACACAGTGTCTACAGCGCATGTAAGCAACATATTGTGGGACAACCTATTGGGGGAGCGGCAAGCAGCTAGGACGGGGCAGCGAGCATCCACAGGCTCTTTCATTTAATGTCCCTACAACAGGCTCTCTCATGTAATGGCCCCGTGGCTAAATAAAAAATAAAAAAGCATGAATGCAATGTAATTGGTGCTCTTGTAAAGTGCTCAAGTTCGCGCTATATAACACTACCAAAAGAAGGAATAAATAATACCAGAGAGGTAGCAACATTGAGAAGGGGGTAGGTGGGAGGGAAAATACAAAAAGCATGCAGATTTGAAACAGGAAAGAAATGGCGATATGAAAAAATCAAATGTTGCACAAAACATGATCCGAAAACAAAAAAAAATGTAGCCACAATATATTTCTCTGAAGCACAGCACCAGAACGGAAAAATTGTAGAACAAATACTGATGCAAGTAGCGGAAAAATTAGGGCACCTTAAAAATGCCAGTGCAATTCCAAAACGAACAAGCGGTGACCTCAGAAGGGTGGTGGTGGGGGCGGGCAAGCAATGTTGTGGGAAGAGTGAGTGGGTGGGGGTGATGGCACAGGGAGAGTAAGTGATGGGTGAAGCTGAAGATGAGCAGAAACAAATAAAATTGCACAAAACATGATGATTTGATAAAATGTAGCCACAATATATTTCTCTGAAGCACAGCACCAGAACGGGACAATTGAAGGACAATTGCAGATGCCGGTGCAAGTAGAGGAAAAATGAGAGAACATTAAAAATGGCGATGCAATAGCAACACAAACAAGCGGCGACCTCGGAAGGGGGGGGGGGTGTTTGTGGTGGTGGCAGGCAAGCAGTGTTGTGGAAGGGGTGAGGGGGATGGCACGTGTCACGATTCAGTCCCTGTGCTCTCGTTCCCACCACCAGGGGGCCGAATTGTGGGGCTTTCCAGTATTCTAATATGCTTCCAGACACTCCCCTGTATGCATATCCTGACTTCCAGGCATTTGGACATCATTTAGGAATTGACATCCATTCCCAATCCATGCCGGATTGTGGAAGCCAGTCTGCTCATGCTGGAAACTCCATTAGCTATAATCCCCTGCTCACTGCTTTGTCTCCACCCCTGCAGGCCAAGGATGGGTGGAGGAATTCAGTTCACCTGTGGCTGGCTGCTGCTAGCCTGCTCACACCTGATGCATGTGATTACTGTGAGCTCTTTTAAGCCCCAGCTCCCTTCAGCCCAGGGTTGGTCATTGTAGCTGTTTTCCGGTGAGACCGATCCTTGTTTCCTGAGCTTTTGATATTCCTTGATTCCTGAGCTATAGTTAATCCTTGTTCCTTGGTTCCTGAGCTATAGCTATTCCTTGTGCCTGAATTAGCACTGCCTGCAGTGCTACCTTGTTTCCTGAGTTCCTGAGCTATAGCTATTCCTTGTGCCTGAATTAGCACTGCCTGCAGTGCTACCTTGTTTCCTGAGTTCCTGAGCTATAGCTATTCCTTGTACCTGAATTAGCACTGCCTGCAGTGCTACCTTGTTTCCTGAGTTCCTGAGCTATAGCTATTCCTTGTGCCTGAATTAGCACTGCCTGCAGTGCTACCTTGTTTCCTGAGTTCCTGAGCTATAGCTATTCCTTGTGCCTGAATTAGCACTGCCTGCAGTGCTACCTTGTTTCCTGAGTTCCTGAGCTATAGCTATTCCTTGTGCCTGAATTAGCACTGCCTGCAGTGCTACCTTGTTTCCTGAGTTCCTGAGCTATAGTTATTCTTTGTTCCTGTTCCTGGGCTTCAGCTATTTCTTGTTCCTGATTTGCACTGCTTGCAGTGCTCTCTTGACTCCTTGTTTCCTGAGCTGTAGCTATTTCCTGTTTCCTGAACCAGCACTGCCTGCAGTGCTACCCTGACTCCTGAAGCTTTAGTAATTTCCCTGTTCCTCAACTAGCACTGCCTGCAGTGCTACCTTGACTCCTGAAGCTTTAGTAATTCCCGGTTCCTGAACTGCAGCAGTTTCCCTTGTTCCTGAACTAGCACTGCCTGCAGTGCTACCTTGATTCCTGAGCCTTAGCATTCCTTGTTCCTGACCTGCAGCAGTTTCCCTTCTCCTGAACTAGCACTACCTGCAGTGCTACTTTGACTCCTGAGCTTTTGCTCAATTCTTGTTCCTGCCCCAGCACTGGCTTCTATGCTACTTTGTTTTTTCTTGATTCCTGAACCTGCACTATTCTAGTATACCCTTGTAGCCTCCCCTTCTGTATATCCTTTTCCAGTCCCTGCCTTCCCATTTCCTTGGTTCCAGTTCTAGTTTGCTGTCTTTCTATTTCTGCTCTCTTGCTTCTGTTACCTTGTATGTTTGTTACCTGCGTTCTGCCAAGTGTGCCCTGTGATTTCCTTTCTTTCCTGTTAAGCACTCCTCCTTGCTAGCTCCTTGTCTATTGTGCTTGTGTTTAGTTCTACCCCTTTGCTGTTACTGCCTTGCGTGTTCCTGTTTGATCGCCAGGATCCGTGGGCACAGCAGACTACCTAGGTGGTGTTTCTTGTTCACTATGAATATTGTCTTTGAGTTACTGTTATAACATCACCATAGGTATAAGCTCCACAGACCCTGCCTTTGCATACATATCCTATATGTGGGTATTTTCAGTCAGTATCTGTAACAGCAATTGTGGGTGAGGAACTTACTGAGCTTCAGTCTTACCGTGTGGAGCTCCTGAGTGCTTTACCCCACATTCCCTTTATTGTTAATGTTGTATTATATATATGTCTTGCACGTCCGCCCTGGGTGTAGTTAGTCTGAATGCTAAATTGCCTTGTGAGTGCCCTTCCTTTCTGAGTCTTAGCCATCTTGTTCCTTTGTACAGGCTTCCCCTTTGGATGCCTTTTCTCCTCTGACTTCCTGTGTGATCCTGGGCAGCGCTGTACTCTTCTCTCTGTACGTTTTCTACCCCGTTCCCAGTCCTTGCCCAAGTCCCTGACTGTGTTCCCGACATAGTCCCGGACAGTCCCTGACAGAATGACCAACCCACATTTCCAGGGTCACTTGTGAGGTTTCTTTGCATTCAGTTAGCTACCACTTTTTTTTCTCAAAGCTCTCCCAGTCAGTTCTTGCCAAGATGTTTAGCATCAGAACCAGAAAGTCTGCGTATGATGGCAGACATCCATTGCCAAGGCAGCGCAGTTCCGTACAACCTATTAGAAAGTCCTTAGACTCTAGAGATCGATTCATGGAATAAAACAGACTCTTACGTGCTGAATATTATTCCCTGTGGTTGGCTGATTCTTCTATGTTAGATTTTCATTCCATCTGTAACCCTGATCCTCACCTGATGTCAGCCTGTGACCTACAGGATGAAAACGAATTTCTGCAGACCTTGTTAGCAGCAGAAAGACAAAATAGTAATTTAGAGAGTGGTACTATTAGGGGAAATTTTTCTGAAGTTTGTAACTCAGAGACCCCCTGTCAAGACAATGTTTTCTTTGAAGACAATTTCCAGACACAGTATTTATCAGCATCTTACCAAACTGGTAGTTCAATGACCCCAGTTAAAGCATGTTTAACCACACAGCAGCCAAAGAAAGAGCAGATTCATTTCATAACCTCTGTTCTCCATTCAAATAATGTTACCCAGTCTTGTAGTCCAGTAAAGATCACAGTCCCGGATACTAAAGGGACCTTGTTAGATACCACATTCAAAGTAAACAATCAGATTAACAAAAGAAAGAAAACACCTACTAGAACACAGACAGATAATAGCCACTTTGAACAAAATCCAAGGTATAGCTCCGTTTGTTGTGAAGTTGCCAAGTCTACCACTGTCCTTGTAGAGAAAGATCTGCAGTCTTCACAGGATATAATTACATCTAAGATTCTTGAATTACAACGAGAGAATAAAATGTTTCAGACTCTGTTAAAAAATTATAACCCACAGTTCAAGTGGGAATCTAAAACCCCTATAGAAAACAACTTTTCCACCTCTATGTTAGCCTCCTTAGAAATGGAGAATGAAGCCTTGCGCTCTCTTTTGCGTTCCCCTCAGAGCTGGTCCAGCAATTGTGTGAACACTACAGTGGCTGATCCCTCGGATTCCATCCAGAAAAACCATAGTACCTTGTCTCACAGTCCAGTTAATGAAAGTATTTGTTTGAATTCTGAAATTTCTACCTCCTCTGATGTGTTGTCTTCTAGTGCTAAACTGTGTATAGGCACTACATCTGAGATGTGTCCCTCCACTTCTAAGGAACCCCAGATGCCAGGAAAGACACTTAATACTTGTTTGCTTTCGCTTCCTGGTAGTGAGGTCAGTTCCACCCTGGGGGTATCACATACCCTGGCCATTGACATACAGACAAAACCTGAACCAGTGTCCAACATAATCCCTGATGTGACAACACCCTTTGACTCAGTCTATGCTCTTGGTCTAACTTCTGCGACTGAAGCCAACCTCCTCACTGAGAAGGAACAAAATCCTGACCCCTTGTTTGCTCTCTCGCCTTCAAGCACGCCACATATTGAAAAGTCAGGACATAATATTACTCTATGCTCTGATGCATCTGTACCACCTTGTAATGCAGAAGGAATTGAACAAATCTCCCATGACCAAGATGTCTCAGACCTATTTCCTCTGACTAAGACATGTGAACTGCCAAATGGTAAAGGGAGTCTGGTCATCAGAGACTCTAAGATAAGCAGTATTCTTAGCCATCCCGAAGAAAGCCCTTCAATGTTTTTTAATGAGCCAAGGAACTGTGAAGATTTCAATATTGACAATAGGGAATCTACAGTTCACGGGCTATCGCCATTCCCAGAATTTAAAGTCCATCATCCTTGTGCCTCTCTGTCACCAGCTTGCCTTTTTGCAAAGTCTCCAGAATCCTCAGCCGGCCTGCTGCTCTCGGAGTCTCCAGAATCCTCAGCCGGCCTGCTGCTCTCGGAGTCTCCAGAATCCTCAGCCGGCCTGCTGCTCTCGGAGTCTCGAGTTCTCAGCCGACCTGCTGCCTTCTGAACTTCAGCCTACAGCCTGCCTGCCATGTGAGCCCGAGCCTGCAGCCTGCCTGCCATGTGAGCCCGAGCCTGCAGCCTGCCTGCCATGTGAGCCCGAGCCTGCAGCCTGCCTGCCATGTGAGCCCGAGCCTGCACCCTGCCTGCCATCTGAGCCCGAGCCTGCACCCTGCCTGCCATCTGAGCCCGAGCCAGCAGCATGCCTGTCATTAGTACCGGAGCCTCCAGACTGCCTGCATTCAGAGCACAAGCCCTCAGTTCACCTGCATACTAAGTCAGAGTCTCCAGCCTGTCTGACTTCCGAGCCAGAACTTCCAGCCTGTCTGTCTTCCGAGCCAGAACTTCCAGCCTGTCTGACTTCCGAGCCAGAACTTCCAGCCTGTCTGACTTCCGAGCCAGAACTTCCAGCCTGTCTGCCTTCAGCTCCAGAGCTTCCAGGCTCCCTGCCTTCTAACCTTGAGCCTCTATCTTGCCTATTTTTTGACCATGTGCATCCAGTTTGCCAGCCTTCAGAGGTCTCAGTACGTATACATTCAGAGACTGAATCTCCAGCATCAGAGACAAAACTCTCAACATGTAAGCCTCAAGGGCCTGGGTCTCCTGCATACCTGCTTCCCGAGTCTCCTGCATGTGAGTCTTCTGTATGTTTTCATCCAGGGCCAGAGCCTCAGGTCTGCTTCTCGTTGTCTCTTTTGTCTTCAGCCAGTTTGCCGTTGACCTCTGTGCCTCCTGCCAATCCGTTATATGCTTTTGATCCTACAGTAAATCTTCCTTTGTTTTCAGAGTGCTACTCTAGCCTGCCATCATCAAGACTTCAAACACCTTTAATTCTGGCTTCTAAGCCCCCGTTACTGGATTTGGACTCTTCAGGTTCGGCCTTCAATACTGCTGTTAAATTACAGCCTATTATCCTATCCTCCAGAACATCAAATTTTTCCTGCAGTCCTCTGGTATCTTGCACTACATCTCTGATGGAAATGGACTTATTTCATAGCAGCAAAGGCTTTAAATCGAGTCCCAGATTCCGGGAGCCGGTCGTTGGAGGGGGTGTACTGTCACGATTCACTCCCTGTGCTCTCGTTCCCACCTCCAGGGGGCCGAATTGTGGGGCTTTCCAGTATTCTAATATGCTTCCAGACACTCCCCTGTATGCATATCCTGACTTCCAGGCATTTGGACATCATTTAGGAATTGACATCCATGCCGGGTTTTGTGGAAGCCATTCTGCTTATGCTGGAAACTCCATTACCTATAATCCCCTGCTCACTGCTTTGTCTCCACCCCTGCAGGCCAAGGATGGGTGGAGGAATTCAGTTCACCTGTGGATGGCTGCTGCTAGCCTGCTCACACCTGATGCATGTGATTACTGTGAGCTCTTTTAAGCCCCAGCTCCCTTCAGCCCAGGGTTGGTCATTGTAGCTGTTTTCCGGTGAGACCGATCCTTGTTTCCTGAGCTTTTGATATTCCTTGATTCCTGAGCTATAGTTAATCCTTGTTCCTCGGTCCCTGAGCTATAGCTATTCCTTGTGCCTGAATTAGCACTGCCTGCAGTGCTACCTTGTTCCTTGATTCCTGAGCTATAGCTATTCCTTGTGCCTGAATTAGCACTGCCTGCAGTGCTACCTTGTTTCCCGAGTTCCTGAGCTATAGCTATTCCTTGTGCCTGAATTAGCACTGCCTGCAGTGCTACCTTGTTTCCTGAGTTCCTGAGCTATAGTTATTCTTTGTTCCTGTTCCTGGGCTTCAGCTATTTCTTGTTCCTGATTTGCACTGCTTGCAGTGCTCTCTTGACTCCTTGTTTCCTGAGCTGTAGCTATTTCCTGTTTCCTGAACCAGCACTGCCTGCAGTGCTACCTTGACTCCTGAAGCTTTAGTAATTTCCCTGTTCCTGAACTAGCACTGCCTGCAGTGCTACCTTGACTCCTGAAGCTTTAGTAATTCCCTGTTCCTGAACTGCAGCAGTTTCCCTTGTTCCTGAACTAGCACTGCCTGCAGTGCTACCTTGATTCCTGAGCCTTAGCATTCCTTGTTCCTGACCTGCAGCAGTTTCCCTTCTCCTGAACTAGCACTACCTGCAGTGCTACTTTGACTCCTGAGCATTTGCTCAATTCTTGTTCCTGCCCCAGCACTGCCTTATATGCTACTTTTGTTTTCCTGAACCTGCACTATTCTAGTATACCCTTGTAGCCTCCCCTCATGTATATCCTTTTCCAGTCCCTGCCTTTCTTCCCATTTCCTTGGTTCCAGTTCTAGTTTGCTGTCTTTCTATTTCTGCTCTCTTGCTTCTGTTACCTTGTATGTTTGTTACCTGCTTTCTGCCAAGTGTGCCCTGTGATTTCCTTCCTTTCCTGTTAAGCACTCCTCCTTGCTAGCTCCTTGTCTATTGTGCTTGTGTTTAGTTCTACCCCTTTGCTGTTACTGCCTTGCGTGTTCCCGTTTGATCGCCAGGATCCGTGGGCACTGCTGACTACCTAGGTGGTGTTTCTTGTTCACTATGAATATTGTCTTTGAGTTACTGTTATAACATCACCATAGGTATAAGCTCCACAGACCCTGCCTTTGCATACATATCCTATATGTGGGTATTTTCAGTCAGTATCTGTAACAGCAATTGTGGGTGAGGAACTTACTGAGCTTCAGTCTTACCGTGTGGAGCTCCTGAGTGCTTTACCCCACATTCCCTTTATTGTTAATGTTGTATTATATATATATGTCTTGCACGTCCGTCCTGGGTGTAGTTAGTCTGAATGCTAAATTGCCTTGTGAGTGCCCTTCCTTTCTGAGTCTTAGCCATCTTGTTCCTTTGTACAGGCTTCCCCTTTGGATCCCTTTTTCTCCTCTGACTTCCTGTGTGATCCTGGGCAGCGCTGTACTCCTCTCTCTCTGTACGTTTTCTACCCCGTTCCCAGTCCTTGCCCAAGTCCCTGACTGTGTTCCCGACATAGTCCCGGACAGTCCCTGACAGCACAGGTCGAGTAAGTGACAGACGAAGCTGAAACAGCGAAGATGGGCAAGCAGCACGGTGAATAAAGCAGCCACGAACGTTTCATCAAGCTGGTGCACGAAGTAAACAAAACAGAACACTTAAAATGAGCAGAGGCAGGCCAATAAGAAAAGAAAAGAGTGCTCTCAAAGTATGTTAACCTGAAGAGTAAGAGCACATGAGAAATGTCCTCATGGGAGGATACAAAAATCCAAAAGGAGGGACTACTAAGCTATTCACCAAACAAAAGCCGGCATTTACAAAGGACAGTAAGATTCAACCAATGAAAAAGATGGACTGTGCTTGAAACCCATATTGTAGATAAAGAATGCCTCGAAGAGACTGCGCTCATGCGCTTACTAGACGAGACCTAAAAAAGAGCGTCTGAAAGTGTGAGCAATGGAAGGACACACTGGGCAGGGAAGCCGTACTTAGTCCATGCTCCAGGAGAGGACAAACACGAAGAGGAAGTGAAGCCTACATTCGCTGACCAAATTGAAGCGCGGAAATGAGATTGATGATGAAGCCAACCAGTGGTAAGCAATGGATGAGCTCGAAGTCCCTGTAAGTAAACAAAATGTCTTGCGAGCGATCATGCATGCACTGTCAGGCGAGACCAAAAACAGGGATGGATGAGCTGCAGTTAACCTGGGACAGTTTGAAATATTTCAAAGTGCGAGGGAACACCTTGCTTCCATGACACGAAAGGCCCGGTTAACAAGAAAACACAATCATCAAGCATTCTTGCAAGATACTTTTCTACCTTCATTAGCTTGGCATGTATTTTTGGGTGCTAGCATTTGATAGCGTGCGGTCCCTTCGGCTGGGAGTTTATCAAACAACTCAAGTGGATGTTCCTTTTTGAGCATATGTATAAGTACACAATGTAAGTAAACTGTGTTTTTTCCATTTCATAGAAAGGAGGTTTGGCAGTTTCATTGCAATTGCATTAAGTATAGTAAAGGTTGTGAAGTGTTAATTTTTCAGTGCTGTTGTCGGCAGCCAATCTGAGCAAAACCGCAAATTGCACTGTCAAGAAATTGAGATTTGTGGGGATAAACATATTTCGTTATTCTTTCTGAACAAGGCTTCATAGTTGGCCTCTGCTGTTTCTCTTAAAAATTCCCACTTGCTGAATAATGACAATAGTTCAAAGCCAAATGTCACCTGGGGACATCTCAGCCATGCAGTATGTTGCATTCTTTGGATAGTATGCACACTGTTGGAATGAAAAGCACCAAAGATACGACTTGTTGAAAAGGTGTTAGACCACATAAGATCAGCACCTCTAAGCAGCAACTCACCCCACCATTCACTGGCACTGTAGAAATCGTACCATGCCTATGAAGTGCAGATGCATATACAAAAGGACAAAATGTTTTCCCCTCCCTTTTCCATCTGGTGATCACTATGAATAGTAGATCAAAACATAATTCAGAAAACAGCAAATTACATATTTCTTGTGCTTATTACTGTGCTGTTAGTGATGCTTCATTCACATAAATTATCAATCATTCGCCCAAGTGGACAGGTGAGCAAGATCAAGCTTCATTACTATGAAAACTCTGCAACGCATCTTCCCCCTACCTCGGATTTCCACTAAAGGTCCAAACCACTAACAATCTTGTACTGTCTAACCTTGATTACGCCAATAGCTTCTAACACGAATCCTCTTTATCAACTATGAAAAAAACTACAGCAAATTCAGAGCTCTGCTGCCTGACTACTCTTACTTGTAAAGCCCCATTGGATACCGGTTGCCAGAAGATCCACTTCAAGCTGCTTTGTATTACCCACAAGCAATACATGGAACAGGACCACTTTTTCTCAGGAATAAAATCACCAAATACATAAAGCAAAAGAACCTCTGCTCAGGATTGGCACCCTGCCTCAAAATTCCAGCATACAAGAAAAAAACATGGATGGTACATCCTTCTCTGTTCAAGCAGCTACACTATGGAATCAATTACCCCCAAACATGAGAGCCACGGATAACTCTCTTATGTTTAGAAGACTAGTCAAGAGCTGGCTCTTTCCTACATGACCACCACACTCAAAACACAAATGTACAGCATACGTCTGTGCATATAAATAAATATGTATAATTTGATTATGTATTTAGATATGTGCATTTCTTTGTACAAAATGTATACTATTTATAGTTTTAAAATATATAGATATTCTTTAGGTCTGCTTAACAAATGTATATATTATGTTCTTTTAATATTTATATTTATACGTTAAGTTTTGCTTAACATGTGTATATAGGTAACTGCATAGTTTTCTTGCATGTTATTTGATTAGATGCTTATGGATCTCTGTTTATTTTATTTATCTGTCACAATATGTAAATATGATCTTAACAATTGTATCTAGGCGTGCTTCACTATTGAAATATTGCGGAAAGCATAATATAAAACTTAAAATATATATACACAAATAAATTAGCTTTTACGTACAGCAACAGCTGAAAGTCTGAATTTCTATCTATCCATACTTGCACATATGGAACTCTATGCAATACATTTTTATATCTCCTTTATTTTTTTCTTTGAAACATGTATACCCTTTCTATGTAATTATGTATCTATATATTTTATTACTTTACTCCTACAAAAGAAAGAGAGAAAAACCATTCAACTCTCTCCAATACACTACTCTCTCATCCTATATCTCTCTCAATATATCCTCTACTCTGACTCATCCCAAACCTCATTCTACTACTATGATCTCCCTAAGATCCTTTCTTGACTTTTTTTTCTTCTCTATCCCTCCTTGACTCACCCCAAACCTCATTTTACTACTATGATCTCCCAAATAACACTATCTAGACTCTTCCCTCCTCTGTCCCATTCAGTCAGACTAACAGACTCACATGTCCAACGCTCAAATTAACAACTTATATTTCCCTATACGAATCCACCACTAATCTTTTGGGTTCTGGAGTAGCATGCTTCTCGCCGAAAAGTGCTTCAACGCCTCATCAAGGGTAGTAAACACTACATAATTACAACAAATAGTACAGCACAACCCTTCTTAATTTCGTGTGTTGAGAAGACAAAACTGCTTCTATAGGAATGTTCCCAGGATATAGAACTCTGTTTCCCAAGCAGTCAGAAAACCCTACAAAAAGAGCTGAAAATTCTCACATGGAGGGAACATGATCTATCTGGAATCTTCTATTAAAATCTTTCTTTTGTTATGCCACTGGCAGTATTTGCTTGCATAAGCTCTATATATGTTTTATGTGAATCTATTTATATGTAGTATTTTTTTTTCAAGGTTTTTCCCTGCATTTGTGTCACACCCCCCCCCCCCCTTCTTTACTGTTTTTTTTTGCTTTCTCATGTACATCAGTCAGTCACCTGATATGTACATGTTCAGGGCTGTGCACAGCCTTTGGCTGTGAGCGGTGGGGGGTGGGGAAAGAGCCTCACCATGTGCCTCACCATGTGCCTCATTCTCAGCGGATGGACAACTTCCAGGGTTTGGGTGCAGGGCCAGGCCTTTGGCTAGCCCCCACTTGAAATTCTAGCGGAAAGCCAACATCCAGGTGTTTAGCTTTTGGCCTTGGGTTCTTGGGCCCAAAATGTATGGCGGGAGAAAAAAACTCCCTCACGAAACCATTTTTGCTTATGTTTTTTAATGTGAGTTTTCAAACTGCCCTAGAGTGTGAGGACTGAAAGGCCAAGATATACAAAAAAATTAACCCTTTCATGAACACCCTCCATTTAAAAAAAAAAAAAAAAATGCTAATACATCCAAAATACTGAATTGATTTACCCCACAAAAATCATGCTTTCTGAGCTTTGCATTTATGCCACGTTTGGCATAAATGCGTTCAGAGTTTGTTGTAGCAGCGAGCAAACTTTCATATGGCAGCTAAACTGGAGAACACTTTTGACCACCCACCTCCTTAATATTTTTGTCCTGCACATAGCAGCATGAAAATTGTCATACCGTATGTTATGTTGGAACGCCAGATTTGATGCTGACCAGTACATAGAGGCTAAAGTAATAGGCAAATCTAACAAGCATTGGCATAGCCAATAGGTCTCGCCTTTGGGACCTTATAAGTGTTTTACCAGAGCTATTGGCTTTGCCAATGTGTTTAAGCTATGTTATAGAGCAGTGTGGCTATGTTGTAGAGTAGTGTGGCTGCTGTACAGCATGTTGAAAAGTTATAATAGTGATATAAGCATTTTTTTACTTTGTATATAACCAAGTAAACCTAATGTACAAATGAATGACCCTATTAAAAAAAAAAAAAAAAGAATTAACATATACAGTGTTTTCTAGTTTTTCTGTCCCTGTAATGCTGGAGGCAGGATCAGGCTGTGAGCCAGTGCAGCAATTTGGGTTGCCGCCCTCCTCCTCAGTGAGTCCTGTCCAGTGACAGTGGTCAGTTTGTGTCCCTCGCCAATTAAATTTGCTGTGGCGGCAAGTGGTCATTGATTTACTGCAGTTGACTGAGCCACGGTGCGAGCAGCCAGCACTGGCTGCCAGTGCCTTGATTTCCCGCAAACCACTGGCTAACCTCCCACAACTCCGGCAGCAGGACGTGACGTCCCCGCAGCACAGACTGTAAGCATAAGTAAAGATAATCATAAGAGCAGCGGGGTGAGCATGGTTCTCGAGGATATCAAAATTATGGACGCTACTCAACACTAACACAACAGAAATAATATTTGTACTTAGAAGCGTGTGTGCAATCGATTGCATCAATATACCAACTTCCATTTGGAATTATCAGCGCTGCGTCTCACGCACACTGTGCTCGCCGTGTGCTGCAAACATGCCGTGCATTTTAAAGATGAATTGGAGGTGCTGCGCTGATGAAGGGAAATGCATGAACGTGCATGAAGAGCTGTTTACAATTTAAAAACAAGTAAACAGAAAGAAAAAAGTCCATCGACCTAATTAAATAAAACCGAAGAGCAATACTACACGTAACCGGGCCAGTCGTCGGGGACGGGATCCACCTACCGAAAAGCGGGACAAACGATAAAATTAGCCACTGAAAGGAAGGGAATTTCTACAAGCACGCAAAGGAACCAATTCGAAGAGAGGGGTGTGATCAATGCCCATAGAGGAGATACTGCATGCCTCGCACAGCAGCGCATGCGCGCTGACTCTAAGCTCGACCTAAAACTGCAGTTTTAATAGAAAGTGTGGCTGAGTCGCATCTACACACGGGTGCCCCCCTCCCCATGTAAATAAATAGTATTACACGTTTGGTACTATTAGAACATGAACTGCAGTAGTATAAAAACCATTTTTCACAGGGGCTCATGGAATATTTTACATGTTTCACAGAAATGAGATCTCGGTGATAGCCACTGTAGAGCTTCACCCTCTCCGGTTGTTTTAGTGAACTCTTCATGAAAACTAAAGCTATACTTGAACATTTTATTTTGCAGTTCATGCCCACTGATAGCTGCACCTTGCAGGAGAAGCTGCAACCATCTCTGAGCTTAGCTATTGCTGATTGTTTAATTCGCAATCCTTGATAGCTAATCAAAGTCTGAACATTCTAAATGCAGTCAGGATCCATTGTCAACTGAACATTGGGGCCAGGAGTACCTTAAAAAATCTGAACAAGTTGCATATTGTTCAATCAACAGTCTGTTAACGAAAGCTGAACATTCTAACTTCATTTGGGCCGTTTGTTAACTCTGTCTAGCTCGGTGTGACTTTATCACTACGGTCTCTGTATCCAGAATGTTTATTTATTTAGTTTAGTAAAGCGAAACCTGTTTATCTGAAAACCTGAAGTAATGGCTACATAAATATTTTCTCTTTTGTTTACCACAGACGGCAAAACAGTATAGTTCAGTGTTGGGACGGAAATGTCCTCTGCATGGCGATGGACGTGCCTCCCTGTACAACTGTACTGTTTGGATCCCAAATGCTTTTGTTGTCATTGGGAAACATGAATCATGCATGTGCGCCATGACATAGGCCTGTCTCACGGATTGCGGTCTTGTTGGACCGGAAGGGGGGCCCAAAGCGCTACCCTGATAGTGGTGGAAGGCTGCTGCCTTCACCAGGAGTTAAGCAGCACAAGCATGCTAATCCTCAACATTAATAAGCATAGAATTCTGGAAACAGTCCCTCCCTGTGCCTCGAGTTGTGAATATTTGTTCAGTGATGCAGTACGGATGGGGGGAAAGGGTGTTAATGAGTAGTAATGAGGAAGTACCAATTTTGTAGTAACTTCTGGAGGTAGGAATGCCTTTATTGAAGTGGGGCAGAGAGACGAATGTGAACTGATGAACAATGGTTTCAAACAAATGGAATCTAACGTACAGGAGAGATGTGTGTGCAGGAAGGGAGGTGTGAGAAATACAGGAGAACAGTGAAGGATGGTATAATACAAAAAGCGTTAGAAAAGAGGAAAGTAAGTATGTTGACACTATCTTATCAGTTAATCTTCGATAAAGCATCTACGCACGATCTGGGACCATGCAGTCCTCAAGAACATACGAGGAAATGTGTCATTAATGAGAGAGAGCCAGCAAATAAATCAGCGTAGTCCATTAAATAAGCCTTCTTGAGATTAGTAAAAGTAGAAGTTTTTTTAAATAATTAAAGCGCAATACAAAAGGCAAAATAATAGTCAAACTGCATGGCAAATCAATATATGAAATTAGCATAAGGCTCAATCAAAATGCAGCAAAAAGTCTGACATGAAGTCAAGTTTCAAATTAAAATATTCGAAATCCTAAGTAAGAGACCGTCTGATAGGCCTGCTCTCAAAGAGTCTGGGCAAAACAGACTTGGCTCACCTCCCGAATGGAGCCTTTTTATAACAATTCACAGTGAAAATCGAAGTATCTGCATAAGGTGATCAAATTGTTAGAGGTTAACAAATCAGAATACAGATTGTAATGCCACATCATCTAATACCTTTCCTGAAATAAATATTATTTTAACCCCTTTTGACTTAATATCATCAGCTGTGACAGTAAAAAAACTAGTGAAACTCAAAACAATGACCAACGAATATAACAAATAGCCTTACAGTGGCACAGGCATGATGAAGAACCTTCAATTGTTAAGAAAGGAAAACTTCCTCTGGAGTTCTTCAAGAACAGCATGTCAACGCAATGCAGAGACATTTTGTTATGTGCAATGAGTGGAGAAATGAAAACATACATCATGGCTGTGTTGAGATTCAAAATGGATCCCGAGCTAGTTTGAGCCTAGTTTCGTCAAGCATTGGAAAATACAGTTTTATAAAGTAAAACATTTTTACTTTTAATGCAAAATTTTCATGATAAGATTAATTTATTATTCACAAATATCTTTCTCCAATATTATGTTATTACCAAAGGATGTTGTAGAAAGGGTATATGAAGGGAGATGCAGGGTGCGTGGGAATGCAGTTGAGACGGCAAGAGATGGATGTCGATGGATACTGGATGAGTTGGATTAAGTCGGGACTCCAATGTTGTGAGTAAGGTTTTAGTTTAGTTGGAGGAATGGAGAGAGGGAAACTGAGAAAGGGGTGGCTAGTGTCAAGAGGACCATGTTAAGTGGGTACAAGGATAAATTGTGGAAAAAACTCCGCTATTTGCCCAAACAGGGAACAGGATAATTTCAATGGAGGTTTGCACACGTCCTTCAAAATATCACTCTGGTAGAACTTGGAAAGTGAAAACACCTCTTACAAAGGCTTTCTCTTGTAAGTGTTTGACAGCGTGACTGTTTGTTTTTCTTTCCCTCTCAGTCTTTTAGTCTTCTCCCAAGATGTTTTGATCATTAAGCTAAGGACAATTTGGCCCAGATGGATTTTAGAAGCCATGTCCAAAGTCTGAACCATGAATATACAGAATGACCTTCTCTGATCAAGTGGGTCCAAGACAGTTGTCTTACTTAAAGCCAGGAAAACTGAGTTTAAGCCAGACTTAACCACTTGACTTAATTGTGTTACAGAACTGAAAATGTCCTTCAACATACCATTTATTGACAGCTTTCTTCTTTGCAGGTCCAACCCTCTGCCAGAAAAAATGACCCTCATGAAAGGCTCCTTCACTTACTCCAGTGGCGAGGAGTATCATGGCGAGTGGAAAGAAGGTAGGAGTTAATATGATGGGGTTTATCAAGAGTGGATGGGAATTTGATTCAAAATGGGGAAACAAACATGGGAACATGCCTTACTGTTCTTTATGTACTTTTCAGAAATCCACCATCCCCATAAGTCTGAAAAATCTTGTCCTAGACTCCGAAATAGTAGAACTCATTTCCCATTGTAGTGTACTATTACATATATAATTGATGAAATAACTGCATATGGCATATTTCCTTCCTTTATGTTGTTACAGGGAGGACCAGGGAAGCCAGAGCTGAAAAAGGAAGGCAGATCTGATTGATTTACAAAAGCCTTTTTTTTAGCTTCAAGACTGACTTAAAGGTCATAACTTATACATGTTCACATTTCCTGTTAATCGCAAAAGCCTAGTTTCACAGTGTGAGATAAATTTGTCTAATAACTTGGTGTGTCTTTGATGTCTGCGCTTGGGACATGACTCTTAAGTCTAGTAAAAAGTGTGAAGACGACTCAAAACTGGAAGGAGGTTTGCAGTGCGTAACAAAATAAATTGTGGGTTTCATGGATATATGTTTCACTTCCCACTTAAGTCATTTGGTAAGTTCAATTCCAAATGTAAGCACAATAAAGCGAAGCGGGACTCAACCTCATCCTGCCACTCTGACATCAAGGAGAAGTCACGAGGGCGTTAAGATGTAAGTCACACTCCGTTGAGGTTATCCGTCATGGAGCAGATTCCTCCGATTGCCCTACCATGCCCCGAAGTTTCGGCCATCGACGACCCCACAGCAGATCGAGGCCATCACAGAGGCCATGTTAGAAAGGTTCAGTGAGCTTTTGGCTCTCTCACCTGTGCTGTCAGGCCCCATGTAAGTGCAGGGGCCTCCAGTAGGGTTACTGCAGTAGGTTTGTCCCTGCTGCAAACTCTCTCCTTGGGATCCGTTACCGTGCATGTAGTGACTCTTCTACTCCATCCCCACATTCTATGGTGGTTTCTGCAACACCAGTGCCAGCACCACAGGTAACAGATGTCCAGTGCTAACATCCATGTCAGACCCCAAGCCAATATCAACCCAAGCTCGACCAATGTCGCACTATGAAATTACAAAAGCACACCCAGTTGTCATGCAGCCTTTTATCCCGTGCATCTACTATGTCACAGCTATCCGAGAGGCTCCATTATATTTTTGAGTCTAATTCTGACCCTGTGCTATAGCTTGGTGCACCTCAGGATGTTGATGCTAATAGTGATGATCTCAAAGCGGATGGCTTGCTCCTCATTAAACAATTGATGCCTTGCTTGATTTCCAAATGACAGTAGGCTTGAAACCTCTCCTGAGACCGAGCTTGGCTCGCCATATTGGCCTCCAGTGGAGGAGAGTGCCTCATTTGCATTGGTGGTCTGGAGGGCAGCCGAGGTACCAGAGTAACAGCTGCCATCCTTTTAGACCAAAAACAATGTTTTGGCAGAAACTCTGCAGCCATGGCCAGCAGACTTTGAGCCCTTACTTCTTTTAATGACATCCTCCTATACTCTGATGGATACCTGGTCAAACCATGTTCTTGCCCGCCTGTGGACAGGCAAGTGGACAAACGTCAAAAACAGGCGCCTGGTGAACCGGATGTTCTAACCAGGCAGCCCACTCCACTGAGCCATATTGTGCAATCTCAATTAGTGAAGTTAACCCTAATTCATTTTTCACCATGTCTCTGAATGGAGAATCTGAAAGGATTGACTCATTTGGCAAACATGTTTTCTTCACCTAGCCTGGCATTCCAATCTATAAATGCATTCTGTCTGAGCGCATACACTCATGCCCTCTGGGACATGGCCACCGAGATCCTCCTGGTAGTCCTGGAAGATCTTACAGCCTCTTTGGCCCAGACGATACATAAAGGGCGAGAAGCAGCCAAATGTTATCTGTGCAAGTTTAGATACCAGGGTTTGCCTTGGCAGGGTGATTGGTACCAGTGTGATCCTTTTGGATGTCATGAATGAGTTCTACTCAGTGTTCTGACGACGTGTAAGCTTTGCAGATGGACATGCCCTTTGATGTGTCTCACCTCTTCAGTGAGAAGGCGCACGCCACTTTGGAATGCTTTAGAGAGTAGAGCGCAGTACTTTCCTTGGTGCTGTTGGGCCCTGCTAAACAATTTCTGCACCATTTTTGAAAATTTAGAGGCTACTCCACAGGGCTGGTGTATAGGCAGAGACCACTTTCCCAACAAGTGCTGCAAAAGACAGGCCAATCCTTTTAGAGTCATGGATGTGGATCCGGCATGCAACGAGCCAGCCCGCAAGGGGATCAGGTTTCCAACTCCTCCTTTCATGCTACAGTAGCTAACAAACTTCTTTAGGTTGCCCTCAGCAGAGCATGCCCAACAGTGGGAAGCAGGATCTGACACTTCGTTCCTGGTTGACACATCCGAAAGGTAAGTCCTTTTAAATTATTCAGAAAGATTGTCCTACCTTTTTCTTTACTGCAAGTCCAATATCCCTCCAACACCAAGGATGCCATAGAGCGAGTGCAGTTTCAGAGAATGGCCACTACTTACTTCTCCAGTGAAAGTACATGGGAGCCATAAGTCTATTTTGGACCTCTGGCCCTGAACTGCCTTTTTGCAGAAGGACAAATTCAAAATGCTCACATTGGCTAAGATCCTTTCTGCCCTGAACCAGGGAGATCGGACGATGTCCTTGGTATTGCTCAACGCGTATTTTAATAATAAAAAAACCACGCCCTGCAGCCCCATAGATATAACTTGCAGTTCAAAGTGGTTCATGAGCATTTTCAGTTTGTCATGCTCTCATTTGGCCTCACCAGCGCACCTCTGGTGTTAAACAAAAGTGACAACAGTGGTTGCTGTCCATCTTCAGAGATCAGGAGTTCCTGTCTTTCCATACTTTGATGACTGGCTATTGAAGGCGGGCTCACATCAGTCTGTCAGTCATGGACCTCCTCTGGAACTTACACCACAATGATGTTCTATCATAACCAAGGCAACGTTCTACCTGATTCCATCACAGAAGCTTCCTTTCATTGATTGATCCTGGATCTGGTGGAGTTTAAGGTTTTCTTCCCTTTCTTCGAGTCTGGGAAATTCAGGCTATTATCCCGATGTTTCAGGCTCGATCCTGGATTGAGGTGAGTGGTTGCTCTCAGGCTTCCAGGCCTCTTAGCCTTGTTTACCCTCCTTGTCATCCACGCCAGGTAGGACATGCATGCCTTTCAGTGGAACTTAGTCGCACTTGATCCAGCATCAAGGTCACCATTCTGACAATATGCAGGTCTTGAATGAGGCAGCCCACAGTCTGCAGTGGTGGTTGACCAATCACAATCTGTCCTGTGGCAGGCCGCTCTGCCTCTCCCCCCACCCCCCCCCCCCACCCCCCCAGAGCTGAAAGTGGTGTCAGGTGCATCACTACTGTGTTTGGTGGGGGGGGGGGGGTGCCCTGGGTGAGGAGGAAATCTGAGGCCTTTCCAGTAGAGGGCCTGCTCTCCATCAGCCTATTGGAACTGCAAGCCATTCTTCTAGTCCTGAAGCCTTTACTGCCTTCCATCAGGGGGAGACTGATGCAGGTTCTCACGGAGCCCACCACTACTATGTGGCACTGGAACAAGCACAGTAATGTGAGGTCCAGGGTCCCATGCCAATATGCTTTGTGTCTCTGGAGGTGGCTGGAGTGCCAGGAATTCTTTCTATTCATCAGCAACCTTCCAGGGATCCCTGAATCCCAGAGCGAAAGAACTGAGCAGACATAGCCAGGTAGATCCCAAGTGGGGAGAGCCCAGTGTCAACAATTCTGTGTGTTGGAGTTTTCACAAAAACAGTTGTTGGGAGACTTATTCCACTGGAATGGAGCCAGGGACTCCTACATACCTTTCTGCCGCTGCCTTTCCTGCCTGAAGAAGATCAACTGGGCCCAAAGTATCCTACTGTCCCTGGATTGGGCTTGGAGAGTGTGGTACCTGGAGCTCCTTAGCTTGAGCATCTGTCCTTGGGTTACCACTTTGGGAGAACCTCCTGTCTCCGCATTAGGGCAGGATCATCCACCCAAATCTACACAACTTACACCCCCACATGGGGAGACTGAGCGGCGACAATTGACTGCTTTGGATTTGCTGCCTGAAGTAGTAGATGTCAAACCTGCCCCTAGCCCACCCTCTACGAAATCTATGTGTGCCAGGTCCTGGGATAAATTTGTAATCTGGTGTGGTGACCAGAAGTTGACTTTATTTAAAGCGAAGCTCCTGGACGTAGTTTTGTTTCTTTATCCCTCCGAGGCCTTGCAGTGGGCACCGTAAAAGGTTATTTGTCATTCCTTTCCACCTTTCCTTTATTCCCAGACCAACCATCACACCTGTTTCTTATAAGCCTTTTATGATGCCACAGTGGGACCATAACTTGGTCTTGACATTCCCCATGTGTATGAGCCTTTGCATAGCTTCTCGGTGCATCTCCTGACCTTAAAGACTGTCTTCCTCATTGCGATCATGTCATCTTGAGTGAACTACAGACCCTCTCAGTGAAATCGTTATATACACCAACTTCTTTTCCTGCCATACTGGTGCTGAGAACTCTGGTGGCCTTCCTACATAAAGTCGTCTCTTCCTTTCATGTTGGGAAATCCATCACTCTACCAGCTTTCTTTTTCCCTCAGACAGCTCAAAAGAGGAGGAGGGGAGGTTCCATCGTTTTGTCCCCAAAAGGGCTGCAAACTTTTACATAGATCATACCAAGAATCATCAAGTTCGATGATCAGCTTTTTGTTTGATTTTTACGGAGTAAAGAAAGGGAAGTTTGTGCAGTGGAGGACCCGGTCAAGCTGGATAGCTCTCTGCATTAAGATATGTTATACATTGGCCAAGAAGCAGTCCCCGGGAGGTCTGAGAGTCCATTCCATCAGGACCAAGACAACAACAACTGCGTTGGTGCAAGGGATGCTTGTGCTTGATATCTGCCAGGCTGTGACTTGAGTGCTGGTGCATACATTCACAAAGCACTACTGACTTGACAGACCGGTCCTGTGGAAAGGACACTTCACCTGCTCAGTTCTGCAAGATTTTTTGGTTTGAATGCTCTCCACAGACCCTCCACATTGTGGAGATACTGCTTTGGCATCTACTCTAATGTGAGGAATCTGGGGTTAGAAGTGTCCATCAGAAGTACATGAACATAACTTCGATAACGCTCTTTCTGGTAGATACTGTAGTCTCATATTCCTCACTGCCCTCCCACCTCTCACTTCTATGGATTGCTCTCTTTTTAAAATCCAACAGTCTTTAGTACTCGGCACACTGTTGCCAACAGTTGTTTATGCTCTGCTTCTAAGGGCACTGAAAGAATAGACCAGAAACTAACTTCAGCGCTTATGAGTTCCACTCCGTCACATCCCAGGGGCAGTACAGAGTCAGTGAAGAGCCTCACAACACCACCTGTTAGTGGGCAGGAGCATTGCTACTGTATTCTCCGGATCCAGTCAGGTACTTGAGGCCTAACTACGATGAGGAGTCTCCGGTTAGATGCAGTATCCGCCAGAAAGAGCCTTACCAAAGGGAAGTCATTTGTACTTTTTATGAAAAACAATAGTCTGACATGACTGCTGTCTCAAACGCCAGACCTAAAAATGAGTGAAGCAGATTTATTCACATAGTGGTGTGCGTAACAAACATGATGGGAAAACCCTGTGTGAAAATGATTGATTCTGGACCAAGATGGGCTTGTAGATATCGCACCCAAGTTTGAAATTTAACATTATTATTGCTTTAGCAAATTAAAATCTGAACGCAACAGAGTGCACTATTATTATTTGGATTCCTACATGATTGTACCATTCTCTTCTCCTGGCTATACCCAAATTCTACTGAGATTTTATTTTTAATGTATTTCTTCAGTTTTATATAATGCAGATCAGACCGCATGGGTTTCAGAGTGCTTAATATAATAACAGATTATACGTATAACAACATTTAGGTTTTGATTCAATGGATATTTGTGTTCTTTTTTTTTTTTTTTTAACTTATAGGATTTTTTTGAACTCTTTTTATTGACTTTTAACAATATAAAACAGTATAGAGCAGTTATTGTCAGGCATATGCCTTGCTCGAAACATATAATATCACAATTCTGTGTCCTGCCACCTTGTTAACAAACTTATTCAGACCATTCAATGTAGATAGTTCCACCATTTATCACATACCTTATGATATTTCTGCAGGCTGCCCTATGACCTAGATTCATGCACTTCTGCCTTAGCGAAGTAGTCCAAACTGTTGATCCATTCTTTAATAGATGGTACTTTGTCCAATCTCCAGTGGCAGTCATTATCCCGTTTAGCTATAAACAGTCCCAATGCCACATTGCGTGGCTCCACTGCCTCCCGTTTATCCATAGGGCCCAGGAATGCTATCTTTGTGTCTGGTTTAATGGGTCCACTATAATATGGGTATAGTCTGTCGTGTATGCGAGACCAGTATTATTGTTTAACAGTGCAGGTCCATATCCTAGATAGAAGGTGTCTAGTTCCACCTCCTATCATAAACAGTAGGGTTTTATACCCGTTTTCATTCTGCTCAGTTGGGGCGGGCCGTAGCATACCTGCTGTAAGTATCTTAGTTGACCCAATTGGCATCATCCAATGGGCCTACATCCTGTGTCCATCTGTCTCGTAATTGTAGGAGAGGGCCTGGGGTGTTATTGAACAGTGCACGATATAAGTTGGAGATGCCCTTGTGTCCAGTTGTGTAAGTGTGATTCTGGATTCCATTGGGTTACACTATGGGAAGGCCTTGAGGTTTAGTGCGTGTGCTTTTAGGGCATGACGTAGATTTAAATAACATGTGTGTCTGTCTGTCTGTCATAAGTGTCTGTCATGAAAGCAAAAGAGTGGATGTGGTCCCCTTCCTAGACATTCCCCTTATTTGGATATCCTGATGAGGTCCCATGGGCAAAAGCCCATTAGATTGACTATGTGTTTAAGCCAAAAATCACACCGGAGTCGAGTTCCAGCCGTCTGTATTCCCTCCAGTACAATCCTGCTAAGGTCAGAATGCCAGCTAGGTATGGGGGCAGGGGGAAGATCTTGCCGTACAGTCAGGTTGTATAACAGTTTGAGCACACCATGTTCATCCATACACTCCAATTCGGAGTGGGCACATAGGACATCACGGTCTGCAAACAGCCAGTCATTGATAGACACAATTTGGCAGGCCCAATAATAAAGCCTAATGTCTGCCAGTCCAAGCCCCCCATCAAACGGGGATAACACACTTCCTAAAAGCGCTTCAGGGTTGTTTCCGGCTCATAAGAATGACAAAATGACCAAATGCAGCGATTGAAATGGTTTTTGTTCTATCATATGGAATGTGTTTTTTAACGTTTATAATAGGTGAGGAAGGGAATTCATCTTAAAACGTGCATCCTGTTCGGTAATGTTTAGGGGGAGCGGATGCCGAGTCCATGCTTCACTGGATCCTAATGAACAAGGGGTCTCTGTTTAGCTCCTAGGCCTTCCGCTCGATCAACACGGTCTGGACACCAAATATGTAACATGGTCGATGGCTAATGGTATGTTTGCTATTGGCCCTAGTTCACTATTATTGCACTTCACTAGTACATATTCCGACTATCATATAGGAATTTAAACCACATAAAACATTAGACCAGGGTGATGAACGGAGACCTTTGTTGCAAGAAGATTCTGGAGGCACAAGGGAGTCTAGGTATATAGTTTACACCTAAAAATACAGAAAATGTCAACCTTTTAGCACTTAGCCCAACGGAGCCATCTCCCATGCTGTGGACTGCTGTGGGACAACCGGATTTCTTGCTATTGGTGCTCTAATTCGTCTAGTACCCCGGACATGCTCATTTGTCCTGGACAACACCCAGGAGCCAACTCCAGGTAGCAGTGACGGGTCCCCCAAGCTCCAAAATGTGAAACCAGGTTATCTAACCTTTCTTTTCAGAACAGACTTCGTATATAGAAGTAAACTCAAATATTTCAATTAACAAATATACAGATAATATCTCCAGGAAAAACAGAATTCGAGCTGTGTGGTTTACCGAAACAAATAAATTAGCATGCTGTTATAGTTTACATAATACTATAAATGCTCAGACAAACGTTATGTACAAATTAGTTATATTTTGAGCTAAAAAAATAAATCCAAAGCCTTGCATGCATGAAAATTGTTTGTCTTTTTGTGGGGGAAGGGGTATCAGAGCTATACAGCTCTGTCTTCTTGCATTTATTAGGCAGTTCTAGAGATTGGGCAGCACAGTTCTGTCTATTTATCAGATGAGGCCTCTCCCAATATCTCTATCTCCATTGCTGTTTCCTCTGAGCGGACTGAAGGATTCATTCCTGTCTTAAAGGTGATACTTGTAGGCGAGTCCTGAGATTCTGATTCTAGTACAGTTTGATGCTCTTCAAGATCCTAAACTCTCAGTAGGTCACATAGAATGAAGGGGAAAATTCTTAGCCTCCAATGGCAAGGGGGCATTGGTTGACACAGATCTTGCAAGTATCTGAGACCATCACAACCATGCTGGTGCAGTCGAGAAACCAGCAATAGCCTTGCAAAAAGGTTCCAGCACATATGCCTTATTTTGTATACCCTACTTAGGAATGGAAATACATATTTTGTATTTCCCAGTCTCACATGTGAGTTATTTGACTTGATCTTGCTTCTAAAGGTGATACCTTGCAAAGGTGTTTTGCCAAGCATAACCTAAAGTAACACAAATGAGAGTAGCTTATTTTCTACAGTCTCAGTTATTGAGAGGTATTCTTTATGATGAATGCATTCATGTGCGTGACCTTCTGAGAGCGTTATGCATCAAAAAGCGCAATTCTTCCAGTGTTGGTTAAATCCCTTTCGAGCATTTTGCTCACTGTGAGCTCAAATTCAAATCTCTTATGAGTAAAGACATCACCTGTGATAACCACTGAACTCAAAGCTTCCATTTGCCGTAGAAATATACAATCTTTTCAATGGATTAGTTGGAGTTCACCATTCAGCACTGCGCTCACAACACTGCTCACTTAGGCTTTCGAACTGCACTTATATGGTTCTCTTCATGCCTCTCCGACCACTTTTCGGACTCCTGCTGCTCTTTTTGATTTCCGCTCACCCTTCTGTCTGTCGATGTCTCCCAAAGTTCAATATTGGGACCTTGTCTCTTCTCCCTGTACATGAATCACTCTAGGTCAGCGTTTCTTTACTTCTGGTACGGGGATCCCTGGGGATCCGCAACACCGTCTCTGGGGGTTCGATGCGGCTTAGAAAATTACTTAATATTAACAGATTTATTGAAGTGTATATAAATAACGAAGCCTCAATTGAATTTAGAAAAGCTCCAACCCTCTCACTAAAATTAAAATTTTAAATATTTTTATATTTGTGAATTAAATAAAATATTTCATCATTTGTGTACTTGTTTGAATGCTTGTTTCTATATTTTTGTGTATTGTTTTACCATTTAAATCATTGAAATTGCTTTGGCTGTGGTCCCCGGATTCCAAAAATGACTGTAGGGCACCCTGGATTCCAATGATGATTTACTGGGGGTCCCACGTTCAGCTTCAAACATCCGCCTGGATGGTTTACCACAAACAATCGAGCTCTACTTAAGCTGCTTACACAAGTATTCAAGACTAAATACAGGAATGCTCCAAAATACCTTGCTCATAGCCTTTCCTTCTACAGACTTGTTAACAATGTCACACTGTCTATCACAAAGTACTGATCTCACTGCATCGCTTTCAGATTTTAAGACTCTTTCCTCCTTCCTACTTAGCACTAGATTTCACTCCCAGATGAGGTCTGAGTAATCACCTGTCCCAATTCCTTCTAGGAAACCCTATATACTCACAGTTGGCCTTCATTACTCCAAATTCTGCCTTCCTACTCCAAGTCTTCCGGAATCGTCCTCTCCCTAGCTCTTCACCCTCGATTCAGGGTTATTTGGAAACATTAGACTGATGTAGCCTTACGGCTAGAGCGGTCGACCTCAAAGCTGGGGAACCGGGTTCGAGTCTTGGCAACGACGCTCAACATCCTGTGATTCTGGGCAAATCACTTAATCTCCCCGTGCCTAACAAAAAAAAATGAATGTGTCCATCTGTAACGAAACTGGTGCTAATTTAAAGCGCTCTGATACCCGATGTCTCGGGTCTAGTTCACGCTTTATAAAACTCTTAAAAAAATAAAGAATGTATTTGGGGGCCTGCTTTCATTGGGCACTCTTGTTGAAACGAAGATGCCAAAGCGAAAGGGTTATATATATAATATATATAGGTTTTTTTTCTTAGAATAGACAGCATAGTATTTGGTAGGGAAAACAATTCAAGGCCTGGAATCGGGAAGGGAGAAGTAATGAAGATTGCAGGTAAGTAATCTAGTCGGTAGGTACAGTGTGAAAAGTGACTGCTGTCTGAAACAGTCAAAAGGGGCATCTTTCTCTGGAAAAGGGGCATGTTTCTGGCAAAGAGGACTGGACTTTAGATCTGTGTCAAACTGGAGTAGTTTGTTTGACTAACCTGATCTTTGTGGCATTCTCCCTTTTTTCCCCTTGTAGGCCGTAGGCATGGCCTGGGTCACCTGATATTTACAGATGGTACAATATACTGTGGTCAGTTTGAAAATGGACTATTCAATGGCTATGGTGTGCTGGCTTTTCAAGATGGTTCAAGGTTAGTGCAAGAAATTCCCTTAAGTGCCATTACAAAACTCTAGCGTTAATTTGGGAGAAAGATATTGACTAAAAAAGAAAATCTTTAAACAAATGAACATGGAAAATGTGTTTGGATGTCTTTCCAGTTATCATAATACATAATGTGATGTTGTCGTATGACATCGCAGAAAGTAACATTTGCACACCTTATAGCAATAGCTAAAAATAGATTTGCATACCTCTAAAATACCTCACCCGGTTGTCTTGAAAAGAAGGAACCTCTATTTTAACGATTGTTTGAGAACATTTATCAAAACAGGTCACTATTGAATCGCCATGTTCCAAATTATGGCCTGAGCAGTTATTAGAGCTGTTGGGCTCAAACTCCTAATATGAAGATAGCATTTTATATTTTGTAACCTCAGTTGCTCTGTGGCATGCAGGTGCATGTGGATGAAAGCATAGTACCTGCAATTCATTATACTGAAACTTTGCAAGTGGAGGTAAATCAAAGTTGGTTAACATCTCAGTTGCTAAGTAAATTGAACCTCAACACACTTCATGTTTTTGACCACTGATTGGTCCATGTATAGTCCCTTCTTTTGGACGTCAGTAGTGTTGTCAGTTCATTTTCAGTATGTTTGGTTTACCCTTTACGTCACAGCATGTTTTGGGGTCCATGCTAAAAAACAGTTTTTGGTTTACCTACTAGAGGTTGTACGTGACTGTACTGCATGATCGAGCACTACCAGCATCTGGAGCATTCTTTTAATCAGCTGCCAAATCCTTGTAAATATGGAGTAGCTGCCAGTTTCACGAATGAATAAGGGGCTGTATGTAGTCTTAGCTGGAAATTCTCTGGGTGTGTGTGAGTGTTATCCTTTTTCTCTTGCTCTTTTTCTTTCTCTCACCCCTTTTCTGCTTCTCCCTTGTTTGCCTTCTCTCTCTTTCGTTGGCTGAAGAATATGTTTCCTCTTTCCAGTTTGAAGGCACATTCTCTTTCTGGTCAAACAAACACAATTGTACCCCATTGTCCTGCCTTTTCAGGAATTCTCGAGAATGGCCTGTACCTGGCTTAACTAGCAACTATGAGCTTTAGCGGCTTAGCCGTTGTCCAATACCTTGTATCTTCCTTCATATATTAAGATGAAGGTGTAGTTTATCTCAGTGGTTTACACATTTGCTTGACATCCTCTTATTTACTTAAGGTGTGATAATCGTTATCACAAAATATGTTAATTTGAGAGAGACTGATAAGCAGCTGTTTGCTTCTTATGTAGTCGAAAACAGTGCTGACTGTTAGCTTTGTAAATTTAGTAATATGAATTTATGGGCATGAAGTCAATGTGCCCTTAACATACACAAACAACCAGCTGTGCCATAAACAAGCAGCAGAAGAGAGAATACATTTGAGAGAGTCTAACAAACAGAGGGCCCGATTCACAGAACTAACTTAAGACAAAATCCTAAACTTACTACCATTTTGGTATTCACAGAAGGCACTTACTCATTTTGGTATTCACAGAAGGCACTTACTTCTGAGGCACTTACTCATTTTGGTATTCACAGAAGGCACTTACTCATCAATGAGTAAGTGCCTTCTGTGAATACCAAAATGAGTAAGTGCCTTCTGTGAATACCAAAATGGTAGTAAGTTTAGGATTTTGTCTTAAGTTAGTTCTGTGAATCGGGCCCCAAATACCTTCAATCACATGCATGCCAATAGACCTACACAGTTGGGTCCGATTGTTTGCCTTCCCATTTGCAGTATCCTTTTAGACCCATGTCAGTTAAGCTAGCTAATAACTATCAGAGTACGAACTTACATTTTTTTTTTTTTTAAAGTGGGTTGCTTGAATATCGCTGGCAGTTCATCAACATTTACGGTCCGTGATGCCACACCTCTGTTGTACTCCTGAATTTATTGATCATGAATCTGTTTTATTGCCTGGCAGCTTAATATTTCCCATATTAAACTGTGCAGTTTTCTTTTTGTTGGAAACGTGCTGCTGTGGTTCACATAGATTCAGGCCCAGTGCTCTAAAAAAACAACACTGTACTAGGGTTTAGAATGAGGTGTTAGAACTGCACTATTAAGCTATAATCCCCGACTATTCAGTACAGTCACTAAAACGACATTTTACCGAATGTTAGGCATGAATCCATCTCTGCTCTTGTAAATTACTGCACAGCCCAAGCTAACTTCCTAGAAATGTGGTTGAACTTGGTAAATGACTTTTTTTGTATGCGAGATCTGGTGATAATGCTCCAATGTGATTTTGGCATTTGCTGATTTCCAACTGCTCTGAAACGTTTAGCTTTGGAGCACATAACTATATATTTGATTATACAAGGACCGGTAATTCTAACTCATTTACTCACTACTGGATTTAGCACGGGTTGTCAATTTGTAAGTTCTATTGTTGATCTGAAATCAATCCTATCTTTGGTATGGTCATGCTGTACACATTTTACTTTAAAATTACCTTTTTCGGTTCAAAAGCACAAGGTGCTGTAATATTGTGAAGCGCCATGAGACACTCTGATGTATGGATGAAGGCCTGCCTCGACGTTTTATGGCACATAAGTGGATATCAAATTTGGAATTTAACATTTAGTAGTTTTTCCCATTTGTGCTTTATTTGGCAGTCTGATACAGTGTAGTTATACTTTTTAAACCTCTCTTAGTTTCTGATTCAACAAGAGAATCCCAGTTAATTTTCCTTACTCTTTTCTGCCCTTCACATATGTAGTGCGTACTGTTCCTTACCTCTGCTGTCTTCATTTGGAGAACTATATTATTTCCTTTGTACACTTGATTTTCCTAGGCCAGTGAGAGCGATCACTCAAGGCTTACTTCAGAAGGTGGGAAGTAGGGTATGTCCTAAGCAATTGCACACAATAAATTCAGTGTTCATTAACAATGGGCCCAATTCACAAAGCCATTTTCATGTCGAAGTTAACTTGTACATGCAAACTGCTTGAATTATGAGTGCAAAAAGTGAATTTGAACTCTTAAAACGATGTATTGTTGTAGGAAAGTGCTCTCCCCCCCCCACACACACATACCTTTTGCTCCAATGCAGATTGTTATGAGTCTGAAAGTGCACTGGAGCCTGGTGCCCAGGCACCAGTGGCAGTGCTCTCTCCCTATGTGTAAATTGGCATCCCCAATTGGCAAGGACTTAACACCCCTTATAACGCCCTAGTATATGGTACCAGTGGTACCCAGGGCATGGGTGGTAAAGGGTTCCCCAGGGCTTTCAGCACTGTCCGTTCCACCCCGAGTGACCCAAGTTAACTACTGACAGCAGGCCTGCATTGCATACTGCTTAAATAATGTAAACTGCTCCAATTTGAATTTGCTCTCACCATGTGAGGCAAAGTCAATGCACTGGATTTAGTATATGTCAGTCACCCCTAAGGAAGGCCCCCTAAAGCCCAGGAGACTGTGTGCATTGTATTAAAGGTGTGGGCATGTAAGTGCAAGTTTATATGCCCCTATATTGGCCTTTAACATTAAAGGACCTTCTAAGTGATAGACGGTCAATAGATTAACATGGGCTGGCACTTGGTTACGTTATGTTATGTTAGAGAAATTTGTAAAGCGCAACGGTTACCCTAGGGTGTCCTGGCGCTAGCTACAGTCCTCCCAGTGATACATAACTTGCCACTGGTTTATAAATCAAACAACCACGTTTTTAGGGCCTTCCTGAAAGCCCATAAATCAGTGGCATTCCTTAGATGAAAAGGGAGGTTTTGCCGCACCAGCAGCAAAACTTCTGCCTCCCCACCTAGCTTTTTTTGTGGGTGGCACTATCACTAGTTTTGCTCCTAAGGAGCGAAGTGATCTTTTGGGCACGTACCACTGAAATTGTTGTTTCAGGTAATCTGGACCTATGCCTTGTAGGGCCCTAAAGACCAAACAAAGAGATTTAAATTGCACCCGCTTCTTAACGGGCAACCAATGAAGTCTTTTGATTACACTTGAGATCGGTGCAAATTTCGATGTGCCGGTAAGCAGTCTAGCGGCCGCATTCTGCAACACTTGAAGTTTATGAAAAAAACACTCCTGCATATTCAGGTATAAATCATTGCAATGGTCAAGCCTTGACATAGTTAATGCTGCAACCACTGTTCGCTGGCTATCTTTCGGCAGAAAAGGCAGAATTTTCTTAATTGTTCTGAGAGTGTATGTTGTGGCTGAAACTACTGCGTTGACTTGATTGCCCAAATCGAGCCTGTCGTCAATTAGCACTCCCAGATTTTTTACTTTCCTGGTGGGTGTCGGGGGGGATCCCATAGTATCTGGTCACCAACTTGGGGTCCAAAAGTTGGCATCGTTCCCCAGCAGGATGACCTCCGTTTTGCTCGAGTTGAGCTTTAGACAGTTTTGGGACATCCACCTTCCTACTGCCTCCATACAATCATGGAACCGCTTTCCTGTTGCCTTTTCCTGCCCAGGCCGCAGCGACACCACAATTTGCGTGTCATCCGCATAAGAGGTAAGGCAAAAACCAAAGGAATCAATAAGGGGAGCCAACGAAGACACATATACATTGAAAAGTGTAGGGCTCAAAGACGACCCCTGCGGAACTCCACAGGGCAGCGAGAAAGGTTTAGAGTAAAATTCGCCTAATGAGACTATTTGCAGTCTGTCCGAGAGGAAGGACTTCAGAAGTGTCCATGCTTTACCCTGCACTCCGCAGGCCCGCAAACGGTCCATCAAAAGACCATGATGGACCGTATCGAAGGCAGCGGAGAGGTCGAGCATGATCATAGCGGCCTTCCCTCCCTGATCCAAAGCTACCCTGATCTCTTCAGTAGATTTTAGAAGTGCAGTTTCCGTGCTGTGCCCTTCTCTAAACCCATATTGAGTAGGATCCAGGACTTTGGCATCACGTAGGTAAGCACTCAATTGTGCATTCATTCTTTTCTCAACCAGTTTAGATGGAAGTGGGAGACGTGAGATAGGTCGAAAACTATTTGGATCCTTAGGGTCCAGGCTAGGCTTCTTTAGAAGTGGCAAAATTGAAGCAATTTTCCATGATTTGGGGAAACGCCCTTCTGCAAACATTGCATTAAATAGAGAGGTGAGTGCTAGGGCAATCGGTTCTGGGGCCAGTTTTACCACTGCAACAGGACATGGGGTCATAAGGAGAGCCTGATTTGGCTGACATGAGAAGCTTATGGGTATCGGTCGTGGATATTGGTACAAACTTGTCCAAAGTAGGCTGAGATCCCAAGGCCAACTTATGATCCTCTGTTGAGGTCCCTGTCACACCAGTTGTTGTACCCTTAAAATTTGCAAAGATAGTCTCCACTTTTGCCAGGAAAAACCTGGCAATTTCCTCACATAATTCCTGGCTCCTTTGAATGTTTGCTGGTTCGGGATGCGCCAGGCTAGTTACTGTTTTAAAAAGCTCTTTGGGTGAGTTTTTAGCTAAATTAATTCGACCAACAAAGAACTCTTGCTTTATCTTAAAAAGTAACTGTTTATAAGTCAAAAGGCTTTGTTTATAACTGTTTCTCTCTGTTGTTTTATACTCTTTCCTCCAATTCCGTTCTAAACGTTTACAGATCAATTTTTGATCCTTAAGTTCCTGTGTGTACCAAGGAGCGGAGGGTTGTGACCTTTTAGGAAAAAGTATTTTCTTTGGAGCTAGCTTATTACACGCAGACTCCAGCCAGGTAGTATATAAGGAGGTAGCCTCCTCCACGTCTAGGGGTATTTGGCCCACAGTTGACGTAAGCAAATCTGCTAAATCTTTACCCCCAACTTATTCCATGCTCTAATTTCCTTCTGTTTCGTAGGAGGTCTTTCCGCCACATGATGGTCTGGAATGGCCTGCTCAAATAGAACGGCCACGTGATCTGACCACACTAGGGGCAGCAGACCTGTAAATGAAAGATGTGGGTGGTTTGAAAAAATCCCATCCAACGTATGCCCTGCCACGTGAGTGGGCCCACTTACTTGCTGCCTAAGATCAACACTGGTCATCAGATCTATAAGGTTCACCATATCTGGGTCTGTATCGGCCTCCAGATAGAAATTAAAATCTCCCAGTATCGTATAGGAGTCGGCGCACAGACCCTCTTCCAGCAAATTTCCCATAGAAATTACAAAAGTGCTCCTAGGACCCGGAGGTCTGTATAATAGGATACCTTTAAACGTGTGATGATGGGAAAGAGTGAGGGAAAAGGACAATGCTTCACACGCTGCATTTGAGGCTGTTTGAAAGACTGCTGTGATTGAGCTATGATGAATTATAGCTAGTCCCCCTCCTTTCCTAATGGGCCTGTTTAATGTATGGCAAATATATCCGGGGGTGTGGCTTTGACTAAATCTGGCCCGAGGCATCATCCGTCCATGCTTCAGTGATAAATGCCAATTTTGTATCTCCTCCCTCGATTAGTGTAGCGCACTCAACACTATGCTTCACCAGGGAGCATGCATTCAGCAATATGCACTTTAGCGCAGGTTTTACCTCTTTAATTTTTGCTGACCTTTCTTGTTTTCTAAAATCAATTTTCCTGTATACAAGACCAGGTAGAGTGGTTTTACAATTAGGGCAGGTCACCAGGCTAGATGGAGGCCTTGTATTAAGGGTGAGACACATACACCCTGAAGCTTTATCAATGATATTCAGCCCCAGCAGCACATCTCTGGAGTATTTTAATATGGAAGACTTATCTGCTCTCAATCGGGCAGGGGTGCTGGCGCCGGGCGCAGACAGGCTTGCCTTAGGCGCGCCAGCGGCGCGCCCGCGCCAGGCTCTCTTGATAGTCGGCATCCTAAAAGACTAGACCGCTGACCGTGATTCCCCCCAATATGGCGGCCCTGCTGTAACAATTGCGGTCCCCCGATATTGTGAGCCTTTAAGGTGCAGTCAGTGCACAAAGCGAATAGAAACAACAAAGCAGCAGAGTCAACCTAAAAATTATCACAGTCTAAAATATGTTAAAACTCTTAAAAAAATAGAGGTTGGCAGCTCCATTATACTAGCGCCTATATATGTTGTATTTGGTATCAAACAATGTGCCCTCTCACCCCTGACATGAATCTCTTGTCGAGGGCGATATGGCATGCACCCAGGTGGCTACCTTAGAGGTTGCCCACCTGATTGCCCCAGCTACTCTGTGCTGCGACTGGCAGCCTGTGCTTGCTGAGGCCAAGACCGGATTCTGACCTCCTGCCAGGTAATGTGATCACTCCCAGGAGTCGGGAACAAAGGCCTGGGCAGGAAGGAGGTCACACCTCCTCCCTCCTAGGAAGGCTAGTGAAGTGGCACATCAAAGCGGTGAGCATCAAAGGCTGCACCGCCTCTGATATGCATCAGGGCTGCCTCCCAGAGGAGGAAACGGCCCTCCCACCTCTGCATTTTCACTCGCGCAGGTAGGAAATTAGGTATGCAGGAGGTGTACACCCCCAGAAGACTGGCCACACCTCTAGAATGGGCTGCCTGGTCTGTACAGCTAAAGAAGGCATCTGCCATTTTTAAAAGAGGTAGAAATAATGGGTTCTGGGTAGAAAAGGTGACCTACACCCCCGAATGTGGTCACCTCTGGGGCGGATTAGCCGCTGCGGCAAGCAGCCCAATGGCCACTTGCACCCACACTCCTAAGGCCCCTAAATCTAGACTTTAAGGGCTATCTCTGACACCAGAACTTCAGTTCTGAACAGCCTACATCGAAGAGGACAAAGAAGAAACCCGTGTCTGCGACAACAGGACTTGCACAAACCAAATGAGGGATACTCTGCACATGTGGCAACACTCCTGGAACTGCCTGATCGAGACTCGCCCTAGGCTAACTCTTGGTTCCCCCAGACAGAGGGACCCCTGTGAGAGCCGGGAAGCACCCTCAGGCTCCCCTAGACTAGTGGCACTGGTTTCGGCAAACTACAGGTAAAACAATGCTCCGGATCTGAAGAATCGCTGGCCATCGGGCCCTCCGAGGGATCACCCAAATGCAGATGGTCCAGTGGATAGTGGGAACTGTAGTCCTGCCTTACACGAAGTTACAGGCAGCTTCTGTGTTCCCTGGGACCACCCGATGTCGAAGTACCTTTTTCCAAAGTTTACTGCTGCCAAGGTTTGTTGGTCACCAGTCCATCAACCGACCCCTTCACTCGGCGCTACACCTCGGGGGAACGCCATCCGACTTCGACCAACGTCCGCAACCACCCCGTTGTGTTTTTGCATCTTGTTCCCCACAGCACTGTGTAAGTGGTAAAATGCAGCTCGCCCGCGGCTCCCATTCAGCACCAGGGACAGCCAGGACATCTACACCTGCGCTCCACGGGCCAGGTAAAATTGTACTGACTGTCGTGGCATGATCCTGAGACCCGCATCATCTTTACCCTACTTGGGTTTCACGCAGCTCAACCTGTAAGTCACCGATTGTCACTAGCACTTTTTCCCATTCTCCCCAATGCAAAAGTTCTGCTGTATTGAATTGCTGCGATTTATGTTTTCTGCTAAAATCCATAACTCCGGTTATATGCATCTCATCACGTTAGTTTTGGCATCTAAATTAAGATAAAAATACACTTTACTTTTATAAATTGGCGTTGGATTTCTCTTGAATCATGTCAATTACTTATCGTCCATATTGGTTCTATGAAATGCTTAAAACATGTTCCTCTAATAAAGCCTGACTGCTCTTTGCCACACTACCAGGACTGAGCTAAGGATTTATTATTGTGAATCCAAGGACCATCTTTCAATCAATCAATCAATCATGTCACTTATAAAGCGCACTACATACCCGCGAGGGTCTCAAGGCGCTGGGGGAAGAGGAGGGTGGTGCTGCTACTGATCGAAGAGCCAGGTCTTGAGGAGTCTTCTGAAGGCCAGTAGGTCTTGGGTCTGTCGGAGGTTGGTGGGGAGGGTGTTTCAGGTCTTGGCGGCGAGGTGGGAGAAGGATCTGCCGCCGGCGGTCGTTTTCCGGATGCGGGGGACTGTGGCGAGGGCGAGGCTGGTCGAGCGGAGCTGGCGGGTGGGGGTGTAGAAGCTGAGTCGTCTGTTGAGGTAGGCTGGTCTGGAGTTGTGGAGTGCTTTGTGTGCGTGGGTGAGGAGCTTGAAGGTTATCCTCTTGTTGACAGGGAGCCAGTGCAGGTCTCTCAGGTGGGGTGTGATGTGGCTGCGTCGGGGGATGTCGAGGATAAGACGTGCAGAGGCGTTCTGGATGCGTTGCAGCCGTCTCAGGAGCTTAGCCGTCGTTCCTGCGTAGAGGGCGTTTCCGTAGTCCAGCCTGCTGGTGACGAGGGCCTGGGTGACTGTTTTTCTTGTTTCGGTGGGGATCCACTTGAAGATCCTGCGGAGCATTCGGAGGATGTTGAAGCAGGATGAGGAAACGGCGTTGACCTGCTTAGTCATGGAGAGGGTGGGGTCGAGGATGACCCCTAGGTTGCGTACGTGGTCGGTGGGTGGCGGGGCTGTTCCCAGTGATGTTGGCCACCAGGAGTCGTCCCAGGCTGAAGGGTTGGAACCAAGGATGAGGACCTCCGTCTTGTCCGAGTTCAGCTTCAGGCGGCTGGTCCTCATCCATTCGGCGACGGCCTTCATTCCTTCGTGGAGGTGGGCTTTGGCGGTGTGAGGGTCTTTGGTGAGGGAGAGGATCAGCTGGGTGTCGTCGGCGTAGGAGATGATGTTGAGGTTGTGCTGTCGGGCGACGTGGGGGTGCCATGTAGATGTTGAACAGCGTTGGGCTGAGGGAGGAGCCTTGGGGTACGCCGCAGATGATCTTGGTGGCCTTGGATCGGAAGGGGCGAGGCGGACGCTTTGTGTTCTGGCCGGAAAGGAAGGATGTGGTCCAGTCCAGGGCCTTCTCTTGGATCCCGGCGTCGTGAAGGCGTGTTCGTAGTGTGTGGTGGCAGACCGTGTCGAAGGCGGCTGATAGGTCCAGGAGGATGAGGGCTGCTGTTTCTCCGTTGTCTAGCAGGGTCCTGATGTCATCGGTGGCGGCGATGAGGGCGGTTTCGGTGCTGTGGTTGCTGCGGAAGCCGGACTGGGAAGGGTCCAGGATGTTGTTCTCCTCGAGGTAGCGGGTCAGTTGTTTGTTGACGATTTTCTCGGTGACCTTCGCGGGGAACGGGAGCAGAGAGATGGGTCGGAAGTTCTTGAGGTCCTTGGGGTCTGCCTTGGGTTTCTTGAGTAAGGCGGTGATCTCGGCGTGCTTCCAGCTTTCCGGGAAGGTTGCTGTCTCGAAGGAGATGTTGATTATTTTCCGGAGATGGGGCGCGATGGCTGTACTGGCTTTGTTGAAGATGTGGTGAGGGCACGGGTCTAGCGGTGAACCGGAGTGGATGGTGTTCATGATCTCGCTGGTGTCCTCGTCGTTGATGTTGGTCCAGGAGAGCAGGCGGTTGGTGGTTGTGGGGGCAGTGGTCTCGGTGGTTGCCGGGGCGGTCGTGGTGTTGAAGCTGTCGTGGATGTCGGCGATTTTGCGGTGGAAGGAGGTGGCCAGTGAGTCGCACAGGTCTTGCGACGCCTGGATGTCGTTGGTGTTGGAGCTGGGGTTGGAGAGTTCCTTCACGATGTTGAAGAGCTCTTTGCTGTTGTGTGCGTTGTTGTCTAGGCGGTCTTTGAGTGAGGCCCTTTTGGCGGATCTGATGAGGTGATGGTGATTGCGGGTGGCGCTCTTGTGGGCGGCGTAGCTGTCCGCTGTCCGTTCGTGGAGCCAGATCTTCTCCAGTTTTCGGCATGTTCGTTTGGAGGCCTGGAGGTCTTCGGTGAACCAGGTGGCTTTCTTGCTGGTGTGGCTGTTGGGCGGATTCTTGAGCGGGGCGAGGGTGTTGGCGCAGTCGTCGATCCACTGTCTGAGGTTGCGGGCGGCGGTGTCGGGGTCGGAGGGTTCGGCGGGTGGGCTCAGGGCGAGGGTTGTGGTTAGCTGGTCTTCCGTGACTCTGCTCCAGCAGCGGCGAGGCATTTGTTCGGTGCGGTGGTGCGTGGTGGGCTTCCTGTAGGTGAAGTGGATGCAGTGGTGGTCAGTCCAGTGGGGTTCGGAGGTGTGGTTGAAGGAGACGTGTGGGCTTGCGGAAAAGATGGAGTCTAGCGTGTGGCCGGCGGCGTGGGTGGGTGTAGTCACGAGCTGTCTGAGTCCGAGGGTGGCGAGGTTGTCGATCAGGGTGGTGGAGTTGGTGTCCTTGTTGTTCTCGAGGTGGAAGTTCAGGTCCCCGAGGACGATGTAGTCCGTGGAGGCGATGGCGTGTGTGCTGACGAAGTCAGCGATGGAATCGCTGAACTGTGGTCGGGGTCCGGGGGGTCTGTAGATGAGGGTTCCTCTGAGGGTGGTGTTGGGATCGGTGTGGATCTGGAAGTGCATGTGTTCGGCGGTGCTGAGGGTGTCGTCGGTGTTGGTTGAGACTCTGAGGGTGTTCCTGTGGACGATGGCGATGCCTCCTCCGACTCCGTTGGTGCGGTCCCTGCGGGTGATCTTGTATCCGTCCGGGATGGCAATGGCGATGTCGGGGGCTGAAGCGGGATTCAGCCAGGTCTCCGTCAGGAATGCGACGTCTGGGGAGGTTGAGTCGAGAAGGTCCCAGAGTTCGATGGCGTGTTTGCGGGCGGAGCGGGTGTTGAGGAGGATGCATCTGAGGTAGTTTGGTTCTTTCCTGGGCGGTGGTTTGGCGGGGCGGGTGCTGGCGAAGCTGCAGTTCCGGCAGGTGAAGGGCCCTTGGGTGCGCTTCGGGGTGGCCTGGTAGCAGGCGTGATCTTTTCCGGGGTTGAGTGCGTGGAGGGTGCTGGCGTCGTATCGGCGTCTGTTGATGTAGCGGGCGCGGGGGATGCCCGGACCAGGGGGTCTGGCGCTGGGCGCGACCACAGCGCGGATGGGCGCAGACGGGCTTGCCTTAGGCGCGCCTTTGGCGCGCCAGCGGCGCGGTCGCACAGCGGCCGCCATAAATGGGGAGGTGGGAGGGAGGAGCAGGGAATGGGGCAGCGAATGGGCAGTGAGGGGGCGGGGCCGCAGGGGCGCAGCGGCGGGAAACAGGCACAGAAAGGAAAAACGATCACAATCAGGGGCAGCAAGGGGGCACAGAAAGGAAAAAACGATCACAATCAGGGGCAGCAAGGGGGCACAGAAAGGAAAAAACTATCACAATCCGGGGCAGCAAGGGGGCACAGAAAGGAAAAAACGATCACAATCCGGGGCAGCAAGGGGGCACAGCAAGGAAAAAACGATCACAATCAGGGGCAGCAAGGGGGCACAGAAAGGAAAAACGATCACAATCAGGGGCAGCAAGGGGGCACAAAGGAAAAACGAGCACAATCAGGGGCAGCAAGGGGGCACAGAAAGGAAAAAACGAGCACAATCAGGGGCAGCAAGGGGGCACAGAAAGGAAAAAACGAGCACAATCAGGGGCAGCAAGGGGGCACAGAAAGGAAAAACGATCACAATCAGAGGCAGCAAGGGGGCACAGAAAGGAAAAAACGATCACAATCAGGGGCAGCAAGGGGGCACAGAAAGGAAAAAACGATCACAATCAGGGGCAGCAAGGGGGCACAAAGGAAAAACGATCACAATCAGGGGCAGCAAGGGGGCACAGAAAGGAAAAAACGAGCACAATCAGGGGCAGCAAGGGGGCACAGAAAGGAAAAAACGAGCACAATCAGGGGCAGCAGCAGGGCACACAGACGGAGCTGTGTGGTGGGGGAGCGACCTACCAGTCAAGGTCAGGGGTCTTTGGGGTCTTTGAGAGTATTGCATGGTGAAGCCTAACCAGGATCACCCCATAATACTCCACCTTCCCACAAATGTGATGTAATATTACTCTGTATCGAGTAATGTTATGTGGTTTAAATCTGCTGGTGGACAAAAAACTTGAAGTGGAACCAATTTATTGTCAAGCACGCTGTCTGATCCAGCGCTAACAATAAAATTTCTTCTCCTATATGCTTTGGACGTCCAGGTACAAATATCCCTCTTTTCCACAACTATATCCATATGACGGTGGGGCCCATAACACCGCATAAACATTCACTCTCTCATATATTCCCTGGATTTCATCCGTTTTTACCTAGGAGAAAACAGTTAATGATTCGCTGGAAGGAGACGGGATACCTTTTTAAAACGACATAATACTTCTCAAGCTTTAAGGTATTCCGCTCATTGGTCGATGGACCAACTAGTAGGAATCAGTTGATGGTGATTAAGACCAGCTCAATCACTATAAACCTTTAATCATTTACATTTATCATTGAGCTAAAGAACCACTGACTCATTGATTTAAGATAATAAAGTTTATATAATTTTTAGAAGCATGAATAAGTTTCAAAATTATTCAGATTATTACATTTAGCATCATTATAAGAATAAATTGAAATTGCAATGCATACCTATTAGATGGAAAAACAAAAGTTCGTCACAGCAATGAATTCAGATCACAGCATAGAACTCCCGAAAAACTGTCTATCTGTCCTGAAAAACAGGCCTTCTCGACGGATCACCTATAGGAAGTGTCCCGCCACAATCCCGTTCTTTTCCCCTTTAGTATTTAAGAAAAAAGGTCTAATAGTATTAAAATGGAAAATCTATTGAAAAGCAAAAAGTTTCTTCAGCAGCAGCGTCTCGTGCTCAATCAAAAATATAAAAGCAGCTCTCCCTCTACCCCCCTCTAAGAGTAGGTCTTCTTATACCCTAATACTAGCTTACTAAGTGAAAATTTTACATCTTTGTGGGCAAGATTCTCTCTAATTGGTCCATTTGGGGTCAGTATACATCTCATTATGAATATCCTTGTTCCAACCAGTTCTTTGTGGAAAGTTCATACTTCTGTCGTTTCTCACGGGTTCATGACATTACCCATCCGCATTTGGTTTCATTCTGTATCCTTTTCTGATACTTTTAAGTTGAACAGTTCATTGTTTATTCATATATTCACTGCAACTTCTCACGCTTTTCGCTATGTCCTTCTTTGGCACACGTTTGTATAATAAGGTCATTGCAGCCTTGACCACGCTTCCATCCTAGGCTTTGGGACGGTCACATGATCCCTTTTGTTCACAGCCTTTCTCGCTTTCGGAACCCCCTTCGCGCCTGCGTACTCTAGCTTGCTTGCCATGGCAGCCATTTTAACATCGCGGCACAACAGGCCTAAGCGAACTATTATAAAGATAAACAGAACATAGTTAAGAATAAAGAATATAAGCCTTTTCGTTTCCCTCCCGTCATTCTACGTACCCCAATTAAGTATTACCTAGCAAAAGCGACATATAAAGCCATTTCTTACTTACCAATCGCTTTATTTTGCCACTACACAGTTTATTTCCAAGCACAAATCATGCATTTATTATTTTAGTTAGTACGCAAATTATTAGGCTTATGTTATCCACGTTAACAATTGTAAGTAAATTAGTTTGCACGGATATAACGTGTTACCCATAACCCTTTTTATGTAACATACATGGTTGGTTATTTACTGAGACGAACCTGTGTGTTAATTATTTAACATAAATATTAGGAGGTTAAAATTTTTCCGTTTACCCTGCTCCATCACTGTCCCCCTGCAAGGTACACTATTTTTCCTGTACAGACACAGACGCACACAGTCTCTCTCTCTCTCTCTCTCTCTCTCTCTCTCTCTCTCTCTCTCTCTCTCTCTCTCTCTCTCTCTCTCTCTCTCTCTCTCTCTCTCTCTCTCTCTCTCTCGTTCTCTCTCGCTTCTCGTTCTCGCTCGCTCTCGTTCGCTCTCGTTCGCTCTCGTTCGCTCTCGTTCTCTCTCTCGTTCTCTCTCTCGTTCTCTCTCTCGTTCTCTCTCTCGTTCTCTCTCTCGTTCTCTCTCTCGTTCTCTCTCTCGTTCTCTCTCTCGTTCTCTCTCTCGTTCTCTCTCTCGTTCTCTCTCTCCTCTCCTCTCCTCTCTCCTCTCCTCTCTCCTCTCTCCTCTCTCCTCTCTCCTCTCTCCTCTCTCCTCTCTCCTCTCTCCTCTCTCCTCTCTCCTCTCTCTCTCTCCTCTCTCTCTCTCTCTCCTCTCTCTCTCTCCTCTCTCTCTCTCCTCTCTCTCTCTCCCTCTTTTTCTCCCTCCCTTCATTTATGGGGACTGCAGAGACTTTTACATGTGAAGGCTGGTGGGCTGCATACCCGCTAGGGCAGAGAAAAAAGGCTGCTCTCCGAAACTTAAAATAGGCAGGCAACAAATCCTTTCCTAACCTTATGCAGTTGCGACCCTCGACTTATAGTGGGGGAACTCCTTGTACAGTGGAGCCTTGTAATGTACTGGCGACCGTCAACAAAAATCAGTGTGCTTCCAATGTGTTTACAGATTTTTGAGCCCTCAAGAGAAATTCACAAGGCAAGCTATAAAGAGATGCAGGGTGGCACAATTTTCCCAGCCATGTGACCACTTTCATCCTGTAGTGTCTACAATATGTCACGCCATATCTCTGAGCATTTTATTACGTCACATCATTATGTGTTTTGTCTTGTGTTCTCATTCAAAGATATCCTGTTGTTTCCTTATGTCATCCCCCAGATTCGAAGGAGAGTTTGTACAGGGAAAGTTCCAGGGGACAGGAGTCTTCACCCGTTTTGACAACATGAAGTATGAAGGAGAGTTTAAGAGCGGTCGGGTGGAAGGATATGGTACACCTTGTTCTTTTCTTACATTGGTGACAGGGCGTAGCAACAAAGCTCAGTTTGTCGTGGAACAATTTATGTATCCCTTATATCCTCTAAATCCAATGCACTAGTTTACAAACGATTGATCGAACTATATATAGAGTAGATGTGCATTTTGGTGCAGTCTGTGTTGGTTGATTGGAATTCTAGTTTTAGGCACATACACTTCTGCCACAACACATCTGCTCATAACGTACGTGGTGCGTTTAGAAAACATTTGTAAGGCACAAAGCTTGTCTACTTTGAGAAGATTTTCTGGCGAAATGTAAATTTTGACTCCTAGCAAGAGTATGCAAGTGCAAGAAATCATGAGGACAAATTTGCTCTGGAAATTACGTACTGAAACCAGACGATCAGAAGTGCAACTATTTTTGAAAGAATGAGAAATTCTAGGCTAGTCAGTTGAATGGATGTATATGAACAGCTGCCGGTTGCATCACCCTTTGCTTTCTCTCATATCTTCCTAGGGCTGATGACTTTTTCCGATGGCTCCCATGGGGTCCCACGCAACGAGGGACTATTTGAAAATAATAAACTAATAAAGCTGGAAAAGTGTCAAGCTGCGATCCAGAGAGCGCAAAGTGCCTCCAAAACTGCCTGCAGTCTCACCGCATAGCCATGGGCATCAAAGAGAACAATGTTGACTTGAATGTTTTTAAGGCGCACACTGTTAATTTCACGACCTTTACCGGTTCATTCTTATCACTGCTTGCTGGTTTAAGCAGTAATACAGGATTTGTTAACTTTTTTTTTTTACTGTAGTTTAATTTAACAAGCAAATTTGCCTATTGGTTGTTGTGCACTGCGACCATCTAACACCTGAGTTCCACTACAGCCCACTTCGATGCTCTTTTTATTACAGAATTAAGACATTCCTCTGTGTGCTGAATGTGCCGTTTTTGCAGCTACATTTGCAAGTGAGTTTGTCATCTACTGCTGCTTTGTAAAGTGCATATATAGTCTATTAATTGAGAATTCAATCTCCACCTCCAGATGTACATATATAGTTAGTTAATTAATTTATAATCTGGTAATTTATACATTGACTAATCTAAATGAATACATAGGAAAATGTGTTTTCTTAACAATTGTTTAAGTGAAATGTAGCCCTCTTCGCAACTGAAGCCGGTCTAAGACTCTTTGCACTTTAGCGTGGCTAAGGTTTCCAGAAGGTGCCAGTCACATATTTCACTCTACTGGGCTCTTTGAAATCACCTTTCTGGATTCATTTGTATGTGGGCATGGCAGGCACGGTGTCAAGCGCTTTTGGGAGGACTGTTATTCACTAATTGAACACCTTCAATAAAATGTGTGAGCTGCTATTCTTCAGAAGACTTCTGAGGGCCCTTAAGTGCCACTGAGAGCAGCCAACGCAACAGAAAATGATGCTGCTCTTGTACTCTTGCAAACGGTGTGGATGGTCGGCAGTAGTGATTCCTCATCCACGTTCCAACAAATATACTTGAATACATGTCTTGCCTTACTGCCTGTGTTTATGTGCATTTGTATGTGTTACACTGTCCTACTTGTGTGTTTGCCTTCTGCCACTATAACCAGCAGTGCAAGACTACAAATGGCTGGTACGAGATACTTACTTGAAAATATTTGTAATGTTTTTTGTATTTAAGACCCCTTTCTTCTAGTGTAGATACTTTGTAACCTTTTTGTGTGTTCACTACATCCAGTTGTATGTATGTCAGTATTTCTGATTTCTTTCTTCTTTAAACTATGCTCCTAGATAGATATATCAATAACCCTGTCACGCATTCTAACAGAAATAAATCTTGTGCAAACTGTTCAGGTTCTGAAGACCGATATTTCAATGTGTTTACTAGAAACTAAACCAAATCATGGATCATGGTCTCTCCAGACTGCTAGTCTGGGATGAGTTTATTTCACTTGATAAACTGAATAACCAAACTGATGTACACACCAAAAGGCAGTGAAAATGTAGATATTCGGATTTGTGTGCCTTTTAACAGTTACTTTTTCTTTTAAACATGACCTTTCTAGTACATGAGCAATGTTTCTTTTCTGTCTTTGGTAATGTGTTAGACTTCAGAGGACCCCTTCTTAAAATATCTAGACTATTCCTTAAAATGGCTATGAAAAGATAGCTGGAAAGGTAAGCTGATAGTACAAAGAAAATTAAAGTGTAAGGCAGCTAGAGATAAAACAAGTGAGAAAAGGATAAAAATGGGGATGAAAAGGAAACCTGTTTAAGGGAGGAACTCCATACAATACAGCATACATATGCCAAAGCATGCACAGAAGAAAAGAAAAAAAAAGTCAACATAAATAAACTACAATAAGACCGAGCATTGTATGAAGTACTCAATTGTATTTTTCCTCGGTTTTATGTTACGGATTATATTTGCGAATGTCAAGAGGTAGAACTACTTTCATAAACACAGATTTGGAGTTTCCTAACTGTGGGCACACTTCGCAAATAGATTTAGGGTCCCATTATATGCAGATTAGGTTAATAGGGTCCTGATGAATGACCTTAGATCTTCAGACTAAACAAAGGGCAAGAAACATGTTGACCAGTTATAGAGAATAATAAGGAACATTATTTCCCTATATATTCCACTCTGTTTTTATCTATTAACAAGAACCTCCAGAATAAACATAATTTTAGTGGGGTACCTTAGTTTTTTTTTATTGCCCTTTTTCACCAATCTACACTTCCACAATCAGCTTCTCGCCTATTTAAAAGTTCATCAACGGCCAAAAAAGTAAAAGAACTCCGGCAAAGAGCCCTCACTTAAGTGCCCGTTAGGCATTGCAGTGCCTGCGCAACAAGGAGGTTGAAGCATGCCACCCTTATTGGTGGGTGAGGGCTTTCGCTCCAAATTATAAAAATTTTCACCAACCATTGTTTCACTCAGGGACACCAGTTGTGTTTACCTGTAGTGTGGATCGGAACAGCATACTCGGAGTAGTGATAGTTACATTTGGTAGTGTGTATGCTGAACCTTTATTGCTCCCTGTCTATCCATTTTCTATGAAGCTGGAGGTTCTGCCAGAAGTGGGAACGTGGATATGGTAGTCTGCAATACTCTCGATAGACCGAAGGGTATCGTTCGGCAGGAGGTGGTAGATCTCCAAAACTCCCGCCATGTACTAATCAGGCCAGTATACGGGTAGGCGGTCGTTCATGATGGATCCGTTGTGCCACAAAGGTACACAAAAAAAGAGTTTCATATTACGCCCCAGTGCAGAATGGGAAAGAATGGGGTCTACGATACAGGAAAAAAATGGAGCTGTCATTTTGGAGTGAATGGGAAGTCCACTTGTCAGTCAAACTTTAAATATGTCCTTAAAAAAAAAAGGTTGGGCAATTTAATATCTATACGAACATTCACATTCATCACCGCAGTGAGATGTTTTTAAAAACATTTTTTTTTAAAATAAGTTAACCACACCAGCATTCTCTAACATATGGATGGATCTAAACAAGGGGAATAAGGATTGTAACTTCATGAAAGGAACAACTCCATTTCTAAATATAGCAATAATATAATTAAAGCCACCTTATGCAAATACATGCAATTCAAGGGGTTTTGTATATGGAAAACTGTGAAAGGGAGACCGGAATTACCATATCCTTAAATAAACTTTATGACGTTGGCAAGAGGAGTAAAGACCAGTAACTATGACTGTTGTGTATAAAGATTGGTAAGTTAATTTGCAGAGCATTCATGTACAGTCATACAATAGCTGCGAGGTGGTTATGGTCGAGCTGTATCATTAACAATTGTAAAAATAATTTGAGTGCTTATTATCTCTATCAGAGCTCAGATTAATATATCCTCACATTCCACCGATGTGGAGGCAATTTGTTGTCTATAAAGCCTTTGGGTAAAGTAGTAATCTAAAAAGAAAGGGACATTTTCAAGATCGCACATTCTTTGTTTGCTGGTGGTGTGTTTCTGTAGCATTAAACTAAATTGTTCGATGTCCCACCACTCTTTTCATATTGTCTTGGACTTCTTCTCTTCTATTTCTTAATTTAAATGATTTATAAAACAACTTTGGTGTGTCTACTCACCTGTGGCATGTTACATGCACTTAAAATTAGTGACCAGGTTTGCACACTTTTTCGTTAGGAGGCCTCATTTACCAGTTAAACCACTTTAATCTCTTCCTGACGGTGTTTTCCTATCACTTGCTGTTGTGAATAGAAATAGAAGGGTGCATTGAATTGTCTGTAACTTAAAATTGTTGAGTGCCTGTCTCTCTAATCTGCAGAATTTGTGCCTCTCTGCATTTCATGAACACTAAAATTAACCCTATTGTCACAGAGGTCAGCTTATTTCTGCATTGTCCTATTTGTAAGATGAACAATGACTGTGCTGGCAGGTAGTGATTGTCTTATCCACAACAAAGATCTATGTGATACTTAAACTTGTGCCTTGCCTTCATGTATTATCTCTTGATTGTACTAATCTTAGAAAATAATAAAAATCTGTGAAACAACATAGCTTGACTCCAGAATTCGATTGACCGTGCTCTGCTACGTCCCTTCCCCTAACATCAAACAACTGTGATGGCTGGGGCAGCGCATCAAAGAGCTGGACACATTTTCCCAGCATCAATGGGCTAATTTTGTACCCATGATACGCGCCGCTTTGCCAGAACCACAACCTCCCCCTTTGCCCACTCAATTGGATTGCATCCTCAGTACCTACTCTTTGTGGTAGACATGTTTTAGCTAGCCTCAAGTGTACAAGTTCTTTTCTGAGTGGTTCGTCCTTGTCTTAGTTGCCTGGGGTACTTGATGTACCAGCTGGATTACAACGCATGGTGCAGGTCATCAGTTTGTCAATTTTCTTTAGCAGCCTGTGCAGGCGCTGGTTGAAGTTTCTGCTCTCTCAATCTTAGATTCTTACTACTGCAGTCAGTGATATCCTTTCAGCACACAATGTAAATACGTTGCTTTTTAGTGACCAGGTATCTTTGGATTTTGGACTTCTCAGGAGTTTTCGAAGAAGCAACAAAAAGTGAGTAAGTAAACAATTATACATGTGCCTGCAGTTATGAGACTGCATTTTGGTTGGTTGAAAGCACGAGTGATTTTTCCCACATTGCTCCCAGATATCTGGTAACTTATTCATGCAGCCTTACACGTGGTCTGTTAGCTTCTGATGGAGCAGGAAAAATAAAAAATTTAACCCCTAACAAATTTTATAAATTATTAATAAAATGTTCGTTTAAATGTATTAATCAACACTGTATGTGTGGGAATGGTAATATGCCAATGTATGTGCTAAATAATCTATTAATGGATGTCCGTGTGTCTAATTATAACGTAAAAAATAAATGCGTACTAATAAAAATAAATGCATGTTGTTGTGCTTCATAGAAATAAAATGTGTCGTTGCAAAAACAAATAGTGATGGTAAGTAAGGAACAGCTGAGGGGCGGAGCTTGCCAGCGACCAAGATGGCCGCTTGAGCGAGTAGCACCGCAAGTCCACCAGACGATCCGACAATTATCCGACAGCCAAGGCTACGAATGCGACCCTCCTGGACAGTCATCGACGCACCTGGAGCTGCTGCCCAAAGCGGTCTGTCCCCGGCGGCTTAACTCGTCGAGACGCCGCAGATACTCGGTGTCCACGGAGCTGAGGCCGACATTGGCCTAAATCCCCGAGCTCTATTCTGGTCCTGCGGCCGCCCGGGAAGCGACCTGTACGGGACACTCTGAGGGACGAGACGGCGAAGGAAGAGGCTTGAACTCGGAGTATCCGCGCTAGCATCGGCGCGACGACTGCCACCGCGGGTGCCCTTTCCCCTTCCTCCCCCTGCGGTCGAGCAGGCGACAACGCGGAGGCACAGCTTGTTGCGGGAAGAGGCGGCCCCTACTGTTAACCCCCTGAGACGCGGCGGCCATTATTGCTGACATTTGGCCCGCGGTGCTACTGCTGGGGCAACGGCTGGAGCTGCGGAGCTGCAGCGCCTGTGGCAGGTAGGAGCAGCGGTGCACGCCGTGGGGATCCACGACCTTGCAGTCCCACGGAGTGGTGCAGAGGGTGAAAAGGCCCCGTGACGCATGCTGGGTTTCGACCTAAAGTACTGAGCGCAGCACATCCTACGCCGCTTTGGTTTGATCGCACTTTGGAGGAGCGGCGAGGGAGCAGCGGCTGTGCCCGGTGTTCCCCCCCCCCCTGGCACACCCCTAAGTGGGTTAGCGGCAAACGTGGGAGTGCGGTCCCTGACTGGGACCGTGTCTGGGCGTGGAGTCTCCTGCTGCGGGGGCTCAATTCTTGCTACTGTCTGGCCCATTGCAGCCCTGGCTACGAGCAGTGACGGGACCCCAGGCACCGCTGTGAAAGTCTGACTGATCTGGCAGGGCCCACCGGAGGTGCTGTTGTCCCAGGCGAAGTGATTTCCCACGCTGAGAGGGTGACTAGAGCCACCCCACAGTGATACGGAGGATCGGCGGGTCTTGCCCGGTTAAGGTGGCTCGGCCTTGCAGACACAGTCAACTAGGGGCACTGGGGGACAGCCTGCGCTGCGAAGAGAACACTGCTGTCATTTTGCATACTTTGAGGAGCGGGGCGTCGACTACAATGGGGAAGGTAGATCGCACGCAGCCTAAATTGTCGTTTGACCATAAAAAACCCAGGACTCGAGATGCGACTCCGGAGGACAGCGAGGCCACAACCGACCCGCCTGTGGTAGATGTGGACAGCGATATACGAACAATGCTCACTGCAATGGACAAGGGATTGCAGAACAGCATGTCGGTCCTTGGCTCCAATATTGACGCGATGTCCTACCGTATGGACAGGATGGCCGAGCGGTTGGACAATCATGCGCAGCGCCTGGACATGACGGACCGTCGAGTCGGCGAGGTCGAAGAAGCGCAAACGTTGCTGGACTCGAGTCACAAACAACTGGGCAGAGTCATGCAGGTTCTGCAGGATAAGACGGAAGACCTAGAAGCGCGCTCTCGGCGCTGCAACTTGCGAGTCACTGGCCTTCCGGAGTCGACGCATACTGGCAACATGGAGCAGTTCATGGAAAAGATGCTGGTCACCATACTGGGTGCTGAGACGTTCTCGCCTATGTTTGTCGTCGAGAGAGCCCACCGCTCCTTGGGCCGGCTCCCGGGGCCGCGCCGCGCCCTATAATAGCAAAGCTGCTCAACTACCGGGACAGAGACTCAGCACTAAAAACAGCCAGAGAAAAGCAGCCGCTGCAGTATGAGGGCTCCGCCATCTCACTGTTCCCGGACTTTACGCAAAAAGTACAAGAAGCGAGACGACAATTTGCCCCGCTAAAGAAACTGCTGCGTGCCGACAACGTAGACTATGCCATGCTGTACCCCGCCAGGCTCCGGGTGAACCGACAGGGACAGTCAAGCATATTCACTGACCCAGCGGCGCTGCGGAAGGCTATGAAGGACTGGTCCAAAGATAAACGCCGCAGCCCTGAGAGGTCCCCGCTGCGGGGAGTGGAGGGCGGGGAGCTAGACAAGCAAGACTGAGGCGGTTTCCCCTTGTTGTGCTGGGGAGGATAGGCCACAGCCTTGACGGTAACAGTAAGGAATGGCTGGCTGTGGAGCTTGTGGGAAGGCGGAGCACCCACGGGCAAAATGCTACAGTAGTAAAAGTTGATTTTGTTGTTTAGTATGTCCAATCGATTACTGATGTAAGTGTGGGGCTCGGGGAGGCGGTGAAATGGGACATAGGCACTCTGAGTGAGAAACAAGATGTTGTTGACGGTTAATTTCGCTGCAAGATTTTAGCTGTAGCTGTTTAACTTAGCCTTGGTGGCCTGCGGGGCGGAGGCCTGTCTGGAATTGATACTTCTAGGACTACTGTATAGGGTGTGCTACCTCTGCCTCAGCGTGTGTTCCACCTCAGGGAAATCTTTGCTTGTTGGGGTGGGGGGAGGGGAACGGGGACCCCTATGCTACATTCGCAATCGTGTTGTGCCCTTCACGTTGGGGGCTACCATGATAATTTGCGGGGTCTGGCTGTTCAAGTTTCGTCTTGACAGTGTTGGGGACTGTCTGGCGTGGGTGGGAGGGGTGGGTGGGGGGGTGTTTGTGGACTCGGTATGGATGGTAGGCACTGTATGACACGTTTTGCGGTTCGTGATGACAGGGGAATCTATGGGTGGCTCAGGCCATGGTTGCATGACACGGCGCACACTACGGGACTACAGAGCGCAGAGACGACAAGGGGTAGGATTAGGACCCTCACATGGAATGTTAGGGGGCTGAACGACCATAGGAAGTTACGAAAGGTGCTGTCTTATTTAACGAGACACGAAATAGATATAGCTCTTTTACAGGAGACTCACCTTCCAATTGCCAGTCCTATGCTTAATAGTAGAGGGCTTAGAGACTGCATACACGCAGCGGGCTTCACAACGCATGCCCGAGGGGTGTTGACCTGTGTCCGCCCGAAATCTTCACTTAGGTTGGATCCCCTGGCCACGGACAGCGATGGGCGATATGCCATTTCGAGATGCAGAGGTAGGGGAATGGATCTTTTGTTGGTCAACGTGTACGGCCCTAATTTTGATAACCCAGAGTTTTACACTGTATTGGCTGACAAGGTGAGGGGGTTTGGTACGGAGCAGCAACTGTGGGGGGGGGACCTAAACGTTGTCCTGAACCCAGAGATAGATCGCTCGGGGGGTGTGACTAGGCAGGTCTCGGCGGCAGCCAAAGCCCTATCTGACGTAATGGTGCGGCTTGAGTTAAGTGACGTTTGGAGGCGCAGATACCCTGAGCAGGGAGGCTACACCCATTACTCGGCATACCACAATTTATACACGCGCATAGACTACTGGCTTGCAGCGGACAGTTTATATGGCCAAGTGAGGGAATGCGAGGTTCTACCCCGCACCTTATCTGACCATTCTCCGATTTTGGTTGTACTAGAGGTTCCCCGCACAACGATACCCCCCTTTACCTGGCGGTTTCCCCCATACTCCCTGATGGATGAGGTCTTCAGAGCCGAACTCGCGGAAGACATAGCCTCTTACTTTGAACAAAATGTGGGCTCCGTTGACAGCTTTACGGTAGTGTGGGAAGCTTTTAAAGTGTATATTCGGGGGTGACCATGTCTAAGCATTCCGGAGTCTTGAGGGCGCTGCGCAGGAGGCTAGCTAGTCTTGAGGGGTCACTAGCGGAATTAGAGGGAAGGTTGCAACAGGGCGCGGGGGCTGACGTACAGCAAGAATTCCAATCCCAACTAAAAGAATTCCAGGATACGGCGGATGCTGAAATTAAACATCTAGGGAAATATGCCGTGGCGTGCAGGTACGGAGAAGGAGAGCGGCCTGGGAAAGTATTAGCACAACTGTTAAAAAAACGAAGAACTCAGACAAGCGTGACAGAACTCTTAACACCAGAGGGGGGTTACTTACGGAACCTTCGGATATTGCAGAGCGTTTTAGACAGTTTTATTCGAACCTATACTCCTCGAGGAGTCAAGGTACTGAGGATGATATCTTAGACTACCTAACCCACATTAAGCTCCCCTTGCTGACTAACGCCCACCGGGAGTTTTTAATGCGCCCCTAGAAAGGGAGGAGATCCGACTTGCCTTGTCCACAATGAAATCTGGGAGCGCCCCGGGGTTGGACGGCCTGTCTATTGCGTTCTATAAGGCTTTTCAGGACCTGCTGTTACCACATTTACAGACTTTGTTCGAAGGCATGTACGAGTCAGGTTTGTTGCCGCCCACGATGAGAGAGGCGGTTATAGTGGCTATACTCAAGCCTGATAGGCCCTCCTCGGAATGCTCGTCCTATCGCCCTCTCTCATTGCTGAATGTAGATACGAAGCTCTTCGCTAAGGTGCTGGCTAATAGAATGACCCCTCTGGTTCCGTTGTTGGTGGCCCCGGAACAGGCCGGATTCGTCCCGGGCCGAAACCTCACTTATAATCTACGCACTGTCTTTGGTGTCATACAGCATACCAAACCCGAGACGGCGGCTGTAGCGGTCTTTCTCGATATGGAGAAGGCCTTTGACTCGGTTGAATGGCCGTTTATGCGTCAGGTTTTGTCCCGGATGGGACTGGGGGAGGTGTTCCTTAGGCTGTTGGGTGTTCTCTATTACGCACCAAAGGCGCGGATAAAAATTGGTGATTTGGTGACTGCCCCTATTAATATTACGAGGGGGACTCGACAGGGCTGCCCTCTTTCCCCGATTCTTTATGCCCTGGTGGCGGAGCCCTTGGCTTGCGCGCTCCGCGAATATCACAGATTTAAAGGAATACGTGTACCTGGCTATGAACTTATTGTTTCGACTTATGCGGACGACACCCTTCTCTATGTCCGTGACCCTGGGCGCAACCTCTCCCCGGTTCTTCGCGAAATAGTCCGCTTTGGCGGGGTTTCTGGCCTTAGTGTTAATTGGGCGAAGTCTGTGGTTTTCCCACTCACCCCCTCTACTGCTCAATTCGACATGGACTTCCCGCTGCAGTGGACTACTGATCCGGTGCGCTACCTCGGAGTGCGGATACACCTGGACTCGGAGGTTCTGCTTCGGGAAAACTATGGCGTGTTACTGAGCAAACTGGAAGATGATGTGAACAATTGGATCCGTCTGCCATTGTCCCTCCTTGGTAGAATTTCTATTATGAAGATGGTGGTACTTCCAAGGTTTTTATTCCTATTCACAAATCTTCCAGTGGTACTCCCGGGTACATTTTTTAAGAGGCTTAACACCACGCTGTTAAAACTGGCCTGGGCCGGGAAGCAGCCGAGAGTGCAGTGGAAGGTACTGACGTTGCCATATCGTATGGGTGGTCTGGGCGCTCCAGATTTCGAGTTGTATTATAGAGCTGCGCAGGCTTCCCACGCGTTCTTATGGATACATGGCGCGCCTGAAGTGCCTCACCTGCGCATTGAGAGAGAGGCGGCTTCCCCCGGCCGCTGCCTTCACGGCTGTTTGCACCTCCTGATCGCAGAACGGGTATCCTTGACTCGGTCGGGGCCACTACTCACGCCTGGCATCACCTCCTTAAATTACAGTCGGGTGTCATATTGTATTCCCCTCTGACCAGATTGGAATGGTGCAGCTGGCTACCGCCCTGTCGGGATGGGAGCGTTGTTCGGGCGCTAGCCTCGATTGACATACACACTGTAGGGGACTTGTTTGCTGACGGAGTTGCTAGGATGTGGGAGGATGTTGTCGTCGGGGCATCATCACCTACGTTGCTTACTAGATTCCAGTTTCACAGAACTCGACATGCACTCTCACAGTTGTTGGGGCCCGATCTGGAAGAGCCCCCTGAGCTTGCTGCTCTCACACTTGTAATTAAAATGGCGGAACCAACGAGATTAGTCTCTAAAATTTATCAACACTCGATGGCGCACAGGGAACATCAGTATACAGCTGCTCGGCTGGCATGGCAGAGGGACCTTGGTCAGGCGGTCGGAGATGAAATGTGGACCTATTGCTGTACCAGCACAAAACGAGTGTCGCTTAACGGCAGACATAGACTGATACACTTTAAGTTCCTTAACAGGGTGTACTACACCCCAGAGAGACTCAAACGGTATGGGCTGAGGGACGATGCACAGTGTGAGCGCTGTGGGGCTCCAACTGCGGATTTCTTGCATGTGGCATGGCTCTGCCCGGGCGTGGCACAATATTGGATGAGTGTGTTCTCCGAGTTGACTGTGATTGTGGGACAGACACTGGTGCCCGAGCTGGGTCTAGCGCTACTGGGATACTCTAGACCGTTGCCCTCAGGGATACGTCGGCTAGTAGACATGGGTCTATTGTTGGCCAAGCGGAGAATTGCTATCTGTTGGGCGAAAGGGCCCCTACCTACTAAGGCGCAGTGGCTTTCTGACATGGTGTATTGCTGTACCCAAACGGAGCTCTTTAGCGAACTACTCCCGCCTCGTAGTAGGCCCAAGAACTTCTGGGCGCTTTATGCTGCGTACAGAGCCACCGTGACTGGCCCTGACGAGTCCGCTGGGGAAGAGATAGGAGAGTAGACACTTGGTACTGCCGGGGCGTATTGTAAGGAGCTGCGGTATGTTGGTTTGCCCCGAGAAAAGCAGGAATAGCCTTTGTGTCATTGAGCTAAAGAGTTGAAGCGGGCTGAGATGGGGGAAGGACTGTTTAATATGTTGTATCTTTGCAATGTCCCCTACCTTACTGTGTTGTATAGTATTCTTTGGGGAATGTACTGTGCATGCACCATGGTCGTACAAAATTTTCCTGTGTTAGCTTCATTGCGAACAGTATGCCGGTGCCTGTTGTCTATCGCAATGTCCACATCTGTTGGTTGTAAAATGACAAAAAAAAAAATACAAAAAAAAAAAAAAAATTGTAAGATTACACCGAATGTTAGGGTTAATTGCACAGATTTTAATTATATACGTTTTATCTGACTGTTTATAAATTTTGTGTGTTAAAACTTGGAAAAAAAAAAAAAAAAAAAAAGTAAGGAACAGCTTGAGTGTTGCTTTCTGCTAGGTAACAACTAATTGGGGTACGTAGACGGGAGGGAAACGAAAGGGATATTTTTCTCTATTTTAATTATGTTTTGTTTGCCTCAAATTAGTGCTTCTAAAGTATAACCGAGTGGCGATATAAAATGGCCGCCAGTGGGAAGATGTGCGCAGGCGCAAGGGGACACGTGGTACGGGATGAAATTGGAGAAATCCGGAACCTCGTGATGTCTCTGAGAGGCTAGGATGCAAGAAATGGTCAAGGCTGGTGTGACCTAATTGAACTGATAGTGTGCCATGATGATCAGCAGAGAGCCCGTGGGAAACAAGTCTAAGAGAAAGGACAATGACTGCGGAGTTCTCGAATGTGTCGAAAGAAGTTACAAATGAACTGATCGAATCGGATGGAAATGTTTAAGCGTATGGGAAAGGAAATGATCCAAGGACCCTTGAATCCAAGAGAACTTGATTAAAGAATGAATAAGCTGACATGCATGGACCAATGAAAGAAAAGCGTGATATTAATGTTGCAACAATTAGTTAGCAAAGTTAGAATTAGGGTATAAGAGGGCCTACTCTTAGTGGGAGGGTGTGAGTTCCAGTGCAGAGAATTGATGTCAGTCGTGGTTGCAGTCACAGTCAGGAGAGGAGTTGAAGAGTCGTGTTGGTGACTTCCAGTGCTGGGTGGTCCTGATCGATCCCTTACTGAGCGGGAGAGATGCTGAAAGACTGTTAGAGGAGACGGGTTGCAGGTAGCTGATGCTGACGAGCTGAAGTTGCTGTCTTAATTTTACAGTGGAGTATGAGAATCAGGCTATTTCTAAATCCTAACTTAGGTTAGAAATCATTAGGCTAAATTAGGAAGCTAGGCAGGTAATTAGGGTTTTTGGCTTCATGACAAAATTTCCTTTCTGCAATAAATTGATTATGCTTAATAAAAATTGTGAATTTAAGAATGAATAATTGAATAAAGTATTACAATTCTTTTCATGCTTTAAAATTTATATAAAATTTAAGATTCTTTAAACCCAAAATGACTCAGTGGTTATTTTCCTAAATGATTGTGACATAAGTAATTGGTTATTGTGATTCAGCTGGTCTTAATCACTATGAACTAATTTCTTAAATGAATGATTCATCGACAAACAATGAGCAGGAATATCTTAAGAAATAACTAAAAGAAAGTGACTAATTAAGGTAATAAGATATCCTGGCTCTTCCAGCGGTACATAAAAAGGTGTTCTCCATTTAGTTCTCATGCTTCTCCTGGGAGTACAGAATTTCATAAAGGTGTAAAGGAAAATCCAGGAGTGTGCGTGTGTGTTAGGCGATGTTTATGGGCCCCATCGTCATGAGGATATGAGCAATATAGTTTGCCCCTGGATGACCTATAAGTAACCTAGGAGGAGAATAATTTTTATTGTACGCGCTGTATCAGATTTCTTGGTAGCAGAGTTATGGTTTTCTATAGATTAGTTTAGTGATTATTGTTTATTGATTGATTATTTTTTGATGACTAACACTATATGTTGAGTCACGTTATGTTATATGTAAGTTTTCACGCTTCTGGGATGTAGGAAGTGGAACACGTGTGACAAGAGAAGTCACATGGAATTTGGTACACGGTCTGAATTCATTTTGGTTATAACGCAGGTTGTGTTATGTTAGGGATTTCGGTGTGAAAAGTGTGTAAATGAAATAGCAAATCACGTTTACTTGTGAAACTTTGGCCTTAATTCTCAGGAGCCTAGTCTCCACATGTGTCTTATCCCCAGAGAAACGAGTAAATTGTTTGTTTGAAAGAAGGGTAAGGTAGAGGGAAGTGCTACTTTATCGGCGAGAGTAAATAATTCTGTGGTAGGGTAGAGGTAAGCGCTGCCTACTGGAAAAGCAGGATTCTTGTGTAAAAGGACAAAGCTGTCACTTTGTTTAGCGAATCAGACTATGGAATTGTTTATTTGTTGTAACTAACAAAGAAAATAGTGAAAAGAAAAAAATTGCCGATAAATTTTGTAAAGGAGGGGTAAAGAGTAGAAGTGACGTGGAAAAGTGCCGCGCTAGGATTGGTTAGTGCACTAGTCACGTGAATACAGAGCAGGAGTGACGTAGAAAAGTGCCGCGCTAGGATTGGTTGGTTCGCGGACGGTGGGAATTGTTCTGATTGGTACGTTAGTGTGAATCGCGCTGTAATTGGTCGAAGTTCCGTACACAAACAGCGTTAGAGTAAAGAGAAAACAAATAGAAAACATGCCGTATTACGAGTATGAAAGGGAGAGAACGTCATGGACGACGAAATTGAAGAATTTATTTAAGAAAGACAAAAAGGTTGTGACTAGAGGGGGACAAGTAATTCCTCCGCCGAAATCAGCAGCTTCACATATGATGCTGAAATATGGATATCATACGTGCATATGGTTGGACAATTGGGTAAAATATACAAAGAATGATGGAGCATTGGCTTTTCCTGAAAATGGTTCTTTTAATGTAGCGGTTTTACTGGAACCTAAGAGAAAAAATGTTTAAATTGGAACCTAGACCGACACAGTTTGAGGCTTTAACAGAATGGGAAGATGAGATGTACGAGCGAGAAAGGTTCAGAGGAATGAAAGGTTATGAGTTTGTGCCCGGAAGATTGTGGGGAATGAATCATGAGGACAGAATAAAACGATGGAGATGTGCTAACATGACAGGAGGTTTATTTCCAGCTTTTACAGTTGAGGAGGGGACAAAGAAAAACGGACTGAGAAAAAGAAACATATAGAGAGAGAAAAGTATATGCATGAGAGCGAAACGGATGACGAGTTGCTGGAAGATATTTTAAATAGAAATCCACCTCCGTATCAGCAGAGTTCTACAGTGGTGACACCAAATGCGCCACCAATAGAGACTATGCGAAATAAAAGTCCGGAAAAGAGAAATGAAGTAAATAGGTCACAAGAACAAATGAGAGCTTCTCAAAATGAGGGAATAGAAAGCGACAATGCAAGTGAATTGGCAAGGACAACAAAAGAACTAACTGAGAAAATTAGAGAATTAACGAAAAATATGGAAGCAGTTACTGTGCCTGTAACAATAGGTCCAGTAATACCAGTTTTTGAGAATCAGAAAATTGATGAGCGATCCTTGGTGATTCCCTTGAGTTCACAATTTCAGAGAGAAAAGGAAAGAATGGAAACAAGTCCAGGTACAAGCAATTTGGCTAGTGTTTACAGACCAAGTCCACCTGAAAATTTGACAGTAAATGAGTGTAACGGTAGGAAAATACCTATGGTAACTGAATCTGCAACAGTGACACCCGAAAAGAGTGGAAATTGGACAGAAATAAATAGTACTCCCATAGGTCCGACTCCTGATGAGTTAAATGAGTGGATGAAAGCTTTTAAAATAAAAGAAACGGAAGAAAAACCATTAGATGTGATCAGATTGAAAATTGACATGGAAGAATTAATACTAGGAACGATTGGTACTGAAAAGATAAAAAATTATCAGGATGATGAAATAATGTTTCTGTGCAAAAGTATAACATGGAGGGCAAAGAATTTACATGACAAACTAGAAGAAGTGGCTAGTGAGATTGGAATAGATTTTGCAAAAGTAAAAACATTGCAGAAACCATACAGAGTAGATTTTTGTGAAAAAGATATTGAAAATTTGAATACAGCAGGAAGGCTGACACAGATAAAAGAGTTGATTGTTTTGTTGAGAAAATGGGGTGATGTGGACAGATGGAAGGTTAGATGGACAAAGAAGAATGAGAAAAGTATAGACAAAGGTTCATTGGCTTTTATGATAACAGAAAAAGAACCTGTTGTTAAAGAATACCCTATGAGAGAAACTCCAGGTGGTAGTTACGTGCATGTTCCATGGACTAGGCAGGACATCCTGTCATTTACAAATGACTTTCCAAAACTAAGAGAGAAGCCAGTTGAATGGTACCGACAGGTAGAAAGGTTTGTAAAGGTCTCAAAAGTGTTGTGGATAGATTTGGATGGATTGTTTGACATAGTGGTACCAACGGATCTGTGGTCAGAATGTAAGATTACAGTTGACTGGCCAACTACAGAATAGCCAAGAGATCCTAAGACAGGAGCTCCAGGACCAGATGTGATGAAGAAATACGACAAGGTGATTACCTTTTTGAAGAATAAGATTCCTCCCAAAGAGACAGATTGGGTTAAGATTGATAGAACTACACAGGAAAGTAAGGAGTCTGTACATGCATATTATGAGCGTTTGTTATTGGTTTTCAAGCAGTATAGCGGTTATGAGGAATTGAGTGAAAAGGACATGAGTCATTTTGTATACCGATTTGTGTTTGGCCTGAAACAAGAAATAAGCGATATGATTAAGCAACATATGATAAACTGGCAGAATGGAAGTGTAGATGAGGTGCTGAGGTATGCTAAGTATTGTAGTGATGAAATAGAGAGTAAACAGCGTAAATTGAAAGAAAAGGCAATGTGGGCACAAGTGAAAGTGGCAGAGAAACAAGAAGCCCAATTGGACAATAATAATGGAAACGAATCAGGACAGAATAAGATGCGACCAAACATAGGTAAAGGAAAAGGACAAGTGAGTCTAGAAGAGGCAAAGAAGAAATGGCCATGTCATAATTGCGGAAAATTAGGGCATTGGAGAAATGAGTGTAAGTTCCCACCTAAACCTAATCCGGAACATCAATCATTAACTCCACAGGTGCAGAATGAGGTAGTTGTTCAACAAAGTCAGGTGCCACAACCACCACTTCCCAACACTGTTAACCAGCAAAGATACAGTACAGAAACAGGATTCTACGGAGGAGAGCAGGTAACACAGTTGCCGCGAGCAGCTAACATTTCTCAGTATTGGTTGCGTCAGAGTGAGGATGACCCGGATGAAAGTTTCTGACGGTGCGCAGGAGAGGGGAAAGAGTGTGTGCTTGGCGCAACTCTAGAGGTAGATCAGTCTGGTCCCTTTGTGGATGGAGAAGTGAATGGTGCAAACGTAACATTCCTTGTCGATACTGGAGCTACCCGTTCTACTGTTAGATCAGTGGAAATTCCGAACCTTCCTCTCTCAGGTGAATACATCCAAGTGGTAGGAGTAGCCAATCAGCAGATTAAAACCCACTTACTGAATTGGTAGAAGTAAAAATTGGTTCTTTTAGCAAAATGCATAAATTTGTAGTGTGCGATTGTAGTCCTGTAAATCTTTTAGGTCGTGACCTTTTGTGTAAAATGAATTGCACAATTTATTGTACGCCAGATGGAATAGGTTTTCAGACTTCAGATGAAGATGTTTTGTACAAAGTAACTTTGATGAATCAAGAACCTGAAACGAATGGTTTGTTTCCTGCATTTGATGCAGAAAAACTTCCAGAAGAACTAAAAAGTGCTGTAAAAGAAAGTGTGTGGGATTTTACAGGAGAAGACATTGGGTTAATGAGAGAAGTTGATCCTGTAAAAGTGACAGTGAAAGCAGGGATAATTTATCCAAACACGCCACAGTACAAATTAACTCCAGAAATAATTGAAGGAATAACTCCTGTGATAAATAAAATGATTGAACAGGGAATTCTGAAAGAGATCATGAGCAGTCCATGTAATTCACCTATTATGGGACTGAAAAAGCCAAATGGAACATATAGAATAGTACAGGATTTGAGAAAGATAAACAAAATAGTTGTACCATGTTGTCCAATAGTGCCAAACCCTGCAGTGATTCTATATCAAATCCCGCATGAAGCTGAGTGGTACACTGTGATAGATTTGTGTCACGCATTTTTCTCTATTCCTTTGCATCCAGATAGCCAGCCATTATTTGCATTCCGTTTCGGAGAGCGTATTTTGGCATGGTGCCGAATTCCGCAGGGGTATACAGAAAGCCCCTCAATTTTTAATCAGATTCTAAAGAAATCTCTGGAAGATTTGAAGATGCCAGAAAAATCAGTGATGGTGCAGTATATCGATGACCTATTGGTGGCATCGAAAACCAAAGAAGCATGTGTAAGTGACACAATTGCTTTACTGAACCATTTGGAGAAAAGAGGACATAAAGTGTCTCCTTCAAAATTACAGTTTTGTCAGAAAGAAGTCCAGTATTTAGGGCATAAAATTGAGAAAGGAGTGCGGAAAATAGCGACAGAAAGAGTAAGAATGATTCAAGGAATGAGAGCACCAATGACTCAAAGAGAGGTAAGAATGTTTTTGGGAATGGTTGGATATTGTCGACAGTGGATAAGTGGATTTTCTTTGATTGCAAAACCCTTACAAAAATTGACAAAGAAAGATGTAAAAGACCCTTTTGAGTTAAACAAAGAAGAAATGAAATCTTTCAAAGAATTGAAAAAGAAACTGTGTGAGGCCCCTGCTTTAGGCATGCCTGATTATGAGAAGGATTTTGAGTTGTACTGCAGTGAAAGAGATGGATGTGCATTTTCAGTACTGGTACAAAAACACGGGACCATGAAGAGGCCAATCGCTTACTTTTCAGCTGTTCTAGATCCTATAGCAAAAGCATTGCCTGGATGTCTGAAAGCGGTTGCTGCTACTTGTGTAAGTCTGGAACAAAGTGAAGGTATAGTGATGGGGTATCCACTGAGAGTATATGTTCCCCATTCAGTAGAAATTCTTTTGACAAGAACAAAAACACAGTACATGACACATAGTCGGCTGACTAAGTACGAAAAAGTCATCTTGAGTGCTGAAAATGTGACCATAGATAGATGCATAAATGTAAATCCTTCTACATCATTGCCGGATGAAGAGAGTATAATTGAACAAGACGAAGTAGATCATGATTGTCTGAATGTGCTGGAATATTGCACAAAACCAAGAGCTGACATAAAAGATGAACCCTTAAAGGAATCGGATTATGTCATGTTTGTAGATGGTTCATGTTTACGCACAAAAGAAGGAGTGTTAAGCGCAGCTTACGCAGTATGCACAGTGGCAACTGTGATGGAAGCGTCTTGTCTGAAAGGAGTTAGGTCTGCCCAAGTTGCGGAACTAATTGCTTTGATTCAAGCATGTAAATTGGGGAAAAATGTACGAATCACGATTGTGACCGATAGCCAATATGGTTTCGGCATCGTACATGACTTTGGTCAGATTTGGTCACAAAGAGGATTTTTGACATCTGCAGGAACACCTATCAGAAATGGAGAGTATGTTAAAAAACTGCTTGAGGCGATACAGTTGCCTAAACAAATAGCTGTAGTGAAGTGCAAGGCGCATAAGAAAAACGAAGACTACATAGCGGTCGGCAATAATTATGCTGATGAGATCGCTAGATATTGTGCGGAAAACATGGCGTCCCTGAACAAAAATAGAGAAAGGGAGCATGTCTCTTGTCCTTTGCTTTTCACTAATACTGTCGAAACATGGGATGAAGTAAGGCAGTTACAAGAAACAGCAAGAGATGAGGAAAAAGATTACTGGATAAAAGCAGGATGTAGAAGACAGGAAAATAATGGTGTGTGGGTATACAGAGATGAAAGACCAGTTATGCCTGATAGCATGATTGCAGACATGGTACGGATGTACCATGGACAAGCTCATATTGGGAGAGATGCAATGATCAGACTTTTTAGACAGACCTGGTATAACCCAAAATTCAGAGCCATTGCTGAAAGTCTTTGTCAAAGATGTCTTATTTGTCAACAGTTTAACCCAGGAAGAAAAACCGTAGTGAGTCTAGGAACAATAGGACGAGAAGGAGGTCCATTCACAAGAATACAGATGGACTTTATTGAGATGCCCCCTAGTAACAGATTAAGATATGTTCTAGTGGTCGTCTGTTTGTTCTCTCGTTGGGTGGAAGCATACCCCACAAGAAGGAATGATGGAACAACGGTGGCAAAACTTATGCTGCGAGAGTTCATTCCAAGGTATGGTTTTCCAGTCACGGTTGAGACAGATAGAGGAACACATTTCCAAAATGAGTTGATCCAATTGATTTGTGAAGCTCTGAGTATTAAACAAAAACTACATTGTGCTTACAGACCAGAGGCTTCTGGGGTAGTAGAGCAGATTAATGGAACAATTAAAAACAGATTAGGAAAAATGTGTCAAGCTACAGGACTCAAATGGCCGGATGCACTGCCTCTTGTTCTGATGACCATCAGAAGCATCCCTGAAAAGAAAACGGGACTCAGTCCTCATGAGATGATCATGGGACGAGCAATGAGACAAGCACACGTACCCGTCAACAAGTTATTAACTATAACTGATGATCTAGTACTGGATTATTGCAAGGGACTGGCTGATGTGGTGCATTCTGTGTTCCATCAGGTTGGACCGGATGCGACCACTCTTGAAAGAAAACCAGCCCACGACTTGAATCCAGGAGACTGGGTCCGCATAAAAGTCCACAAGAGAAGAAACTGTCTAGTTCCGCGGTGGGATGAGCCAAGACAGGTAATCCTAGTGACAACGACTGCTGTCAAGTGTGCAGGAGTGAAGAACTGGGTTCATGCCAGCCACACAATCAGAATTCCAGAACCTACAGATCGACATGTGAGTCGGCGTCTGGAAGTGTGGGATAAAAGTTTAACGGCTGGGACAACCAAGATAAAAGAAAGGGTGCCAGAACTTGAAGATCGACCTGAAAGTCGACATCTGGAAACCCCAACTGCAAGTACCTCTAGAGAAGAAGAGGAAGAAGAAAGAAATTCAGAAATTCCAGAATTTGAAGATCGACCTGTAAGTCGACATCTGGAAATATCTGACACAACTTCAGACTCTGATGATTCAATTGAAAACCGTAAAGAATTCCAAAGGAAAACTTGGGGTTATAAACCAATTAGAGAAGAAACTGAGCAAGAAATTGAGTTAGATGAACAACCAGGTACAAGTTATGGTGGAACTCCTTCAGAAACAATATTAATAGATGAAGTAGGGAAAGAAGTACACAAAAGATTAGAAAATCGAGAAGAACCCCGAGGAGCAATAGGGATAGATAGAGAAACAGGAGAACAGGGAAATTTAGAAACAGAAAAGGAGAAAAACACCAAATCGGAAGAACCCCGAGGAGGGACAGTAATAAGGGAAAACAAAAAGGAGAAGACAGATCCACCAGTAGGAGATGACGAGATTATAAGTTTCAAAATAAGAGACAATAGTGAAACAGTTGAAACAGAAACAGAAGAAAGTGGAGGAGAGGAAAAAGCAAAGACTGAATCAAGAAAAAGAAATTGGAAATCGGAAAGAGAAGAAAGAGAAGGTGAGGTCAAAAGGCCAAGAAAAGGAGATAATTGGCCCAACAGCTATGTAAGAAAATTGAGATATAGAATAATAAGAGCGGAAGACGAAGGTGCTGAACAAGTAAATGAAGTAACAAGTCAAAAGGAACAAGAAAAACCCAGTGGAAAAAGATTACAAAAGTCCAAAAGGACAAAGAAAGTGAATTCAAAATTTAAGTCACCTGAGTGGCTGTATATTGCACTAACTGATTACAAAGAAGAAGAAGAAAACACTCACGGAAACCAGAGACTGAGAATTCGGATGGGAAAAGGTGAGATGCAACAAAACTGAAGTGAAGACTTATAGTGCTTCTGCCGGACGTGACAATTTTACTGGATGTGACAAATCACCGGATGTGACAACGAAAGAATTCTGGAGAGAATTAAAGAAAGTACCAAGCAAAGACTTTTTGAAAGCAGAGTGGCATCTAAGTCATTTCTGAGGTGTAGTGACACAATTTTCTGAAACTTAACAAATAGAAAAAGAAAAATGGAAAATAATGAGAGTAGAAGAAATAAATATGAATTTATAAAAAGATGGTGCAAAATGTGCTGTTTTTGTACAGGGTTATTAATGACCATATGGATAGTTTTAGCAATCACAATTCCTATTAGTGTAGCTGTGATAGAAGCAAAAAATGATACTAAACCAGAAAAAGAAACTAATAGTAAAGAACCAGTTGTTTTAAGAAGTAGTGCAGAGTTGCATAAGGATAAGTCAATAACTGATTTTTCAAAGAATGTTTTCACAAAACTGTTGTATGAGTATGTAGAGACAATGGACGTTAAAGATTGTTATGTTTGTATGCAGTTGCCTGCATCAGTATCCCAAGGTGTGACTTATCATCACCTACCTTTGACTTATGGAATAACATGTAGTGTAATAGCAAGTTTATTTTATAAAACAGGTAGATTAGAATCTTATTATACTGATATAGATAAGAATTTTGCAAACATTCCAGTAGTACCAGAACTTAACAAAGTAAAACCAGCAAAGGTTTTAGGAGAATTCTTTTTAGAACATACAAAATTAACGTTAGAAGAAATAGTTAGTAACAACCTTACCTGTGAGTTAAAGAAAGAAGAAAAGGTATTTTTAGATATGGTTGAAGAAAGAAGAATGAAATTTCAAAAAGAAGCAATAAAAGAGGAAGGAAAACGCTTATGGACGTTTGAGGAAGGAAATCATGAAGGGAAAAAGATAAATGCAGCAATGACTTTAGACTGGCCACAAACAGGAAAGTTGTGCATTAGGAGAAATAAGACAGTCTATGACAATTACTTTGTAGGTTCCAGTATCTGCCATGACAATTATCAAATTCTGGGAGGTTGGGGATTCAAAGGTGGAAAGGACCCAATATTTCCAGGTATCTATTATGTTTGTGGGAATAGAGCTTATTACAGGTTACCGGACCATTGGTATGGAACTTGTTATGTAGGCCTGGTCTTTCCAAAAAATTTCACATGGACAGAGAAGAAAAGGGAACATACAAGATGATTAATAGATTTACACGTAGAAAGAGGGAAAGTTTTTCAGAAATTGTAGGGGATATTTTTGGAGCATTGATACCAGCAGTGGGAATATCTTTGAATGCATTTAAAATTGGAAGTTATCCACAGTAGTAGATCGTTTATCTACAGATACTGCGGGAGGGTTCTTAATGGTAAATACCGAAATGGTTGCCATGAAAGCTATGGTGATGCAAAATCGGCTTGCCCTTGATATTCTTTTGGCAAAAGAGGGTGGAGTCTGTGGAATGTTGAAAGTCCAACATTGTTGTACTTACATTCCTGATAACAGTGAAAATATACAGAAGTATATTACAAATATTACAAGTTTGCACAAAGAATTAGTTCCACTGGAGGTTGAAAGTGTTTTGGGAAAACTTGGTAGAGGGTTTTCCTCAGTAGCGAATTGGTTAACTAGGATGAGTAGACTAGTGATAGGGAAAGTTATAATAGTAGCAACTATAGTAATATTATTAGCCATGATGTTGAAAATAGTAATAACATGTATAAAGAGAAAAGTAAGACAGAATAAGATAAGAAGAAATAACAGAATAATGAGAGAAAGAGAGAGAGAGAAATGGGTGAAATTGAGTTGGAGAAAATGAAAGAAAGCATGTATAAAGAGACTAAAAGGCAAGATGAAGAAGAAACAGATGTATAAATAACAGAAAGCAAAGGATGAAAGACATGCTGCCTGAAAAGAAGTATGACTTGGTTTTATGTGGTGATTTAAAAATCACCAAAGGGGGGATTGATGGAGCAGGAAAAATAAAAAATTTAACCCCTAACAAATTTTATAAATTATTAATAAAATGTTCGTTTAAATGTATTAATCAACACTGTATGTGTGGGAATGGTAATATGCCAATGTATGTGCTAAATAATCTATTAATGGATGTCCGTGTGTCTAATTATAACGTAAAAATAAATGCGTACTAATAAAAATAAATGCATGTTGTTGTGCTTCATAGAAATAAAATGTGTCGTTGCAAAAACAAATAGTGATGGTAAGTAAGGAACAGCTTGAGTGTTGCTTTCTGCTAGGTAACAACTAATTGGGGTACGTAGACGGGAGGGAAACGAAAGGGATATTTTTCTCTATTTTAATTATGTTTTGTTTGCCTCAAATTAGTGCTTCTAAAGTATAACCGAGTGGCGATATAAAATGGCCGCCAGTGGGAAGATGTGCGCAGGCGCAAGGGGACACGTGGTACGGGATGAAATTGGAGAAATCCGGAACCTCGTGATATCTCTGAGAGGCTAGGATGCAAGAAATGGTCAAGGCTGGTGTGACCTAATTGAACTGATAGTGTGCCATGATGATCAGCAGAGAGCCCGTGGGAAACCAGTCTAAGAGAAAGGACAATGACTGCGGAGTTCTCGAATGTGTCGAAAGAAGTTACAAATGAACTGATCGAATCGGATGGAAATGTTTAAGCGTATGGGAAAGGAAATGATCCAAGGACCCTTGAATCCAAGAGAACTTGATTAAAGAATGAATAAGCTGACATGCATGGACCAATGAAAGAAAAGCGTGATATTAATGTTGCAACAATTAGTTAGCAAAGTTAGAATTAGGGTATAAGAGGGCCTACTCTTAGTGGGAGGGTGTGAGTTCCAGTGCAGAGAATTGATGTCAGTCGTGGTTGCAGTCACAGTCAGGAGAGGAGTTGAAGTCTCGTGTTGGTGACTTCCAGTGCTGGGTGGTCCTGATCGATCCCTTACTGAGCGGGAGAGATGCTGAAAGACTGTTAGAGGAGACGGGTTGCAGGTAGCTGATGCTGACGAGCTGAAGTTGCTGTCTTAATTTTACAGTTGAGTATGAGAATCAGGCTATTTCTAAATCCTAACTTAGGTTAGAAATCATTAGGCTAAATTAGGAAGCTAGGCAGGTAATTAGGGTTTTTGGCTTCATGACAAAATTTCCTTTCTGCAATAAATTGATTATGTTTAATAAAAATTGTGAATTTAAGAATGAATAATTGAATAAAGTATTAAAATTCTTTTCATGCTTTAAAATTTATATAAAATTTAAGATTCTTTAAACCCAAAATGACTCAGTGGTTATTTTCCTAAATGATTGTGACATAAGTAATTGGTTATTGTGATTCAGCTGGTCTTAATCACTATGAACTAATTTCTTAAATGAATGATTCATCGACAAACAATGAGCAGGAATATCTTAAGAAATAACTAAAAGAAAGTGACTAATTAAGGTAATAAGATATCCTGGCTCTTCCAGCGGTACATAAAAAGGTGTTCTCCATTTAGTTCTCATGCTTCTCCTGGGAGTACAGAATTTCATAAAGGTGTAAAGGAAAATCCAGGAGTGTGCGTGTGTGTTAGGCGATGTTTATGGGCCCCATCGTCATGAGGATATGAGAAATATAGTTTGCCCCTGGATGACCTATAAGTAACCTAGGAGGAGAATCATTTTTATTGTACGCGCTGTATCACTTCTCTTGGATGTTAGAGGTGCCACCTTCAGGGGTGTGAAATTTAGTAAAAATATCTACTAGTCTATGGGGCAGGTTGCTTCATAATTAAGGCTCCCTGTTTTCCATATTTATGGATTTTTACAGATAAACACAGACGGAAAACCATTTATTTTCTTGTCTGTATTTATTTTTAAATGTGGATAAAAACGGAAATTAGGTGCTTTTTGAGTGATTCTAAATAAACTTTGCCATGACTGCCAGGCCAATAACTGTGTGGATTGATAGGTAAGGGTTTAAAAAAGAAAGGAATTTTAGTAAATAGGCTTAAACAGCAGTAGCTATGCACAAGGCTGATACTGAAATGTGCATATTTTCATATAAGTGCATTGATTTATCTTCTGCGGGTGTTCAGATCACTGAAACCTGGCAGGCATTCAAGCAGGACTGCATATTTATTGGTTAAATAAATGTGGAAATATACCAGTTTCAGCTTTACTTTTTTCACAAAACCCATAATAATTATGGATAAATACAGATAAAGTTGACAAAAAAATATATAGATAAATACAGACGGAAATGAAAAAAATAAATACCATAAAACCGGGACCCCTATTCATAATTCTACTTGTTCTGTAACAAAATCCACTTGTCACGTTTGTGCCATGTAGTGCAGCAACAAATTATGGTAGCCATCTTATTATATAAGATCTCTGACATAGCCTCTGTGGTTATGCCAGGGCTCATACCATCGTATGGTTTGAATACTAGCGATTCCCCTATTTTGCCACCTTTCCACAAATCTGCATACTGGGGCTGAAGGTAGTGGTAAGCAATAGTTCCAGAGTTGCTATGCCAATTTGAGTCTCAGCAAACCTACTAACTTGCATGTTTTAAGGGTTTTCACCAGCTCTTCTCTAATCTTTTACCATACTGAGAAAGGTTGGAAATTCACTCCTGACAATGGCAGACGTCAAACATCTTCCAGGGTTGGGGGGAAGTGAACTTGCAAACGCTCAACAGATTTTCTCATGGGCAAATCTACACATGCATGTTTGTTCCTGCTAAAATACAGTTCACAAATATTTTCTAGGCGAACGATGTCTTGGCCTACTTCTGTAAATTCTTGTGAATTCATGAAAGCCGTAAATCCGAACTAATGCAACGACATATACCATCGTTGCACTTTTGAGATTTTCTTTGATAATTAGGCCCCTAATTTGGTCTGGTGTTAACCATGACCCTTTGTGTTTATTAAAACCCTCTCTGTGTTTCTATCGGCTGGCTGCACTGTGAGTGACAACGTTCTGTTCTTTCACAAGGAGCACATCGGCACACAAAGTAGTTTTGTTCAGTGGAAGGAACTCCTGTGGCAATGTGTACTTTTTGAGCCCCCAAAAAGTTTTTGCTTTTGCCAGTGTTTGTTAAAATGGTGAGGGCACGGCAGCTCCCACACCAGTAAGGTTTTACTGAAACCATGCCAAAACAAAACACGCATTGACAAAACCAAAAGGCTGACCAGCAATTTCAGACCTACTGGCTTTGCCAATGCTTGTTTATTTTTGTTTCCCATAATCCTGTTAAAACTGTTACACTAATTTTCCATTATGACATTTTTTGGGAAATACTAGCATGCATCAACACATTTTACTTAACGATGTTGCAAAGAAATGGTACCTACATTTTATTGTAGTTTAGCAAAAAAAATAATTCCTAGTTGCATCTTTTTTTTAAACATTTTATTTTGAAACCAAAGAATCATCAATATTGCTTTCACACATCTGCAAACAATAACGCCTGGGTGGCAGGCTATAGGAATTCATGTGAAAATGTCCCACATGTCTGATGTCATTGGAGTTCAGTGTCTCATAGTGAGGACTTGCCTAATATCTGGGTAATTCATGACTGTCATTGAGACCTTGAATTGTTGGAGCTTTATTCAAGCTGCCTCCAAACCTAAGGATACAACGAGATACCCAAGTGTATGCCAGATTACAGAGGCGCCTCCGAGGTGCATAAAATGGATAAATACCGTCTGGTACCATAAATTAGCTTCATCAATGGACTATTTCTCTACTAACAGTTGTATCGGGGATCAAGCATCAGAAAGGTCAAGGATTTTAATGCTCGTCATCCCTGAGGTAGCGACCCCTGTTTCTTATAATGCTGTTTCAGTTCAGGAAATAAAAGATAGACTTGTGCTTCACAAAGTAGTGTGCTTATTAGTCATACTTCATTGCATTTGAGGGGACTCTGACTTGCAACATGTGTACAGACCTTCTAGATCACCTTGCCCATGGGATGCTGTCCACCTGTGTTGTGTAGACAAATTCCTTAATGCCTTCCCGCCAGCTCCACGCATTCACATGACTGCAAAAAGTGAAGAATTCCAGAACTGTGAAGGTTATTCTGACAGACCCATCAAACCAAGACGGATTTGGGTTTGGGACCAGATTCTACCTTCATACAATTTCTTGCTTCTTTGGATTCCAGATCACCTGGTGCAGCAGGCAGGAGGAACTCCGTCTCAGTTTTTCCCTACAGTTGCTTAATTTGAGGACATAGTTGCTGGTATACCAGTGTACGTACATCTTGCTTTCCTAGCAACAAACATTAAGATCATGTGTTCAACCAAGAAAAACTCTTCTAGGCATCATTATAAAAGCTAGAGGTTTCACTTTTGTGACTGGGCTCTTAAACATCACTGTAACTGTTGGATGTGGTGCATTAGAGAGTGAGGGAGCCCGTATGTTGGGGTGTTTAGCAGGGAGTCCCAGCAGAGCCACGCCTTGCCTGCCTCCCAAGAATCACCTCCTCCTTCTGAGCTGGCACTGCTCTGAGAGGTGCTGCTCGACCTGTGCAAGGCTACATGGCCGACTGCCTGAGTGGGTGCCTCCTGAGAGGCTGCTGACCCAAGCTTTCTGCCCTGGTGTGATGGACCTTCGCCCAGGCCCGGCCTTATCCGGCTGCAAGGTCCCGGTGCCGCTCTAGCCCGGCCAATCAAGTGGTTTCTAGCCCCTTCTCTGTGTCTTCCTCCTCCTCACGCTGCTGATTGCTGAAGCCTGGATGGAGGAAGAAGAGGAGGAGGAGGAGCGGAGAGAGCTCCGAGATGGCGCTGGCAACCGGAGGAACAGGGGAGCCAGCGCTAACCCTGCAACAGGTAAGGTAGGTCTCTCAGTGACTGCTGTGCTGGCGGCTGCTTCCTGTTCTCAAACTGTCAATACTTTACTGTGAATATATGTCTAACTTAAAGGAAAGTCTTCTAAATAAAAAGAAACCTAGTATGATGAAAGTGAGTAAGAACATCTTTATAGCGCTTACTGCCCCACTCCTTCCTTCCTTTTCTGTCAGCATTTGCTAGATTACACTGTCCCAGGGCTCTATTGCCTCTAATAGGCCAGCCTTCCAAACCCAAACTGCTGGTAATGTTGAAATCTCGCCGAATCCATATGACTGGGTGAGAGTGAAAACAAGGTGTGACAGCTATGGTTCCCTAAAGGATTTATCCATCTTTTTAGTTAGTAGTTTGAGATTTAAAAAAAATAAAACGGCAGTCAGGGGGACCAGATATACATGTAAACCTTTGTTTTAAAAGTTGCATTACTGAAACGTTAGTTATGTTCTTTTATTTTTTTACAATGTTACTTGTTGTGCCGCCTCAGGGTGTGGTTGGGTTTTGGACAGGAGTGGCCACATGCCTACCTCATAAGACCTAGATCTAGCATGAACTCCTTGGAAGAGAAGTGTTGTCTTTTTTGCCTAAACAACTTGAGGTATTTGATGGAGTGCAGAATAAGTGGTCAAGATTTTCCAGAAACAAGGCCCATCAGCAGCTATTTCTGATACAGTGCCCTCCAGGAACTCATTGGAATACAAAACCCTTGGGTGCTATTCCATATATGAGGTCCATCCGGATCTATTCTGTATGCAGTGTCCATCTGAATCTGTTCCGTATGCAAGGCCCATCTTTATTTCATATGCAGGATCCATCTGGATCTATTTCGTATGGAGAATCCATCTGGATCTATTTTGTATGCAGAATCCATCCAGATGTACTCCATATGGAAGGCCCATCCAGATCTATTCCGCATGCAAGACCCATAAGAAGCTATTCCATGTATAGGTCCCATCATGAGCAATTCTAGATTCAAGGTCAGTCAGGAGCCGCCCACCAGTAACTATTGCACATGAAGGCACATCAGAACATTTTCCTGAGCCGGGTCATTGGTAGATTTTCCAGAGAAGAGGCCTATCACAAGCTAAAAGTTCTGCCCTAGCACTCTGCTGTCATAAACGTTCTCATTTCACCCGTTAGTAATTTGTGGAATGGAGGCTGAAGTGTAGGTGGCAATGTAAAAACATTTCTGCTGATGTTTTGATGATTTAGTTTAGATGACAGATCTGACAAAGAATGTCAAGTTGTATCTGGTCATTTATTGGGAACCAATGAGTCACTCTCAAGTTACTTACATATTCAGAGAATTGCATGGATCCAGCCCCCTGTTGCGGGAATGGGCAATTGTATTACTTTTGCAAAGATACAAACAATTGCTTTGCAGTGTTCTTTGGGAGGGAATGTTAATGGGAGTCCAACCTGAGCTGCAGACAGAAACTCTCTCTGGTAGGGAAAGGTTTCGGGTGCACTTTCTGTTCCCAAGAAGGGAGGGGATATGTTTTTACACACACTTGATTATTATTCCGCCAATTTAGTTAACCTAACCTTTGTAAAACCTGCTGAATCCTGCCCACGTTGGACTGTTGTGCTGACTTCTGTGGGATGAGTCAGATAATGTGTTGTCTTTTGAATTGTCGTGGTCATTTGTATATATTTGCGTATTGTATGCAGACCGAGCAGAGGCTGTGCATATCTGTGTGTTTACAGCAAACGAGCAGCTTTCCTAAAGAGATGGTGTGTGAATGCGTCAGTGGAAGCTCTTGCGAAAGGACTAGAGTTCAGGCCTCGGTGATAAGGACGTGAATTTAGGCGTGTGGAGACAGGAGAGTTGTTTTTTGGGGGAAATCCGGGAAGTACAGAGCTGAAGATTCAATGGGTACATGTCAGAAACACTACCACAAACACTGGAGTAACCACTAACCTTGGGTTGCGGAGCAACGTGCTGCCCGGCATAAATCGCTTCGATGCCTCGTCGGGGGGCAATAAGTGCTATATAAATGCAATTACAAGTGATTTAGAAATCATAGCTGACTCATGATGTATCCTCAACAGTATGGTAGACTTAGGCCCTGATTATAAGTAGGCCATATAACTGCAATCCATGCACAGACATCTGGTTTTGCAATAATCAGTGGTGCGCAGTTTACCCAACTGGTAATTACCAGGTGCAATAAACCCTGTTAAATTTCAGCAGACCAAACCTGACAAATTCTACCGGGGTGAAAATGGCCATGTAAATTCCAGGGCAATCAAATTTCGTTGAGCCAAAACACCAAAATCTTGAGGTTATTTCTTATTGTTTTTGTGCAAAACTCGAAAAAAACGTTCAATTTTTGGAACTGCTGTTTTCTGCTTTTGCTTGTAGTACAGGCATTCTCAATCAATTGTGTAGGTGGTAGAACATGAATTAAGAGGATTGTGGTGGTGGGAGGTACTCTGTACCAGTTTATATTTTATGATCTTTGGCCTAATCCCAAATCCAAGGATCTTTACCAGGTCAAGACACCAGGATAGACTGTTTTTGCATCTGCAGGATCTTTATAAAAACCTATGCATGGATTCTAGCTGGTCAAGGATCTGTGTTTCAAGTGGACCATGGGATCTCTTAGTGAGGTGACATGCTTCTCACTCCATGATGCAAAATCAACTTTTTTTTTAACATAATTTAATGATTTTTTCTTTAGGTCAGTGCATACAAAGCACATTTAATTAGCTCAAGACAGGTGCCATCCAAAGGACAGATGTCAAATTAAGTACTCCCTATCCAAACAAATCCCCCTCAAGTTTGCTGTAGCCATACATATATGAAAGTGGCCAACGCACCAAGTGACTTTAGTTGACTTCCCAAACCAGTTCAGATTTTTCTGCTTCAAATCTTCCCCCAAACATTCTTCTGCATGATTTCCTCTAATCAAAAAGGTGCAGAGTCCGTAGCCTGGGAGGCAGATCTACTCCCTACTTGATTTCTCCATATACAGTAGCATTGTGTACGAGATTGTTAGGAAGTCTTCCCTTTCTTGAACAAAGTTTTCCGTGAGCCATTCCATGCTCTTAGTTTCCATACTGTTGCGAGCCACACAGACCGTGTGGAGCGAGAGACCTTTTTCCATTGAGTTAAGAAGGGCTCTTTTTAAGTCTTCAAATATCCTTTTTTCCCTATTCCAGTTGGGCAAGCCTGGAGGACATATAGCAGTCTAGAAATTACTTTAATCTTCACAGCTGCAACCCTGCTCATTCATGATACACAAATTCCTCCATTTAGCTAGGTCTCCCTTTCTGGTACCTCTCGGAAAATCAAGATATCTGGAGAATTTTGTTCATCAGCACTTTGGTGCTAGGTCACTGGGAGCTGGCCGTAATAATCTCAATGAAAGTATCCATTATTCTGAACTGAACTCCTTATGTAATTGACAATGTGCATTTGTGACTGCAATCGAGTCTGCCCTGTATCCAAACAGTTTAGGGGCAATTTACAAAGGTGTTTGTTTACACCCAAAATTGCCTTCATTTACACCAACCAGGAATTCACAAAAGGAATGAGTTTACTACTGTGTATTTCTGATGGATAATTCTACCTGCAGATTCCTCACCTTTTAAATATCCTAGGCGTCAGTCTGGATCCGGGATCTTTTAAATAGCTCTCCCGCGCTGTTAGGGTGTGCTGACTCCACCTCGGAACGGACGCGGCACGTCGTAATGTCACTGAAACCATAAAGCTCCCGCGTCTGTGTACTGACGTCAGTTCCTGTATTCCCACACCATCGATGCGATCCAAAGCTCTTCTCATCTCCTCAGAGAAGTGTAGTTATTTAATGATTTCTCTCATTTTATTATACTTCGGTGCAGTTTTTCTTTCCTCATTTCTCCGCCTAGACTGTCCAGATTCAAACCATACAGACTGCAACGGTCCCTTGTCTATCGTGGACCATCACATCATCTGTCTCTTGTGCCTTGGATCCGACCACAACGTTAAAGCCTGCAGTTCCTGTCAACAGATTCTTCCAAAGAACGTGAAGCAAAATATTTTCATGGCCAAAACAAGGGATGAACATCGGACGCCAAAAATCTCCAAGATGCAGGTCTCCATCCACACCATCTTGAAAATCATTGAAGAAAAGCACAAAAAGAAGAGATGCAAGTTACAACGTCACAAATCTAGAAGTAAGTCACTGCCACCAAGAACTTCGGCATCTCCTCAAGAATCAGAGCAAGACCAACCTGCAGACGACCCGATGCTTGGTGACTCTGCCAGACCAGATGCTGGCCAACTCCTCCAATCCAGCGCCTGCGGCTCTATTAGACGAAGCTCTAGGTTCTGTATTGGTTGTGGTGCCAACTCTGAGGCCCTAGTCAAGCCAGGGATATTTGACATTCACAAAACCTGGATGGATCTAAATAACTTTGAACACAATGTTCCAAATATTTACTACAGCTATGCTCCTGTCTGGCATGCCAGCTGGCCCCATTGGACCAAAGGCCTACTTCTTGGGTGGTTTCCCAAAGCCTTATCAATCAGCGCCCGTCACTCTATTTCTGCCCCTGCCTCAGGTGTCTTGGTCGAATTGAGGCCATCCGACGCTGAAGATGATGCTACTTCCACTAGCTGTTCCAACTGCACCGTCTTCGGTGCATCTTGAATTCTCTCTGGTGCTGCAGTCTACTCATCCAGCTCTGCAAACTACTCCACCGGCGCCGCAAACTGCCCCTCCAGCACAGCATATCCCAACTCCACAAGGAACTTCTTTGGAGCCTCTCCAGTCAGGCAATTTACCTCTAATACACTGAGATTGATAAAAGAAGGTAGATGCTCTTCAGGGATTCTGACCCTCAGGAGGATCTTAATGCACAGGATATCACAGAACATATACAAATGGATTTAGATTTTGAAGGGTTGAGAGATACCAGTAGCCTTGACACTTCCCCAGAGTGGAACATATTATCCCCAACTGGTCTTCCCTCGCCGGAGGTTACCTCTTATTACTCTGTAATACGAAAAGCAGCTCACATACTAGATCTCCCATTACCAGCATTGGAGGTTAAGTGAAACATCCTGGTGGACATCCTCCACAATACCTCCCACTCGTCAGATCCACTGCTTCCCTTTAATGAGGCCATATTGGCCAAATGGGAGAAACCAACAACTTCCACTGTCGTGTCCAGCTCCATTGCCCGTCGCTACAAACCAACTCTTGGAGGCCCTATCTTTTTGTCTTCACATCCTTCTCCTGAGAGTCTGGTGGTGCAAGCATCCTGTTCTTCCAAATGAACTCCAGAATCCTTCCCGTCCACACCTTTGGCCCGGTAGTCAAAACAGATGGACCAATATGTAAAAATAAAAGGGCTTTTCAGCAGGGAATATGGCTTTTGAATCCATAAATGCCACTTCTCAACTGGTCAGATATGCCCTGCTAAACTCTGCTCATGCAATCATCCGTAACTGCATCCATCCTGGGTTTCGGTGAGATTGACCTTGAGGCTGCTGGGCCTCATGGCCTCCTGCATCCTGCTGGTGGACCATGTCTAGGTGGTCAGTGTCTGGGTGAAAGGGCTGAAGAGACCTGGGTTGCCATGGGGGAAGGGGGAGGAGATTTCCTTGCACCTCAAAGGGCCTGCTCTGCCTACCTCCAATCACATTTTACAAAGCTGATTGGCAATGGCCATGCCCCTGCTGAGCAGATTATCCAATACAGGCCTTGATACTGCCAACTCTGTAGCAAAATCCATGAGCTTTTCGGTCTCTCTGATTAGACATGTCTAGTTAAGAAAAACTGGATTTTCACAGGACGTCCAAACAACACTCATGGACTTATCTTTTGATGGCTCTAGACTCTTTGGTGCTAAAGCTGATTTAGCTTTTGAAAGGTTCAACAATTGCAAAACCACTGCAAGGTCTCTAGGTCTGCAAACACAATCCAGAGACTACTGACAATTTAAAAGGTTTTGAGGGTTTAGCAGAGGCTTTTCCTTTCAAGGACGTTAGCAATATACTCCGCATCAGCAGTTAAACCCCCCTCTCCAACCGCTACAGAGGAAAAGGAAGACCCCATGACCTACCCATACCTTCTCTTCCTATTCCCCAGCCACTGTAGGGAAGCAGCGTTAGTCCAGCCTTACCTGAACACTCGACCCATAGGAGGACGGATTTCCTACTTTCTTCTAGCACAAATGACCATTACTTCAGGCTTTTGGTTCTTGCAAATAGTGGAAAGGGGGTATGCTCCACCATGCCAACAATCGCCACCTCCCATCCTTCCCATCCAGAAGTACTCCAGCAAGACCATCTGCATATCCTTCAACACGAAGCACAATCCTGCTTTTAAAGGGTGCAGTAGAGCTGGTTCTGGAGCACCAAAGGGTTCAAGGATGCTACTTCTTGATTCTCCAAGAAGGGCGGCAGTCCTCATCTGATCCTAGACCTCAGGATTTTGAATTGGTTCCTCAAAATGGAAAAGTTCAAAATGCTGTTCCTTGCTCAGGTTCTGCTGGTGCTCGAAGCAGAAGGCTGGATGGTGCCTGTTGATCTGCAGGATGCATATTTCCACATCCCTATCCTGCAGGCTCGCAGGAAGTTCCTCCGCTTCACAGTCTGATCACAACATCAGTTTCCGGTACTTCAGTTTGGCCTCACTTCTGCACCACGACTCTTCACAAAAGTGATGGGGGCAGTTGCAGCCTATATCAGACAGGAATCACGGTATTCCCTTACCCCAATGACTCGTTCATCAAAGCCAGATCTCAAGAGATGGTGTCTCACCACTTGCAGGTGCTGTTTCTATATATATTTTAAATTCTGAACCACGAGTTTTAAAAAATATTTCCTTCCTCTTTTCTGCATATTAAATTTGGTTTACTGGCACTTACACTTGAGGTCATCTCTCCCCGGTCCACTGCGAGACTCTCTCGTTTGAGTGGAGGGAGATTTGACTCACTTCCGGTTGCGAGGGAGGTTGGCGTTCTAGCGGCCTCAACCCCCTCTACAAAACCGCATGCTTCACCAGACGCGCGAAAGTAAAGCTGACGCTCCTTGCACTGAGATCCTACTCTGAATGCTTTTTACTCTTGCGCTTATTTGCTCTGTTTCTGTATATATTTTTAATTCTGAACCACGAGTTTTTAAAAATATTTCCTTCCTCTTTTCTGCATATTAAATTTGGTTTACTGGCAATTACACTTGAGGTCATCTCTCCCCGGTCCACCGCGAGACTCCCTCGTTTGACTCACTTCCGGTTGCGAGGGAGGTTGGCGTTCTAGCGGCCTCAACCCCCTCTACAAAACCGGATGCTTCACCAGACGCGCGCAGCGGGCGCGCCAAAGGCAAGCCTGTCTGCGCCCTGACGTCGCCAGGAGCCCTGGCTGTTTCACCCCCGCCTTGGGCCTGATTCCCTTCCTGTCCTATTCCAGAAAGGAGCTGTTAGATCTGAGAACAGACCCCCTGCCTCCATGCCGGCCTGGGACTTACTTGGCCAACTTTAGAGGGCCCTTTTTCCTGTTGAGCTTGCCGGTATCAAGGTACTTCTATGGAGGCGGCTCCTACCAATGAGGAACCCTGTTGTTTTTTCCTCAACAAACATCCCCCCCTTTCCAAACTTGCCACCTCTTCTATCTATGACACAGGGAAACCTCCCTACAATTCCAAACCGGGGTGGAAAAGTGTGCTATGCAATGTTAGATCCCTGCCTAAGCACCCTATTGAGGTATGGGATCGCCTCTCCTCCGCGCAGCCGGATTTTGGTTTCTTGACTGAAACGTGGCTTAAGGCCCATTCTACTCCTGCTATTTCGATAGCCCTGCCTGAAGGCTACAGGATTATATGAATGGATAGACAGCCTAAGGTGGGGGGTGGGATAGCTATAATGCATAAGGACAGCATTAAAGTCACCTCATTGGAGCAGCGATGTAACGCTAATATTGAAATTCTGGTCTTTCGGATAGACCTTCTATCGCAATTCAGCTGGAAGGGGGCCTTAGTCTACTGGCCCCTGGGTCCTTTAGCCGAATTCTCACTCCAACTTACTGAACTAATAGCTCCCCATGTGATCTCGACCAACAATTTTTTTATTGTTGGGAGACTTTAATGTTCACAGTGAATGAACTTCCAACACTGACGCTCATGGCAGACCTTGCCCTTCTGGGCTTAGTTAAGCTCAACGAAGGCCCGTCACACATTGGATATTATATTCTCTAACTCTTCTAGCATTTTGTGTGAACCTCCCCAGCCGTTGACATGGTCCGATCATGCATTAATTGAATTTTCCATTGAGGGCCCTAGGGAGATGAATGGCCCCAGCCCTGTCACTCACTATACTCGCAGACAATGGAAGAAAATCTCTTCGGAGCGCTTCCAAGCCTCCTTGGCGCCTTGGGACGCCGCACCTGACAATATAGAGGATGCTCTTGCTAAATATAATTCCGCTGTCACCTGCGCCCTAGACCAGCTTGCACCATTGAAATCACTCCCCAACTCCTCTAAGCGTCCCCAGATGGCTTGGTTTTCCCCTCAGCTCCGAGCTCAAAAACAACTATGCAAAAAACAAGAAAGTCGCTGGCGTAGTACCCATGATGAGAGGGATAAAGATAGATTTAAGGTTACTCTCTCTGGCTACCACAAAAACATAAAGGCCGCACGGAAAGCTCACATCGCATCCCAGTTAGCCCAGGCTGGAAATGCTCCCAAAACCCTCTACCGAATCCTTCAGTCCTTCATCAATCCCAAAGCCTGTGATAATCTAGAGACCCCCTCACAATCTCTTTGCAATGACATCGCACAATATTTTTCGCAGAAAATAGCTTATCTACGATAAAATTGTCTCGTCAGGGAGCCAGCTTCCTGTCGCCATGGCATTCGACCCGCCAGAACAGGTAAATCCCCAGCTGTTAGAGAGTTTCCCTCCCTCTGACCTCGGTAGATGTAGAAGCATTGCTTCGTACTGTAAAATCTGGCTCCCCCCTAGATATTATCCCGGCCAAAATTGCAGCCTCCTTGTCCTGTCAACTGTCTCCATCCATAGAGTTTCTTCTCAATCTCTCTTTGAGAGAGGGTCATGTTCCTCTGGAATGGAAAGCAGCACAGGTTATGCCTATCCGTAAGAACACCAAGGCTCCACTGACTGATCTCTCTAATCTCCGTCCCATCTCGCTAGTCCCCCTCCTGAGCAAATTACTAGAGAAGCACATCAACAAACATCTGTCTGACCATGTCGAACTCACTGGCAGCTTAGATCCTTGCTAGTCAGGCTTCAGGCCCAAACACAGCACAGAATCAGCCCTGCTAGCGGTCACAGATAACATAAGGATGACCTTAGACAGGGGCCAATCTACGATTCTGGTGCTGTTGGACTTTTCTGCGGCGTTCGACACAGTCTCACATCAGATATTGCTCAGGAGACTGGAGGAGATTGGACTTAGAGACTGCCCTCCAGTGGATGACGAGCTTCTTATCCTCCCACTCCCAGACCATCAATCTTGGCCCTTATCTTTCAGCGTCTATGAAACTGACCAAGGGAGTACCTCAGTGCTCCTGTCTGAGCCCCACCTTGTTTAATATCTATGTTGCTCCCTTGGCCAACCTCCTTAGGACTTGTGGTTTCATTCCAATTTCTTACGCCGACGATACGCAGCTGCTATTTCCTTTTGACAAATTCACCTCATCTGTTCAGTCAGACTTCTCTTCTGGTATGAGGGCTATTTCCAATTGGATGAGATGTAATTTCCTCCAATTCAATGTCGGGAAGACTGAGATCTTTCTCTTCGGAGATGCCCCCTTATTGTGGACTCCTGAATGGTGGCCGGTGGACCTTGGTGCTCCCCCCGCCCCCAAGTCCCTTGTTAAGAACCTAGGCATCTGGCTGGACCAGGCTCTCACTTTGAAGGAGCACGCTGCTCAGACAGCTGGCTCCTGCTTTCATATGCTGGGCCTGTTACGCCGAGTTTTTCCCTTGCTGCCTGACTCAACTCGGAAAACCCTGACGCAGGCACTTATATTGAGCCGTCTGGACTACTGCAATGGCCTCTTGGTCTCAGCCAATGAGTCCTCGCTCTGTAGATTGCAGGTGGTCCAGAACACCGCGGCCCGACTGGTCCTGAATGCTCCCCCCAGGACCGCCTCCCGCCCTCTTCTCCGTCAGCTCCACTGGCTCCCAGTACGCGAGCGGGTTAAGTTTAAAGTTTGCTGCACTGTTCACAAAGCCATATACAATCTCGGCCCCGCCTATCTTGCCGAGAAATTTACGCCGTACACGCCCTCTAGGTCCCTCCGCTCGGGAACTAAATCCCTTCTTGTGGTCCCCTGAGTTAGGAAAGCTAGGCTGTGTGGGAAGGCATTCTCCCACCTTGGCCCTCTTTACTGGAATCAGCTCCCTATTCACTTGAGACAATGTCCTGACCACCTCCAATTGAGAAAGCACCTTAGGACCACCCTTTTCTGTTTGTTCCAGCTTCTCAGCTCTTCTTGCTGCCTGTCCGAAGCGCAGAGATACCCCTCCGGGGGTCGATTCAGGCGCTATATATATATAAATAAACACGATTGTTGTTCAACCTGGGCATCTTATCAACAAGCTCAAATCTCTCCTAGTGCCCTGTCAGTGCATCCTGTTCATAGGGCCAGCATTGGAGACTACATCTAGTCTAGCCTTCCCTCCTCATCAGAGGATTCAAGACCTACAGGCTATGATTTGATGGTTCATGATGGAGCAAGCATTCTAGCCCTAAAGGTTTTGCTTCTGCTAGCCTCTTGCATTCTGTTGGTCACCCATGCGCGCTATGGTGAGGTCCCTCCAGTGTTGTCTCCGCAGGCAGGGGTTCTAACACAACTGAGATCTACAAGCCAGCATCAAGATCTCCAGGGATTCTGTATTGGATCTGCAATGGTGGAGTGTAAGCAGCAACCTTTTACAAGGGAAGCAGTTTCAACCCATTCTTTCAGTGAGAACATTGATCACGGATGCCTCCACTCTAGTGTGGGGATGTCGTGTGGATGAATTGGAGTGTATAGGTCGCTGGTCACCAGAAGGACTGAATTTACACATAAATCTGTTGGAATTACAGGCGATACTTCTCATTCACAAGGCCTTCCTGCCTTCCCTTCGCGGTCAATTGATCCACATCTTGACTGACAATACAACTTCAATGTAGTATATTAATATCTGCAGAGGAGCTCTACGGCATTGGTTCTGGGCCCAGGCCCATCAGTTTTGTGTAGCGGCAAATCTCCTGTCCAGAGTTAACCGCGTGAGAGTGGACCATTTCAGCCGGTGTTATTTTGCTGATCACGACATCTTCCAACTGTGGGGCACTCATCAGAACGACTTGTTTGCCACACAAGAGAACACTCACTGCCCGAAATTCTGTACCCTCCAGTATCCGATGCAGTGAGCTCTGGGGGAATGCTTTTCGCTTGAAGTCGGACTTTCCACTGCTTTATGCGTTTCCTCCCATACCCTTGATTTCTCATGTCTTGAAGAAGATTTGCCTCGACCGGCCTAAGTAATTCTGATTGCCCTGGGCTGGCCATGCAGGCTCTGGTATGCAGACCTCATTCTCCTCGCCCTGTGTCCTCTGCTCCATCTCCTGCGCAGGGCAGACCTTTTCTCGCAATTGCAGGGGCAGGTTTTACATCCTGGCCTCCAGAGCCTACACTTACATGCCTGGAGATTGAAGGGGCCAACCTGAGTATTTTTCCTTACCCCCTGAATTGGAGGAAGGTATTTTATGTTGAAGGAGACAGTCCACCAAAACAGTATATTTTGGCAGATGGGCCAGATTTGTTAAGTGGTGTACAGAGATCTCTATTGATTTTCTTCAGGCTCATCTTTCAGATATTCTCTGTCCTGCCCTCTTCTTAGCCCAGCAAGGGTGCTCTGATGCCACTGTTAAAGGTGATTTGTCAGCCTTATTGTAGGAAAGTGCCCTTTTTGGCATGGTCACCCTCACTTTTTGGCCTGGTATTTAATGTGATTTCGACTGGAAGTGCACTGTGCTGCAGCACAAATTGTGCCACCCTACGAGACCCCCTCACTAAGATCATGCAAAACTGCCACTGCAGGCTGCCTGTCTTGGTGTGGACAAAAGTGAAAACATGACATGGCACACACCATGTGTGTCATGCTGGCAGACACTGCACGCAGTATAGGTCACCCCTACAGCAGGCCTTACAGCCCAAGGCAGGGTGCACTATGCTACATGTGAGGGCATAACTGCATGAGCAGATACACTCCTGTGCTGGTCAGAGCCATTACTGCCAGTGCAAGGGACCAGGGAAGCCATTTTAAAGCATGTGCTGGACACTGGTGAAAACCAGTTTCCCAGCTACATGAGGGCTTCACTGAAAATAGGGATTTTTGGCATTAAACCTCTTGTATGAATAAACCCAGTTTAAATTCCAGTGTTAGATTTATTAATACATTCTCACAGAGGGCACCTTAGTGGTGCACCCCCTGAAAACCTACCCGCTACTGGTGTGCTGACTGACTGACTGGTTTTCGCCAGCCTGCAAACGGGGACGGGTTTCCGACCCCCAAGGGTGAGGGACTTTGCTCTCAGGGGGTCATAAACCAAGTCTGCTCTGGCAGGGGGTGTTTACACCCCTGCCCACAGAATGACCTGCGGATTAGTATTCCATATCAAGGGACCTTCAAAAAAAGCCCACTGCCTTTGGTATGCAAATCTGACTTCTCTCACAGGAGAAGACGCTAACCCCCTTCGTCCAGAGCCCTTTGGCACCTGGACAGGCGGGCAATTTAGCTGGTTGAGATAGGTGTGTCTACCCTCAGGCTAGTGTCACCCCCAAGGTAGGCTACCTAAAGTGGATACAACTTTTCAGAGTTGGCCATCTTGATGATGGCAAACTTAGGATCTCTGGGACAGGGTTATGCCCACTTCCCACAGGAAGTGGTCATATAGGGGGCATAGTGACCTCAGGGGTAAGTAGCCAATTGGCTACCATCCTGTACTCCCATAGTGCCCTAAATTCAGTATTTAGGGGAGCCCCTGGCACCCAAAAAGCAGATCATGATGACCGAAGAAGGACACCGAAGAGCTGCGAAAGCAAAGACTGAAGAAGAGCAACTTACTTAGCACCAGCCTGTCTGCTATTCCCTGTCGAATTGTGCCAAAGTCGACTCTTCCTGCAAGCTGTTGTGCCTCCAAAGTCTGGCCTGCCTTCAATAAAGACTCAAGGACTCCTGTGGAGTAGCGAAACTGCTCCCCTGCATCTTGCTGGCCCCCAAGAAGAATCGTGAGGCCTTCAGATCCGCAAAACCAGACTCCGTCAAGCACCGCTGCACCCGAGCCCCCCAGCCCGAGTTGAAGTGGGCCAACGGTGTCAGCGTGGTCCCTAAGTTCTCAAGAAACCGTATACACCTTGGCTTCACCCCTCGTGAACTCTCCGACATCGCCTGCAGCCTCTGTGTGCAAGCCCTTTCTACCACGAGTGCTCCCAGACGAAGAAAACAGACACCTCAAAGCCCCTTTGCACCTGACCGGCCCGAGGAGAAGAATACCACTGGTGTCGCTACGTCACCTAGCATCGCAAGACTTGAACCAGACAGGCCTCACAGTCCAAACCTGCAGCCTCTTTTCCTGCTGACCGCGCTCCATTGACTAACACTGGGCACCAGATGCTGCTTTGCACTACCGCACCCGGCCACCCTAGTGCCGCTGGAGGTGACCTGGTGGTGCTGCCTTGGACCTTTCCCCATACTCTCCTTAAGTCCAGGAGATTGGTCTCAAGTCGCTGTACTGTACTTGAATGCCATACTCATTTTTCCTCCATAGGATAACATTGCAGCTTCTGAAAAATGCAGACTGTTTAAACGTAAAAGTATTTATCTTGCAAAACATACCTGATCGTATTGATTCTGGTGCCTAAACATATATAAAGATACGTGTTATTTTTTAATAAATTGGTGTGGATCTCCTTATTGAGTAGTGTGCATTATTTATTAACTGTACACAAAGGTTTTATGGTTGCAAAGCCTGCCTGTGATTTGAGAAAGCCGAGGGTGAAGTAAAACTAATGGCGGCAGACAGCAGCACGCACCTCTGGGCATTTTGGGCAAGGCAGGCTCAGGCTGTGAGGCAGCACACACTTGGTCACAGCACTCAGACAGCCTCGAGACTGCAGCCATTCCCAGGGCAGAACTTTATGACCGGCATTGGCTGCAAGCAGCTGATCGCGCGCTGCTATGCAGGGTCAGTCTCACTTACTTGGAGGCAGCCCCGTCACTGACTGTACCCTGGAAAATCGACGTGGGGCAATTAATTTATCACGTCGGCGCGATCACTAACAGAAGTCAATGGGAAGTCTGAGGCTCGGGAGACCCCGGTGCATGCGCTGTACTTGGCTCTTGACGGAAATGTGAGGGTAACCCCAGAATTAATACCTACGCTCACAGGGGTTTGTTTACCGCGGCACCGGACCGTCTGCCTCCTCTGAGTCCAGTCCTGCAACGTCACTCACTTGCAATTACAAGGGGGCGGTGACGGTCATCATTTTAATTTTACTCAAGTCTGGTGGCAGTAGGAGGCGCAGCGCTGCCATGGAAACACTGGAGGCAGAAAGGCGGAAATCTCCATATTGATACATTGAATCAGCCAGCAGCTGTTCTAGTTCAGCCAGTGCCGAGCAGCTAACCCTGCGGGAGCAGCGCATTCAGGCCACGGCACGCTGCCAGCCACACCACCAGCTTTAGTTCGAGATAGTATTTATGCAGGCATTTAGTAGGCAGCACTAACGGCTTTGACAGCTGAGGCGCTATGTAATGCGTGACAATGCATTTCAGTGCGGTGATGTAGATCACCACACTGAAATGCGTTAGGCTAACACCTGATGCGTGGTACATGGCAGGACTGAAAAAGCCCCCAAATGTTTGTTATCCAAGCCCTAATAAAAACGTTTTTTTTTTTTTTTTAAATCACAGTGCAATAAAGATTAGCAGCAGTCTAAATTCGGATTAAAGTGCCTGGTGCAACAGAGTATTAGCTTGTGACAAGCCCATTTACACTACAGAAAAGACGGACCCTAGGTAGACTAAACACAGCGCTTTCAAACCTATAAATTATTTTCTGTACTGGCAGCCAAGGTAATTTAATTAATTCTCTTGAAGTCCCAGCAGTTGACGAGTGAATGCATTTCGAATCAGTTGAAGATGCTGGTATTTGGGTGTCCCCGTAGATACCGCTTGAAGAAATTAAACGTTGATGCTCATTTCTGTGTGTAATCAAGTAGAAAGGAAAGAAATGTCTTGATGGCGCCATGGCTGTGAACCATGTCCTTGCTGTAGCATTCTGGTGTGGGATAAGCCTGAGCTCTTTGTCCTGGAATTACTTCTTTTTCACGCAACGCAGCAACCATATTTGCTGCACTGCGTTGCGCACTGGAGAAAAAAGAGTGCAGAGCCATATCTACTAAGACTGACCCGTTTCTCTCATCCCCCGTGGCCTGTGGTGCAGCGCTAACAACATGGTGCAGAGGTGAATGTATGTGCTGTCTAGCGTAGGATTTGTACTGGAAATATAACCTTCCAGTACACATTCTTATGTGTAGGCAAACGCAGAAGGTTCCCACACACTGGATGTAGGTGTTTACGCTGATCTGCCCTAGTAACATCCCATTGATGCAAAGCAGCTTAAAACAGTTTTTGCACTGCAAAAGTGGACCTTTCCACTCCAAAACACCATTTTTGCTGCAAAGTAAACATCATGCACCGCTTTGAGTTGCTGTGTGCCACTGCAAATCCTTAGCAAATCTGTGCATCTGTCTTTTAGGAGTTCCAAATTTGCAACCTTAGTGACAAGGATGGTAGCAAACCCATATGAGAAGGACAAAAGATAGTGTCCTATGTAGTGTTCTGTCTGACCACCACTAATACTTCTGTTTTGTCAGAGTAAAGCTTGAGAAATCTGCCTACCGTACTTCCGCTAGTTGTTAAAGACTTCTGGAGAGTATTGTTGGCTATTCGACAAAATCGGTGTGTTGCTGGCCTAGGTGTAAAGGGTAAAGCAAACATAACTCATATGGCATGACAGCAGCAATACTAAACGGTAAACTCGACTGGGCACAAGAAGAATCCTAGTGGGATTCCGCAAGAAGGGTGGGAGCAATGAAAGAAGCAAGACTCTGGGAAAAGATGGTATCATTTATATGCCGCCTCACCAATATTATTGATTTTGGATGAGAGCATATTAGGATTAACAGTAACAAAGCCCACAGAGAGCTCTTACATGATTAGATGATTAGTGCAGCCACTCCTCAAATGCAAATGCATTTGTGGTCAAATATAAATACGTCCAAATGCAGACCAAGCATAGCGAGCAACACAGACTCTACACTTCTAGATCAAAAACCACCAATCGAAACTATCCAGACTCTTGAAATTGAGATATTTGTATAGTATTGTGTTTTTCCATGATCTTTGTTGGAATGGGAAGTACATCGAGGGGCCTGTAGTTGGATGGTAATTTTGGATATAACTTTGCCTTTTTTTTTTTTTTTTAATATATGAGGTCTAATTTTAGCTGGTTTTATTAAATTAAAAAACAGTAGGGTCAATGTTGGAATGAGTGATTGAAGCACGTCGTGGTGGTACTTTTCGAGGTCCTAGATGGGGCATGTGGTCATTGGGCACATTGACCTCTGACTAGCATCGCAGGGAAGGAAGTAAGCTCCAGCTTGATCTTACCGCACACAGCCTCATTGTGTATACTGCTTGTGCAGCTAGTTGAGTCAATTGTTTCTATGTTTGTAGGGGGTGTTTCTTAGTTGACAAGGCTTTGATTGTGTGAAGTGGATATATTTGGAAGAAATATTAAACATTCTGATGTTCCCGAGAGGTTTACTAGAGTTGTACTGATACTTCATCATCACACAGCTAGCCTAGGAAAGATGGTTGAGAGGAATACATCTGTTTCTTTCTGTATTTTAAGGGTAGCAGGCACAGTTCTCATTGTTTTCTGCCTTTATTTGCCCGAGCGATTGAACCACTGGCCCAAAGATTATGATTGGATGAAACAAAAAAAATGGTGCTTTTGAGATTTGAATTTTAAAGTTAAGAGTCTTTGTAGACGATCTAAATATGTATTCTAGCAGAATAAAAACTATTCTGAGAGAAGATCCCCCCACAAATTCAGGAAGAGTACAGCAGACTATCTGTATTTAAGAGAAATTAAATGAGTGAGGTGATACAACAGAAGATAAATCACCTCATCCACTTGGAGAAACTTGCAGTAACGGATTTGGGGGTGAAAATAGCTAAAACCCACACTGAAACAATGCATTCAAATTATCCTCATTTGTAGGACCGTTTAGGACATTAAGATTACCAGAGACTGTCATTAATTAATAGAAACAATGCTGTTAAGATGGTAATCTTGTTAAAATGTAATTTCCTTCTGTAGGCCCTCCTGCTCTACATGATAGGTTTTTTTTTAACTGAAATTGGAGTCCGCTATTTTCAAATCCATTTGGGCTTCTAAATTCCCCTATTGTTTGAAAGAAGCTAAGCAACTCCTTGAAAAGAGGGTGGCAGGGCTGTGCCTGAGTACAAGTCTTACTGTTGTGCTGCACAATTAAAACCAATGAGGTTATTTGTGGCAACTAATACAAATAAAAATGTTACTTAACTTTAGTAATGATACTTTTGATGGACAGGTATTCTGCCTGCATATTCCTGACCTTATAAACATCCCTACAGTTGCCAGACTGGTCTAGAAATGTATCCCCCGCAATAGCTCTTCAGCTGCAACTCTACCCACCGGATGTGATGACAGCTTAGCAAGTTAGGCACTAACTGGTGCGAAGGTGTCAGTTCCTGATGCTGTTTCCTCAGATGTTCTTTCACTAGCACTAGGGACTCCACCAGTCAGTCATCCAAGTATGGAAACATATGGACTCCTGACCGTCGCATTGAAGCCACCCAAAACTGCCAGCATTTTAGTAAAGACTCTTAGTGTGGTTGTCAGACTCCAAGTTTGGACCTCAGTATTGGCAGATGGAAAGGCCAGGGATGCCTACCAATCCCCTACAGTTTGTTCAGCCGAATAAACCGGTTCAAAAGGTGATGGTCGAGAATGAATTTCTGACCATCTTTCCTGGGGACCAGAAAGTAAAGCGAATACAATCATGTGCCTCCTTCCTCCTTTATTCAACAAGGTGAGGACTTCCACCAATAAAATCAATGCGTGTGTAGGTGCGCATGTCCTGATGGAAAGTAAACAGTTTAGAGGAGTGAAAGAAAGGTTAGATTGTAGCACTTGTGAATTTGCTGAACAACCCAGTGATCCATTTTAACAGTCTCCCAGTTGGTGGAGTAATGGGAACCTACCCTCCCTAACTGAAGATGGTGGTGTTAAAGTGGCGTCAGAGAGGTTTTCAAGCAACAGAGGCAGCAGAAGATGGATTGAACTGGATCTGCTGCTACTGCTGGTGTCCTCGAAATCCATCCCACCCCGAAAGGATTAGTACATTTGTTGTTGCACCTGGATCAGCTGTGAAGGTGGTCTCTGCTGGGCCTGCACTGCCCAGGAATAGTTTCAGTTTTCCTGTCCTGTTTGTGGAGCTATCTTGCTAGAGCAGCTAGGCTAGGCAAGCTGACACACTAGTGTTTATGAAGCGTTTCCAGGGAGACGTGTAATCTCTCTCCAAACAGCTGTTTGACATCGAAGGGCATGAGGGTTTATGGACAACTTTTGAGAAGCCAGTGGAAAGTATCCACACCTGGCAACGTAGTATAATGCTATGTTCATGGATTGAGCAACGGTGTCCACGAAGTCAAGGTCGTGCTCAACGATCTCTTTGGAGGCATCCAAACTGTTTTTGACAATCACAAAATGTTTTTTTCACATGATCTGGTAGGTTGGTGATTATAAGATTTGTAGTTACCACAGAGTGTAAACATAGCAGGCCCAGAAGACAGGTGGTAGTGCACAAAAAACCTCTTCTGAAGGAGGGCCAGAAGGGTAAAGAATATCCGCCTTCTTGTAAAGTATTCACACCACTTGCATTTTGTAAATAAAGATGTAAGCCACCGGTAGTATTATAGGGGGGAAGAGGTTAGCAGCCTCCGGGTCATCGTCTTCTGTATGCTTGTGACCCTTATCAGGCATGACAATGTCCTCAGAGTCAGATTCAAATAATTCTTCTATCTGGCCAACTTTTAGGGTCTTAGAAAGAGGCTCCACCAAAAGCCCATTATCAAAACACGTTTTCACCTTCTCCTTATCAACTTTAATATTTTATTCAGCTCTGAAGCCCTCAAAGTTGGGACTCTAGGTGGCTCCAAGGTCAGTATCTGTGTCAGCTATGAAGGCAGAGCCATCCGAACAGATGATGGTGCCTTGATAGACATTGACGACTTCTTGGGCACCAGAGCCAGTGGGGATGTTCTCAGGCGAGCTCTCAAGAGACATCAGGGCTGGAGCCATTAAGACGCCAAGTGTGCAAGATAGGGCTTACTGTCTGAGTGCGGCCCGTTGGTAGTGGAGCCATCTGGAACCAGTCCACCTCTGGTCTCCTCTTTTAAACATCAGGATTTTATCCCATGACGAGGTAGAGTCTGGCACTGGGGAATGGCATCTACACTCCAAAAGTCCATGAGTGAGACCGTTTCCTTGAGGAAGAAGAGGACTCCTCCTTCCTAGAGTATTTTTTGTTCTTCTAGTGGAAAGATCTCTTTGTGAGATTGTTCTCTGAGAAGAGACTTTCCTGAATCCCTGAGGGCATGGCCCAAAATACTTCGGCCATCTGCTTCCTGATTTCTTTGGGGTTACTGTTCAGAGGGGACCAAAGCTCATTTGCATATGGCTGGTTTCTGTCTGATGTGGCATGGTGGGCAAAAAAGGTGGACTGGGTTGTGGCTGAGAGTAATTACCAGTATTTGAGATTAATTCAAGCTATCCATCACATTTTTGTTTTTCTCAGTGGGAAGCCATAAGTGTGATGGGTATAACCAGATATTGGTCCTGTGCATTAAATTCAAGCTGCACGTTCCTGTTGAAATCCAATTTGATGAAAACTTGTCTGAGTTCCTTGTGTTCCGGTTCAGGGGAACACAGGCATGCCTACATGCTACCTCAGACAGGAACCAGCCATTTGCAAATCAGTTTTGATACAACAGAAACATTCCAGCACGAAATGTCAGGCAAGATCCCGTCCAGGCAGGGCCACCACCACCCAGATCCTGTGGCATGGTGAGCACGAAACCAACATTTGGGCATACTAGTCATGCTTAGGGCATTACTAGCCTGGAAAAAGTTTACCTGCATGGCTCTGGAGAGCCTTCACCCCTTTCTGATGTTCATCTATGCAAGTTTTACAGATTTGTGATGCTTACTGCACATGATATTCATGTATGTTTGCTGAAGGCTGTTCTGTAACGGAGAATGAAACTCCGAGCAGGGCTCTGTGGTCTGGAAGGGAAGACCATTATCTACCCTTCTAACTAAGTGTCACCTTCTAACTAAGTGTTCACCAGGCTGTAGAGAACTGCCAGTTATGGCAGCGGTAAGTTTGTAGTTGCTGGACAGGCCTTTTATGCTGTGTCTGCCATGAAGGATTGTTTAGGGAGCTCTCCCAATTTTTTAATTGGTCTGTCTGTCTCCTGCAACCAGGCCCTTCGGCCATCTGTGTGCCACATGAATGTTGCATGTGTATACATTACTGCTTTTCTTAGGGGATATGTGCGCAGTGTATGGTAACGCATGCAGCTGTAGCCTCACTGGAATCCATTTGGTTTCCGAAATCCAATACTGTAAAGAGCATTATGGTGTCAAGACCTGTGCAAGAAAACAAAGGAAGACACACTTCTTCAGTGACTGTTACAAGGTAAAGTCAAATATTGGCTCGAACTGGACCCTTCACTGTGACCCTAAAGCGGATGAGTTGGATTCAGTATCAAGCTCAAATAGCAATTCGGTGATAGTCAAACAAAGGACACGAGTTCACTCACCAGCGTGTGCTAAGGTCCAGCTGTAACAAACCTCCTGAAGTACTGGTTTCTGGAAATCCGAGCGCTGCAGGAACACACCTGCAAGGTAGGAGACAAGCACAGCCAGCCCACAAAGTAGAAATACGAATGGGAGGATGCTGGGAAATGTGCATGACCGAGGAGGGAAAAAATAACAAAGGTTGAGGAATGCAAAGCCAGTGAACAACCTGGAGCAAGTAGCAGGACCTACAACAACCAACCTGTAATGATGCAAGGCAGTGTGGTCAAAGTTTGCATCCTCTTTATACTGATACTGAACTGGAACTCGAGTGACCTAAGTTTCTTAAAAGGCTGGGTGAACTGTTCTCCTTGAACAATGTATCTTTAAGAGTTTTGTTTTGTCCTGAGCAATGTTTCTATCCTCCTCACGATCTGGTGTGCGCGCATCTCCCCATTTCCTAATTTGCTGATTCAAGGTAGTTACCAAATTCACCCCTTGTAGTGCCCCCTGATCCTCCTCTAGCCAAGGCTCATTAGGATGAAAATAAGCCAATAAATGAGGGGTATGAGGATAGAGGGAGGACCCTTGGGAACCGTCTGAAATACAGCCCTTCCAAGTCACCAAAAATTATAGTTGACCCTTTCTTTTTTTAACTACAATCCTCATAAGATTTTAACATCAAATGAGGCATTCTCCACGCACGAAAATGTTATCCATACACCGAAGGACAACAGATGTTGAAGGTTATGTTAAATAGACTTATGAAGCGCTTTTTCCTGGCGCTGCAGAAGACTACGTTTAAGGCAAGGCAAAACAGTTAACTATATGGCGCTCTAAGTAAAATGTGGGAAGATATTAATTTAATGCCCAAGAGTAATGTATTCCATAACTTGAGAGATAAAACTGCAAACCGCTGTCGTGAACCCCCAAGTCAGACTACATTTTTAAAACATTAAGTTAGCTTGTCTGTGTTTGGTCCGCAGTCAGCAGGTTGTTATCTTTTGCAGAACTTGTGAAAGTGTCACTTTCATCTAAACACTGATTGGTGGACACAAGTGTTCCACAAACTCTTCAATATCTGCATCTCAAGGTTTAAAAGTAGATATGTGAAGTGAACATGTAGTCTCAGTTGATGTATTGTCATCTTGCTGGTTTAGACCAGTCGCATCTCAGATTTCGGAATATCTCCACTAGATTATGCAATGCAAGCTAAAAGTCAGTGGTTAATAACCTATGTAAACTCCAAGAATTGACCATTAAGGTGCAGAGGCCTTTGCACCAGTTATTACGAGAGGTCCTGCAGACTGCCAAAACATACACTCTTATACCAAGAGCCAATCAATTGATGAGAGGAGCTGAGCCCAGCCGTCATGTTTTCTCCTTCTGAAGGCACACTCTCTTCCCAGCTGAAGTCTGATAACACAGTTGATACTCTCTGAACAGGTATGCATTGCACAGGACCCCAAGAAACTCTAAAGGCAAGCTTGCTATTCCGTGCTATCCTAGTGTAGCGCACAGAAATAGCGTTAGGCTGCTAGGAATATTCTAAAACATGTTAGAACTGTTCATTTTATTCTCGCTGCTAGCAACATGCATAAGTGCCATATTAATTTTATTCTGTGTGGTTATTATTCATGTACCAAGCAACAGAAGAAGACTGTTGAAATAAATACCTTAAAATATACAATCTTCATAAGATGATAACATCAAATGAGGCTTTCTCCACTGACAAATTTTATCCATACACCAAAAGATAACAGATGTTGAATTTTATGTTGTGTTAAATAGACTTATATAGCGTTTTTCCACCCAAGGGTATCTTGGCACTGCAGAGGACTGCGTTTACGGCATGGCAATTCCGTCAAACATATGTGATGTTGAAATTAATACAGTGATGCTGTGGTAAAAGTTGCTGCAGGAGCTCTTTATTAAAGCACCTCATTCATACAGCTTCTTACTCCTACTCCCAACAACTTGGATCAAAACATTCCACCAGACATCTAACATTCTATGACTGAGCAATACATCTGCTACTTAAAGAAATACTACCTCACATAAACCACAGGGGGAATGAAAAATCAGCTGAAATCTCGGGTTGCACAGCATATGCCAGGTAAATAGTCATAAAAAAGAATACTTCAATAAGCATTCAGAACCCATTTCTTTTTTAGTTTGGATGTAGATTGGGAACGAGAAGAGGAATAGTGAGAGACGGGAGGTATACGTGGAGAAAGGTATGAGGTAGAGAGAGAAGGAATATAGGGAGAGACATAAGGTTATGAAAGAAAGGTAAATCAGAAATAAAGATAGAGAGAGGCAGGTAAAGGTTTAGAGTGAGGTACAGTGAGCTACAGAGTGTGAGCAGGGAATGTAGGGAGAGAAGTGGGGCACAAAGAGTGGTCAGGTAGAGAGAGGGGAAAATTTGAAAGAAGGGTAATTTAGGGAAACCGGTGTAGTGAGAAATGCAAGGACATAGAAGGTAGAAAACAGTGAGAGGGGCAGAATGGGAAGAGGTGTAGAAAGACAGGTTAGGTAAAGCGAGAATTAAGGTAGAGAGGAGGGTAAAAAGAGATGTGTAGAGAGAAAAGACATCTAAGTGAGATAGAGAAAGGAAAGGCCTGCATGCTGGAAGGAAGAGCGGGCCTGGCAGCGGCGGCTCTTCCGTTATGGCGGATGAGCGTCGCCCCCTTGCCAGCAGATACAAAACTTGAAAAATAAAATGATAATAGAACAAGTTTATTATCAGTTTATTTTTCTTCACGGGGCCGAGTCCATAGTGATGACAGGATGGAGGAGGAGTGGTGGGCACTGCTGCAAGTGCGCATGTGGATTTGGCCGGCCGTCTTAGGATGGCTAAACTGATTTTTTTTTTTTTTAATTTAAGCTCAAACTTATCACCCCTAAGGGTATCCAGGCGCTGGAGGCCGTCGGGGATATTAAGTGAGCTATTGCCCAGAGTCACATGATGCTGAACTGCTGCCGGCACCAAGGATCGAACCATGAGCTGGGTTGGAGACAGCAGGCACATGCTCCCACTCCCTGTGGGAGAGCAAATCCAGCTCGCTCAGGCCAGTCCCGGCGCTTCTCTCACGCTGCCAGCACATGAGAGCAGTGCCTGGATTGGCCGTAGGGGAGTCTGGGGACCTGTGCTGCAGAGGAGCCAGAAGAGCAGCGATGCGGCAGGTAAGTTCTTTTTTGTTTTGTTTTGCTAGTGTTGCCCCGCCCCCCACACACACACACACACACACACACTTTTCCCTGACACCAGCCACTACTGGGGCCTGGTAGAGAGTCAGTGACAAGGATGAGGTAAAGAAAAGTATAAAGAGAAATGGCGAAGTGGTGAGGTGAAATGGAGGAGAAGGTGCAGAGAGAAATGAGAGAGGGAAATTATGTTATAGAGGTAGAGAGAGTAGTGAGTGAAATATGCAAGGTAGAAAGAACAGAGGTAGAAAGAGGAGTGGGAATGACGTAGTAAATGCATGGTGAGGTAAACTGAGGTTAGGTTGTGTGAGAGAGTGGGGTACAATGCAAGGAAGTGGTGTGAGAAATGTGAGGTAGAGTGGTGAGACACAATGCTGAGGCATACAGAGGTCTGAGAGAGGCACAGTGGAAACCCATTGAGATATGCAAAGAGATATTAGAGCATGGTGACTGGCTGAGGGAGGGGGTAGATAGACAGAGATGTAGATGAAGGCACAGAGAATCATTGTGAGTGTGAGGTCACAAGAGAGGTGGGGTAAAGAGATGTGTATTGATAGAGGAGAGGTGGAGAGTCTTAATGAGGGAGAAAGTGAGGTGCCTTGTGATGTAGAGACAGCAAGAGAGAGCACTAAAGAGAGAAGGTAAGATAGAAGAGGTGAGGTTAAGTAAGGATCAAGACATGAGACAGAATCATTCTTTTTTAATTGCCACCAACTACCTGAGAGCGCAAGCTTCAGATCGGGCGTGCACAGTAAGCTTCTGCGAAGCATGCTCTGCTATCAAATTATATAAGAATATGTTTTTATACACACTTTTATAGCAGGCGTCCAGCTATTCTGATCACTTTACCAGGGGGACCTGCGAAAGGTGGACGCTGTGGGCATTTGCTCATTTTGCTACTGTCTAAAACAGCTCAACAAAGTACATTGGTGGCAGGACTGGGTACTCACAACTACTTGTATGCATGGTTTTACATGAGGTGTGGGAGTACCTTTCAAAGGCAGCACAATCAACCTCGGATCAGAACTAAAAGCAGGCAAGCAAAAATTATTAATTTTGTGACGACGACCACCAGCATTGTGCACTGACAAATTAGCAGCATCGACAGTACACTCTGATGTTGAAAAAAAGCAAATAAGAGAACATGAACAATTATTTAACCAATCCTCCTGAAAGCAAAAGGTCATGCAACGAAAGAGTTGGAGTAGCTAAGCATTTCCACCACATCGCTCAGAGCCAGCCGTTAGCTGTAAAATCTCTGTGAAGTTCCTTCACTTGACTCTCTGTCAACGGAAGCAAAGGGGGGCGGCAGGGACCTCCATAGTAGCCAAACCACTCCATCGCTTGCTTTAAACCGGGGATCCCAAACTTTCGCGTTATCTGGAAAAAACACACAGAAAACATCAGTGGATGGGATGCTCAAGTACAACATCTAATCATTTACAGAGCCTACGGGCCCTCCATCTAATACACAGCCGGATCCTTCCAGCTGAATCTCATTGGTGCTTTCATCCCCCCCTTCACGAGTTCCCTAAAGTCCTGATGAAGACCCCCCAATAAGGCTGAAATCACCTTTATGACTACAGGGGTCGAAACATCGACATATTTTGTTTTTTGTTGTGTATCAAACATAGGTGACAGAGATTTGTGTATCTGTACCCAGTATGTTATGCTTTGTTCTATATGCATTTGCCTAACAATAGGCGGGAAAGGTTCTACAATCCTTGGATGTATGTAAAACCCATTACCTTCCCCTTCCTTTACACCATCATGCAACCCTCCCAAAGCACTCACCCCTCTTCCGAGCACCAATTTTCGTGATTTTTTGATTCATACAATTGTTATTTGTTTGACTGATCCATTGGTTTGTGATGCAAAGTAAAACACAAGTACTCATTGACTTCTTTTGGTGATGTCTAAATCATTTTTATGTGGGCTTGAATTCGTTTCTTCTAAGTTGGACTATAATCAAACTCCACTGTGACCATTTTTTTTATGTACCACAAGTAAAACATGCAACACACATTTCATAAGTTAAAGCAGTGCACTCTGGGCAGGGCTTTAAGTGGGACGAAAAAACTGGGGGTCTCTAAAAGGGGCGTGGCACCCCTGGTAAAGGGGCATGGCCAACACAATCAAGGGCATGGCTTAAATCATAACTAGAATCGTGTGCTTAAGAAATTCATAAAGTCGCATTCAGCAAATGTCAATAGAATAGCAAAAAGGTATATTTATTTACCATAAACTATAAAATCAAAAAGTATATACAAATCTAGGAATATAAATGTTGCATTAAGATACCTATATGGTTAACTGGCAACCATGCTGGTGTGCCTGGTCTCTCTGATCAGAGCTAAGTTGATGGTAACCTGTTCTGAGTCCATGCTGCCTTTCCTGGTAAACTATTATTCGGCACAATGTCCTATGTTTTCTGTAGCCTTCCTTTTTCGATTCCCAGGCCCACATTCGGTTACAGTTGTATCTTGAAGAGATATCTGTTTTTGTTTTGGGTTGGTAGCTATCCACTAGTAATGGGCTCCATAGATCAATTAAAGGCATTATCAAAGCACTTATCTGGGAGGAAGCGAGGGGTAAATTAGGGTCTAGCTGTAATTCCTGGTTCAATTGTTTAGTCTTGCTTTGGAAAAACTGGAATTACATGCTGAGTGGCAATCAAACTGACATTATCAAATTGATGAAAAACTGAGTGCATTATCTGAGCTTTGAGACCTGACTTAGATAATTATAGGAGAAAAGAAATTGGCAGGCCATTAGGTAGTGCACATTGTCTTCAGGATAAAAGTCCAATATGTTCTGTTATAGTTTAAAATATCCAAGTATGCATTAGATTATCACTACTGTAAATAAAACATGCAATAACAACTTAGAACACCTCAAATTGTGATATTTTGTGCAGGGGGAAAACGGTTTTCACTCGTCCCCTTCCTCACCACCCTTACCCCTTCCTTAGCCCCGCCTCCATATTCTCTCTGACCCAAGACCTAATGGCTTTTAGTCCTAATTGCTGTGAAAATTGTGCTTTTTCTTTACCACGTTTTCTTCTGCGGTAGGTGGAAAGGAAGAAGGCAAATGGGGAGGGAAGAGTATGAATTGGCAAAAGAGACAGGGGAAAACAAATGGTTCGCACAGGCCAGTATTTGTGGTCCCCAGGGAGACCTGGCAGTAGAAAGAGGATGCTGCATTTGCCCATTGACTTGCATCAGAGAAATAAATATTTTAGGATTGACAAAGTAAAAATCTTGCGAAATGTCAACTTTTGTGGAAATGGTCAGAAGCTTCCGCCTTAAATAAGGAAAGTTGGTGCAATCGTTCGTGCAACTCATCAACTCTTTTCTGATGGGTCAAATACACATAGGCTACTCAAACTAATTTTGAGATCATACAGTGGTTAGAGTTCTGCAGCTTCCAAGCACTGTACATCATAGATACTGTTATTAAAGATGTAAAAGCCCACTTTCAATGCTCTCTTTGTTTTATCTCTTGACCCAGTGTATTTTGTCAAGCTTACCTAAATATATAGTTTATTAGATAAACGAAGTGTAATTATAAACATATCTGTAAAATACAGAGAATGATAAACAAAAGAAAACAAACATTTTCATTTTTGTTGACACTCAACAGGTTAAGACATAGTTACCAAACTAAACCCCATCATGAAAATATTTGTTGTGGCCTCTGCCTGCCCTTTGAGCACATATAGAGCAAGGTGGAGACTATGGCCAAAATCATCAGACACACATTTTTGTCATTCTCGTTTATTTGTATTCCCATTACTGGATTTCGAGGACCATGGTTTTCACAACCCTAATCAAATGGGTTGTGCAATGCTTATTATGCTCTAATTGTAAGGAGAACTCAATTCTCTCAGTTTGCATTTGCCTGTTTTCGCTTTAAGTGGGCAGATCCATAGAACTGCAGTAGCACTTTTTGTAAAAGTAATGAAAGTCACATTAAAATGCACAGGGATCTCCAAAATAGCACTCTCTGATTGAAGACAGAATCTAGTCCTGACCCTGCCAAGTGCCGCCCGTGGCTCACCTTCTTCCCTGCGGTGTCTGCCCAGGGATGATTCTAGTTCAGTTGTAAACACCACCACATCCAGCAGGAAAGGCAGGGTTCACAAGATATCACAACGGGCAGCTTCAGGAGGCTCCAAAGTTACTCTAGCCACATTACTCGAACCGAGCAGAGAAAGGCAGGTTCAGATTGGGACCAAAAATAGGCCCAGGCACCCCCAAAAAGTGGCCCACATTTGAGGGGTGACCTTGGAGAAATGTGGGGGTAAATTAAGCATTTTAGAGCTTGTAGGGTCAGCATAATTTGCCAAGACTGGAAATCGGTCAGAGGTAAAATCTGAATACTTATAGTCGTCTCAACACCTTGTACAACTCCCAATGAATGAATGAATGAATGAAAGAGATTTGTAGAGCGCCTGGTTACTCCGTGGAGTGTCACTGCGCTGAGCAATAGCACCACTCCCAGTCAAGAAAGTTAGAAAACAGATGAAGCCCACTAGATCTACTGACTCTGCCTAAAGAGCCAGGTCTTAAGATCTTTCCGGAACCTTGCCTCTGAATGTTCAAGTCTCAGGTGCAATGGCATGGAATTCCACAACTTGGCTGCCCACAGACTTAAGGAACTGCCCCCCAGACGCATTCTGCACACCCTAGGAATCGCTGCAAGAGCTGCTTCACTGGATCTAAGATGTCTGGAGGGAATATAGGATTGAATCAGGGGAAAAAGATAACTAGGACCCCTCCGATTCAGAATCCTATGCATGAGATAGAGAGCTTTTGGATTGGACATTTGCTCAGTATAAAATCTTATTTGATTCCAGTAAGCACATGCTCGAAATGTTTGTTTCTAATTCTTCTTGATGATTATTTTCAACTCTTTCAGAAATAATCCCTTTCACTCTTAACAGCTGTGGAAAGGGAGGTTTGCTTTCAGTGGGAAATTGAGGACAAAATTATAATGCAAGAAACTATTCTTGTCCGTGCTCTTAGTAAATATTAGATATATATATATATATATATATATATATGTATTTACCTTTTTTGTATAGTGATCTTCACGTCCATAAAAAGGTCCTCGATGTTGGCGCTTTATCAAGTGGTCAACATATTTCTCGCCTAGTAGTCCTTGGAACTAGCGGCGATTCGTCAGGACCAGTATAAACAAATCTATCTACACAACAGGTGGTTGTCTGGTGATGTGTCCCTGATAAACCAACCTAGAAAACCTTTTCCTTGATCTTCTGGCCTCATGCACAAGAGGCGCTTGCTATGTCTTTTACTTCACCTCCCACGTTTTGTATCTAAAGTATCTTTATGAAGTGGGTCCTGATATATTTTTCCTTTGTGTCTCCGCCCAGGACACTAGGGATTTCCAAGTGTAAGTCCTGCCGGGCGTCAATGCTATAAATTACCGACCCAAATTGGGCGAGTTAATCCTTTCTGCTACCATGGTGAGTGTTCCACCATACTCATTTAAGAGCCAGTATATCACCACAGTGTGTGACACTCACGTGGCTCTCACTTTGCCTACAATTGTTTTTAATTCACACCAAATGTGTGCTTTGAGCATGTCGTTTTTATGGGGACACGTGTGCGGTGATTGGACTGCATTAATGAATTCGTTGTCTAATACTTGTTTTGATCTAATTAGGTTGGTCATCCAATTACAGGTACCATGCTGTAGGTTTTCTAGGTTGGTTTATCAGGGACACATCACCAGACAACCACCTGTTGTGTAGATAGATTTGTTTATACTGGTCCTGATGAATCGCAGCTAGATCTAAGGACTACTAGGCGAGAAACATGTTGACCACTTGATAGAGCGCCAACCTTGATACATCACTTCAGAAGTGCGCCACCTCGTTTTTAATCAGGTTGGAAGCCCTATTGATTAAAATTGTTTTCTCTGGTACTTCGAATTTCTGTTTTAAACTTCCCTTGGTTCATTCACCTTCACTCCTTGCATCTACACATATAGGCCCCTCACCCCCACGGCACCAAACGGCTACTTGGAATAAAAGATCTCCGCCAAAGAGCCCCTCATAGGGAGCCCGTCAGGTATTGCAGCGCCGACCTGACGAAGAGCATGCCCTATGACGAAGCATGACACCCAGCTGGGTGTGCGAGGGCCCTAATTCCAACAGGAGGAATTCCCCGTTACCCCTGTAACCAGTGAGGACTTATGATCACCTAGCCCTCATGTCCCCCCGCACCAGCCAGGAACTGCATACCTTTTTGTATCTACTATGTTGGGGCATGTATGCTGGACCTCTAAAAAAGCCCCCAGTCCTTCCTTTTGAGTTGTTGCATGCATGGGTTACCCCCGTGGGACTTTCTATTTGAGCTGGGAACGCAAAACGCCTTTCCCAAGCCCTCTTTGTTCTCCGGCAATTCCGGATTACCTTACCCCCATATGATCACTGAATCCCTATCCTTCAGGTCTAACAACTCTCAACCGGAGCAATGGAGGAGAATCAGGGACTCAGTTTTGGGGATGATATGGTGGCAGAAATTCTAATAACACCCTCATTATTGGGAGCTGAAAACAGTACAGCCTCCAGTAACCATTCAGAAGACTGGCAATCTCTGACATCAATGAAACGTGAAGGGATTAAGATCACGTTACACGGAGCAATGATGACTGAGTATTTACGAGCTAACATAGCCCCGAATGGCTTGCTACTGAGTAATTTCCCACGTCTATTCCTTGAAGATGCCATCTTCAAAAAAGAGTGGTCCCTGGTGGCATGGAAGTGCACTAGGGACTGGCTGATTCTTATAATCAATACTGCCAAGAGAATCGCCGATGCCTTATTGGTGAGGATTCAGATAGCTGAAGGCACTCTTAAGACAACCATCCAGTTCTCTGCTTTTAAAACAAAATTGACAGAGATCAATAATGAGATTGCAGAGAATAAGGATTACCTAATGAAGCACAAAATTACGAAATTGCAAAAAGACATACGCAAATTTGATAAAGAAAACGTGTATCCATACCTCAAAGCAGATTTCACCCCATCTGGAATGAATAATTCATCTGATGAGGGATCTAACACAACCAGGAGAGGCTCATCCACCAACAGTGACTCTAGCACAGTGCGTTGGGGGAGCAATAGCTCTAGACGAGGCCCACGCCCTGGGTATTCAGGATTCCACATGCCACCCTATCAGGGACCTGCCTTTTGGCAGTACCCTATGTTTCCAGAAGGCCCCCCTCAGTTTTTTCCACCAGGCAACAACCCACCTTTTTTAGACAGAGGCTGGGGCAGAGGAAGAGGGCGAAGAAGAGGGAACCAAAAAAGAGTACAATGGCAGGAACCACCAGAACACTCGGTGGAGACGCGGAGTCAAACCAAGAAGAGAAATTGATTGTAAACCTCTCTTCTAGAGTTCTCACAGAAACTGAAACCAGGGTCCTGCAGAAAGGCCTGGGATTTGTTCCTACACCCAAGATTGACAGGTTCCGTGACAACTGTGAAATCCAGAATTTCTTCCGGAAAGTATGCCTCAAGGCATTCTTCCTTGACAAACCTGCACCTACTATAAGTGACTCTGGCCTTCACAACTCTTCAACCTTCACTCCTAATAGCAGCATGGTACCCAACGAGGTGCTTACTTTCGAACAAGCTGTGCTAAAGGACATTACAAGGGGTGCTACACCCACCCCTTTCCATAATCTGTCCTCTTCGGAACTGACGGCTGTCAATTCCTTAGCAAATGACCCCAACATCCCTATCAAACAAGCTGATAAAGGAGGAGCCACAGTGATCATGTCCACTGTGGACTACGATACGTATTGCAACCAACAATGGAGTAATCGCCAATACTACACACCGATTACCACCAACCCGACGGTACGACTCACTACGACCATCACAGCTATGGTCTTTACTGCCGAAACCCAGAAATGGATAAGTAAGAAGGAAGCTGGCTTCCTCATCAAAAAGGATCCCAAGGTGCCTTATTTCTACATTTTACCTAAGATCCATAAAGGCACCATCCCAACTCCGGGCAGACCAATTGTTTCGGGGATTGATTCCCTCCTGGAGCCTTTATCCAAATTTTGTGATCACTTTCTGCAGCCACTGGTTAGAAAGACACCCGATTTTCTGCAGGACACTACTGATGTCCTGCACCTGATTGATGAGGTCCAACATACCAATGAGATCAATTTGTTGGTTACCCTGGATGTGGAGGCCCTTTATACGAACATTCCTCAAAGAGCCACCTTGAGCGTTATAGAGGATGCCTTCACCAATACTAACTGGGATTCCCCTACACCCATTCCCTTTGTCCTGGAATGTGCCACACTCGCTCTGACTGAGAACTTCTTTGAGTTCAAAAACCAACTATACCATCAAACCCAGGGAACTTACATGGGGAGTACCTTTGCTCCCAAAGTGTCTTGCCTGTATATGGCAGCATTTGAAGAGAGACTAATCATCAACATCTCTAACCCTTACAAGACCAACCTAATCCTATGGAAGAGATTCATAGACAATATTCAAATTTTCTGGAAAGGGCAACCTGTGAGGAGTTTTGTAAATGGATTAACACCCTCAACCCTTACCTACGGTTCACGAGTACGATCTCCCACACCAACATCCCCTTCCTAGACTTGATGATCAGACTTACAGATGGTCAGCTCAGCCCGACCATCTACAAAAAACTGACAGACTGTAATAGTCTTCTCTTGTTCAGCAGCCATCACCCTAGAGCACTAAAAGAGAACCTTCCATCTGGTCAATTTCTCAGACTTAGAAGAAATTGCAGCTCTGTAGAGGACTACCAAGTTGAGGCAGCGCGACTCCCAAACAACTTGAGCAATCGCGAATACCCTCACCGTATTATTGCTCTTTCAAACAAAAGAGCTAGGAATAACAATCGTGAGGCTTTACTGGAAACAAAACAGAAAGAAACAACAGAGACCCTTACCTGTGTGACCACCTACACCCCAGATTCCAATAGAATCCGTAATATCATCAAAAACCACTGGGGATTTTACAAACAGGCACGTTAGATCTGCAAACTCCAAGATTTGCATTTAAGCGTACCAAAAACCTGAAAGATATGCTGATCCATACCAGACCCAAAACCACTACTACAAACCCACAAAGACAACTATGGGATCTCCCCCCTGTAAGGACACTTCCCGTGTGGGTCCTGCGCAGTGTGTACTCTGACTGAGGTTACTAAGGAAATCAAATTCTCTAATACATTCAAATGGGAATTAAGGACACACTCCAATTGCAACACATCTAACTGCATCTATATGATCACCTGCCCATGCAACCTAAGATACATAGGCATGACAACAAGAATGGTAAAGACACGTATCACAGAACACCGGAGCAACATTAGGTGTCATAGATTGAATACCAAGATGTGCACACATTTCAATCAACTACAGCATACACCAGACACTCTACGTTGGGTTGTACTTAAGGCTTATCCAACAAGCATTGGCATAGCCAATAGGTCTCGCCTTTGGGACCTTATAAGTGTTTAGCCAGAGATATTGGGAATGTTTTTAAGGTATGTTGTAGAGCAATGTAGCTGCCGTGTTCAGTACTGTAAAGTTTGTGTGCAAGTTGTGCTTAGTGTAGTGACGTAAGGGCAGTGGCATGCTGTGGAATGCAGTGGTGAGTTGTGATATGATGTGTGTTGGTGGGATGTATGTGTTTAGTGTGTTTTGCTGGTGTGTATGTTGGTGGTATATGTAAGAGACAGCCTGTTTAAGTGTGGCAGGAGGCATGGTTCTAGTTGAAGGCCATATCTTCTATCTATGCACCACACTTAATTCTGTTAATACTACCAAGTCAGAAATCCAACTAAGGTTCAACCCCCCCATTTTACTCCCATGGAACTATTTCAAAAGATTGGTTGGCAGAACACAAAACTGAAACCGATCCAAACCCATATTCCGTGTGCCCGATGTAACAGCTATAGGTTGACTGACTAGTATTTTTTTGTTTTCCCCTGGCGCAATGCAAGCATTGCACCAACCAAGTATATGTGTAAAAATTGAGACCCTATTTATGTATGACTTGGTGGGAAGAGACTGGATGATGGGGCTAGGATGGAGCTAAATACGGACAAAGGTATTATTGCAAATATGCCATAGAGCCTTTCTTGAATCCGCTTTCATTCAATATTGCAGGTATTATGCACAAATTGGTTGATCCTGGTTGGGGAGTTTTCATAGATTGCTACAATATATGTTTGCTAGAGGAAACGTGGGCAACTACGCCAGTATTTAGGAGTGGATAGACTTCATTTAATTTAGAGGCTCTACCTTCGAAAGCAGGACACCCGTCCGGGGGCCTACTAACTTTGATTACGAACAACATTGCATGTAAAATAAGATTATATGCATACTCTCCAGACATTTTACCAGTGGGGTTCACAGTGACAATATTTAACGTGTAAAATCGCTCCATGCATAGAAATAAAGATTCTCCTACCTTAGGCATTTTAGAGAATACTACTGTATCGCTTTCTAATAGATCACCACTGAGAGCTGCTGGTGACTTAAGTGTGACTTGCGTACCTCTGGAATGCAAACGTTCTCTAACTGAGATAGAGGATTAGCTCTGGGAAACTCCTATCCTGGAGGCAAAAACACTTTTACAAGCTGCTAAGCATAATGGCAGTAAATCATTCTGGCAAATTGTAGCAGAGGAAAGGTTGACTATCTTTAAAGGGTTAGTCCGGGGAGATGCGTACTTTCGGGCAGAGCTGCTGGCTTTGGCACTAGGGATTCAGGTTTGAATCTCTGCGTCGGTCGACATCCTGTGATTCTGGGCAGACTCACGTAATTTCGCAGCTCCTAAACAGAAGAAATAATGTGAGTTTGTGTCACGTAACTGGTCCTCGTGTAAAGCTCTCCAATATCATCTAGTCTGTGCTGTATAAAACTGCAAAAATATGTACAAGTGTGGCCTACAGGTATCGATCTCAGTGAATACCAGACGACAGGTAACTTCTAACAGCACCAGAATGCACATTTATTTACCCAATTGCACTGCAACGCATCCTGGCAGCATCTGCTGGGAGTGAGTTGCAGTCGTCTTAATGGGCATGTGCGCTAGTAGCATCAACATGAGTTTGTCTCACATTTCAAAAACAGTAACATGACAGCTGATGCAACATACATGGTGAGCAGGGCTCAAGTCCTAAACAAGACGTGGTCACACAACAGACCACAACTAACGAACTGGAGGCAACAAGAACAGAAGCTGTTAAAATAAATCACTATCTACCATCGGGACACGCTGATTAACACAGCACACGCAAATATGTACAATACCAAAACCCTTGAACGATAAAAACAAAGGTTTTCTGACAGCCACCGTCAGTTTAAGAGTTAACAGGCATTGATCACGGGATGCGTGTGCAATGTATACTGCTTAGAAGTTAGCAAAAACACTTCACTTTCAATCAGTTTTTAACCGTAGAGTGCCCAAATAAATGTGTCTCCTTTTAGTACCCTTAACGTACCCTTTCTTTGTCTACCTTCAGGAACCTGCCATAGCCGCCGTAGAAGCGCTGGATGTCCTTCTCCCGGACCTGGTATGTTAATATGCCAATGTAGACGCCCGGCATCCCGAAATCAAGTATTACGACGACTGCGAATAATCTAGCACGCCGGGCAGCCCGGTAGCTTCCCAGCCTCCGCAGCCTGTAGGAAGGAAGAGTGCTGCAAGCAAAGCGCCGACAACACGGCCAATCAGGCACATTGGATTTGAAAGTGTGAATTAGCTGGGGCATTAAGGAGTTGAGGGATGGAGGGAACTAAGACATTAAAAGGAGGAAGGCAGACAGTTAGTTAGATGCTGGGGTGGAGCGGTTAAACAGAACTGAACTTCGGCAGGGAGGCGAAGGGAGTAAGGGCGGGGGTTAGATGGCACGGACAACGGCAGGGAGGGTGGGCGGTGGGAAGAAGGCACCAAAGCACGTCCGCTCGCTCCCACAGCCAAAACACCGTGGGAGTGACTCACGAGGACTGCAGCTGCTAACCTGCGCGCCGCTGCTCGCTCCCGCAAGCAAAACGCTGTGGGAGTGAACATTTGCCAAAAAGGTGGGACATGCGCCCGCTTTCAGCCATTTGCAGCCTCCTGTTTCAAGTTGACACAGGCAACAGCCAACCAAATGCGTGGGGGGAGTCAGAGCCACACAGAAATGTTTTGAGTGATTACAAGAAGCCTCGCAGAGCAGCGCATGCGCGCTGGCTCAGGCTCGACCTAACAATGAGTGCCGGTGGCCTCCACCCACCGGCTCAAATTAAGCACTGAATATACGGAATGTTATGTAGTAGTGCCTATTCATATATAACCGTTCACGGGGCATGCTTCACTGTAGACAGTGTGACATCAATTTGAGCTGTCAGTTTAATTTTTATTAGAGTGATTTGATTAATTACTTAGGTGACCCAGGAACATTCCAAAAAAAGAAAAAAAGGTTGATGTTGTCGTGAGAAACCTCTACAGTCCACATCAACCTTTTGCATAAGCACTGCTACATAAGGTTCCAGAAATGCCTAAATGTTTGGACAGGAATGATTACTAGATTGTGATTTTCCAATTATTTTACCAGCCTTGAAAAAGTGGACTGTGGGTGCAAAACTTGAGCTTGCTGCGTTGGACATTTTACTCTTTTGGACTAATATTAGGAAGAAAATTACAATTTTGGACGTATTCAATCTTTTTAATCTTTTCAAGAGTCTTTTTATTCCGCGTCAGAGTGGGAAAAATATTAACTTGGAGGCACCTTTTACAAAGCGCTCATGGGGAACTTTTTCAATGAGCATATGATGAATGAATTAATGACCGACTGAATGAATGAATGAACCACTAAAAATGATCTTGTTAGGGAAATCCGATTAGTAAAAGAGCAGAGCAAAGGTAGCGACAAGGGTGTGCATTGACACCAGAACAACGCCACTCGTTTACCCTCACAGCAATACTGCACTCCTGTGTTTACCATGCTTAGAGCAGGAGGGAGTGGACGTGTTACTTCGTGTCCACTTTCATAGGATGAGTTTGCAACTGATCGTATTTGAAGACTGGAATATGACCTGTTTCCATGCCAGGAAGTCCTCTTTGATGCCTTGGCACGAATACGAGGCTAAGGCATGAGCGCATATAAAGAATTGGGTTACTTCGACTTAAACATAGAAGCACCTGATGCTGCCTATACCGAAGGCTGCTCAGAGCCGAGGGTCTCCGGTTTGCCTTTCTTGTTGCTTGTATGCTATTGCAGGAATGAATTTGGAATCCGGGGGAATTAAGAAAACAATCTGCATTAATCTTCTATCTAGTTAATGGTGAACCCTCGTCTAAGGCCTTCATTAGTAGTTTACCAAAAGTCTCGAGTTGGGTACAAGAGAGAGCTGCGCTCCAATCTGGATAACGAGTTCAGCAGGGAGACCTGCACATCCGATGTTTGCCTCCTTTTATATTCCTCCAGTAAAAAACTTGTCTACTTGTAAATTGAGAAAAGTGCCTGTAATCCGGGAAACGTTTCCGTAAACCAGTGATTGTCGGTGATCGATCATTGCTTTAACAAAAATAATCACACTGTCTCCAGTGACCAAGTTAGGACATGCTTCATGCTTTGGTAAGGATGAAAGCAGGGCTCGACTCTGTCATGTGCGAGGTTAAAGATAGCGCAGCAGCTCAAAGTGAAATAAATCACATAACTTAATAAACAGAACAGTTATAGTTTGCCTGTCCAAAGAAGCGAAGGTGCTGTGTTACATATAATTTAACAAGCGGTACTAAAAAGGCTACGTTGTGCAGGATGAAAGGTTTGCCTCTCCAAAGAAGCAAACGTGCAGTGTTACATATAATTTAACAAGCGGTACTAAAAAGGCTACGTTGTGTAGGATGAAAGCCGGGCTCGACTCTGTGATGTGCGAGGTTAAAGATTAGATGCGAGGGGCTCAAAGGGGTTTCAGTGGCGCGTTTCCCTTGCGGGAGCGAGCTTTAAACCATCTGTTTGCAAGTTAATTACAAACAGATGGTTTGAAAGCTAGCTCCCGCAAGGGAATCGCCAAACGTGCACGCGTTGCCATTCAAAGCAATGCAATGCGTGCACGTTTTTGACTGAAAAACTGAATTGATTTCTAAAGGTCTTTTCCTATGCAGCGCATGTGCGCTGCGTAGGCGAGACCTAAAAATGAGTAAAGGGTTGCTCTTCATGAAAGAACAGAGATGGGTCCATCACCTTTCAACAGACAAGCAGGGGTTGAATGAGGATATCCCATGGAGTGAACTTAATAGATGAAAGAACCCAGAGTATCACAACCTCTGAGTAACTGAGCTGACCATACCTTTTAGATCCCTTACCTGACTACACACATGGAATAACCTTTTGAACTCAATAGATGAAACAATCTAGGGTATCACAGCCTCTGAGTAACTGAGCTCACCATACCTCTCTGTTCCCTTAACTGACTCTACACATGCAATAACCTAGGGCACACTAGCCTATGAGTAACTGCCCTTTTCCATAACCCCCAATATCGAAACCAACGTGCTTTACATTTTTCACTTCCTAGTTGATTACACCATGTACTATGATGGGTCAGAGTCTCATATTATGCCCCACAGTGACATTATTACACATCATGCCAATTGGTTCTTTAATCTACCACCCTGTAACCCACATCGGGACCCGGGCTCGATTTGTGGACTCTGACATTCTTTCCATAAAGATACGGTGTGTTACACTGTTTACACCTTTGCGAAAACTGCGGCTGCAGTATTGGACCGTAACACCCTCCGAGATAAGCACGAGAAATTCTCTCGAAATAACCCACCATCCATACCGGGCCTCTACAAGATGACGGTGGTTTACACTCCATTCGCACAAGATGGCGGCCATTTTTACTACCGCCTATGTCTGGTTTGACATCCTAGTGTTATCACAAACAATAATCAGTCACCCCGCCCACTCGCGTTGACCACCGGGAGTATTTAGGAGCTCCTTAACACCAACTCACTACCTCCCGGTCCCCGGCAGCGAGTGGGTAGGTCTGCCGACTGTGTTGCGATTGAGCAAACATGAGTACATGCTTTGATTTACACGGCGGATGCCGTACCTCGCTTTTCCTTTTCCTTGATCTTCTGGCCTCATGCTAAAGAGGCGCTTGCTATGTATTTTACTTCACCTCCCACGTTTTGTATCTAAAGTATCTTTATGAAGTGGGTCCTGATATATTCTTCCTTTGTGATTCCGCCCAGGACACTAGGGATTTCCAAGTGTAAGTCCTGCCGGGCGTCGATGCTGTAAATTACCGACCCAAATTGGGTGAGTTAATCCTTTCTGCTACTGTAAGAAAGTAGGATCTGCTTCTTATGGTTACCCCCACTTTTTGCTTGATGTTACACTGTTTTTGACTAGTCTGACTGGGATCCTGCTAATCAGGACCCCAGTCTATCTGCTTTCTCCCTAAAATGTTATGTCATGTACTTAGGCACACTCCAGATTGGATACTGGGGTACCCTTGTAAGACCCTAGTATATGGTACACATGTACCCAGGGCATAGGTACCCCAGAGGCCTCCCATGGGCTGAAGCATGTATTATGCCACCCATGAGAGGCCATGCAAAATGGAACTACAGGCCTGCCATTGCAGCCTGTGTAAGATGGTGCATGCACCACTTACTTTAGATATAGGTTTACTATATCTATAGGTCACTACACTTAAAACCTATAAGTCACCCCTATAGCAGGCCTTGACAATCCTGAAGACAGGGTACTGGGTTTTACGTGAGAGGGTGCCCCTGCATGAGCAGAGCATCCCTGCAGCCTTCAGAGACCATTCTCCCGGGTTGTCGGTGACGCAGCCAGACATATAGGTAGAGGTGCATTATATGCTCGCGTAAAATGCTATCTCGAAAACGGCTGCAACAAACCATGTCGTGTTTGGTATCAAACACCTTAGAATCATACCTCCACACCAGGAACCGATGTGGGAGGTATGATTCCACCCTTCAGAAGCAAGCTTCGTGGGGTCCCTGGTCTTCCCGGTACCAGCCTTCTCGACCCGAACAGCACAAAATGGTTGCTGCCGACCAGAGACACATTTCTGCCCTCCTGCTGCTGAGCCAAGCTCGAGCAGGGGAAGGCAGCACAATAGGCATCCTGTCACAGGGAGGTGTGACCACCTCCCAGACAGGATGTGGGGCCAGATGTACGACGTAAAATTGCATGCGCAAACGGGTTTGTGACCCGTTTGCGCATGCAATTTTAGTCTGGGCCATGTACTTACACTATTTTGCGAGTCGCAAATAATTTGCGACTCGCTATTAGGAAGGGGCGTTCCCTTCCTAATAGCGACCGCAGAGCCATGTATGAATGTTTTGTGACTGCAATTGCGGTCGCAAAACACTCGCAAATTACCGCCCTCTTCAAGAGGGTGGTAATGAAGTCGCAAATGGGAAGGGGTCCCCAGGGGACCCCTTCCCCTTTGTGACTGGCTCCAAAATATTTTTAAGGGCAGGCAGTGGTCCCAGGGACCACTGCCTGCCCTTAAAAAATTAAACGAAAACGTTTCATTTCTTATTTTTTTAAATGCATCCCGTTTTCCTTTAAGGAAAACGGGCTGCATTAAAAAAAATTTAAAAAGCTGCTTTATTTAAAAGCAATCCCAGACATGGTGGTCTGCTGAGCCCAGCAGGCCACCATCCCTGGGAGGACCTGTCATTCCCAATGGGCTTGCAAATTGCGAGAAGCTCAATATTCATGAGCCTCGCAATTTGCGACCCCATTGGGAATCGCAAACAGTGTTAAACACACTGTTGTAAATGCAAAATAGCGCCTCGCAAATTGCGAGTCGCAAAAGACTCGCAGTTTGCGAGGCGCTATTTTGCGCGTCGTACATCTGGCCCCACGTGTATTGGAGCTGGGTGGGTGCATTTCCAAAGTGCCTGAAAGTCTGCACGAGGGGCACATTTGGTGTCCCTGTGCATAGTCCAGTTCAAACCAGTCTTGGGAGCCGTGGGCTCCTGCTCTGGCGCGAAACTGGACAAAGGACATGGGAGTAAACTCCCTACTGTCCTGACCCTCTCCTGGGAGGGTCCCTTGAATCTGTCCAACCCTCTCCAGTGGGTACAAAAGGGCTTACCTGGCTGTAGGACCCTAGATTCGACGTGGACAAGATTCTGAACAAGAAACCACTGACCTTTGACCGTCTGGACACTCTGGACTTCGCCTGTGCCCGACTTCGTCTCCCTCTCCGTCCAAAGCATCGTCTGTGCCCGTGCACCATACAGGCTCCGTGCAGGACCTGTGGAGCATCAAGGACAACTAAAGTATCTCCCATTGGGGTGAAGGAGTCACTCCCCTGCATTCGCAGGCACCGTAATGCAACTGACTGGTCTGCTGATCCTGAGCTCCTGCAGACTCCGAAGGCTCCAACAACACACGAGGTGGGTTCCTACGTTCCTTGAGGTCAAGCTGCCCTCTCATCAAGTTTGAGGCCAGTATCCCTCGTGGGGACCGCATAACCCGAACCCCTGTGCACCGCGTACTTTTGCACGTGCATATGCTTGTTGGCGTTCCCCAACTAAGTGCATTGGGCTATCGATAGGCCCAACCTCTTCGCACATTTCGCACAAAGGACTTCAGCCTCCTCGCACTCTGTGCCCTGCAAGCTGTGACTTTGTGAAACTGCTAGAGGTCCCCTTGCGACTCCTGTGACTTCGGCCTGTGGGTCCACTTGAGGGACAACACTGCTTTTTTTGGGCTCCCCTGGTTGCTCCAGGCCTGCCCTGACTCCCCTTGCTGTGGTGAGTCCCCTGGTCCTTGCTGGGCCAGACCGTAACCTTCTTTGACCTTCTTCATGGGTTGTCGCTGCCAAGGCTTGTTGGTGCTCCCGCCGGACACCGACCCCTCAGCACTAGACATTCTTCGTGGGACAGCTCGTATCCGGCTCCTGGTTGTCCTCGACATCTCCTGGTCCCTGCAGCTGTAGAGTCAAGGTCTCCATCTTCACACCTGAAGCACCCAACATCGGTGGGCATTCGTCTACCGAGCCCCTGGTCACTTCTGAGTGACCCAGACTCTGTCCCCTCTGCTTTCAGGTTCCTTCCAACAAGAATCCACCTGTGGGTTCCACCGGACACTTTTCTTCTTTGTAGACTCCCATTGAGAACGACGGCGGTTCCCGACGCCACTTCAGCCCTATGCACCCGGCTTCCCTGGGATAGGTAACTCTGGTACTTCGGTATCCACGGGTGGGGTGGCGCTTCAACCTTCTATGTTCCAAAGGGTTTCCTCGTAATCCACTGGGAAATGTCCTTAAACTGTAAAACTGCAACTGCGACTCTCCCATTGAATTGTACGTAGCACGCGGTCGTGTTCTCACACTGCACCCGTCCTCCGTGGAGTCCCTACTTACTCACCTTGGGTGGTTCCTTGGGGTCCCAGCGATTCTACATACTCTAGACACTGTTTTGACTCGAGTCGTGGTTCTTATACCACTATTTTAGTATATGGTTTGGTCTCCCCTGGAGCCCACTGTGTATTAGTGCTACTTACGATTGTTTCTGTGCTACAGTATTGTGTGCTTTGTGTTTATCTGTGTGTAGAAGATACTGTGAGGTATTTAAGGTGTGTTATAATAATAAATACATATTTTTATAATACTGTGTGGTTCTCCTTTCATTTAACCAATACTATAAGGTTGCATTCTGGTAAAACAAGCTGCCTAACATTCCTTCAAGACTAAGCCTGAAGGCTGCTCTCCACAGCTACCACTTGGATAGCTTTCTAAGGTTATGTTTGACCTCTTAAATCACCATAAGGGTTGTTTGGACTGGTGCAAGGTGCCCACTTTAATTAGTGGACAACATACACCAGGCCAACTCCTCACATTGGTGGCAGCGGTGGGATTCAAGCTTGCATTGTTTTACCAGATAAATCTTTGTATTGATTAACTGAAAACCACTAAGTACTAGGTACATATAATACTAGCTTAGAATAAGTAAGTTCTACTAAACTTAGGGTTGGGTAAGTCAAGGGTTTAGCACACCCTTTTTTCCGACTTCAGAGAGTTTAGTTCCCACTAGGTTAGGTAGGTGCAACACCTCACCACACTTAGTATGTCTTCTAAAGGAGATACCAGTGGCTCTCTGCCCTCTAGATACAGTGAGCTTTCATTCCAAGAATTGAAAGCCCTGTTGGCCTCTAGAAAGCTGAAGTCAGGGAGAAATGCCAACACTCAACGCCTCATAGAGGCCTTACTTCTTGATGACCTTAGGAAGACCCCTGGGTCAGATGAACAGGAGAAAGTGGGTGGGGCAGGGAATGAGGACAGGTCAGAAGGTGACACCTTTTATGACCTAGACTCAAACCCTGGCCAGGAGGAACAAGATGGTTCCCACCTGGACAACTCAGATCTTCAGGGAGATGATGGAGAAGGCCAAGATGGCCCCCTCTTCACCCCTCCTGGAAGAGTGCAGAGTTTACCAAGGAGATCTAGATCTCTCTCTGCAGAGTCACATCACTCAAGACAGTCTCTAGGGACCTCTGTATCTAGCAAGAGGACCACTCTTATGACAGGGAGTACCAATTTCTGGAACTTGAGAAAGCTAAGCTTAGGCTCAGGCAACAGCAATTGGCCCTGGAAAAAGAGTCCCTAGAAGTCCAGAGAGCTAGAAAAAGATTGGGACTAGAGTCCCATGGTGGCAGCAACAGTGTCCCTAGAGTTAAAGAACATTCTTTTGACAATAGGAACCGGAGCAAGATTGTCCCTCCCTACCATGTTGGGGATGACATCCATAAATGGATAACTGCTTTAGAGAGGGCCTGTAAAGTTCAGAGGGTCCCTCAAGAGCAGTGGGCAGCTATCTTGTGGCTCTCCTTTGCTGACAAAGGTAGAGATAAGCTCCTCACTGTTAAAGAAGAGGATGCTGACAATTATTCAGTCTTGAAGAGTGCTCTCATTGATGGGTTTGGCTTAACCACTGAACAGTATAGGATTAAGTTCAGAGACACCCGGAAGGCACAGAATCAGGACTGGGGAGACTTTGTGGATAGTACCATTAAGGGCTCTGGAAGTCTGGTTGCTTGGCAGCAAAGTGAATGATTTCAAGGGATTGTACAATTTGATTATGAGGGAGCAGATCCTTAATAATTGCCAAAATCAGTTGTTGCATCAATACCTGGTTGACTCTGATCTGACTTCTCCCCAAGAATTGGGAAAGAAGGCAGATAGGTGGGTCAGAACCAGGGTGAAGCAGAGAAACAGCACCATGGTGGTGACCAAAAGAAGCAAGATGCTAAAACTTCAGATAAGGGTGGGGACAAGGGTAAAGATGACAAATCTTCATCACTTTTCCACACTGATTGGTGGAACATTGGTTGAAGTATTTCAAGGCCTGTTATATCACTTAGGCATGCCTGGTGGGCCAGTCACTGATGTTGGATTGCGGTGTGAGCAGACGATATATATAATTTTAGAGCCTAGGGGTTATTCATTGCTGTAGGTATTGTTTTTACTGTGTATAGGAATGTCTGGATAAGAAGCAACGCTATGTCCTGAGGATGGTCTTATGGATCTGTGTGACCAATGAAAGACCGAAACGTCGACTTACTCACACCCGTTTTGTATATATATACACTTGTCAGTTTCTTTGACACCTGTGCTTTGTATATATTTGTTAAAACTATCAAAAAGGTTTTGTATGAAAAACATTCATGAATTGTGAATCTAACATTATTTACAAAAGGGTGTTACACTACTATAAAGTTGTGAACTATCAGTAGTGACAGTGTTGCTAGGAGCCAGAGTTGAATTAATTTCTTTTTATGAATACAACTTCTTTTTGAATATCTCTCTGTTGTAATATTTCTTTGTTCACTTGTTGTGACTTGATGAAATATTAGAATAATTACTTAAACAAATCCCTTGAGGAACATTTGTATAGATACTATTAAATCTTCATCAGGGCCCCAAAAACCTGCATCTGGGGGGAGTCACAATCCAACAAAGGAAAAGGCAAAAAAAACCTTGGTGTTACTTATGTAAAGAAAAGACCCATTGGACAAAAGATGCCAATTGTCCAAAGGCCAAGGATTCAACTCCAACCACCACTGCCCCTAAGGCAACTGCTCCCCCTAGTACAGTTTCAAGTGGTGGTACAGGGAACAAGGGATTAGTAGGGTTAACCTTGGGCTCTGAGATGGGTTCTGGCTTAGTCAGAACTCCAGCTCAGGCTGTTCTTGTCTGTGATGGTGGCATGGATATTGCCACCTTATTTGTCAGTCCCATTAACCTGGGCAAATACAGACAGCAGCCTTTGATTAATGGTAAGGAGGCCATGGCATACAGGGACACAGGTGCAAGTGTCACTATGGTGACAGAAGATCTTGTGAGCCCTGACCAGATCATACTTGGTGAGATGTACCAAGTGACCAATGCTAACAATGTCAGGACTGATCATTCCTTGTCAGTTGTTAATTTCAGTTGGGATGGGGTAACTGGCCCTAAGAAAGATGTGGTTAGCTCAGACCTTCCAGAAGAATGCTTGTTGGGCAATGATTTGGAGACTTCAGCCTGGGCTGAAGTGAAACTTAGGACTCATGCAGCAATGCTGGGCATCTCTGCAGATGTGTTTGCTGTGACCAGGTCACAGGCCAAACTGACTTCTACTGAACAAGCCCTGGATTCTGGAAAAATGGACCAGGTGCCTTCCAAGAGAAGGAGCAGGATGGGTAAGGCTGTGTCTTTCCCCCAGGCTCAGGAGGAGGATCAATCTCTTGAGGGAGATGATCTCAGTCCCTGTGAAGGAACTGTCTCAGATGGACTTGAACCTGATCAGGTTGAGTTCTTGGGGACAGGGGGCCCTTCCAGGGCAGAACTGAGTCAGGAGCAGCAAACCTGACCCTGTCTTGAACCCCTCAGATAGCAAGCTGCTGCTGAGGCTGCTGGGAGTGTCAGTGGGTCCCACAGGATCTATTGGGATGAGGGACTCCTTTACTCAGAGGGTAGAGACCCCAAGACTGGTGCCACCAGGAGGTTGGTCATACCTCTGAAGTTTAGGGGCTTCCTACTCACCTTGGCACATGGCATTCCCTTAGCAGGACACCTAGGCCAAAGTAAGACTTGGGACAGGCTTGTCCCTCACTTTCACTGGCCTCACATGTCAGAGGACACCAAGGAGTTTTGTCACACCTGTACCACCTGTCAAGCCAGTGGTAAGTCAGGTGGTATCACAAAGGCCCCCCTCATACCACTACCTGTGGTGGGGGTTCCCTTTGAGAGGGTTGGGATTGACATAATTGGTCCCATGAACCCTCCTACTGCATCTGGGCAAAGTTACATACTAGTGGTGGTGGACCATGCCACTAGGTATCCAGAAGCAATATCCCTTAGAACCACCACAGCTCCTGTGGTGGCCAGGGACCTCCTGGGAATTTTTTCAAGAGTGGGCTTTCCTAAGGAGGTCTTAACTGACAGAGGTACAAACTTCATGTCCAGTTATATCACTGCAATTTGGAAGGAGTGTGGAGTGAATTACAAATTCACCACACCCTATCACCCACAATGCAATGGGTTGGTTGAAAGGTTCAACAAAACCCTAAAGGACATGATCATGGGCCTCCCAGAAAAGCTAAGGCGAAAATGGCATGTCCTGTTGCCCTGCCTTCTCTTTGCCTACAGAGAGGTCCCACAAAAGGGGGTTGGCTACAGCCCTGTTGAACTTTTGTTTGGGCATCCAGTTAGGGGTCCCTTGTGTTTGGTGAAGGAGGGATGGGAGTTACCTCTCAAACCTCCCAAACAAGACATAGTGGACTATGTACTTGGTCTCCGCTCCAGGATGGCTGAGTACATGAAGAAGGCCAGCAAAACCCTTGAGGCAAGTCAAGAATTGCAAAAAGCTTGGCATGACCAAAAGGCTGTACTGACTGTTTATCAGCCAGGACAGAAAGTATGGGTGTTGGAGCCTGTGGCCCCAGCAGCCCTCCAAGACAAGTGGAGTGTACCCCATACTATTCTTGAGCAGAAAGGAGAGGTCACCTACTTTGTGGACCTTGGATCTCCCAGGCTCAAACCCTATGTGGACAGGGCATACATGGGCTTGCTCATGGCTACTGATGGACAGGAGGAAGAGAGTGACCCACTCCCTGACCTCCTCTCACAGAACCCTGATGATGGCTCAGTTGATGGTGTGGCCTTGGCAGGCAGCCTCACTGAGCAACAGCAGATTGATTGCAGGAAAGTCCTCAATCAATACAGGCATATGTTTTCTTTGACTCTTAGTCAGACCACTTGGTGTACCCATGAAGTGGACACAGGTGAGAGTCTACCTGTTAATAATAAGATTTATAGGCAGCCTGACCATGTCAAAGATTGAATCAGGACTGAGGTCCAAAAGATGCTGGAATTGGGGCTGATTGAACCCTCAGATAGCCCTTGGGCTAGTCTAGTGGTCCTGGTACCCAAACCTCATACCCAGGGTGGTAAAAGAGAAATGAGGTTTTGTGTGGACTACAGGGGCTCAATGCAGTCACTAGCACTGATGCTCACCCTATTCCTAGGGCAGATGAACTCATTGATACTTTGGCCTCAGCCAAGTTCTTGAGCACATTTGACCTCACTGCTGGATATTGGCAAATCAGACTAGCTGAGGATGCTAAACCAAAAACAGCATTTTCAACCCCTAGTGGGCATTATCAATTTATTGTAATGCCCTTTGGTTTGAAGAATGCACCTGCCACATTCCAAGGGTGGTGAACAAAGTCCTTACAGGCCTGGAAGCCTATAGTGCAGCATATCTTGATGATATAACTGTCTTTAGTTCCACCTGGGAGGATCACCTGGTCCACTGAAGAATGTTTTGGAGGCTCTGCAGAAAGCAGGTCTCACTATCAAGGCCACCAAGTGCCAGATAGGGCAGAGTAAGGTTGTGTACATGGGCCACCTTGTAGGTGGAGGCCAGGTTCAACAATTGCAGAGCAAAATCCAGACCATCATGGACTGGGTTGCTCCCACTACCCAGACTCAGGTCAGAGCTTTCTTGAGCCTGACTGGTTACTACAGAACATTTGTAAAAGGATATAGGTCCATAGTGACTCCCTTGAATGATCTTACATCAAAAAGAATGCCCAAGAACGTTCAGTGGACAGTTAGCTGTCAGAAGGTATTTGATGATCTCAAGCAGGCCATGTGCACTGCTCCCATTCTGCAAAGTCCTGACTATTCCAAACAATTCATTGTCCAAACAGATGCATCTGAGTTGGGGATAGGGGCTGTGTTGTCACAACTTAATGCAGGGGGTCAGGATCAACCAGTAGCTTTTATTAGCAGAAGGTTGACCCCCAGAGAGAAACGTTGGTCATCCATTGAGAGGGAAGCCTTTGCTGTGGTTTGGGCTCTGAAGAAGCTGAGGCCATACTTGTTTGGCACTCACTTCATTGTTCAGACAGACCATAAGCCCCTCTTATGGCTAAAGCAGATGAAGGGTGAAAACCCCAAACTTTTGAGGTGGTCCATTTCCCTACAGGGGATGGACTATACAGTGGAACATAGACCTGGGAGTAACCATGCCAATGCAGATGGACTCTCCAGATATTTCCACTTAGAAAATTAAGACTCAACTGGGCAAGTTTAGTCTCATCTCCTTACGTTTGGGGGGGGGGGGGTTGTGTAGGAAAGTAGGATCTGCTGCTTATGGTTACCCCCCACGTTTTGCCGGATGTTACACTGTTTTTGACTAGTCTGACTGGGATCCTGCTAATCAGGACCCCAGTCTATCTGCTTTCTCCCTAAAATGTTATGTCATGTACTTAGGTACACTCCAGATTGGATACTGGGGTACCCTTGTAAGTCCCTAGTATATGGTACACATGTACCCAGGGCATAGGTACCCCAGAGGCCTCCCATGGGATGAAGCATGTATTATGCCACCCATGACAGGCCATGCAAAACGGAACTACAGGCCTGCCATTGCAGCCTGTGTAAGATGGTGCATGCACCACTTACTTTAGATATAGGTTTACTATATCTATAGGTCACTACACTTGAAACCTATACGTCACCCCTATAGCAGGCCTTGACAATCCTGAAGGCAGGGTGCTGGGTTTTACATGAGAGGGTGCCCCCGCATGAGCAGAGCACCCCTGCAGCCTTCGGAGACCATTCTCCCCGGTTGTCGGTGACGCAGCCAGACATATAGGTAGTGGTGCATTATATGCGTGCGTAAAATGCTATCTCAAAAACGGCTGCAACAAACCATGTTGTGTTTGGTATCAAACACCTTGGAATCATACCTCCACACCGGTAACCGGTGTGGGAGGTATGATTCCACCCTTCAGAAGCAAGCTTTGTGGGGTCCCTGGTCTTCCCGGTACCAGCCTTCTCGACCCGGTCAGCACAAAATGGTTTCTGCCGACCAGAGACACATTTCTGCCCTCCTGCTGCTGAGCCAAGCTCGAGCAGGGGAAGGCAGCACAATAGGCATCCTGTCATAGGGAGGTGTGACCACCTCCCAGACAGGATTTAGTGTATTGGAGCTGGGTGGGTGCACTTCCAAAGTGCCTGAAAGTCTGCACGAGGGGCACATTTGGTGTCCCTGTGTATAGTCCAGTTCAAACCAGTCCTAGGAGCCGTGGGCTCCTGCTCTGGTGCGAAACTGGACAAAGGACATGGGAGTAACCTCCCCACTGTCCTGACCCTCCCCTGGGAGGGTCCCCTGAATCTGTCCATCCCTCTCCCGTGGGTACAAAAGGGCTTACCTGGGTGTAGGTCCCAAGATTCGATGTGGACAAGATTCTGAACAAGAAACCACTGACCTTCGACTGTCTGGACACTCTGGACTTCGCTGGACTTCGACTGGGCCCGACTTCGTCTCCCTCACCATCCAAACCATCGTCTGTGCCCGTGCACCATACAGGCTCCGTGCAGGACCTGTGGAGCCTCAAGGACAACTGAAGTATCTCCCTTGGGGTGAAGGAGTCAGTCCCCTGCATTCGCAGGCACCTTAACGCAATTGATCCTGAGCTCCTGCGGACTCCGAAGGCTCCAGCAACACAGGAGGTGGGTTCCTACGTTCCTTGAGGTCGAGCTGCCCTCTCACCAAGATTGAGGCCAGTATCCCTCGTGGAGACCGCATAACCCGAACCCCTGTGCACCGCGTACTTTTGCAGGTGCATATGCTTGTTGGCATTCCCCAACTAAGTGCATTGGGCTATCGATAGCCCCAACCTCTTCGCACATTTCATACAAAGGACTTTGGCCTCCTCGCACTGGGTGCCCTGCAAGCTGCGACTTTGTGAAACTGCTAGAGGTCCCCTCGCGACTCCTGTGCCTTCGGCCTGTGGGTCCCCTTGAGGGACAACACTGCTTTTCTTAGGCTCCCCTGGTTGCTCCAGGCCTGCCCTGACTCCCCTTGCTGTGGTGAATCCCCTGGTCCTTGCTGGGCCAGACCATAACCTTCTTTGACCTTCGTGGGTTGCCGCTGCCAAGGCTTGTTGGTGCTCCCGCCGGACACCAACCCCCTCAGCACTCGACATCCTTCATGGGACAGCTCGTATCCAGCTCCTGGTCATCCTCGACGTCTCCTGGTCCCTGCAGCTGTAGAGTCAAGGTCTCCATCTTCACACCTGAAGCACCCGACATCGGTGGGCATTTGTCTACCGAGCCCCTGGTCACTTTTGAGTGACCCAGACTCTGTCCCCTCTGCTTTCAGGTTCCTTCCAACAAGAATCCACCTGTGGGTTCCACCGGACACTTTTCTTTTTTCCAGCAGTGGCATTTCTTTGAAGACTCCCATTGAGAACGACAGCGGTTTCCGACGCCACTTCAGCCCTATGCACCCGGCTTCCCTAGGATAGGTAACTCTGGTACTTCAGTATCCACGGGTGGGGTGGCTCTTCAACCTTCTATGTTCCAAAGGGCTTCCTCGTAATCCACTGGGAAGGGTCCTTAAACTGTAAAACTGCAACAGCGACTCTCCCATTGAATTGTACGTAGCATGCAGTCGTGGTCTCACACTGCACCCGTCCTCCGTGGGATCCCTACTTACTCACCTTGGGTGGTTCCTTGGGGGTCCCAGCGATTCTACAACCTCTAGACACTGTCTTGACTCGAGTCGTGGTTCCTATAGCACTATTTTAGTATATGGTTTGGTCTCCCCTTGGAGCCCACTGTGCATTAGTGCTACTTACGATTGTTTCTGTGCTACAGTATTGTGTGCTTTGTGTTTATCTGCATGTAGCAGATACTGTGAGGTATTTAAGGTGTGTTATAATAATAAATACATATTTTTATAACTACTGTGTGGTTCACCTTTCATTTAACCAATACTATAAGGTTGCATTCTGGTAAAACAAGCTGCTTAACATTCCTTCAAGAATAAGCCTGAAGGCTGCTGTCCACAGCTACCACTTGGATAGCTTTCTAAGGTTATCTTTGACCTCTTAAATCACCATAAGGGTTGTTTGGACTGGTGCAAGGTGCCCACTTTAATTAGTGGACAGCATATACCAGGCCAACTTCTCACAGCTACCATGGTGGGTGTTCCACCATACTCATTTAAGAGCCAGTATATCACCACAGTGTGTGACACTCATGTGGCTCTCACTTTACCTACAATTGTTTTTAATTCACACCACTGTGTGCTTTGAGCATGTCGTTTTTATGGGGACACGTGTGCGCTGTATTGGACTGCATTAATGAATTTGTTGTCTAATACTTGTTTTTATCTCATTAGGTTGGTCATCCAATTACAGGTACTATACTGTAGGTTTTCTAGGTTGGTTTATCAGGGACACATCACCAGACAACCACCTGTTGTGTAGATAGATTTGTTTATACTGGTCCTGACGAATTGCCACTAGATCTAAGGACTACAAGGCGAGAAACATGTTGACCACTTGATAGAGCGCCAATCCTGATACATCACTTCAGAGTGCGCCACCTCGTTTTTAATCAGGTTGGAAGCCCTATTGATTCAAATTGTTTTCTCTGCTGCTTCCAATTTCTGTTTTAAACTTGGTTCATTCACCTTAACTCCTTGCATCTACACATATAGGCCCCTCACCCCCCACGGCACCAAACGGCTACTTGGAATAGAAGATCTCCGCCAAAGAGCCCCTCATAGGGAGCTTGTCAGGTATTGCAGCGCCGACCTCACGAGGAGCATGCCCTATGATGAAGAATGACACCCAGCCGGGTGTGTGAGGGCCCTAATTCCAACAGGAGGAATTCCCCGTTCCCCCTGTAACCAGTGAGGACTTATGACGACCTAGCCCCTTTGTCCCCCGCACCAGCCAGGAACTGCATACATTTTTCTATCCCCAGTAGTAGGGCCAGCCAACACAGGGTCGGACAGGCATCGATCATCACCAATATGGGAGGAAGGGGCCCCACTATTACATTACGGGACGGTTGCGGCTGTCCCCTACCCTCTCGCTCTGTTGGGGACCATGCTTCCGCACCAGTAGTGGAGGGCCCAAGCCCCAATGGCAGACCACACCCTCTCCCAGGGCCCTTAACTATTCTAGCTTCTAAATCAGCGAGTTTCACCTCAATGAGCCCCTTGCGATTGCACAACCCTGAGAGCTTGGAATCAAGTAGGTCAGCAGCCACTTTACTAAACTGTGCCAGAAACTCCCCAAATAACTCTTTGAGATCAGGTAAAGTATCAGACTTTGCGGACCTCGGGGTGCTAATTTCAATGGATTTGGCATATAATCCATTTGGGTTTTAATTACCCTACGTTTTCTCTTAGTGCGTGGTACTTTAGTTTGCTTGGGTGCCCGTGGACTGGTGCCTGTAATGTGTTTTACACCTTGGTCCCTGTCCACACATCCTATAGTAATAATAGCTGTTGTAGCCTAGCCCTCACTAGGCTGAGTTGTGGTGAGTGTAGCAGAAGACATAGATAACCGTCTTTCAGCAAACAAAATTTCTTTAACCAAGGCTCTCACCGCCTATTAAATATACCCACCCAAACTGCCATTTTTTTTTGCAGTCGCCCCCTCAATGCTATTGGCTAGTTTTTGCTTCCACGTCTTAAATGCATCCAAACAGCCAAGGCACACTGGGTAAAGTTTAGGCAATACTATGTGCAAACACTAACGGTTCAATAAAAAACCACAATACAACTCGATATAATCTGAGGGTTGAGCCAAAACATCAGGCCACAGTACATTTAGAAGTAAGTAGCCAAGGGGGGTGTCCCAGGCTAGCCTCGTTTGGCCCCAGGCAGGTGCAGATGAGCCCGCTCTTGGCCCCGTCATTGCCCGGGCACAGGCGCATCCCGCACAGCGGGCAAGCTCCCCTCCTTTAAGCTCCTGCTCACATGCTGATATTGGGGCTAAACACCTCACTGCAGCGAGAGATTCTGGTCCCTATAGTCCCGGGCCGTGAAGAGCGGTCTCACAATGTCCTACGCAGCAGAGCAAGCGTCCCTCCTTTAGGCGCCTGCTGGTGTGGTGAAAATGCGGGTTAGTGGCCTCACTGCTATGAGAGATTGTGGCCCGTGTAGTCCCGGGCCTTGAAGAGCGGTCTTACTGACTGACATACTTATAAAGCGTTCGATTGCCAAGGCGTCTTGGCGCTAAGGTGAGTTGGTACCGTTGCACAGGCTCGTAGATCTAAGTGCTAAGGGAAAAGCCAGGTCTTGACCAATTTCCTGAAAAGAGACCTATTAGACTGTAGTCTGATGTTAGTCGGGAGGGTGTTCCACAGTTTGGCTGCTCGGTGGGAGAGGCTCTTGCCTCCCCATCTGGCTTTTTTTATCTTAGGAACCAGTACCAGCCCTGTGTTGGCTGACCTAAGATTCCGTCGCGGCGAGTACCAGGAAGCTTAAAGACATGCTGGCAAGACTTGAACCGTAATATGTTAAGCCAGATGATTAAGGATGGAGTTAATTTCTCGTATAAAGCAATTCAGTTAAATATGTAATGACTTTACATTGGTTATTACGATATCTGCAGCTTCAAGGTTTTCTTCAGAGTTTAAATTCTAGAAATAAAAACTTTATGCATACTGATTTTGTGGAATTTTTCATGAAGTTAACTGGAGAGGGTTTGTTCGTAGGGTTTATACATTGTTTAAACAGAGTAATGGGCACAAGTTTGACCATATGGCATTAGGTACTGAAGTAAATTCTCAAGATATTAAGGTGAGCAATAGGCTTGCTCAAACTATGCTTAATGGCTATTGTATTGGGGGACATGATTTAAAATTATTACATGACCTTTACTACACCCCATAATTGATGGTATAAATGGAGTTAGGGGAGAGTAAGGGCCTGATTAAAAGTGCGGCAATCATAAGACCGCCGCACTCGCGCTGGCGGTGGTTCGTCTGCCGCATTCGACTTTAAAAGTAATTGCGGCGTAGGCCCACCTCCTGGGCCAGGGAACTGTCACTCCCTGGTGGTGGCAGAGCTGCGCCACAATGTAACATGCTGAGCGGGACTAGCGCAGTCCCACTGAACATATTACGAGTTCCTGCACCGCCAGCCATTTGATGGCAGGAGCCCTGCCATGACAAGGCTGGCGGTGCAGAATCAAAGGGGGCCCTACATTGCCCCCATGCTCCCTGCCATGGGGATACATTCAGGGGGGCACAACATGTGCTCCCCTGTCTGTATTCCCCCAAAGTTCCAGCACAGCATGGACGTCACGGTCCATGTCCTGCTGGAACTTTTTTTGCCGTTCCCATTGTGGCGCCTGTTTCCCAGGCACCCCCATGGGAAAGGCCAAGGACCGTCTGCCTTACACAAGTTCAACTCGTAATAAGGTGGACGGTCCTTGCTCGGCTTCGGTGGTGCTGAGTCAGCGGAGAGCCGGCGCAGCACCACCAAACTCGTAATTGGCCCCTAAGTGTTTTCGTGGTCACTGCATCCAGGCAGACGCAACAAATCTTTGCTGCATGTCCTATTATTAAAATCTATTAGGATAGTGTGTTTTGTCAGCTAAATATTGTATTAAACTAACACAGTATGGGACTAAAAAATGATTATGTTGGGACATGCATCTAGCATTCCACCCTCGGTTCCTGGTGTTTACATCTTTGCTATTTCTTTAGCTCGAATCAGCGTAGCTCAATACTGACTTCGAAAGGACTTGCCCTTGAGTGGCATAGAAATGTCAATTTTATAAAATGATCCTCGTAGAGTTAGGTTATTGAGAATATGGGATCCTTTAAGAAAATGGATGTCTATGTTTATACCTGGTTACAACCCGGAAACAGTTTGGAATTAATGTATGTGGTCTCACTGCTAGAGGCAATAGGTATGTAAGTTTATGTATAATTTTTGTTTCTCTCTGTTTTTGGATGAGGTACATTGCACTTTATGATGTATTTGAACCTTATTCTTGTATTGTATGAATTTCTTTTGACATATTCCTAATAAACAAATAAAATAAAATGTATCCTACTCTCCAGCTGATCACAGCAAAACTGCACTGCTTACCCCCAAAGTATAAGGAGGTAGTCACAGGTCAAAAGCAAGATCTACAAAGGAAACATTAGAAGGAAAGAAAACAGAGAAATTTAGGAGCTTGTATGACACCTTAGTTTTAACATTCACATCTTTAGAGCACTCTCCTGTCTTTGGGCTCAGTCCACACAATTTTATTTAGAAAATAATGTGATATTGCTGTCCTGGGTGTTAGGAGAGGTGTCTTGCGTAAACAGAAAAGGTATGTGGAGAGTAAATGGGTAGATAGAGTTTATCTGGATGGTCCGTTCACCTAAATACTATGGGCCAGATGTATCAAAGTGTTGCATTGTCCTTCCGTCACGCAAGGTAACACAAGGGCAACACAACACTAAAGTCAGATTTACCAAGCCACGTAAGGCCCTGCGTAGCTTGTCACATGTGGAGTAACGCGAGGCAGCGCAAGTCTCTACCTTGAAATACTCTGCCCCAGGGAGCCGTTCCATGGGTGGAGCATAGGTTTTCCTATGCATCCACCCATGGATTCTGAAGCATTCCTAGATTTACCATGAGTGGTAGACCTGAGAATGCGTCAAAATGCTACGCCTTCCCATGGGCAGCGTAACAAGGAGACATATTTTTATTTCTCCTCCTTTTTTCCTCTTTCTACACGTGCTGCAGCCCTTTCTGCACAAATACAATACTGCCTACAACGCAGGCACCCTTGCACAATGACGCAGGGGTGCCTGCATTGGCGCTAGTCAGCCAAAAGTGCGCCAGCGCAAGGAGAGGACAGGAATGCGCCATATAATGTTCCTGCCCTCTCCCATTCGCGCAGGAAGGCGTTTTGCTGAGTTTTGTGAAATATTGATAAATCTGCCCCTATCTGTGTACATCTTGCAAATGTCCGGAGTGTGTACATCGATTACGTGTTATACGAGTGCCCACAAAGTCATAGAGGACATCCAAATAAGGAGTGGTGAAAAGCAAATGGTATGGCAGGAGAAGCGAGACAGAGTGAAGGGCTATGCATTTTAAATGTGTGTGTAAAGGCTTAGTATGACTCATAGGCAGTAGGACTGTATAGACGAGATATTGGTACCTATACAGTGTGCATGAAACACTGCTTTCAGAAGAATGCATGGAAGATAAATAGCTAAAACAGATGTGTGTGAAGAACACGTCAGGGCCTTCACCTCATACAACCAAGCAAATATGTTGGAGGCATACCTCTAAAGTACTGTGTGTGCTGCTCTTGGTCGGGCTGTGTACTGCTGTATGTTGTTGAATACCATTTAATACAAAGAGTTTTTAAAAAAAGAACACAACTCATATCATTAACTGGAGTAGGAGTACAACTATGGGTGGAAGTGCGCGGATGCAGCACACTTTATCGGATTGTTCTAGTATGTGAAATGCAAACAGTTGGCATGTCACAGGTGATGTCATTGATGTAATTTATTATTTTAAATATGTGTATGGTGAATGTCGCTAGAACCGTCAAGGTGCATAGGCAAAAAACCAGACTGTAATTTTCTAAGTGCATAAAGAGATTCCTGTTTCTCATACACTGGGGAAGAGTGTTCCAGAGCTTTGCTCCCAATACCTCATACTGGCATCCACTGCTGCAGAATTTGCAGGACGGGAGTCCAGTGGGTGTATGCTGGAAGGGCAAATTAGTCTCAAGCTTTTTGTGGAACAGAACCAGCACGTTGAGTTCACATCCATTCTTCATAGTGATCCGGTAGAGGGCCTTCACAAATTGTTTTGTATGCCGTTGGTGTCTAGCTTTGGAGGAGTCTTGCCGTAATGTTTGAAGGATGTGCTATTTTTGAGGGTGTTACAGTAGTCTAATTTGGTGGTGATCAGCGTCTGTGAAATTGTTCGAGGCGCTGAGGTGCTTTTTCAGGACAAAAGATAAGAATGTGCCTAGGGTAAATTTGTAACTCCTGTCTTTCTTGGTATGGATGATGTGTTCAAGAAGCAAGTGAATGACATGAAGGGCAAAGGTGGATGAGTGTGGATTGTTCAGCTTGGGAGAGTCTAGAGTCAGGAACTTGTTTTTTCTATTATTTTCCATATCTGATATCAAGCATGAAGGCATGAGCAGCGTATATTTGAAAGAATTGAGTGAATTTGACAATTTTTAGGTTTTCTTTCATAATGTGAATGATGGAATTGAAACCCTACCCACATGAACGTACACAAACATGGAAGACTACTAGATACACTCCAGGAAGTGCCAATTGCAACAATTCACAAAAGTGGCATCTCAGTGAACGTCTGTATAATTCAGTAAGACATGAGCCTATTTTGAGCTGGGTGGGGCACCTTCTTTACAGCCTCGGCCCTACCTCTGCACCACCACAGTTCCAGTGGCCTATGCTCCTAATGTAAAAAGTATCCATGTATATCAGTGGTTGATATCAAAACAGAGGTAGGGATACCGGCATGCTGATGTCTTAATAGGGTGGAGGTGCACTCCAACTGCCCAACTTGTACCACTCCCATGGTACAGGATTTCTATCCGGGGCCTGCAACCTGTCCATGAGGAAAACACCCATGAGCCTCTGAGGCACAGGAAAGAGGACATAGTGGCACACTACAGCCCTGAGCACCTGCTGCCAGCCCGCTGCCACTCTTTCTCACAGTCCACCTAGATTAAAATCAGACAGCTAGAAACACTACTCTGTTCTAACCAGACGTGTGCCTGCCAGCCAGAGGTAAGTTTCTGCCATATTTGGTAGTATCTCTAGCTCTGTCTCTAAATTAGAAGGCAGGGAGGAGGGCCGCAGGAGTGTGGCAGGTGGAATCAGTAGTATTATCCCACCAAATTCTAAAGGGAGGCCCTAATGTGAGTGAAGAAAGGAATTATCACTTTGTTGCTAAGATCTGACTCAATGGCAGCAACAGCAGAACAACCAGAAGAGTGAAACACTAACAAAGCCCAATGAACTGGCAACTTACCGCAGTATTCGGCTCGATAAGTCTGTACTGCAACTCTTTAGCGGCTTCCCACTGACCAGCAAGACATAGTCTCTCCAATTCACACACTTGTGTTCCAAGGATATTACCCAAGGCACACACCCCACCAACTGCACCTGGGAAAACAAGGAAAAAAATATAAAAGCACCACGTGATACTGCATTTTTGTTGAAGTGAGTAAACTTTACAAATACCTTAGTTACTGAAAGGAAAACACAAACATGTTTTATTAAAAAGACTAACTGTTTTTAGAATGAATGTCAGATTTAACTAAAATGATGTCTTTGACACAGTTTTAAAAATGGAGATGCCAAATCACGGCACCCAATTACATAAAAGAAAGCACTGTAAATAACCAGGCCTCACAGCCAAGTTTATACATCATTCAGTTAACTCGGTTCTCTATCTGTGACCTCAAGATGTGACTTACTGTCATAATGTATGCATTTATGTATGAATTTATGTATGCATATATGTATGCATATACCTCAGCTTCAGGCGCAATTCTTTTAATCCAATTTTTGATTAAGCCAAGTTATCTGACTTTCAGGCAGAAAGTGGCATAAAAGGTAGTTGATACTCTCATTTTTACATTCCTACATGATGTGTTTTGAAGACTGAGAGCATACCATATTGTCATATTAATGCTGTGTGTTTAGGTTTGATGTGTATGGTGTTTCTGTCATTCATGGCGAACATACGGTATTTTAGACGTACTTCAAGGGGATTCGGGACTGCCTTCTGTCAGCCACCTGGTTTCTTTTGCATTGGGATCTTCAACAAGTGGTTTGCAATATTGTCAATCAGCCCACAAAGGTACCTTGGGGTCACCATTTCTCTATTGGCTGTTCAGGTGAGTCCTTCCACTTCCTCTGGAATGCATGTGGGACTATTTTACAGTCTGCGGCAGAACATCCTTTCACATTAAAAAATATGCTAAGAGAAGAAGTTCCCACTGATTTATTTTTTGATTTGGTACTTGAGCGCTCATAATCTCCAAAATAGGAACACATTTTAACTCATATGTAGCACTTACACAAGGGGCTTCTGCCCATATGGACTACATGTTCCATCATGCATTGCAATTGGATATCATGGCGCAGATTGCTATTTGAAAATAATATTGTTATATGACAAGTGAGCAGCAATTGAGAAATATGTCATAACCAGTAGCGGCCGGTGGTGGGAGTGCTGCCGGGCGCTGACGTGGGGCGGGGGAGGGGCAGGGTGGGGGGTAGTAAACTATGGATTACGGCCGATTACAGGTAAGTACACATATGAATAAATAAAACGAATTTCGTTTCTCAAGCTGCATCGCCAAGAGCTGTATCACACAAACAGTTTTGTGTATTTACAATTTGTAGTGTTTCAATTTGTCAGCGGTAAATGGTTTTGGCTGTTTTTTATTTGTGTAAATAATTAATATTATTTCCTAAGGGTTTTATTTTAATTCTCTACTTCCATTATTTTCTATCGGAGGGTGTTGCAGTGCCAGTGGTTGGCAATGTGTAGTGCTGGACTTACAACTTATTTTTATTGTTTTTAGGAGTAAGTAACACACAGATTTTGTGAATAAGCAAAGGCAGTAAACATACTCAAAAATGTAAATTATTCGAAAGTGTAAGTTACCTTTGTGAAACTTTTGTATGACAAATGAAAATATTGCAGTAAGCATTCTCCACAGACAAATCTAAACATCAGCAACAAAAATTTGTTTGTGTGATATGGTCACTGCTACCAACAAAAATACCTCTCATGCAAAACGGTTTGCTCGATACTGCCCCTGGTTTTCCAAGAGTATCATTCATTGAAGAATGTAATTAATTTACTCAGGCTTGCTTGTTGTTAAGTATGATCTCCCTATCACAAAATGCACACTATCTGAAAAAAACACGCCAAATGTCTGAGTGCTGGATGAAGGCTGTACAGATTCACCAGGGTCTAAAGAACCAATCCTTTGGAAACCACAACAACAAGCATTGGCATAGCCAATAGGTCTCGCCTTTGGGAACTTATAAGTGTTTAGCCAGAGATATTGACTTTGTCTATGTCTTTAAGCCGTGCTGTACAGAAGTCTGCAGCATGCTGAAAAGTTATAATAAAGAAGTGTCAGAAGCATTTTTGTTACCTTATATATGACCAAGAAAGCATTATGTACAACTGAACGACCATATTAAAAAAGTATTAACAATAAATAATGTCTTGAGTTTTTTTGTCCTTTCAATGCTGGCAACTTCTAACTGCCTATCCCAATGGTTGCTTGTTATGGTTTTTTTGTTATGGGGGGCATAAATAACAGGAGGGTGAAGGTTGGGAAATAGTACCTGTATAACAGTCAGTGAGAGAGTCAGTCAGTTAGTCAGTCAGTCAGTGAGAGAGTCAGTTAGCTAGTCAGTCAGTGAGTGAGAGTCAGTGAGAGAGTCAGTCAGTGAGAGAGTCAGTCAGTCAGTGAGAGAGAGTGAGAGAGTCCGTCAGTCAGTCAGTGAGAGAGAGAGTCAGTCAGTGAGAGAGTGAGAGAGAGAGTCAGTCAGTCAGAGAGAGAGAGTCAGAGAGTCAGTCAGTGAGAGAGTCAGAGTCAGTCAGTGAGAAAGAGAGTCAGTCAGTGAGAGAGAGAGTCAGTGAGAGAGAGAGTGAGAGAGTCAGTCAGTGAGTCAGTCAGTCAGTGAGAGAGTCAGTCAGTGAGAGTTAGTCAGTCAGTCAGTGAGAGAGTTAGTCAGTCAGTTAGTGAGAGAGTCAGTCAGTCAGTGAGAGAGTCAGTCAGTTAGTGAGAGAGTCAGTCAGTGAGTGAGAGAGTCAGCCAGTGAGAGAGAGAGTCAGTCAGTCAGTGAGTCAGTCAGTCAGTGAGAGAGTCAGTCAGTGAGAGTCAGTCAGTGAGAGAGAGAGTCAGTCAGTGAGTCAGTCAGAGAGTCAGTTAGTCAGTCAGTGAGACAGAGTGAGAGAGTCAGTCAGTGAGAGAGAGAGTCAGTCAGTCAGTCAGTGAGACAGAGTGAGAGAGTCAGTCAGTGAGAGAGAGAGTCAGTCAGTGAGAGAGAGTGAGTGAGAGAGTCAGTCAGTGAGAGAGAGAGTTAGTCAGTGAGAGAGAGAGAGTCAGTTAGTGAGAGAGTCAGTCAGTCAGTGAGAGAGAGAGAGAGAGTTAGTCAGTGAGAGAGAGAGAGAGTCAGTTAGTGAGAGAGTCAGTCAGTCAGTGAGAGAGAGAGTGAGAGTCAGTCAGTCAGTTAGTGAGAGTCAGTCAGTCAGTGATTCAGTGAGTCAGTCAGTCAGTGAGTGAGAGAGTCAGTCAGTCAGTGAGAGAGAGAGAATCAGTCAGTTAGTGAGAGTCAGTGAGTGAGAGAGTCAGTGAGAGAGATTGAGAGAGTCAGTCAGTCAGTCAGTGAGTGAGAGAGAGAGTGAGAGAGTCAGTCAGTGAGAGAGAGAGAGAGTGAGAGAGTCAGTCAGTGAGAGAGAGAGTGAGAGAGTCAGTCAGTGAGTCAGTCAGTCAGTGAGAGAGTCACTCAGTCAGTCAGTCATTGAGAGAGAGAGAGAGAGAGAGAGTCAGACAGTCAGAGAGTCAGTGAGAGAGAGATTGAGAGAGTCAGGCAGTCAGTCAGTCGGTCGGTCGGTCGGTCAGTCAGTCAGAGAGAGAGTGAGAGAGTCAGTCAGTCAGTGAGAGAGAGAGTGAGAGAGTCAGTCAGTTAGTGAGAGAGAGTGAGTGAGAGAGTCAGTCATTTAGTCAGTCAGTTAGTGAGAGAGAGAGTCAGTCAGTCAGTGAGAGAGTCAGTCAGTCAGTGAGTGAGTCAGTGAGTGAGAGAGTCAGTCAGTCAGTCAGAGAGAGAGTGAGAGAGTCAGTCAGTCAGAGTCAGTGAGAGAGTCAGTCAGTCAGTGAGAGAGTGAGAGAGTCAGTCAGTGAGAGAGATTGAGAGAGTGAGTTAGTTAGTCAGTCAGTCAGTGAGAGAGAGTGAGAGAGTTAGTCAGTCAGTCAGTCAGTTAGTCAGTCAGTGAGACAGAGTGAGAGAGTCAGTCAGTGAGAGAGAGTTAGTCAGTGAGAGAGAGTCAGAGTCAGTCAGTGAGAGAGAGAGTCAGTCAGTGAGAGAGTCAGTCAGTCAGTCAGTGAGAGTCAGTCAGTGTGAGAGAGAGAGAGTGTGAGAGTCAGTCAGTCAGAGAGTGAGAGTCAGTCAGTGATTCAGTCAGTCAGTGAGAGAGTCAGTCAGTGAGAGTCAGTCAGTCAGTGAGAGTGAGAGAGTCAGTCAGTGAGAGAGAGTGAGAGTCAGTCAGTCAGTCAGAGAGTCAGTCAGAGAGTCAGTCAGTCAGTGAGAGTGAGTGAGTCAGTGAGAGTGAGAGTCAGTCAGTGAGAGAGAGATTGAGAGTCAGTCAGTCAGTCAGTGAGAGAGAGTGAGAGAGTCAGTCAGTCCGTGAGAGAGTCAGTCAGTGAGTCAGTCAGTGAGTCAGTCAGTGAGTCAGTCAGTGAGAGTGAGAGAGTCAGTCAGTGAGAGAGAGAGAGATTGAGAGTCAGTCAGGGAGAGAGAGTGAGAGAGTCAGTCAGTCAGTCAGTGAGAGAGTCAGTCAGTCATTTAGTCAGTCAGTCAGTGAGAGAGAGAGAGTCTGTCAGTCAGTCAGTGAGAGAGTCAGTCAGTGAGTCAGTCAGAGAGAGAGAGAGAGTCAGTCAGTCAGAGAGAGAGAGAGAGTCAGTCAGTCAGAGAGAGAGAGAGAGAGAGAGTGAGAGAGTCAGTCAGTCAGTGAGAGAGAGATTGAGAGAGTGAGTCAGTCAGTCAGTGAGAGAAAGAGTGAGAGTCAGTGAGTCAGTCAGTCAGTGAGCGAGTCAGTCAGTCAGTCAGTGAGCGCAGGTGGTGGAGGGCACAGAGAGAGGAGGTGGTGGAGGGCAGAGAGAGAGGAGGTGTTGGAGGGCACAGAGAGCGCAGGTGGTGGAGGGCACAGAGAGCGCAGGTGGTGGAGGGCACAGAGAGAGGAGGTGTTGGAGGGCACAGAGAGCGCAGGTGGTGGAGGGCACAGAGAGAGGAGGTGGAGGGCACAGAGAGAGGAGGTGGTGGAGGGCACAGAGAGAGGAGGTGGAGGGCACAGAGAGCGCAGGTGGTGGAGGGCACAGAGAGCGCAGGTGGTGGAGGGCACAGAGAGAGGAGGTGTTGGAGGGCACAGAGAGCGCAGGTGGTGGAGGGCACAGAGAGCGCAGGTGGTGGAGGGCACAGAGAGAGGAGGTGGTGGAGAGCACAGAGAGCGCAGGTGGAGGGCAGAGAGAGAGTAGGTGGAGGGCACAGAGTGAGTAGGTGGAGGGCACAGAGAGAGTAGGTGGAGGGCACAGAGAGAGTATTTGGAGGGCACAGAGAGCGCAGGTGGTGGAGGACACACAGAGAGGAGGTGGTGGAGGGCAATGAGAGAGGAGGTGGTGGAGGGCAATGAGAGAGGAGGTGGTGGAGGGCAATGAGAGAGGAGGTGGTAGAGGGCAGAGAGAGAGGAGGTGGTGGAGGGCACAGGGAGAGGTGGTGGAGGGCACAGAGAGCGCAGGTGGTGGAGGGCACAGAGAGCGCAACTAGTGGAGGGCACAGCAAGCGCAGGTGGTGGAGGGCACAGAGAGAGGAGGGGGTGGAGGGCACAGAGAGAGGAGGTGGTGGAGGGCACAGAGAGAGGAGGTGGAGGGCACAGAGAGAGGAGGTGGAGGGCACAGAGGGCGCAGGTGGTGGAGGGCACAGGTGGTGGAGGGCACAGGTGGTGGAGGGCACAGAGAGGAGGTGGAGGGCACAGAGAGAGGAGGGGGAGGGCACAGAGAGAGGAGGGGGAGGGCACAGAGAGAGGAGGTGGAGGGCACAGAGAGCGCAGGTAGTGGAGGGCACAGAGCACAGGTGGCGGAGGGCATAGAGAGAGGAGGTGGAGGGCACAGAGAGAGGAGGTGGTGGAGGGCAATGAGAGAGGAGGTGGTAGAGGGCAGAGAGAGAGGAGGTGGTGGAGGGCACAGGGAGAGGTGGTGGAGGGCACAGAGAGCGCAGGTGGTGGAGGGCACAGAGAGCGCAACTAGTGGGGGGCACAGCAAGCGCAGGTGGTGGAGGGCACAGAGAGAGGAGGTGGTGGAGGGCACAGAGAGAGGAGGTGTTGGAGGGCACAGAGAGCGCAGGTGGTGGAGGGCACAGAGAGCGCAGGTGGTGGAGGGCACAGAGAGAGGAGGTGTTGGAGGGCACAGAGAGCGCAGGTGGTGGAGGGCACAGAGAGAGGAGGTGGAGGGCACAGAGAGAGGAGGTGGTGGAGGGCACAGAGAGAGGAGGTGGAGGGCACAGAGAGCGCAGGTGGTGGAGGGCACAGAGAGCGCAGGTGGTGGAGGGCACAGAGAGAGGAGGTGTTGGAGGGCACAGAGAGCGCAGGTGGTGGAGGGCACAGAGAGCGCAGGTGGTGGAGGGCACAGAGAGAGGAGGTGGTGGAGAGCACAGAGAGCGCAGGTGGAGGGCAGAGAGAGAGTAGGTGGAGGGCACAGAGTGAGTAGGTGGAGGGCACAGAGAGAGTAGGTGGAGGGCACAGAGAGAGTATTTGGAGGGCACAGAGAGCGCAGGTGGTGGAGGACACACAGAGAGGAGGTGGTGGAGGGCAATGAGAGAGGAGGTGGTGGAGGGCAATGAGAGAGGAGGTGGTGGAGGGCAATGAGAGAGGAGGTGGTAGAGGGCAGAGAGAGAGGAGGTGGTGGAGGGCACAGGGAGAGGTGGTGGAGGGCACAGAGAGCGCAGGTGGTGGAGGGCACAGAGAGCGCAACTAGTGGAGGGCACAGCAAGCGCAGGTGGTGGAGGGCACAGAGAGAGGAGGGGGTGGAGGGCACAGAGAGAGGAGGTGGTGGAGGGCACAGAGAGAGGAGGTGGAGGGCACAGAGAGAGGAGGTGGAGGGCACAGAGGGCGCAGGTGGTGGAGGGCACAGGTGGTGGAGGGCACAGGTGGTGGAGGGCACAGAGAGGAGGTGGAGGGCACAGAGAGAGGAGGGGAGGGCACAGAGAGAGGAGGGGAGGGCACAGAGAGAGGAGGTGGAGGGCACAGAGAGCGCAGGTAGTGGAGGGCACAGAGCACAGGTGGCGGAGGGCATAGAGAGAGGAGGTGGAGGGCACAGAGAGAGGAGGTGGAGGGCACAGAGAGCGCAGGTAATGGAGGGCACAGAGCGCGCAGGTGGTGGAGGGCACAGAGAGCGCAGGTGGTGGAGGGCACAGAGAGAGGAGGTGGAGGGCACAGAGAGCGCAGGTGGTGGAGGGCACAGAGAGCGCAGGTGGCCCTCCATTAATATTAAGCATCTATTTTGCATCTTCTAAAATGAAGAGGGTCAATCTTTTCCAGATTAAATGTGTTAAAGGTTAGAGGTCAGTGCAAGCAAGCAGCATGGAACTGGGTTTAAAAGGGAAAAATTATTTCAAGGGATGCTGCCCATCAAACATTTGATTTTCAAAAACATACGTGTAGAACGAAGTTAAACAGTCCTTTGCGAATTGTAGTTATTTCGAATGTATTTATTCATATTAGAAAGCTTGCATTTTCAAACAAATTATTCTAAATAAATGTTTTTCCCACTCTTGCCTTCAGATTTTGGCAGCGTTTCTGCCCGCGCGTCCTTTTTTTGCCCACATCTCTGTTTACCGAAGGCTCACTTTCTTAGACGTGTGACCTTGCGCATCTTTGTGTTTTTGCAGTTTTTCTGTTCCAGCAGCGTCTGGCTTGTTGGTAAATGTCACTTGACACTGTTGATATTTGCGCAACTTCGCAGGTGGAAAACATTACTCCCGAAAGTTCATAAATCACCCAGCACAATGAAAACAAGATACCCACAAGGCGCGGGAATTCCTCACAGCGCTGTGCGTGTAACCTGACCCACGAGGAGAGGAATGCAGCTGCCAACCTGCGCGCCCCTGCTCGCTTCCGCAAGCAAAACACTGTGGGAGTGAACATTTGGAAAAAAGGTGGGACATGCGCCCGCCTTTAGCCATTTGCAGGCTACAATAAGAAGAGGACACAGGCAACAGCCAACCCAGTGCGTGGGGGAGTCAGACCCACACATAGAAGTTTTAAGTGCTTACAAGAAGCCTCGCAGAGCAGCGCATGCGCGCTGGCTCAGGCTCGACCTAAAACCGGATACTATATCAGCCCTCGAACATCGCCAGCGTTGAATTTCCATCAAAACATACAAAGTGACCTTGGCAAGTATTTAACGAGGAGCTCTACCTGTCTTTAATAGAGACAGATGACAATTCATTGCTTTCCGGTTGTTAAGACAGATATCCTGAGGTCATCTGTTATGCATCCTTAAAAGGTGCTTTTCAAATACTCTTGAATAAGTTAATTATTTTGTGACATATTGGCGCATAAGAACTATATGTTTTTGGAACTTTTTTGAGGCAATCATTCTGAAATTGTTTTTAAAAAACAGAAACAATAAATAAAACGTAAATGGCAACTCATCCACAAATATGGTGCCCTTTGAAAAGACTCACAGCTTGGGAAAGTAGATTCCAAAATTGTGCAGTTATGTGGTAGGAAAAAAAGAACCCTGATGGATCCAGTTAGAGTAAGTGGATTTAGGGACAAAGGGAAAGCCTATTGGTTCAATACAAATACCAACTGAATGAAACATAAGACAACAATGTAGTTGACTTTCACCATGCTTACAACAGTCACTACAACATGAAACACCACGCAGCAACATCTAAAAAACATAGCTGCAACTGCCCCGTTTTCAAACGGGACAGTTTTTTTAAAATTTGTTTATTTGAGTTTTATATAGCGCTGGCTAGACCCGGAGGTATCAGAGCGCTTTACATAAGGTTCCACAAAATTAGTCCCGGCAAGTTGGAGACTGTCCTGTGTAATTTACTATCCTGGGACAGTCCCGGCATGCCTGCCTTGGCGCATAGTTGGCGGATCACTTAGCTTCGCACGATCTGCAGATGGCTCACTTTAATACGTTAAAATAAAACGTGATATCTGTCCTTTGAGCATCAAAAACCTCTGGAGGAGTATTTTCGTCAGGAATCCAGCAGATGGCACTCCTGTATTTGTTTTGAAATGTTATCAACGTCTTGCTGTACTTTTCTTAATCCTGTTATCACAAGAGCCGAAAGTAAAGGTTCAATTATGCTAATTATGTGGGGTGGGCAGGGCTTTGGGGCAGTGGGTGTGGTAAATTGTCAAGTAAGTAATTGATAGCTGTGCTGCAAGGTGTCCATGGATTTTTCTTTCGAATATTGGCAACTATGAAAAGAACATCTAAGATAGAACTGCTAACATAAATCCGCCATTGTCCAGACATGCAACCCAGCTGGTTAACAGCCCTCACCACCAAGAAACTGCAGGCGTACATCTCTATACACGGGCTACTGAACATGTCCATTGACCTCGGAGATGCAGAAGCAGTTGAATAGTCTTCTGTTATCAGCCGAGACGCCAAAATCATACAGCCAAAGCTCAACAAATATAACACAGCCCCGTGAGAACCAGGACGAAACATAATACCAGTAACACAGTCCAGTCGGTCAAGACTCCGGGCTGTAATGGAATTATGTTGGAAAATCACATGGACTGCTAAAAACATTACAAGAGCTACATGACAGAACATTCATTAGTCGAAAGCTGCTAACAACATATACAACATTCAAGAGAGGATTTCCAGTGACTAGTTGAATAAATGAGTTGGAGTACAAGTATGTCCCTAATAAATTGACAACATTTGGAGGCCTCGATGAAATTCCATGGATTTAACTGAAACAAGATGAAATGTTAGAAGATACGATCAGTACTGAGTTAGTAAGTCAGAAGTTCTGCAAACACTAATGACCAAACTCAAAAGACACTTCAATACACTTGCTTTACTAATTACATTGTTCCTAGTTATGCATATAAGTTATGATCTGTTGTGCTGCCTAATTTGCACCAGACCTATGAAAAGACATAGCTATGCTGAATATGTATCACACTCTCTCCTTGTGTTTAACTATGTTGTTATTGTACAAGTTGCTTTTTCCTGTGTAAAAACGAACATCTCAATAAATTTGGTTTTAAATAGAACATTGTTCCTTACAGAACTGCCTGTACTTTTGAAATGCTAGACAAAATCCTTTCCCACTCCTGATCTGATCTGTAATGTTAATCCTCAATTTGGCCGCCTAGCCTGCATCTCATTTGGTGAAAACATCCATGTATCTTTGTCCTAATTCACTATTCAAAATGGATAAAGTGCATAACCCTAATGATTCTTTGAATATTCTTCCCAAGATTTGCCATATTTATTGTCTTAAAGATCTATCCATCAACATCCCAAAAAGCTTTCTGGGGCCAACCTTGATTTACCCTAATTCCTCATCTCCATTGTCTCAGGTTTATTCAGAACAATTTCTAATTTGATTTCCCCCTTGTGAACGGGGTAGGGAATATTTTACTTACCATGTAAGACTCTGTAGCGTGTAGTGCTACAGATTCACATGCTCTGCATATTCCTGCCATCTACTGTTAGGCCCAGACATTACATATTTTCTTCTAATAATCTTTGAGTCACAAGCTGTAAGTCTACTGTGAAGTGCCACGTGCATTGTTAGTTGGTAAATAATGTGAATGTAAGAAAATGTACTATCACTACCAAATGTGAATCTACTGCAGTACAAGCTATGAATCAAGGCTTTCAGTGTTAATAACATTTTTCTGTTGCAAGGTGTATGGCTATAGATACACATGCTCTGCATCAAGTCTAAAGCAGTTTCCTACCAAGCAGTAGTTAGTGGACAGATGATGCAGATGTCTTAAGACAGTCAGACCAAGTAAAGTCTTTACTTTGTAAATGTTATGTTGTTTGTTGGGTAGCTGCTTTGCAGATGTCGGCTAATAAAATGGTACCTAGGAAACCCATGGTGGCTCTCTTTAGCTTTGGCATAACAAGTTTAGATGCACTTGGCAATCCACCTTGTGCTTGCAAAGCCAGCCTTGGGAATAGGGTGACCTTTGAGGGGTTTCGCAAAGGCTTCGAAGAGTTGATTAGTTCTGTGGAAGGACTTGGTCCTGTCAATGTAATGCATGAGTGCCTGCTTGAAGTCTAAGTGGTGCAATTCACTTTCACTACAGAATCATGTTGTGCAAAGAATAAAGGCAGTTTAATACCTTGGTTAATACGGAAAGGTGAGACTATCTTGGGTATGAATTGGGATTAGTCCTAAGTATTAACCAGTTTTTGTGTACCGGAATGAAAGGTTCGTGAATGGGTAGTGCGTGGAATTTGCTGATGAGCATGATCAAGGTAATGGCTATGGGAAAAGCCACCTTCCAGGAAAGAAACTGTAAAGTGCAAGAGAGGAAGGGTTCAAAACGCAGCTCCATAAGCCTTGTGAGGACAATGCTAAGGTTCCACACCAGGGCTGGAGGTGTTCCTGGGGGTATCACCCTTTTGAGTTCCTCCATGAACACCTTCACCACAGGATCCTGTGTCCTAGGCTGCTTGTGTTCAGGTTCGGTGAGGACCTGGCTCGGCAGTTCGGGCTGAACTGTTCCCATGAGGCGCAGGTTCAAGCCTAATTTGCATATGGCTGAGTCCAAACTTAGGTGACATGGTGAGCAAAAGAATGATGGGCTGGGATGCTACTACGAGCAATTGCCAGAGCTTAGACAAATTGCAAGAATTCCTTCCATCACCTTTTGTGTGTTCCGAGTGGCTGTTGGAATGCCATAGCTCTCTGGGGGTTGGGATATGCTGTGCCTGTGACAGAGTTTAACATGGAGCCCAGGAAGGACTGGTCCAGTTGGGGATGGAGGTGGGACTTTTTTGCATGTAGTATGAACCATAGGCTATGGAGCAGGGTTATAGCTGTCTGAGTCTATGCTAAGCATTGTTTCCTGCTGCTGCTCTTGATCAGTCGGCCTTTGAGATGGAAAGGTACAAAAGCCCACTCTGCGCAGATGGGCGGTGACCACTGCCTGACACTTGGTAAAGACCCTCAGAGCCGTAATGACTCCGAAAGGTAGTACTGTGAAAAGGTAGTGTTGTCCACTTTCCACAAACCTGAGGTACTGGTGGTAAATGAGGACGTGGAAGTAGACGTCCGTGAGGCGTAACAGCATCATGAACTCACCTTGGAGTAGTAAGATGATTTTCTTTGAGGTTGTCATATGGATGTACCAATTGAGTCACCTCAGTTCTACGATGGGCTGGAGGGAATTGCCCATCTTTGGGATGAGGAAGTGCAAAGAAAGCCCTGTTGGTGTGGGCACACAGACCGTATGGCGCCCTTTCAGAGGAGTGCTTGAACCTGTTCCTTTACTAGAAAGAGGTGATTCTTGACTGAAAATTTGTTGTGGTGTGGTGTTGAATTCTTAGCAGTAGCCCTGTTGAACTACTGCAAGTACTCACTGATCTGAGGTGATTTTCTCTCAGCGATGGTCGAAATCTTTCATTCTCTCCTTGAAAGGTGTGGTCGGGGTTGAGGAGTGTGGGAAAGTCAGTGCTTAGGAGAGGCGGCTCCTTTACCGAAACTACCTCTGCCCCTGCTCTTGCCATTGCTGCCCCTGTAACCACCCCTTGAGTAACTTCTGCCTGTCTAAGACTTATGAAAAGTCTATTTTTAGTGCTGGTAGGTTGGTGCCTGGCCAGAGGAAATGGTTGGATGCCGCCCCTGACTTGCTGCCCACAAAAGGGGCCCCTCTGCGTGGCCTACTTTAGGGCACCCATGAACATCTCGATCTCTGTGTCCTTCTTTATTTTCTCCAACATCTCATCCACATTGGGTCCAAAGAGATATTCCCCATCAAATAGGACTTTGTGCAGGTGTTGTTAGGCCTATTGTTTGAATCTCAAGATGTGAAAGTATACTTGGTGGTGGGCCAGGATATTTGTGTTTATGCTGTGAGCAGTGGAATTTGCAGCGTTGACTATGCAGCAAATGTGTGCATTGAAAATAATCTTTCTCATCACAACTAACTCCTCCCCCCTCTTTCTGTATGTGTCAGGGAGGTGCTTCACCAGTGCCTCAATCTCCACCCTGTGGAAAGCAAACCAACTGAGTTAAGAATAATCCAATGGTTGGTTGTAGCAACCACCACGTACTTGCCAGTGGAATTTATGTGCTAGGTCACCTTGTCTGGGGAACAGAGTGTGTCTTCTGTTGTTTGGGCTGAGGTCTACTTCCTTACTGTGTGTACCACCAGGGAATCTGGAGGTACTTAGCTTCTGATGTAGAGAGGGTCATTGGGAGAAAACTTAAACTTCTTCTCGACCCCTGACATAACCACTTTAGCCAGTACATGAACTTCGATGTTGTATAGGGCTGAATTGAGCATGCCTTTAAACTTGGGAAGGAATTGGATAGTGCATTCTGTCCTTGAGATGGTCTCCGCTAAAAACATATCTTCATTTTGTAGTGCATGAATATTCACTTTATGGTGGCAGCCTCTCTCTGCATAACAGCATGATATGCAGTGGTATCATCAGGCAGAGACGGCTTGGCTGGGTTTGCAGGATCAAGTTAAGAAATTTGGAGGCCCCAGGCAAGACATATTTGGGGTCTCCTGTACAGAACAAATTTGAATTTTAATACCCATTTCCAGCTATTTCAAGTGCATATGATGCCAAGCAATACTAAATTTAATGTTAAACTTTAAGAGGGTCACCCAAAAAAGTTTGGAATATGTCTTGCTCGGGAACCTAAGAATCCTTAAAATGAAAGGGTAGAGAAACATAGTCAGAGGTAGAGGTAGGCAGAGAAGGACAGAAAATAGTGGTCAAGTAGAGAGAAAATAAACTTTCCCAGGGCCTCTTGGAAGGTGGAGGGCTTGGGCAACTGCTTACTTTGCCCATACTTTAAAACTTTGCTCTGGGTATGGCTTTAAATCTGGATCATCTGTGGGGGCCGACCCTGTAGTTGCCCTACATATCGTATCCATTCCCTGCCCTTAGGGATTGCTGTGGTCAGAAAAGAAACAGTCTAATCTATCATGAAACTGAAGGGGAGGGGAATATGGGTGTGTAGAAGGAAAAGATGGTGGTGGTGAGTGCCTGGGTTCAGGCTGGTGTTGAGGGCTTGTTGCCTTGTCCTTGTGTATCTTCTGCGTCAGGTCTCATGGTGCATCGAAGGCGAGCTCCTCCTCGAAAGTTAGCCTCCATTTTGTGGGAATTAGAGGCAGTGTGGTTGAAGGCTTTCTTGGTGTTGGCTTAGCAGAAATCTTGCCAGTCTCTGGGTGGATGAAGAGCTGCTTTTGTCTGGCCTCGACTTCTCTGAAAGTATCTCCAGGATGGAAGTCGAGGGGGCCCTCCATGCCAGCTTAGCGCCTGGCTTTGAAGGTGGTCTCAGTGTCGATTTTAGCTTTGAAGGGGGAGATTTGGTGCCCTTCGCACGAGGGATGTTGATGAGTGATGAGGTTTGATGCCCTTTGATGGGAGCTTACTCAGCTCCAAAGTCTTTTCTCTGTGTTGACCAGACCTCCGGTGGACTGGAGGCTGAGATTTTTTTTCCAGCCTGGCTTGGGGCTCGATTCTCAACTCCTGCATGAGCGGTGCTCTGGGGTGTTTAATTGGTTGGGATGTAGGACGGTGGCTTTGCGGTGGAGTAATACTCATGCCCTTCAGTGTCTTCTTGGTGCAAGCCCCTGAAGGTGTTGATGCTGAAGGAGTTCCTTCCTGGTCATCTTCAGAGGAAGAACTCGAAGACAGGTCTTGGGGCATGGCCTCAACTAGGCCCCTGAGATCTCAAAGGGACTCACCCTTTCTTCCTCGATGCCCAGAGGGTCCTGTTTGCCAAAGACATCCAGCATCTCAGTGGATGATTGCCATTTGATTTTCGAGTGTGCTTAATGCCTATACCTCAAGGGCTTCTTGCACCGGTAAGCGAGGCAGAAATATCAGGAGGTCTTATTGTGGTCTGTGGAGAGGCAGAGTTTGCAAATGCTGGGCTGGGCTGGTCCGCCCACTGTTTGTTGCACTGTGGGAAAAAATTAAACAGGTGTGCACTGCATCACCCCCTACCAGACTGCATTCTCTGTGGCGAGTTCCTTGGGGACCAAAAGAGACTTGACCGAGTCAAAGCCCGGAGCTCCAGTCATCGAGGCGCTGAAGCAAAACTGTCCCGATTGGTGGGGTTAGAGAGGTTTTTCGTTGGGAGAGCCATTGAATCGCATTAGTGATTGTTTACCAAGCCGTCGGTCAAAAAAGTGTAGCAGTTAGGCCTGAAAGGTCATGACAAGCGCATCGATCTCAGAGCTATTAATGAACACGTCCACACCTAATGGCAGAAAAAAAAAACTATCTAAGGTGGAGTCAGTGCCCATGTGCATTGTGGACTAAGAGAGGAGTCACAGCACAGCCCATCACTCAAAACGTCTTCAAATAAAGCATGTTGTAATTTCCAAGAGCAACATCAGCTTGCTGGAGTATGCAGAGCATTTCTCTAAAGTCAAACATACTGCTTGTCACCTCTTTTTTGATCAATTATTACCAATATATCTATTTAATTCACAAAAGGCTTGCCTAGAAGCAAACTTGGAAGGCCTAGCCCTCCTGTCACAGAAATATGTCACAGAAAGGACTCTCATGCTAAATTGCCTACGTGGCTTTTTCTGCATTGACCAATGTTGAAGCGTAGCTTTTCAGTGTTCTCTTTGAAACATCTGACTACTAAACCGATCAGCCTTTATCAGTTAATGCAAAATATTTATTAGAAGATAAAACAACAGCTTTCTCCTATGGGTCCGACGGCTGGTCCCAGAACTCCACAATTGCGAATATTACAGGTTGCAAACTAGTACTCCATGGTTGCCTTGAGAACCCCATATATATTACATAACACCCCAAGTTCCACCATGACCTCTAAATGCATCCAGACAAGCTTCATTTCTTCCCTATCATACGGATAAGTTACTATGTAAAGTGTTTATTATAGTTGTTTGTGTCTGTTGCAACCTGTAAATAACTCTCATATCCCAATTAAGGCTCCCTGGAGGGGTGAGGCATACATAGGAGGAACTAGGACTGCTTTTTTTTTTTAAATAACACTTTTAGCAATAGAGAGAAGGTGCATTTGCAGGTGAATACCACGAGTTAGACATACCTCACTGTGATACTGTGATGAGGAAGAGAAAACTTTGCATAATGAGGATTGCCAATCAGAAATCTGACCATTTTAAAGTATTGCCCAATCAAACAGTTTTTTCAATAAGACAAGTAAGTTAGGAATTCACACAATGTCTCACATTCTAAAGTGATGCATTTCAGTTACGCCTTTAATTTACAGCAACTACATTTGTTCTGACCACTGGCAGCTGTTGACATTTTGTCTTTGAGGCGTCTCGTGGAAGGTGTCGTTAATGCTCCGAGGAAGGGCCAAGACAGAAGGATGGAAGGAAAAAAGGGAGTGTGAGTGGAGAAAGAATGGGGGGATTGAAAATTAAATTAGGAAATAAAGCAAGAATGATATTTTCCATGTGGTCATTGAAGGACATGGAATTCGGCAGAATGGATGAGCCTAACTGTTCCACTGAACATTAAGTTGTTTGTGTTTTATGGACCCTTTTTAAAGGATAGCAAAACCAATAAATCCATCAAAAACAGCACATTTGCCCCCTGTCAAGGAAATTGTTGATTGAGAGTTTGGCATATAGGGGGTGACCCGTGTGAGGCAATTCTTAGGATCAAAGCCATCTGCTCAGTCAAAGTGCAGTAGAAACCTCACCAAAGGTAAAGGTGGCCCTCAGCTCAGTCTACTATGTCTGATCTGCCAACAAGTCTAGCAGGGTCAACTCCATGAATGATCAAGAGCAGCAAACTATCACAGAAGGATTCAGTACAATGTCTTGAACATGAATTGAAGCACTATTCCCCCCACCTTGGGGAGACAAGATGTAGAGGGCACTGACAATATGCCCTCACTTCGAGGGGGCGTCGGGGTTTGGAGGGGGCTGGGAGCGTTTCAAATGTTTTCATGTACCTGCAAAAACTGCGCCAACGGAGAACACCATTGGCATATGTTCCACTGCATTTTCCTCTGCCAATTAGTTCCTCCAAAGGCAGAATGAGCCACAGTCAGATAAATATGATAGATCATCATGGCAGAGGAGGGGGATTTGAATCTATAGCAAATGAAAACTCTGCAAGCCAATCTATAAATTAGGCACGCTGTTTAAAACCGTTGCATTATAGCAGTCAATATGCTACAAATAATAGCTTATTTGTATAAAGCACTTGATGCCATATATACATCAGTGGCGGCTCCTCCGCTAAGGTGGAGGAGCGTCGCCCCACTGCCAGGAGCAGCAAAGAAAGGAAAAATAAAATGATACTAACAGAATGTTATTATCATTTTTTTCCTCCTGCTGTGTCCGGTGTGTGAGAGGGTGGGGCGGAGCTGCACGGGAGGAGTGGTAGAACACTCCTGTGCGCAATGACTGCTTGGTCGGCCCTCTCGGCCGCCAAAAACTGTAAAGCGCACTCCCCTGTTCTCCATGCAGGTTGCATTACAGCTACTCTACTACAATACTAACCCCTACAGACCCTGGCTGAGCGCAGTGTCACAGCGCTAACACCAATAATAAATACGCTGCATTGCAGCGTTGTGATTTGCTTAGGGGTGGGAGGCTGGCTGGCTGCTTCCTGTTCTGACCTGGTGTCGGACACAGGTGAGCAGGAGAGAAGACGCGCGACCCGGTGGCGGCAAGGTCAGTTTTATTTGTTTATTTTAAATTTTGTTTTAAAGCAGCCCGCGCTCCCCCCTCACCCGCGAGCCGTGCTGGCCGCCCCTGATATACATACAAAATCAACACACTGACAAGCTCAGTGTCAAACTAACAATTGATCTACAAAGGCAATAGGGTGAAAATTTGATCGTCAAAATCACATTTAATGGCAAGAGAAAGACATTTTTATCACTCGTGTAAACCTTGGCCAAGAAAATCAGACACCTAATGGTAAGAGATAGAGATGTTGCCATTCCCCTGTCAGGAGCCCACTATGCATAGGCTTAAAAGACAACATTGAAAGTGTCGTTTATCATACCCAGCACAAATCAAGAATGACTCATGGGGCGGGAAAAAAGAAAACGTTGATACAAATGTGGCAAAGGAAATGCAACACCACAAAAGATTAGAGCGCATCATAGTGACTAATAGGTAATGAAATTATTCAGGGATACAATTCCCCTGTCGTACATTATAATGATATTGCATGTTAACAAGGAGTTCTAAGGAGTGACCATATAGAGGAACAAGGTCAAAGTTCAAGTTCCTTCAAATGGTCCTGGAACTCCAAAATGTCTTGCAATATCCTTTTAATGTACCCCGAAGGGTATTTTATTCCTACAAATATATGGCTACACTATCACCTTTTCCACAACCAGGCTTAAACCCTCGATGAAGAAACAGTATATGTTGCAGACATTAAAAGTCGATTCTATAGTGCAAATTTAAACACTACAAAAACAATTGGTAATTTGTTGCAAAAACATTAGAATCAGATTAATCAAAGTCTACTTAAAAAGGCTGTATCAGAAACATGCAGATACTATTTTTCCTGTCATGATCCATAGGCTGGAAAAAATAAACAGGTTGTCATACATATCTCCCTTCTGCTGACTAATGTTCATTTTAGTCAGACCAGAAGAAGGAAAAGCCAGTCCTCTTTCGTAGTTTAAACTGCAACTGTAATTATTCTCTTTGACCTGCATTTCACCCTGGCTGTTGGCTAAGGCAGGAGGCATTATGATGTCATAACGCAACTTTAATAATTTATTATATTTGAGCAGGTACGTCATTTCAAGTAACAAGAGATGTCACAACCGGACTGTAATAAGGACTTTTATACAGGGATTGCAGACGCCCATGTTGTATTATATATATGTAGGATAAAGTACCCCCCTGACGTACATTATAAGGATATTGCAAGTCACCCAGGATATCATGGAACTCAGATGTCACCAGCAATATCCCTATACTGTATGGAAAGAGATACTTTATTCCTTGTAATACATGGTCACACCATCACAGTTCCCACAACCCACTTAAATACTTGGTGTATTGCTCTTTCATATGAAAGTGATAGAATGTTTATAAACAAAAATAACAAAAGTAGGAGATCTAGTGCAAAATGAAACACACAAAAACATTTAGATATTTGTTGCACAAAGATATTAGAATCAGTGTAATACAAGTCAGATTAAAAAAAGCACAATAGCTCAGAATGAGTAGAAACATGCCAATAGATTCTGTCTTTCCTCTACTACCATATTACCATAAATGTCTCTTTTCTACTCATCACTGTTTATCTAGAAAACAGTAGAAGAAAAAAAGCCAGGTTTCGTTTTCATTTTTTAAACTGCAGATTTAATTATGCTCCATGAGCTCCCTTTCCCGTTGGCTGCTGTCTCTGGCATTATGATGTTTAGAACTCAACTGTAATAAGTCATTACAGATGAGCAACTACGCCATTTCTTTATTACAGACAACAGAGATGTCACAAGTCGCCTGGAATAACGACATTAGAAATAGGCTTTTCAGCAGGGATCGCAGGCTCCAATGTATTATAAATAGAATTATAGTTGGGTAACACTAAATTACGGGGATGTTTTTCCTTGAGGGATTCTGTTGTCACTAAGATCCCCGAGGTGAAAACCAATCCATAATTCATTTTTTACCCATCCATAAGTTTATGCTATGTATGCCCCCGTACCCAAAATCATCTGCCCCCGCTTTCAACTGCTATGAAGGGGCAGAGGAGTAATGGGGAGCCATTTATACATAACATGGCCTCTCCTCCATGTCCCAATTAAAAATACATGACCTCCTGCCACCCAAACCGCTACTCTTTAGGCCTTCCCCCGCCCCCAGAAGTTGTGCTCGCTGCTTTTCAGCGTTGCTCTGAGAGGCTCTCGGGGAGCCCAGCCACAGCAGCCTGGAATGTCTTTATTAGAATGAAGAAACAGTGGTTAACAAATTCTGTTACTCACTGTTGCTACGTATCAACAAATTACTGGATTTAAAATCCAGTCTTCTTGCTAATGGCTCTCAATAAGAGTCATACATAACATACAGAATTATAGAAGGGCAACAGTGAAGTACAGGGATGTTCTTCACCAGGGTTCTGAGTGACATCAAATAGACAAGAAGAGTGAAGCTCAAGATGTCTATGGTGTCACTCAGAACCCTGAGGTGACAAACGTCCCCGTAATTCACTTTTTAGAAGTTTATTTTATGTATGGCCCCAAAATCATCTGCCCTGCTTTCAGCTGCTAAGCAGGGTCAGAGGAGCAATGGTGGAACCATCCATAACATGGTCTCTCCTCCCTGAATCAAATGTGAAAAATAAACACCCTACCTGCCATGCTTGGCCAGCCCCCATCATATTCCCTGCTTTCTTCCCCCTCCTGCAGCTGTGCTTTCTGCTTTCAGTCAAAGCAGACAAGCAGCGCTGCACTGACAGGCTCTCAGAGAGAGCCATAGCCTTTTATGATGTAGCAAAAGCGGGTAACGGGTTTTGTGCAACATCATAGCAGTGCGTTACCAGATTTAGAATCTGGTGTAAACGATAGAGGCTCCCTATAAGTGAAATACATAACAAGGTAATTATTCAGTGCAATAATGGTACAGTGCCTTTAAATAACTGTATACTAGAACCAGTTTGTAGTGTAGAATTTCAAAATGGCAATGCAATGTTCATTCTCTTTGATTACTACCTGTGCTCGTACAGCTTTTAAACTCGGTCTATGATGCACCATTAATGTGCTGTATACTGTATTGTTGGGAGTATTGTTGATTTTTTTGTGATTTACCCAAAATGATAATAAAACCAAATAAAAAGTAACTGTATACTAGAAAGTGTTTATATTTTTTTTATTGTACACTCTTCCATGATGGAGAGTGGCGAGAAAGGGAAGGCGCAAGGGCTGGGGAGGGCAGAGATGGCCGTGCTAACTCTCCTAGGAGGTGTGCCTGGTGGCCAGACCCTTTACCATCCAAGTTTGCAGTTTCAAGGTGAATGAATGACATATTCAAAGTCCATGGAACGCATACGCAGGATAAAGCGATGATGCAGAGTCCTGACACAGTGGTGTAAATCCATTTGGAAATTCTATTCCACGAATAACATGCCCAATCTGCTCTCACATGGCCTCACAACTGCTGCATGCTTAAATGCCAAGCATTTTCCATCATCATTCCAGCAGTCTGCAGTACTGTGTCAGAGCTCTGCTCACTGTTGAGAGAGCTACTGGAACATTACTCTATTGTGGCACCTAATCCTTTCCACATGTCTGGCATCTCTTGCACTCGACACAGCAAGACATATTCCTTGCCCCTACAATGCTCAAGCAATGCTTGTTTATTGTATACATCAATGTCAACTTACTAGCTAAATCAAGCAGCTAAACACACAATAGCTGATCATCACTGGAGATGGCGAGTCCTTTAAATCAGAACAACATATAGAATTGTACAGATAATGCTGTTCAGCTGAGGACTCTTGCCAAGCCGGTTAGGATAGGTATGGATCCTCAGAACTGGTTCAGAATTCTTAGAGACGACAGGAACACCTATAAACTAGACGCAGATTAAAAAGAAAAAAGTAATCTCCTAAGCAAATGTGGGAACCAGCAACAAATTAGGAACCAAGGACCATATGTATCAAGCTTTTTTACGGTTGCAAATGGGGCGATTGTGACTGCAAAAAAAGCATTTAGGTATGTACCAAACCTAAACTGCGATTCGGTAGCACGTTACCGAATCGCAATTTTCGTTTGTGACCAAGTACTGATTCGGTATTTGGAAGGGGCGTCTTTTCCAAACACTGAATCGGAATTGTATGTATTAATGTTTTGCGACCGCATTCTGGTCACAAAATATGAATAATTTACTGACTACCGAAGTGTAGTTGTAATGCCCCCTTTCCATTTGTGATTGTAAAAAAAAAGTGTATTTAAGAGAAGTCAATGGTCCATGGGACCACTGTGTCATCTTAAACAAACATATTTTTTTTTAAAAAGAAACTTTTCTTATTAAACGCAAAAAAGGATTGAATTTTTAAAAAAAATGTCTGCTTTATTCAAAAGCAATCACAGATATGGTGGTCTGCTGACCTCATAAGGCCACCATCCCTGTGATGGCTGCAATTCCTAACATATCACCAATTGTGACCTACCTCATTAATATTCATATGGTAGGTGAATTTGCGACCCACTAGGAATCCCTAAATGAAACTCTGAGTTTCATACATCAGGAATAGTGATTTCCAAAGTGTGATTCGCAGAGAATCGCAATTAGGTGATAGCTATTTCTAATATTAATACATCTGGCCCTATGTTCCAGAATTAAGCATTAGGAGGTTTGTGGAGATGAGGAAATGAAAACTCACAACTTTACATTGCTATTAAAAATGTGAGGGAACCAATCCCCTGAAAAAGGATTTCTTTGGGGTGCCATCTTGAACTCAGCTGTTTGCTCAAGTTCACATTCTTGGAATAGAAGGAAACATAGGACAGGATTTACTTTGCGGTACCTTCCTGAAATGGGAGGAGTGTTTGTCCCTCAGACCCAAGCTATGTTATTTTGTAACATAAAATAGCATCTACCATTTCAAGCAAGGAATATGTTTTGGTTGTATTCTCGAGAACTTGGCTATTTCAATTGAATGAACTTTTCTCAAGCAGGTAAGGTTAGTTAACATGTAGCGAGACATATGACTGATAGGGAGTATGGAGACTGTGTTGGAAGACTGACATAATAGCAGAACTGACATTTTCTCATAAACCTACCTCACAGGCGCCACTGTGCATTGGGTTGCCCCTGTTCATCACCTGACTACCAGAAACCCTATGTGTTACTCCAGAAAGTACAAAAGTAGAGCATCCCTGTAGTGTGGGAGACTTAGGGATCCTTGCATGAAGAGGATTGGGTAAAAGTAGTGCGGAATGACAAATGTGAAAACTTGTTTATGCACTCCAAAAAAATGTGCCACACATGATGGACAATACAATACATCCCGAGAAAGAGCAGTGCTAATAAACACTACACAATTATGCATCTCTCTTTCATTTTTTCCTTTGGAGACTATCTAAGCAGCTGCAACCTATTATTTCTCAGGCAAATACTCTTTCTGTTTTTTAGAGCCACTACACCACAAAAGCATCAGTGATCCCAGAGGCTCCTGAAGACTTATTTTAGAACTTGCTTCACTGGACTGCGCAGCTACAGATTTGTCCAGATAATAAAGCAGGTTACTCAGGGGCCATAACTGGGAGGTAAGATCAATTAATTTATCTTACGTCCCTTTTTTTGCTTTTAAACGAAAAACGTAAACCTAGAGGACATATTTTCATTGCTGTTTTCCAGTCCCTAACATCGATTTGTTGAAATTAAGTAGCAGTCATCTTTCAATATCAAATTTAATTCAAAATAATAAGAGTGCATTTATTTGGAATTGGGAAAGCCAGCAGAGAACGTCATGCTTATAAATATCTGCTTTGCTTCCTCTACTCCAGGACTACTCTGACCATCTTTGGTGAATATCTGCTCTAACTGCAGAGGGATCCTTAGAAGACAAAACAACCACCCCACCCTGTCTAGCCCATTCTATCTCCTTGCCACATTGTTATTCTAAACGCCCTGTAATGGATATAGCCTATGTGTGTTATCCCTTCAAATTTTTACCCCATACAATTCCTCTCCTCATCCTCCCCCCTACTCTACAGAAAGTATTTCCCCATATCTTTGGACCCTACCCATTCTGTGTCTCCACTTCCTTTGTTTCTCAGTAGTTCTGTCACTTCAAACGTTTCCACTGTTCCACAACAACCACACGTCTTCGCCCACTCAACTATATGCTCCAATATCCCCAAAGAGAGAGAGGTGGGCAAGCATGGAAATTAACAGGGAGAGCCAAGCAAGCTGGGCCGAGGATTTGGCTTGGATCAAACAGCAATAACACAAGCCAAGCCATCAACATCTATGCCATGTAATCGTGAGCAAGTATCATGTACAAATATGATAAAGATTCATCAAAATTCAAAAAAAGTTTATTTTTTTGACATGCGTAAGTGTTTCACTTTGAAGCATTAGGCTGGATCACTGCATTGAATGGTCTGTATAAGAAGCGATTGAGTCTAAAGATGAACTTAGAAACAATCATGTCTCTCACCCCACCGCCCTGACAACGATGACATTAGTGAACCAAGAGGGAAGTCAACCGTCATGTGCACCCTATATGTGGCACCGTTTGTCATTGTAGATGAAGCAACATTATGGTCTATTAAAAGATGTCCAAGAGAACTTTTTGCACATCATGAACTGAGATATTTCAAGGTGCTCTTAAATGTGCTGATAAAGGAAAAGGAGGCACATAAGGTAATTGACTAGGAACAGACAATTTGGTTAAATTAAATTATGAAAGGTGTCCTGCCTTCAAGTTGTGCAATTTGGCCATTTGATTGGTGTCTCCTTCGCTCTTCTGTTTTATATCAATGGTTACTGCTTTGAGAAGCTACATCAGTACACTTTGTTAAATTAATACACATACTACATATTAAAGCAAGTTGAAAAAAGAAGTCTTCTTTTAGAAAACAAAAGTTAAGGAAAACCTAACTCCTTAACTAATTCAATTATTTTTTATTTTTCTTCTAGTAATGCCGCACAAAGTACTTTTTTGAAGCTTAGTTTGTCTTTTACTTAAAGGTGGCCATGATCATAAACTTTCTAAAAATTATAGATCGATTTCATTTGCAAATGTTGATTTTAAAATATTTACTACTGCTTTTGCTGTATGTTTAGAAACCTTCATAGTGTAAGTTGTTCGCTGAGAACCTTTAAGTTTTGTAAAGGGAAGATTGTTTTCTAACAATACCCGAACATTAAGAGCCATAGCAAGGCTTCAAAAGCAGGCAGCCCATTAGCAACAACGTTAGGTGCTGAGAAGGAATTTGATTAGATGAATTGGAATTCCATTTTAAGTCAGTGGAGTGGCATGGTTTTGGTCTTAAATTATTTAATTTAATATCCGTTTTGTGTAATTCCCCATACGTTTTAATTATGTTAATGGTCCTTCTTTTCTGGTCAGACAGACTTGTCCTTTATCTCCATTGGTATTAATGTGTCATCAGAGCCAATTTTACTTGAATTAGTGTTAATGATAACATGGAAGGTTTCCAATAAAAACAAATCAAGATATCGGTTATGCTGCTGATATCCTTCTTTATATCTCAAATCTCTGTAGCAGGTGTGTGAGGCCTTACTCGAAAAACCAGGTCCTCAGCTTCTTGCAACAGCCAAGAAGAAAGGAGGAGGCTTTGATGTGTTGTGTGATGTCGTTCCAGGCTTTATGGGCCATGATGAGGAGGTGTTACCACCCGCTCTGGTTTTGTGTATGCGTGGGGTGTATGCTAGTGAGAGACCGGCAGAGCGGAGGTGTCTGGAAGGTTGGTGGAAGTGAATACGGCAGTTCAAGTGCACAGCGCCAATGTTGCGGAGTGCTTTTAGGTGTGGACGAGGAGTTTGAAGTGTGCACATTTGTGTATTGGGAGCCAGTGGAGCTTCTGAAGATGTGGTGTGATGTGGGCTCGGTGCAGGAGCTTGAGGACTATCTGGCTATTGTGGTTTGGATGGTATGCAGTCTTCTTGGGAGCTGGTTGGTTATCCCTGCGTCCAGGGTGTTTCTGTAGTCTAGTCTGCTGGTGATGTGGGCTTGGGCAATTGTTTTCCTGGTGTTGTCTGGTAGCCACTTGAAGAATTTCATCAGCATCCTTAGGGTGTTGAAGCAAAATGAGACCACTGCATTGACTTGGACAGTCTAGTTTGTTGTCGGAGGTTTTTTGCTTGTAAGTAGAGTGTGGTCCAACGTCTTCTTGCCACCAGGTGGAGTCCCATGGCGAGGCGTTCTAACCGAAGAGTACCACTGTGGTCTTTTCCAAGTTCAATTTGAGGCAGTTAGATTTCATCCAGGTGGCCACTCCTGTCATACAGGTAGTGAACATGTTCCTGGTGTTGGGTGTTTTGTCCGAGAGGGAAAGTATCATTTGCGTGTTGTTGGCTTAAGTGAGAATGTTTATGTTGTGAGATTGTATGACATCTGATTGTGTGGTGTTGGGAAGCTGGAGTTTGGTGAGGTGGTCAGGGAGGCACTGGTTGATGGCTTTTTCCAGGACTTTCGCTGGGTAGGGAAGGAGGGATATAAGTGGAAAATGGGTGAGTTTGGTTGGGTCGGCCGAGGGTTTTCTTTAGGAGGACATTGACGACTGCATGTTTGCATGGTTCTGGGAAGGTGGCTGTACTGCTGGAGGTGTTAAGGATATGGGTGAGGGCCTCGCTGATAGGGATAGTCAAAGGCGTGGTGGTCGCAGGGGTCTGCCAGGGCTCCGGAATGAATGGTCTTCATGACTGTTGTGGTTTCCTCTGTGGTAATGGTGTCCCATGTGGTGATTGTGTTGACTTCCTTCATCACTGGGAGACTCCTGGCAAGGGCTTAGGGATTCCGGTTGCTAGGGTAAGTTGATGTATATGTTTGCAATTTTGCTGCAGAAGTAGTTTGAGTGGTTGTTACACAGATCTTGTGAAGGGTTGAGGTTTCCTGTGACAGCTGTGGGTGTGGTGAAGTCTTTGATGATTGCAAAGTTTTCTTTGCTGCTGTTGGAGTTGGCATGTATTTGTTAGGCTAGGGCCTTCCTCTTAGTTTCTTGGATTAACTAGTGGAACGTCCTCTGGGTTTTGAAAGCATTTTCTACTTCCCTTTATTGGTTCTCCGTTCCAGTTGTTTACAGTGTTGCTTGGACGTTTTGAGGTCTTCTGTGTACCAGCTGGCTTGTGTTCTAGTTTTCGCTGTGTTGCTTAGCTTCATGGGGGCCAGAGTGTCAGCGCAGTTGGTGATCCTCTTGTTGAAGAAGTTCTTGATGTCGTGTGCTAGGATGCCTCTGGATTCTGGTTTGTTCTTGTGTAGGGCAGTTGTCCAGTCTGCCTGTGATTGGTTGTTCCAGTGTCCTTATGCTGGGCCTGCTGTGGAGGCACTCCTGGTTGATAGGTGTTAATTGTGAAACTGACTATGGCGAGGTCTGACCAGGTGATGAATCTTGGTGTGTCGATCGCAATGTTGTTGAAAGATGTGAAGACGGTGTCAAGGATGTGTCCAGCAGCATGGATGGGGTCTGTGCTGTATTGGGTTAGTCCCATGTTTCCAAGGTTGTTAAGAAGGGTGGCCAAGTTGGAGTCAGTCTGGTCGTCAAGATGGAAATTGAGGTCTCCTAAGAGCATAAAAGCGCTGGAGTCGAGGACTAAGGGTGTGATGAGATTTGTGATGTTGTTTGCGAAGCTGGCTCGGCGGCTTGATGGATGGTAGACTAGGGTGCCACCCAGGGTGAAATTTGTAATGATTGGTAATTTGAAGTTGAGATACTCCATGTAGTTTGTTCTGGCTGAGGCGATGCAGATGAAGGTGCTTTTGTACATGATGGCAATTTCTCCTCCAGGCCGGTTTAGTCCGTCTTGCTTGGTGATCTTGTATGCTGTGGCAATGGCGGTGGCTATGTCGGGCATTGAAGTTGTGGTCAGCCATGTTTCCGTGATGAATAGGGGCATGCATGCTATTCATGTTTGGGGCTTAGGGGGCGGTGTGTTTGTTGTTAGGCTTTTGAGTGTGTTTGGGAGTGGGTGTTGTGGGTATGTTCTTGGTTGGTGTGGGAGCTGTTGTGGAAGTGCAGAGGGAGCAGGTGAAGGCTCCTTTTGTGTGTGTGGTTTGGCGTGCCATACCAGCAGAGGCTGGTCGGACATCCGTGATTCAAGGCGCAAAGGTGAACAGCTGAGTAGTGGTCAGGGAGGACCAGAAATTTTGCCGCTGGGCACAGTCTAGGCGCAGAAGGGATTGCCATTGGCCCACCTACTGCTCACGTCGTGCTGCGGGCACTGTTAAATAGGTCCTGGGAGGAGGGACGATTGAAGGGGGTAGGACTGAGGAGGAACGTGATGATGATGAAGGAGAAAGGCGCAAAGTAGTTGGTAAGGAGCAGGCCAGAGAGAAGGAAAGGGGTGTAGAGAAGATGGAGAGATGGCAAAGGTCAAAAGATGCACGAGAAATGACAGTCAAAAAGAGTGAGAGAAACGGCTCAGGAAGTTATAGAAAGAGTGAGAGAAATGGCTCAAAAAGGCAACAGGGTAAGAAAATCAGCAAAGAAATGTCACAGGAAAATGTGAAAAAAGAGTGACAGAAATGGCTCAAAGAGGGATAAAGAGCTAGAGAAATGGCACAGCAAACTCACACAAGAAGAGAGTGGGAGAAAAAGAACAAAAAAGTCACAGTAAGAGTGAGAGAAAAAGCACAAAGAGTGAGAGGAAAGGCACAGAGCAAGAGAAACAGCACAGAAAAATCACAGTAAGGGTGAGAGAAAAGGCAGGAAAAATGTGAGAAGTGGAACAAAAGTCAGAGAGTGAGAGGGGGAGAGTCGAGACAGGGGCCTTGAGATGCTGGAGCCAGGTCCGCAAGGGCCTTGACTGGTCGGAGAACTGGTCGCAGGTAAGTCCACGGGGTTGGGCCTATGCACCTTATGCACCTTCTTTTCAAAGTGCAATACTTTAATTTTGTCTTTTTGTGGTGGCCTGGATTCCATTAAAATAAGGTTATCTCTGATAATTTTGTACCCTTTATCAATGATCCGAATTAACACTCTTGGCTGTGTCTCTGAAAAGATTAATTCTATTCTAATGAGGTTTTTTTATGGAATAACGAAATATCATTTGCATCCAAATTAAGGTATTCTAAAATGGAAGGTGGTACTTACGTTCCTAATTGTCAACGATACCATAATGTTTTTTGCAAAAGAAAGTGTACTGACTAAACTATGCAATTAATCCTTTTCACCCTATCTGGTTAAACATGCAAAAAATATTTGTTTCTCTTTTCTCCTTTTCGTAAATCTTAGCTTTTTTGCAGCAGCCTAATCATATGTCTCTACCGATTAAAAAATAAAATCTTGCAGACTATTCATTCCTCTTTTATCAAAACATTTCTTTGATAAAGATACATTTCTCAATGTTACTATAAATCTATCAAAATCAACAATAAGACTTTCTTTTAGGGCGTACGGAAATGAAATGGTACACTTTAAGTTAATCAATTGGTCAAACCTTTCAAAAGACAAAATACCAATTTAAGCTTTTTTGTGTAAATCTCTTTATTGCATTTCCGTTTCAATGACATATGGAACAGGACCACATCTGGTAAAGAATAACAACACTCAGAATGTTGTCAGATAAAATGTACTAGGACGCTCATCCTCCCTTTAAAACCCAATTTCTCAGGAGGACCGAAGTATCCGACCAGGAAAACATACAGCACTTGCCAACAGCACACAGATAAAACATCTGTATATCAAAAACCTAACAGTTGTACCAAGTGCAGATACATCTCAATGTGAACAATACAAAACGGAAAAATACAAAAGCGAGCCCACTCCACCCCGAATTGCGTGTGTGTGTGTGTGTGAGTGAGTGTAAGTGGGCCCCAGCTCAATCTATTACAACCAACCTGTGTCTCACGTGTGCTCCATGTTTCCCCCAATTTAACCTCAGCATGAATCAAAACTCGACAAACATTTGATTTTTCTGATAACAATTTAGGACATAATTATTTTTGTGTCCTTTCATTTTATCTTAAAGCGTTCACTATATATTAACTTTTAATGTTTGATAATAATTATAAAGGGTGATATCAAAATCTGAGTTACTTTGGGAATCAGACTTTAATGTCTCATGGTGCGCCAAAAATAGCATACCAACTGGCTTAAAATTCATAAAATATTGTGCGCTGGTAATACAACACAAAGTTTAGTTTTTATTTACAACAGGTTATCACTAACACCAATGTTGTTAAATAGGATGACTACATATTTTAACAGCAATTGCGGGTCTTGCAATAATGTCATGAGTAATTAGTTTCAGGTGTTTTTCAAATGTCCTCATGTTCACATTCTCCAGCTGAAGGTTTGAAAGCAGACCGGCTTAATATTCAATACAAACATTTCATTTACATTTCTCTGTATCTTTATTGGTAGTTTAGCTGGAGATTGGGATGTGCTACCTGCTAATAAAGTAAGCTAATTGTTCTTTTAATAGCAATCACATGCCAACAAATATTTACAAAAAACGCTTCAAATAGATCTTTTCAATCATAGTGGTATGGAGTATGCTAAACTCATAGATCAGAACAAAGGTGCAGCATCTACAGAAGCCGAGGCAGCCCCTGCAGGGCGAGTGATTCTCGAGCATGAGTGGTCAAAGTCAAGCCCCCCAGTTGGCAGGAGAATACTGCACGTGCTGAAGGTGTAACAGTCCTACAAGCAGTGGCCAAAGCATGCAGATATACCCAGGAGAAGAGGGGCTATTGGACTAATTCGAAAAAAGGCAACTTACTTTTATTTTCATTTGACTTTATAGAATATTAGAAGTGAAGAACTGCAGTAGCATCAATACCTTGTTGTATGTAGGTTACTATGCGTACAAATATCAGGTTTCGTCAAGCTACCTGTGGTTTCCATGACATAACTGCAAAGCATTGCAACAATCCTAATGTGTAGATTGGTGACAACAAATATTTTACTTTTAAATGTGAGAGAAAAGTAGGTGTCTTAAGCAAGAACTACTAACAACAATAAATTAACCTGAAAAGTATGGAACATCAAAACATGGCTTACCTACCTACAGAATACCCTGCCAGGAGAAACCCAGCTGATCCAGACAGAACCTGGAAATCTTGATTCCTTGTTTTGTGAATGATTAGGCCCACACGTGTAATCTAAAAGAAATATATATATTTAGTCTTAGAAAACCTTTAAATTTACTGTCTTATTTAGGGCGAAACGTTTCAGTGATAAAAGCTATCAACTGTGTACTAATTATGCATATGAAAGCAAATCCCTATACTGGGGACTGTGATTCTACATGTGATAAAAGAAAAATATATAACTTTCATGGCACGATTCAGAATAGTGAAGTCCAGAGTCATGCAAGCGCATCAGCGCCTTATATGGGGTACTAAGCGCTATATAAATGTTGGAATACAATACAATGCACATTCCACAAATTCTTCCAATCATACGTACCACAAATTTGAATAAAAATATGTTTGTAAATATACAACTTAGCAGAACTCTTAGCACTTCTGTGGCAATTCACTGCCAATCAACCCTTTGGGCCTGATTCACAAGTGTATTTGTGAGTGTAAGTAAGGCTACGGTACAGTAAAAAACAGCATTTCTGAGGGCAAAAGCCTGGGATTTTACCCTTGCAAACTTGATTTGTGGACACACAAATTCCAACAGTATTAATTGTTAAATGAGCAAATCTGTTGGAGGAAGGTTTGTAGGAGTTCCAGTGCATAGAGGCTGGGTCCAACTGAAAGGTTGAAAAACACTCACAAAGTCACAGATTTGTGGGTATTCACAAACTTTCGGCACACAATTTCCCAACCTATCGTACAAGGACTCTCACCAAGGACAGGGGTGAACCTGCCTTCAGTTTCGGAATTCTGATTAAACACCCATAAAATGATAAGCATATAGAAGAAACAAAATAAAAATATAGAAGAAACAAAATAAAATAATTACACACTGCAGATCCACTCCTGCATGCAGAAATGCACCCCTGTATACTTCCCTATGGGTAAACGGATTTGCGTTTTAGTACTGGTAGGCAGATGGCCTCACTACATCACAGTGACCTATTTCGGTCTGGTAATAGCTTGCATTTTCCCGAACCTTGCCTGAGTGGTGTTATACGGAAACTTTCTTTGACGCTGCACCCCAAATAGGTTGTCAAAGACGAATGAATATAATGTTCAACATCTACAACACATTACAATGGATCAAGAAACCTCTATTATAACCTCATCAAATCTACAAAGAGAAAAGGCAAAAGACTCCAATGAACACTAATAGGATATGGAATTCATTCATACCACTTACACACAGGCTGCTTAATCACACCCAATCACTATTCTAAACACTTTCCTACTTAATGTCAGCTTGTGTAGATTTTGATACCCAGGTCTCTGCGCTTTTTAATCTTTCCTGTGTGAGTACTTCAAAATTAAACCAGCTATAGTTAAGTTAAAGTCTGCTACAACTGATAATAACCAATGTAATTAGCTGTTTGTGAAAATCTGGCAATAGCTTTAATAATTGTTCTGATTCACCACTGTAGATGTATGGTGAACACTCTTCCGTAAGAGCCTTCTGTACGATGAACTACTGCAAGAAAATTCGTAGCTTCCTCTATCTGCCTCCCCAGTGTCGCTCATAAAAGCTTGAAAGCAACCTCAATTTTAACAGCCACATACAGTCAGTCTAACCAAATGCAGTGAGACCCTTACAACTTCTGTAAATAACCAACTAAAGGCATTAACTGCAACAACAACAAGGTGATGGATGGAATGGCACAGTGAGCACAGGACCCACGTCGGGGCATACCCACTGTACTTAGGGCGTCACTGCAGCAGCAACAAGGTGATGGATGGAATACGTGAATTAATCTCTGCCACTGGCAATCGCTCGGGCCACATCCCAATCCATCGTTTTATGCCCACCATGTCACCTCAGTGTGGACCCAGCCACATGCAAATCAGTCTTGACCCTGCTCCAATGGGAACAGTCCAACCCAAACAGCCAAGACAGGTTTTCCCTAAACATGAATACTAGCAACCTAGAACCGGTTGGACCCTGATAAGGGCTCATCAGTCAGGTATAGCTTGATTCCAGTAGCACATTGAGCACGGGAGCCACGTCTGGGCATATCTGTCGCATTTAGGGCGTCAATTGCAACAACAGCAAGGTGATGGATGGAATGCTTGAATTAATCTCAACCACTGGCAATCGCTCAGGGCCGCATCTCAATCCCACCAACTAAAAATACAAGCAATCTTATGCGACATTTATACATATTTATGTTGCTATGTGGCAAATGGTCAGCACTCACAGATGTTAGAGAAATCCCTGCAGCTTACTCTCTGCCTATTTGCCTCTCTCGTGAAAATTCATTTTAAAGTAAGGATTAAGTTAAAAACGTTTTCAATAGAAAATGTAGAAATTGAATAATTATGAAAAAAATATCACCTCAGTGACCGTATCCTCGAGAAAAGCAACGTTTAGAAGTTACAATTTTTAACTGCCGACATTCTTTAAACTTTTATCCATAATCATTCTGTACAAAACTAACGTACAAGCAGTCTTGTTTAAAAATAACTTACATCTCCTCCGCTGTCCTTTAAGCCAACAATGTTTGGATGCTGGGATAGGACAACAATGGCGTCCACCGGTAAATCAAGAGCAGTGTTGCCAGGCACACTGTACAGAATAACTGGTACCGGAGAAGAATCTGCCACCTGAAAGAAAAACAGAAGACAACAATGATAGAGGCCTTAATTCTGTGTCTTTCAGGTTTAGGAGAGGGGGCAAGGTTGGTTATACAGAAAGGCAATTCTAGGCAGCGATCTAGGGCACCAGCAGCAAATAATGACACATTGCCCTTAGGAGCATCCAATATGGCCCTGCTGAAAGAAAAGGTAGAGGCAAAGCGTCTCTGTACAAAGGGGGCCAAAATGACAAATCTCTACATTAGGCAACATATACAAATATAAATATGGAACATGCGTTCCACTGTATCGATCTCCGGTGCAAAGAGGAAAGGTGATGGATACCTGAATCCGGAACTACAAAACCCTCCCTTAAAGGTACTTGATCTGTTCCGGTCTTACTAAACCTTAGTTAGCTCATACTGGAGTCTGCGCATTCAGGGGCACATTTATTAAAGGCTTGTGTCACCCTTGAGCCACGCAATGGGGTGCAAGAGCGATGCAACTCTTAAGTTAGATTTATCAAGCCACGCAATCCACCTTGCATGGCCCTGCGTGGCTTGATGAATCTAGAGTAAGGCAACACAAGGCAAATTGCTGCGTTGTGTTACTCTGCCCCAGGGAGGCATTCCATGGGTGGAGCGTGGTTGTTCCCACGCATCCACCCACGGACTTTGGTGCATTCCCAGATTTACCATTAGTGGTAGACCTGGGAATGCGTAAAAATGCTACGCCTCTCCAGGTGAGGTGTAACGAGGAGAAATATCTTTATTTCTCCTCGTTGCTTCCACTTTCTATGTGTGCTGCATTTTGCAGTACATGTAGAAAGAGGAACATGCTTCTCAGGATCCTGCTGACAACGCAGGCACTCTTGCACCACACGGTGCAAGGGTGCCTGTGTTGGCGTTAGGCAGCACACTGTGCGCAAGCGCAGGGAAAGACAAGAATGCACTGTATAATGTCAGATACGGCGCATTCCTGCCCTTTCCCTATCACGCAGTGCAGCTAGGTGACTTGCTGCGCTGTGTGATTTCTAAATAAATATCCCCAAAGCTTTTAGAGTTCTCGGGCGGTGCAAGCGTGTTTTATATGCATTTACTTTGACTACTAGGACAGGGCAAGTATGAGTGTGTTTTGGCAAGGATTAATGCTGAATTTTGCACTTTTATACAAAACATCCAAATAATAGTAGACATGAAGGACTAATCCCTGGAGAAAAGCCGCCAGAGCCACCTGCCAAGTAGTCTTGTGGTTAACTGTAAGCAGAAGGGAATAGTTTAAATTGGTACTCTTCTATTCCTGTCCCTGAAAATCAGTGAACAAATTACATTATTTACTATTTATTTCACAGGAAATTTTGTTGAGCGGTAGCCCGTTGCCTTTTGGGACACTTGACAATGCTAGTGACTTAGGAAAGCACAACATAGAAATTATTCATTGTAAAAGTGGTCATCACGGTTCCTTCCGACGAGCAAGACCTTACACTCATCAGCAGGGGCGCTATAGTTCTGTAACATACCTTCAATCCCAAAAGATGTTTGAGGCAGGAAGTTCCTTACAAAAGATCAGGGCGCTCATTACGAGTGGCGGAGCAGGCGTGAACTTCTTAAGGGGATGGTATAAAGGCTATTCCAAGTAGCATAGTAATGCAGGTCTGCAAATTACAAACCTGGTAATCCGGGACCTGAGACACAAGGCCCGGTTTCACAGGAAGAAGATGCGCACCTGGTGAAACCATTGTAGGAACACGCAGATCCTGCAACACGACAAGTGAAAAACACAGCACTTCCCCCAAATTAATTCCAACGCCCCCACCCCATTCCCTCTACTCCGGCTCCCCAACCCCCCTCGCCCCAAACACCAAGGTCTGGTGCAAGTACACTCCCAGCCACATCCAGAACTCCAGGCCAGAAGCAGTGGCCAGAGGCAGAAATTACCCTATCCTCCCTAACACCTCCACTGGGTGAGCAGACTATGCGCCCCTCCTGCAAGTCAGAGCTTCTTTCCCTGTCAGTTAGCACAGTGCTCACATCTGGCAAAAGGGGGAAGCCTTAGGCCCAGGGCGCCCCACCCACCTACAGCACAACACGGCTGGAGGAACATATCTAACTAAGGCTTTGATTACGAATCTGGCGGTCCACGGACCGCCAGACTCGTGGGGGCACGGCATTGGAGGTCTCCTGACTGCCCTATTACAATTAGAGCAGTCAGACCGCCATTGCCCTGCCGCAGCCGCTAGGAAACCGCTGTTCCCTGGCAGTGGTGTGGCGGTGTAGAGGCAGTAATATGCTTGGCGGGACCGCCGAGGTCCCGCCAAGCATATTACAAGTTTCCTCCCCACCACAGTTTTCATGGTGGTTCCACCGCCGTGAAAACCGTAGTGGAGAGGAAACAAAGGGGGTCCTGTGCGCCCTGGGATGCACACAGGGTGGCACAACATGTGCCCCTGATGGAGCAAGGTTTCAAAAATGAAACTTGCTTGTACGCAATCCTCCTCATAGTATTAACTTATTAAATTTGTATTGTCAATACTAACCTTTGCATTCACAAACACAAGAGGGACAGAAGCTTGCCTATGTGTTTTTACTAATGAATAACGCTTGTCTGTAATCCAAAATGTCCGCTAAAGCGCGGGAACTTCATTGCGCATGTCACAACCTGATCACATGGTGTGACGTCTTTCTTTGCTTGGTGGGAAACTTCTGCTTCTGCGCAGTGTGCACTAAAATGGCCGCTAAATGTTTTCACATGCTTCAGCTTGCTCTCATGTCATTATTAAATTGTCGTTTTCTTAATGCTACTAAAGCAGGATAGTATTATAATTAATTGGGAATAGAGTAGGGAAAGTGGGCATACAGTGAAACATTTTATTTGTGATTTTAATATTTTCTTCTTGCACTTTTAGTAATTCGTAAACTTGGGCCTGGGTTGGTGACTTGAAACTCGAGAGACAGATGGTTCTGCGCATGTGTCCTGTGTGCCTGCCAAGTGAAGTCAACTTGGACGTCTCCCAAGGCCATGACCCATTGGCCGACGATGCTGTACTTTATGTTTCAGGTGGACAAAATGATACTTTTCCCCTGTAAAATGTATAACATTTGTCGTGAGACGGGTGGGAAATAAAGCGAATGTATTAATTTGAAGGGGTGGGAACGTAAAGACAATAGGCTTTACAATTTAGGCCAAATCGATATGGTGCGAGAATCCACCCCTGTCCCTGTCCAATCAGAAGTAGTGGTCCCATATTTTAGCAACATTAAGGGAGGTACATGGGCGTAGAAGGGTATAATAGAATATAGCATTAGTTAATTAGTAGGAGCATGCTTTCACGAAGAACAGGCGTCCATGCTGCGAGAGAGCTCTTAGATCCAGACTGCTATGCTGATCGGTTGCTGACTGAATCCCTGTCCAGAAGAGGTCCTGAGGAGGGGGCGGCGGAGTCCATTAGAACGGGAGAATCGAGGAGAAGTCGAGTATCAGAGAGGGGAACGGCGCAGGCGTCGTTGTAGAGAGGTCACCGGTCCTGTCCTGATCCTGGAAGAAGTCTTTGCTCTTCATTCTTCCTGGGTTCTATCTTTTCCAACTCCTTGGCCAAGGGGCTTGGTTCTGGCATTTAGGTAACTATACTGCAACCTTTAGTTGCGCTGCTGTCTCTATCTTCTCCTCTTCTTTAAACACCGTCATTTATTAGCAAAATCATTTTTATGCTTTTTCTTGGGTATTTCAATCAAGTACCGTGTTTTCTGTATTTTACTCTGCTAAAACTTTAGATAAACATTTTAAAACTTCCTGACTCAGTGGTTATTTCAGGATTATGTACTATAATGAATGTCACTCATTTTAAACTTCCCAATTAGCAAAGGATCCATTGGTAAGTTATTACTCTTCAATCAGAAGGTAATTGGTAGCAGGGACTTTGATAAAAGAGTACATCTGACACCCAGCGTAAGTATTAGTGTAGTGTGAATGTATGGGCCCAAGTGAGTATATGGTGTATGAATGTTGTTGGCTAATATTGCGCTGGATCAGTTTTCTGGTAAGCAGAGGACGGTTATGGTTACTCTTTGTTAATTGGGTAATGAGAATTTTTATTTGTATTTTTATGAACTAACATCCGCTTAAAATTTTGAGTTTGCTTTATGTTGTCCAGAATACCCCGGGGTAAAAAGAATAGTGGGTGGCAAGTGGAAGCCATACTGCAGTGAGGTTATCTGTCAGACAGAAATAGTACTGAGAAGTTAAGCAGGACTTTCAGTACTCGTTGGGGACTCTATGCGTGTGAGTAAAAGCAAAAAGGGTACGCTGATAAAAATTTGATGTTATATCACCTAGTAAGGGTAACATTGGAAAAGTAACAGGTACTTCTGGAGCTTGTGTGAAGAGTAGACGGAAGTGTTTTACTCGTAGCATATGTTTTAGTAAACGGAAAGGTTTTACTAAAGTGTGGAAGAAACTATCCTTTTCAAAATTAGTGGAAACTGGCACGATAGCGAATGTTTTATGTTGTTACTGAAATTAAATTAAGATTTATAGAGAAAATAAGTTTGCGTAAATTTTGTAAAGGGAGGGTCAGTTGCCGGAGAGGGAGCTGACGTCACAAAACGCCGCGCTGTGGTAGGTTGAAACAGCGGGTGTGGAGAGACAATTGTAAAGGAGGGGTCAGTAGTCAGGAGTAGTACTGACGTCACAGGTGCCGCGCTGGGATTGGTTAAACAAGCAAGGACAGAAAAGAGCAGATTGTAAAGGAGGGGTTGATAGAGAAACGTCATCTAAAGGCCGCGCAAGGATTGGCTCGGAAATAAAAGATAGCAGACATTTGATTGGTCGAAATTATAGAAGCAAAATTCTTAGTGGATAAGGATTGCATGTTAAAACGTGATCCGACTTTAACAGGAACTCGTCCGGATAGGAGATTCCTAGGTTTTGCAGAATATAATTTTGTACACAGAAGATTAGATAGAATGTACGGAGAAAGGAGAAAAATGTCATTCTTACAAAAGATTAAGAATTATTTTAAAAAGGACAAACCACTCAAAACTAGAGAAGGAATTATTATTCCACCAGCTAAAACGCCAGCATCATTCATGATGATGGAGAGAGGTTATCATACCTGTGTATGGATGGAGAATTGGATAGAATACACCAAAAATGATGGAATATTAGCATTTCCCCAGAATGGCACGTTCAATGGGCGAATTCTTCAGAACTTGAGATTAAGGATGAATGACTTAGAACCCAGACCTAGATTAACTCAGTACGAAGCTCTAGAAGAATGGGAAACTGAGGCATTTGAGCGGGTTAGATCTAGAAGTAATAGGAGTTACCCAGGATTTTTCCCCAGATATTTACGTGAGTCGAGAGAGGGTCAGATGAAACAATGGAGAAGGGCAATGATTACAGAAGAACTGTATCCATTATTCACAGAAGGAGAGAAATCAGGAGGCAAATGTACAGAAAAGACAAAACATTTAATGAGAAATGAGGAGTCTGAAGACGAATTTATGGAGGAAATGTTAAGAAATCCCCCACCATATCAGGAAGAGACAAGTGGATGCACCCCAAGTGCACCACCAAAAACTCCATTAGTGCCACAGGTAATGCATGAATTCACCCCGAATAGAATGCTACATGATAAAGAAAAAGAAGCCCTAGAAAAGACCAGAGCAGAATTAATACAGAAAATAACTCAGATAAAAGTACATCCTGATTCGTTGACCATACCTGTAACAATTGGTCCAGTAGTTCCATTATATGGTACTCAGGGAAATTGTCCTCCACCGATACTTGCACCTACTCCTGTGAATAATCCCAAACCTGAAGCTCCTGTTATAATTGAGGATCAATTTAGTGACTGTGAATCCACAATATCACTTATGGACTTGCCTATTCGAGGTTCTGTAAATAGTACTCCAAGAAAAGATGTACCTGGAGGTTCAAAAGATGTAAGTTTAGTAACTTCATCGGGAGCAAAAGTGCTACCATAGTAACACCTGAAGATCTAGAAAGATGGGTGCAAGGGTCAGTTAAACAGTGCACACCTCCGAAAATAATGGACATTCATAAATTAAAAGTCGAATTAGAAGAAATAATAGCAGGAAATGTAGGACTAGAACGCTTAAATACCTATGATGAAGAAGAATTATTGTTCCTATGCAGGAGTATCACCAGAAATGTAAGGTTATTTCATAAAAAATTGTCCAATTTAGCATTACAGATGGGAATAGAAATAGGGAGATCAAAGGTACTACAGAAACCCTATAGAGCAGAATTTTCAGACAAAGATTTAGAAAATATGAATGCCTCTGGAAGATTACAAATAAGAGAATTAATGTTAGTTTTGCAAAAATGGGGAGACTTAGATAAATGGAAAACTAGGTGGGCCAAGAAAAAGGAAGAAGCACGAACAAGTAGAACAGCATCAGAATATGTGATGAAGGAAGCAGGAAAAGCAGACCAGATGTATCCAATGCGAGAAGTTGCGGGAGGAGGATATGTACATTGCCCATGGAGCAGACAGGATATTTTATCATTTACGAATGATTTTCCAAAATTGAGAGAAAAACCAATTGAATGGTACAAGCAGGTTGAAAGGTTTGTGAAGGTGTCAAAGGTATTGTTGAAGGATTTGGATGGTTTGTTTGCCATATTGGTACCTGCCGATTTATGGACAGATTGTAAGATCACAGTGGATTGGCCAAGTGATGAGTATCCCAGAGATCCGAAAACAGGTGCCCCGTCAAATGACGTGATGAAAAAGTATCAGCAGGTGATAACATACCTGAAAGGGAAAATACCACAGAAAGAAACAGATTGGGTGAAAATAGATCGAACCACCCAAGAAGCCAGTGAAACAGTACATTCCTATTATGAGCGTCTATTGCAGGTGTTTAAACAGTATAGTGGATTTGAGGACATTGGAGACAAAAACATGAGTCAGTTTGTGTATCGGTTTGTTTACGGTCTGAAGCCAGAGATTTGCCAGATGATTAAACAGCATATGCTTTGTTGGCAGGCAAAGCCCATAGATGAAATTCTGAAATATGCGAAATATTGTGGAGATGATATTGAGGATAGACACAAGAAATTGCAGGAAAAAGTGATGTGGGCACAGGTGAAAATGGCAGAGAAGCAGGGAATTAATTTGGAAAATCCGAGTGAAAATCCAGGAAAAGATTCTGGAACGAGTGGTGATACGGGAAATGGTGGAAAATTTAGAGGACGAATGAGTAGAGAAGACGCTAAAAAGAAATTTCCTTGTCATGGATGCGGAAAATTGGGGCATTGGAAGGACGAATGTAAAAAGATTCGGAATAATAATGGCCCAAATCAAAACTTAAATCCACAGACGCAGAATGACTTAAGGCAGGGTGTAAATCCCCAGAGTAAATTACCACCTCCACCTGTTCAGGGTAATGTAAGCAGAGCAAAGATTGGTACAGACATTGGATACCCAGGAGGGAGTGGTAAGAATGATTATATGACATCACAATTTCTTTTGCAGGACAATTACTGTGAATTCAACTCATGACGGTGCCTAGGAGAGGGGAAGAAGGAGTGCGTACTTGGCGCATCCTTACAGGTAGATCAGTCTGGTCCATATGTTGAAGGAAATGTGAAAGGTAACAATATTACTTTCCTTTTGGACACTGGTGCTACCAGGTCTACGGTGAGATCAGCAGATATCCCAGACCTTCCTCTCTCTGGTGAAGATATCCAAGTAGTAGGGGTAGCTAATCAAAGAATTAGAACGCCTCTTACAGAACCAATGGAAGTCAAAATAGGAAACTTCAGAGAAATGCACCAATTTGTAGTGTGCGATTCTAGCCCAGTGAATTTATTAGGTAGGGATTTATTGTGCAAAATGAACTGTACAATTTTCTGCACGCCAGATGGTGTGGCAGTTCAGACACCAGATGAGGACCATGTACATAAAATTATGGTTGCAAAACAAGGTACAGAAATAGACTAAATGTTTTCGTTAATAACAAGAGATGAGTTACCAGAAGAATTAAAAGGTACAGTAAACCCAATAGTATGGGATTTCACCGGAAAAGAAGTAGGACTTATGGCAAAAATAGATCCAGTTCAAATTATGGTAAAAGAAGGTGCAATTTTCCCAAATACTAGACAGTACAAAATGAGTGCAGAAGTAAAAGCAGGAGTCATTGAAGAAATCAATCGAATGGTAGAACAAAACATTCTAAAAGAAGTAATGAGTAGCCCATGTAATTCACCAATCATGGGACTAAAGAAACCTAGTGGAAAATATAGGATTGTTCAGGACCTGCGTAAAATAAATAAGATTGTGGAACCATGTTGTCCCATAGTACCAAATCCTGCAGTAATTCTATACCAGATCCCCTGGAATGCAGGATGGTTCACAGTAATTGATTTGTGTCAAGCATTCTTTTCAATACCATTGCATCCAGACAGCCAGTATCTTTTCTCATTTAAATTTGAGAACAAGGTCTATGTGTGGAATCGTGTTCCTCAGGGGTACACAGAAAGTCCTTCCATCTTCAACCAGATACTGAAAAATGCCTGGAAAAACTAGTGATGCCAGGAAGCTCAGTCTTAGTCCAATATATCGACGACTTATTGGTGGCGTCGACCACCAGAGAAGACTGTGTTGTTGACTCCATAGCATTATTAAATCTTTTGGCTGAGGAAGGGCATAAAGGCTCACCTGAAAAGTTACAGTTTTGCAGGACAGCTGTTAAATATCTGGGACATCAAATTGAGAGGGGAAAAAGAAGAATAACCTCTGAAAGAGTAGAATTAATAAAGAGAATGCAAATGCCTGTAACACAAAGACAAGTGCGAATGTTCCTAGGAATAGTAGGCTACTCTCGACAATGGATACCAAATTTTTCCATGTTAGCTAAGCCCTTAATTAACATGACGAAAAAGAAAGCAAAGGACCCTGTTGAGTGGGAGGATGAAAGTGTAGAAGCTTTTGTAAAATTGAGAAACGCACTTTGTTCAGCACCTGCCCTAGGCATGCCTGATTATAAAAGAGAATTCGCATTATTCTGTCAAGAGAGAGAAAATTGTGCATTTTCTGTCCTAACTCAGAGACATGGACTAGACAGACGTCCTATAGCGTACTTTTCTGCTACATTGGACCCAGTAGCAGCCGCTTTGCCAGGATGTTTAAAAGCAGTGGCAGCAACTTGTTTGAGCATTGAACAAAGCGAGTCAATTGTGATGGGACATCCTGTAAAAGTGTATGTTCCACATGCAGTTGTGATTCTATTGACAAGAACACGAACTCAGCATCTTACTCCTAGTCGGCTGACTAAATATGAGAGGATAATAATGGGTGCTGAAAATGTGACCATGGTAAGGTGTACAATAATAAATCCAGCAACTTTATTGCCGGACCCATATCATGAAACAAATAAAGATGACGAAGAAGATGAACATGATTGTGTACAAATTACAGAATTATGTACAAAACCACGCCCAGACATAGAGGAACAGCCTCTTAAAAAGCCAGACAGGGAGCTATTTGTCGATGGTTCATGTCAAAGACATGAAGATGGTAAACTAACTGCTGCCTATGCGGTATGTGAATTAACTGGAATAGTTGAAGCATCCTATTTACCAGGAGTCAAATCCGCACAAGTAGCTGAATTGATTGCTTTGATAAAAGCTTGCAAAATTGGGAGGAATCAGAGAGTGACCATATTTACAGATAGTCAATATGGCTATGGGGTTGTGCATGATTTTGGCCAACTGTGGATGCAGAGGGATTTCATGACTTCTTCAGGATTCCCCATTAAAAATGGACAATTTGTAAGGGAATTGTTAGAAGCAATACAATCACCAAAAGAATTGGCTGTGGTGAAATGTGCCGCACACCAGTCAGGAGATGACTGGGTGGTAGTCGGCAACAGATATGCAGACCTGGTGGCTCAACATTGTGCCAAAACCAGAACGTCAGTCAATAAGAGGGTGGAAAGAATGGGAATCAGCTGCCAACTTATGCTGTATATGCCACCTGAAACTTGGAATGAGGTGAAGAAATTGCAAGATGAGGTTGATGAAAGTGAGAAAAATGTGTGGATTAAAGTGGGTTGCTCCCAAAGAGGAGAAGATGAAGTGTGGATCAGTGCAGATGGCAGACCAGTCATGCCAGACTGTTTACTCTCACAAATGGCCAGAATGCATCATGGAGACACACACATAGGGAGAGATGCAATGATTAGGCTGTTCAGACAAAATTGGTACAATCCCAAATTCAGGGCTGTTGCAGAGAGTCTTTGCCAGAGATGTCTAACTTGCCAAATGCATAATCCAGGCAGGAAAACGATAATTGGGTTTGGAAAGATTGGAAAGGCAGAGGGCCCATTTATAAGACTCCAGTTCGACTTCATACAGTTACCACCATGCAGAGGACTAAAATATGTACTAGTCATAGTATGTCTGTTTTCAAAGTGGGTGGAGGCTTACCCTACTAGGAGAAATGACAGTATTACTGTTGCAAAACTGTTGTTACGAGAGCTCATACCTAGGTTTGGTTTCCCAGTATCTTTGGAATCAGATAGAGGAAAACACTTTAATAGCGAAGTGATCCAGATAATTTGTGAAGCATTTCAAATCAAGCAGAAATTGCACTGTGCATATCGCCCAGAGCCTTCTGGAGTGGTTGAACAATTAAATGGCACTATAAAGTCAAGATTGGGAAAAATGTGTGCATCAACATCATTAGAGTGGCCAGACGCATTGCCACTTGTCTTGATGGGACTCAGAAGTATACCTGACAGAACGACAGGATTAAGCCCTCATGAAATAATGATGAGAAGAGCAATGAGACAAACACATGTTCCCACAAACAAATTAGTAAATATATCTGATGATATGGTTCTGGATTATTGCAAAGGATTGGCTGACCTAGTGCGTTCTGTCTCTCATCAGGTTGGAGAAGACGCAGTTTCCAGGCAGCCTGAACTAGAACATGATCTGAATCCTGGTGATTGGGTGGTAGTGAAGAATCACACCAGAGAAACGTGTCTATCACCCAGGTGGAGCAGACCTTGTCAAGTTATATTGGCCACCAATACAGCAGTGAAGTGTGCAAGATTTCCTAATTGGATTCACGTAAGCCACACAAAGAGAGTACCAGACCCTGAAGAAGAGAATTCACAGACAACACCAATCACTGAAGAAGCTGAAGGTTGCCCAGCAGAGGAATCTCAGGATCGAGGTTCGAGAGAAGCTGACGGAGAACAACCGAGCGCAAGTCAGGATTGGATACCAGTGGTAGAAGTTCCTGAAGTATGCCACAGAACAAGAAGTCAAGCGAAATTGGAAGAAATAGAAGAAGATCAGATAGGTGAAGAAGAAGCAGCTCAGGTACCAGAAGAAAAGACAATAAGAGAACCTGAGCAAGGTCAGATAGGGAAAGAAAATTGGACTCAAAACAGTGAAAACCTAATAGATTTTGAACAGGGAAAGACAGGTTTAGAAGAATCCGGTCAGGCTGCAGAAGTTCACAGTGCAATAAGCCCTGAACAGAAGAAGTTAGATCAAGAAGAATTCACTAAAGAAAAAGGGGTTGATACAAATGAACATAAAGAAATAAAAAAAGAACAAAGTCAACATCTTGAAAGACATTGTGGAGCTACTGAAGAAAAACAAATTAGACCTGAAAAGGAGCAAACAAGAAACACAGTAATTGAAGAAAACGAAACAGTGCTAAAAAGTGAAATTAACGAGATCCCTGAAGACGAAAACAAAGAAACAGTGCCAACAAAGAAAACAAGAAAAGGAGATCATTGGCCAAGTGTCATTAAAAGAGTAAAGTACCACATAACAACCAGAAGTGAAGATCCAGAACAAGTACCTGAAGTGACAAGTCAAACTGAACAAGAGAAAAAGTCAGGAAAAAGAAAAAGTAAAAGACTAAGACTTGTGAATAACAAATTCAAGGGTCCTGACTGGACTTATATCATTCTTGAAGATTTTGAAAGCTCAGAGTCAAGTGACAGTGGTGGCGAAGGAACAAGTGCAGAACTAACATACGAAGAAGAAACAAGACCACCCTGACTAAACAAAAGAATCCTATAAAGAAAAGAAGAAGAGATAAGAAGAACAATCTTCCTTGTCGAAAAATGCCTGACAGAGTTACTGGGAGACCAAAACGAAATTGTAGTAGGAGATGCTGTGCAATCTGCATATGTAGTCTAGTATTGGTGCTTATAGTATGGTTAGTCCTGATTGTAGCAATTCCTTACCTTATGATAATAGATAAGAAGATTAATAATGAAACTAAAGGGAGGACAGCAAACAGAAGGGCAATAGAGTAGAATTAATAGCAGAAGATGAGGCAGAAATTCATCATGAAATAGCTGATAACGACACTAGTTTAAATGTTTTCACAAAGTTATTGTTTCAGTATGTAGAGACAATGGAAGTTAGTAATTGTTATGTCTGTATGAAGTTACCTGAATCAGTAGCGGAAGGATTAACATACCATCATTTACCACTGACATATGGAATCTCATGTAGTGTATTAACAAGTTTATTTTATAGAACAGGGAAACTTCAGTATTATTATTCAAACTTAGATGTGATATTTTCTGAGGTTCCGATTCGCAAGAGTATGAACCCAGTGCTTAGTAGTCAAGACGCACAGTTTATGGGAGAGTTTTTCTTAACAATGAAATCGATAGACATAACACATGCACACAATCTAACATGTTCTTTACTAGAAGAAGAAAAGATATTTTTGAGTTTAGTAGAAGATAGAAGACATGATTTTCAAAAGAAAGCTTCAGAGCATAAGGCCCAGTTGCCACCTTGGGCGGAGAAAGAATGGAGTTATACACCTGGCAAAGCTCAAGCTGCTATGGCTCTGGATTTCGTAAAGACAGGGAAAATTTGTCTTCATAGGTTAAAGACTGATTATAACAATGTTTTCATCGGTACCAGTGAATGTGAACACAATTTTTTAATTCTTGGAGGTTGGGGACTAAAAGGAGGAACAGATTCAGTTTTGCCTGGAATTTATTATGTATGCGGGAATAAGGCTTACTTTAGGCTTCCTGCACGATGGTATGGAAGTTGTTATTTTGGAATAGTTTTTCCAAAGATATACCACGTAAAAATAAACACTGGAAGCAATGAAAACAATAATGAATTAATACGTAGTAAAAGAGCTAGTTTTTCAGAAATTGTAGGTGATATATTTGGTGCATTGATACCTTCAGTGGGAATAATTCTGAACTCAAGGAAAATATGTAAATTGTCTACAGTGGTTGATCGTTTATCAATGGATACTGCTGGAGGTTTTCTAATGATTAATACGGAGATGGTTGCGATAAGATCTATGGTGATGCAAAATCGACTTGCTCTTGACATTCTATTGGCAAAAGAGGGAGGAGTCTGTAAATTATTGAAGACGAAACATTGTTGCACTTATATTCCTGATAAGAGTGCAGAAATTGGAACATATATTCAGAACATAACTAAACTTGAGAAAGAACTTAAACCACTGGAAGTTGATAGTGTATGAGAAAGATTGACAAATAGTATCTCGTCAATTGGAACCTGGTTTGCTAATATAGGAAAAGGACTTATAGGTCACATATTAGTACCCCTAGCAGGGATAGCAATAATAATATTGGCAATAACAATATGGTGCAAATGCTGTAGAAAGAATGGAACATATAAAGTGACAGGAAAAGGAAAGAAGAGAAAACTAGATGAAATAGAACTTGAAGAATGGAGAAGTGAATTATACAAAAAGTTGAAAGGGGATGTGAAAAACAGAAAATGTAAAAATGAGAATGAAACGAATTGCTAGAAGTTGGCATCTGATTGAGGGTAGTGTTTTTGATGACTCAGAAACGCCATCAGAGAGGGGATTGATGGAGCAAGGTTTCAAAAATGAAACTTGCTTGTACGCAATCCTCCTCATAGTATTAACTTATTAAATTTGTATTGTCAATACTAACCTTTGCATTCACAAACACAAGAGGGACAGAAGCTTGCCTATGTGTTTTTACTAATGAATAACGCTTGTCTGTAATCCAAAATGTCCGCTAAAGCGCGGGAACTTCATTGCGCATGTCGCAACCTGATCACATGGTGTGACGTCTTTCTTTGCTTGGTGGGAAACTTCTGCTTCTGCGCAGTGTGCACTAAAATGGCCGCTAAATGTTTTCACATGCTTTAGCTTGCTCTCATGTCATTATTAAATTGTCGTTTTCTTAATGCTACTAATGCAGGATAGTATTATAATTAATTGGGAATAGAGTAGGGAAAGTGGGCATACAGTGAAACATTTTATTTGTGATTTTAATATTTTCTTCTTGCACTTTTAGTAATTCGTAAACTTGGGCCTGGGTTGGTGACTTGAAACTCGAGAGACAGATGGTTCTGCGCATGTGTCCTGTGTGTCTGCCAAGTGAAGTCAACTTGGACGTCTCCCAAGGCCATGACCCATTGGCCGAAGATGCTGTACTTTATGTTTCCGGTGGACAAAATGATACTTTTCCCCTGTAAAATGTATAACATTTGTCGTGAGATGGGTGGGAAATAAAGCGAATGTATTAATTTGAAGGGGTGGGAACGTAAAGACAATAGGCTTTACAATTTAGGCCAAATCGATATGGTGCGAGAATCCACCCCCTGTCCCTGTCCAATCAGAAGTAGTGGTCCCATATTTTAGCAACATTAAGGGGAGGTACATGGGTGTAGAAGGGTATAATAGAATATAGCATTAGTTAATTAGTAGGAGCATGCTTTCACGAAGAACAGGCGTCCATGCTGCGAGAGAGCTCTTAGATCCAGACTGCTATGCTGATCGGTTGCTGACTGAATCCCTGTCCAGAAGAGGTCCTGAGGAGGGGGCGGCGGAGTCCATTAGAACGGGAGAATCGAGGAGAAGTCGAGTATCAGAGAGGGGAACGGCGCAGGCGTCGTTGTAGAGAGGTCACCGGTCCTGTCCTGATCCTGGAAGAAGTCTTTGCTCTTCATTCTTCCTGGGTTCTATCTTTTCCAACTCCTTGGCCAAGGGGCTTGGTTCTGGCATTTAGGTAACTATACTGCAACCTTTAGTTGCGCTGCTGTCTCTATCTTCTCCTCTTCTTTAAACACCGTCATTTATTAGCAAAATCATTTTTATGCTTTTTCTTGGGTATTTCAATCAAGTACCGTGTTTTCTGTATTTTACTCTGCTAAAACTTTAGATAAACATTTTAAAACTTCCTGACTCAGTGGTTATTTCAGGATTATGTACTATAATGAATGTCACTCATTTTAAACTTCCCAATTAGCAAAGGATCCATTGGTAAGTTATTACTCTTCAATCAGAAGGTAATTGGTAGCAGGGACTTTGATAAAAGAGTACATCTGACACCCAGCGTAAGTATTAGTGTAGTGTGAATGTATGGGCCCAAGTGAGTATATGGTGTATGAATGTTGTTGGCTAATATTGCGCTGGATCACCCCCCTGTGTGCATGTACACCAGCTCCTGCATGAAATGGACTTTACAGTCCATGCCGTGAACGGACTGTTTTTGGCATTCCCATTGCGATGCCCATTTTCAGGGCACCGTTGTGGGAACCTCAAAAACAAAGCCCACCAGACAGGAGAGAACTCCTAATCTGGCAGTCGACCTGACCACAGCTTTGGCGATGCGGCGGTGGGGCGGACTCGGCATCACACTGCCAAAGTCGTAATCAGGCCCTTAGTATCTGCTATTAAATATTACATTTGCTTTTGCATTTGGCTGCATTTCAACCAAAATAATAAAAAAGGTAATTCAGACAGGTAGTTGGTCTAAACTTGACTTGACTGATTTTAAAAATATTTGGAGAGTAACACCCTCTTGAAGCAGAATTCTGCCTCTGAAAAGTATTTACTGTATGTCAAGAGGATGAATCAGGCATCTAAAGTGTATGCCCCAGTAAAGTCCAAACTAACTGTTGAACGCAACACGGAATATTCTTACACTTCTACCACTTCTCAAGGAGCCAGGTGATCGGCGATGTGGTTGCGGCGGGTATGTACAAGATAAGTCTTGCGGCGGCGTTCTGGATTCTCTGCAATTTCTTTTGGAGCTTCTGGGTGTTGCCAGCGTAGAGTGCGCTGCTGACGAATGCCTGGGTGACCGTTCTTCTTTACTCGGTGGGGATGCACTTAAAAATCGTTCAAAGCAGGCGGAGCACGTGGAAGCAGGAGGATGAGACGGCGTTGATTTGGAGGTTCATTGAGAGCGAGGAGTCCAGGAGGATGCTGAGGTTACGTGTGTGGTAGGTGGGTGTGGGGGGGCCCGAGCACTGCAGGCCACCAGGAGTTGTCCCGGAGGGGGTGGTTCCCAGGAAGAGGAATTCGGTTTAGTTGGAGTTGAGTTGAGTTTGCAACTGCATGAGCCCCTGCAGTCTCCTTACCTCCAACAGAGTGGACGGCTGGAACCAGGGGGCCCTCTGTAATCTGCCACAGAGCCTACGCAATTGGGTTCCCAGTCCCCTCCTGTTGACTGGAGCAGTAGGAGGGACACCTCATGCATGTCTGCCCTGGTGTATAGCTCGCGCCCAAGGTAACAGGGTGGAGGGTTGCTACACCTGGAGTGACTTGCTGTATGCCCGCATTACAGCTGCCCTGCAAAGTTTCCCTCCCACAAAGTTATTGACCCTCATTCTGGTGTTGCAGAACGCCCCAGACGTTTCCACTCTTCCACACCCTGGGAGTGAACCCCTGCATTGGAGAGCTCTGACAGACTCTAAATGGGTAGAACCCGCCTGAGAACACCCAAGAGAGCAGGCGACCTGCGAATGGTGGGTTGGTCTTCAGGCAGGCCAGTATTTGCCTGACGCTCAGTCTCCTTTGCTGCTGGAGGTCCTCCTGGGGAAGACGCTGGAACGATGACGTTCTCGAGGCCCAAGCAGGAAACCACCATCAAGGACCTAGTCTGTGCCCTCTACCAAAGCAGGAAAATCTGGCTCCCACACCCAGCTCACAACTGGAGTGAAACCCAGAACCAGACCCAGCGACACTTGGGAGACAATTCAGAGACTCCCACCAAGAGCTTTATGGTCCGCTTCTTCACCGAGATTAAAAACAAACTCGGAAAAGAAGGGGCAAGATAAGAGTGACACTGACAGATGTGAAGAGGTTGATCAGGTACGTGTCCTGTGATTTCAAGCCCACCAGATTGAGGCGTGGCCACTGATAAGGTCTGATAAGGTGTTATCAGACCTTAGATTTTCTACAATGGTGATAGAGAAGTACTCTTCATCGTGATATCTATTTTTTAGAAAAAAGTGCGTGCAATCTTGATCAACAAAACTACTTATTGTGGACACCCCGACGTTGATTCTAGCTTGGAGTGTCCGGTTTCTTATTCTTATGCCCTGAAGAAGTCCTTTATTGGACGAAACGCGTCGGCTGTCTTTTAAACAAGTTCAATACAAATAAAAGAAGAGTCTAAAAAGAATTACATTATGGATATGGACTGTTATATCTTTTCTTACTGTCGTTAAGTGGTGCACCTTTGGGATTTTGTTTAAATTGTTATAATCCTGTATTGGATTGCACCGTGGCAGTGGGTGCATTAACGGTGTGCACACATGCGTGATGGGTGATTTCCATCTTTAGAAATAATAACTAGGGATAACGGGTCAGGTGCTTGGTCTTTACAGGGTACACTGCCAATAGTTTGTTTTACTAACAAACTCAGTGTGGTTCATACGGACCTCAAACAAGACCTCACTGTTAGTCAGAGGGACATTCAAGACCTAGGTGCCAGGGTAAATTCCCTTGAAATGACCCAGGATGAACGCACTCTCAACCTGGAGGAATACTGCTCCTGCCTGGTGACTATGAACGACCATTTGATCATACTCCAAGAAAAGCAGGAGGACTTGGAGAACCATTCCCGTCGCTGCAACCTTCGAATCAGAGGCGTGTCTGTTGGCAAGGCAATCAAAACCTTTATTCAGGGCCTGCCTGAAGTGATCCTCACCGAACATGGCCCCAAACTCCTCTGCATCGACAGAGCTCATAGAGCAAGGATCGGAGCCTCAAACTCTAAGTTATACCCTGATATTCTAGTCTGCTTCCACCATTTCAAGGATAAGGAGGCCATTCTGGAGGCGGCATGCCAGGGGGGACCAATCAGCTAAAATGGGGACGACCTCCAGATATTCCAGGATCTCTCTATGGTTACGCTGCTCAAACACAGATCTTTCTGACCCGTTACTACATTACTAAGAAAGAACAAAGTCAGATATAGATGGGGCCATACCTTTCGTCTCTTATTGAAATGGCAGGGCAGACGTTGGACTGCTAAATCCTTGCAGGAAGCCTGCCAGATACTTAACCTCCCAATACCAGAGGTGGGGGCGGAGGATCTGCAGGAAACACAGCACCCCAGGAGCCCAAAATGGACACAAGTGCAACAACACCTACCCAAACAGGAGGAAGTTTTGGCAGACTGGAAGGAAGCCTTGGAACAGGCCCACAGAGTGAGCAGCCCATCAACCCCACCCCCCGCCCCCACTGGGTCGCCCCCTCCCGATCCACAACTTGTGGAGGCACAAGACTGATCGACCTAGTGGCCCCTGTATCGGCCGAGATGTGGGCAGGTGCTAACCGCGGGGACCGCTGGACCAGCGCAATGTCAAAAAGAACAGAGAAAGAAAAACTTAGAGTTGTGGATGAAGGAATTGAAAGAAAAATTTTACATCCCTCTGGTCTCCTTTTTGGCATAAGTATCCTATATAGCTGAATTCCTATATAGCTTACCTAAATGTTAAACACTGATTATTGACATCATTTTGGGACGTTTACATGAATTTGAAACATGTATTGTTTTTATCCTGTAGATATCATATGCTCACAATTCTGTCCTGATGAAGATCTCAAATTATTGAGATCGAAACGCCGTCGACCCTTCTACAACCAAACTCCTTAAATATCTTGAATTAATTTTATAAGGAGTTTTGCTCTTGTTGTCAATGCGATGTATGTTTTTTAAGTTTTCCTTCTCTCACCACATCACGTCTTTTTCACTAAACTGTGAGCACAGGATCTATAATCCGCATGTATTGATATAGTGAATATTGTTAATAAATGATCTGTTATACAATGTTCACCTGCGTCCCTCCCTATACATGGTTTCTTCAAAACTGACATGCGTCAAAGGAGTACTGATTGACTCATCCCCTCTTTGAAAATATTTATCCTTACCTGGACCAAACGGCCTTGTATGAACCACTGTTTTGTATAAAAAATATATCACTTCTAAGCACCTGAACTCCTGCTTGAGGACACACAGTTCAGCAGGAGCTAGACTGCTGGTGCTGCGCAGTCACAGCAAATAGAGGCCAGATGGAGAGAAGTTTTAACTATTTATGAAAAGTCTTTTAGGAAACATGGGGGGCGAGGGGGCTTGATTGGGTCTGCATGGCAGAATGGTTTAGCATACAAGAGATGGCTTGTTAGCACAGAGGGGTCAAGTCAGGGAGGGCAAAGGAGCACAATTTGAAATTCCATCTCATTTCACACATCTGTCTCCAATACTGCTCGGTTAGTCTAATATTTTCATTGTGCATGCTTCTGACCAAGGGGAGGTGGGCTTTGCTTATATTTGTTATCTTCCACCCTTTAGTTTCCCAGAGTGTGGGGAGCTTTGCGTCTTATTAGTCTCACCGCTCCACACGTACAGCACTGGACCACTGGAATTTTGTGTCAGAGGAGGACCAAAGTATGCGGCAAGGCTGACTACATTATGCGGCAAGAATAGGTCAATTATGTGGCATAATGTGGCACATTTTGTAACAGATTTACTTCAATATTTTGTCTGTTTTTACACCTGTAACAGTGCCTGAGAAAAGAGTTCACCGTAATTAGCACCAATTTAACACCCAAATACAACAATTAGCAGCTGAAAGATGACCAGTCGACCTTTTCAAAAAGCCTTCCGGTGCGAGGGAACCCGAGTCACCATATTTTTGTAACTTTTGATCCGTTTGAGCTAGAAACAAATATTTTTTTTTAATTAAAGCTGTTTCTTGTTGTTTGCCTGCCTCTGCTTGTTTGTGCACCGCTTCATCTTTCTTCACGGCCACTGGCCGTCATGCATAACTAGAACGGTCGGTCATCAGGCTAAAGCAGACTCTACCATTTATTTACATGCATGGTAAGAGACTACCCAGCGGCAGAGAGGAGAAGATGAGTGTCGCTTTTTGAAATGCACACATTAAAAGGCTAATACAGCTACTTTATAAGTGGGAGCAGGTTTTAGTGCGGGAATTAAAGTAAACCTGCCTGCTTGTTGTTCCACCCAGGATAATGTGCTGCATGGCTACACGCTTATAAGGTCCCAAAGGCGAGACCTATTGGCTTTGCCAATGCTTGTTTTTTAATGGCGGGTGACCGCACTGTACTCCGATTCCGTCTCGTCATCCTGCCGTAGCATTTTACCACATGCATATGTTGTATTATTTGTTTATGTGGTGCAGCCAGGCCGCAAAATGTGCTTTGGCAGGAAGAATATATCATGAAGGCTGCATACAAGCCCATCACATTTTAAATGTATCCCCACAGATAGCAGGCCAGGGATGGGTGTTGAATACCACTATACAAGATTTAGAGGCTATTGGCAATTTTATGGAAGTAACCTATGCTGTTCAAAATCCCATACCCACCTTCTGAATGTCTTCTGAATGCTGTGCAAGGTTTGCTGTCGATGTCAGAACCCGTGGCCATGTATACTGGTCATTTAACTATGACTAGCATGAATGGACACATTAAGAAGGCTGCCTTTCATCTGATATGTGCTCGTTGTTTTTTTTATAATAAACATTTTATTCAGTTTTACCATCTTATACGGTAACATAACAGTCAACAGACTGGCATGAGAGTTTACATCAAACACGCGGAAAGAGCACTTCATACAGCTTTTTAACCCAAGCCATGGTGGGACATCCATTTCCCCCACACCCTCTCGAATTTCTTGAGACAACCTCTTGACTTGTAAATCAACTCCTAAAGTCTAGTGCACCTGCCCATCACCGCTCTCCAGGTCGCCAGCGTTGGGGGGCTCAGGAGCCCCACTGTGTAACAATAATAATAATTACACATTTGTAAAGCGCAAACTCATCACCCCTAAGGATATCCAGGCACTGGGGGGCCGTCGGGGAGATTAAGTGAGCTATTGCCAGGATCCCCAGAGGACCCGTGCCCCCCCAAGATGTGGAAAGAGCTGGCCCACTCGGTAATCCATGTTCTGAAGCATATATGGAACACATCACTTGCTTCAGGTATCTTCCCTGATACATGGAAACATGCCGTGCTACTCCCCCTCAGGAAAAAACCCAATGTGGATCCAGGGGAGCTAAACAACTATCGACCTATCTCACTATTACCAGCACCAGCAAAAATGCAGGAAAAAATGGTACTGCGACAGTTGGCTAATTTCATTGAGAGCCATGACATTTTGCATGCGACGCAGTCCGGCTTTCGGGCGAGCTTTAATACCGAAACTGCACTGCTGGAGGTGGCAGAGTCAGTTAGAATGACTGTGGACGCTGGATCATCAGCTATGCTGGACCTCCTGGACTTATCCGCAGCGTTCGAAATGGTGGACCACCTCATCTTGGTACAGAGACTCCAAGCAATAGGAATTGGAGGTGTGGTACTCACCTGGCTGAAGTCATTTCTTAAAAATCGCACGCAGAAGGTTGCCCTCCAACCCTAACAGTCGGAACCAAACAACTATGGTGTGGGGTACCACAGGGATCGGCTTTGAGCCCGCTTCTTTTCAACATATATCTGGCCCCTCTGTTCTCACTCATAGCAAACTGGGGTGTGAAGGCAATATCATACGCCGACGACACCCAGCTGGTGTTTTCCTTCAAGGACCAGTCTGTGGACTCCTTCACTAGGTTTAAGGAATGCCTGAGAGACCTCGCCCAGTGGATGAACAATAATAAACTTAATGCTCAGAAGACAGAAGTGTTGTTCTTTGGCAAGGCTCTTCCGGCGGCAGCGGGTATTTGGTGGCCGGAAGAAATGGGCCTGCCACCTACTCCAGCAAATACGGCAAAAAACTTGGGCGTGAAATGGGAAGTAGATCTCTCTTTCACAGCTCAAATTCGACAGGTGACAGCCTTATGCTTCAGCAAATTAAGAAGCCTGAGGACATTTTTACATCTACTGCCGGAGGACTGTCGCAGAGTCATTGTCCATGCCACAGTGACATCTAGGCTGGACCATGCTAACTGCCTGTACCTGGGTCTGCCCGCCTATCTAGTCAGGAGACTGCAGATGGTACAGAATGCGGCTGCGAGATTGATTAGACGTGTGCCGTTTCGACATCACATCTCTCCGCATATAAGAGAGCTCCACTGGCTGCCGGTTGCGAGAAGAATTGAGTTTAAGGCCTTAACTTTGGCCTTTCGGGCGATACTGGGCAAATGTCCTAGTTACCTTAAACACGGGCTATGCCGCTACCAACAAAACCGCTCACTGAGGTCCAACTCTCAGAACCTGCTTTGCACACCTTGCTTTGTTAAAACTCGCTTGGGGGCAGATCTTTTACAGTGGTGGCGGCTAAGCTTTGGAATTCCCTGCCAAATAATATCCGCCAAATCCATTAAGAGCCGATGTTCTGAAAGTCCCTAAAGACCTGGCTCTTTCGCCTAGGTTAGATCTTCTTGGCCTTTTCTTCTCATCTCGCATGCCGCTTACTGCTATAGCGCCGGGACACCTCTGTTTGAGGCAGCTGTCGCGCTTTATAAATCTCAGTATTATTATTATTATTGCCCAGAGTCACATGATGCTGAGCTGCCGCTGGCGCCAGTGATCGAACCATGAGCCCCGCGCTCCAGAGACAGCCGCTCTGACCGCTCCGCCACTCATCTCCCTTAACAATGTAACGTTTGGCCAGTATTGTCCCAATACCAAGGAGTGTCCAATCACCCCTCAATCCAGCAAAATCCTCCACAGCTCAAAGCAGTACTATCCTCAGGGAGCGCTCCACGGCGTCTCCCAGCGCCCCAGAAATCTCGGCAGACGCCCTCCTCCAGTATCCCTTGATGACGGGATATTCCCACGTCACATGAGGTGTTGTTAACCAAGGATCTGTATGTGCGGGAGCTACCTCCTGTGTCTCTGGGGCCCAGGAGGAGTTGTGCCTCTCGAGGGTTGGATTCTGGTGCAGATTCCAGGAGTGTGTGGTGGGGGGGAGTGCATGTTGCAGCTGTAGATAGCGGTAACATTGAGATTTATGTAAGGAGTATTCATTTTGGAGTACACTGGATGACTCATTACCAGTTAAACACATTTCCATAATTTACCATTGATACAATAACACAACTAACAATACAATACCCATTACCCTTAAGATGATTTTTAATATTTAATACAATATGCTATCACAAAAACAATGGATCAACACTCACTCATACTAAAGGTGAGAATAATTGCGTTTGCCAATGCCTGTAGAAACAAGAACGTCAGAATAGCTTCCATTTCTGACACGTAGCATAACATCTATAAGGTCACCCTATAATCCAATAAGAATTACATTTGTGTATGGGAGACACTGCGGGATTATTGCATACTGTAGAGCAATCAGTATGCTCAATTCCTTTGGTTCTTTACTTCACCGATACTCGCATACTTTTAAATTTGGACAAATTATACTCATCTGCAGGGAGGACAGGTATTGGTTCCTCATCTGTCCGCAACAGTAACAAAATGCATTGTTAATTCTACTGGACCCTGGTGACTCGTGCAAGGATGTTCTAAACAGCAGTACGTCATCAATCCATACAAATGTGCACAGTGAGCATTTTTTATCACATGTTAACAAACCTCCCCAGACATTACCTTTGTGTAATGATGGATAAGAGCAGCGCTTGTCATGTTTCCTCTGTAGTAGCATGGTGTGACCACCAGCACGGCATCCGCTCCTGCACCGGCCATGCTGGCCGTCATCTCGATGGTGGCTTGCGTAGCTTAATGGGTTTGGAACACAGATAAAGAAAAAGAAAAGTTACTTTTGAGTCTTGTTAGCTCAACGTATTTGCACATCTCACAACCTCCCTCAATGGACTATTATAAAAAACAAGCAGACAAGTGCTGCCCAGGAAGGCGAAAATGGTTGTGAGCAGTTCCTTGTCTTCCAGAAGAAGAGGATCCTGGAAGGATGGCGATGGGGAATCTCCCAAGCCTCCTAGATGGGCTAGGCCCTGCAAAGAGAAATGCTACATGCAGGTTGTCATGTACACCAGGCGCCATGAAGAGGACCCTCCATCGTAGGATGCAGTCAATGCATCCCTGCAGATACACCATTCACTCAGCACTCGGACTGCAAGACTTCTAACATAACACCACATGCATGCAAAACACCACATTTCACCACATGTATGTGCAGGAAAGTAGTCAAGGACATGGCTATGTGGCACGACCAGCTATTCTCCAGGAGTACTGAAACCCAGACCTGCCCGCACACTAGAATCAGAAATGCCACCAAGAGTCAGTCTCCACACAGCCTGGTGGAGGAGCAGAAGCCACTCTCTCTTCTGCGCATGCGAGACACATGACTGCACCGCGTGACAAGAAGAGCCATGCTCTCTGACGATGAAACAACGTAAATACAGATGGAGCACCTCCAGACATTGGGGGACAACACGGGGTCGGCCAGAAAGTTGGGAACTGGGACAACTGTTCGCACATGTAAGGACGAGTGTCTGCCCAAAATCCCAGATGGAATTAGTGCAAGATTAAACCCAGTGGAGACCACCAGACAGTCGAAATTTCGGGCCCCCCTCACAAATTATCTCCTAATACCGAATTCACCGGATTTTATTAAAAAACTGACAGCCACCAGAAGATGAGCTATTAAGAGACAAACTTATGTGAATCTGATATCTCTGGTTTATGTACTTTAAGTTGTTAATGGGTACATTACATTAATACAGTATTTCCTGTCTAGAGCCTTTAATGTAAAGTTAGCGTTTCTTTGAGTTGATTCATTTTTTTCTATCTTTTGGAAACAATATTTAAGAAAGCTTGATTGTAATGTTCTTTCAAGATCAAACAATATTATTTTAATCAATTTTCGAAGGGTCCCTAAAAGGAGTGGGGCCCATAGGCCGGTGCCTACTTTGCCTATTTGGTAATCCAGAACTGGATGGAATAGTTTCTATTTGGGATGTCGGGCAGACAAAGTTCTTACATTGAGCTAATACACTTACATCCACTGAGCACAGTACGTGTTAACCCACTCAAGATCATTTTGACTTGAGATGCCATGCAAGTGTGAGGCCTGAGGAATCACTCGGATGTTGCTTTAGGTTTCTTGCTGGAAGGTGAACAGAACCCGAGTAATGGCCAGATATGGCAGGAGTCACCGCAGTTAATGCCAGGACTGTCCTTTCCTCTATTATATCTAGGATTGTGAACTGCAAGCCAGCCTTTTTATGAGTTCCAGTTGGAACTTGTATCGGTTTAGTGATATCAAGGATATTTCATCAGGAGGCAGCCTAAGGCAGAGTGTCTTGGTGGTGGCTGAGTCCGGTGCCTTGGTTAGTGTGACCTGCTTATAGGAGGTTAAAAACGGGAACAGGTGGCGGCAGCTGAGCATGGAGTCTCTGCCACATAACATGGATACGGGGCTAGTCTTCAGCATGAGCGGGCAGGGCCGAGCCCATGGCGCTGACCTTCAGAGGGGCGCAGGCGCTGCCTCAACATAGTCTTCCTCCGACCTAGCTCCAAAGAAAAGTGTGTTTAAAAACACGGTTTATGACGGCTGCTGGCGCCCCGCACCCGCCTCTGTAGTGTTGCGCTCTAGTGTTCTGGGTCACGTGTGGCCAGGAATGCTAGGAGCGCGGGGGGGATGTCGCGAGAAGTGATCGCGGCTGGCAGAGAGACGGAGAGTGGCTCCCGGCGCTCCTGCCGGTGGTAGTAATAAAAGAGTTTACTTTACCGCCGTGTCTGCCTTTCATTACCCCTTGCGCCTCACTACAAATTGGCGACGAGGCTGGGGGAAGGCGATCGGCAGAGCAGTCTTACCGTGCGCACCGCGCACGCGCAGAGCACCCGAATCCGGCAAGGAGCGCGGCAGGGGCCCCGGTTTAAAAAAAAAAAAAAAAAAAGCACTGTGACCAATCTGGACCGGTAGCTGCGGGGAGAGCCTGTGATCCCAGACACCGGAGGACCACAGTACACCACCCCGGTCCAGACCTCATCCACGTGGCAGAGCACCTCGTCGGAGGGACACGATCCCCAGCAAACAACTACAGGTACCAGCGCCCACCACAGCGCCCGGCCAGGACACCACACGGTCCCCTACAGCGCCAGGCTACGGCCTCCAGCGGTTCCCCCAGCCCAGTCTACAGGGTCCACATTTATCAGGCCCAGAGGAAGGGGTGAGCAGAGCGCAACCACACACACGCACGCACGTGTCTGAGCACGTACCAAGCACGTGGACGCTGCGTGAACCTGGCTCACCAAAGGCCACGCCGCACAGGAGCGAACACGTCGTCCCACGAAGGGGCAACAGATCCACCAGGGCAGAACGCCCCGGGGAGCCCCCCACCCAGAGAAGAAGACGCGCCAAACGTAAGGCGAGCAGGGATGTGTGCACAAACGTTCTCCCTCACAAATCCATTACCTTTCCTGCCCCAACCCGGAGAACCGGCGATGAAATGGGAGGATTGGAAGGAATATTTCCTGAACTATTTGTCGGCATTGGAGGATGAAGGAGAGGAGGTATTCCCGAGTACAAGAAAAAAAAAGATCCTGCTTCACAATCTTGGCCCTGAAGGTGTCAGGGTCTACTGGAACCTAGTAAAAAAGACCCGTCCACCAGAAGACGTGGATGTATTTCAACACGCCATAGACGATCTGGATAGCCACTATCAACCGGTGGTGTGCACAGCTATTGACCGCTTCAATTTCTTTCAAAGAAAACAGGGTAGGAGAATCGGTGGACGATTATGTGGCGGCGTTGAAGAGTCTAGCCATCACATGCAAGTTCGGAGGACTGCATGATGAGTTCATACGGGATCAAATCATCATGCACACGGTGAACACGTCCATACAAGAAAAGTTGTGGGTCAGTGGCGATTCCCCTCTGAAGGAGATTGTCGCGCTTGTCAAGAAAGCCGAACTCTCTAAGCGGTGTGCAGTGGCCGTAAAAAGGGAGACAACCAGTAGACCACTAGTAGGAAAAGTAACAGAGGCCCCAAAACACGAGAGAAGGCCGCAGGCCATGGGTAACTCAGGAAGGCACAAAAGACCGGAGATGAGGGCGCCAACGAGTACACCGTTCCAAGGGGATGCTAAGAAAGGTTGCTACAGATGCGGCAACAGTGCTCACGCAGCTATAGACAGACGATGCCCAGCCTTCAGAGCTAAATGTCTATATTGTGGAATCATGGGACATTTTGAGAAGGTCTGCAGACGCAAACCCAGGAAGGCGACGGTGAAGTATGTGTCACAAGAATCAGACCCGGAAGGAGAAGTAGAGGGTGAGGAAGAAGATGAGGTACTGTGCATCGAAGAACACGTCTTGTGTGTGGACGGCTCCCGCACACGCAAACCGTTGTGTGAAGTGACAATAGGGGGAGTCCCAGTCTCCACGGTGGCAGACTCAGGATCGCCATATACAATCATACAACGCAAAGTGTGGGATCGGGACTTCGCTCCAGTGATAGGCACGCATCTTCTCCCCTCCGACATCAAGCCGGTCACCTTCACAGGAGAACCCATACCGATGGTAGGGTTCCGGAAATTGCTATTCGAATTCAAAGGCCGCACGACAGAAGGGAAGCTGTATGTTGCAGAGAAGGGGCCATCGGTGTTGGGATGGATGGACCAAGGAGGACTAGGAATTCAACTCAATCCGGGTGGACTGACACAAGTGCTGATGACCGACCAAGCGCAAGGATACGAAGCAGACAGATGGAAGGAGGAGTTCCCTAAAGTCTTCGGCGGCACGATTGGCAAATTGGCAAAGTTCACACACAAAATATGCCTCAAGGAAGGTGCAAAGCCAGTGAGTCATAAAGTGAGGAACATTCCGTTCAACAGCAGGGGAGCGGTACAACACGAACTACAACGCCTGGAAGACAACGGAGTGATAGAGCCGATAGAGAGTGCGGAATGGCTAGCTCCCCTAGTTGTGGCCAGGAAACCGAATGGCAAGGTGCGTTTGTGCATCGACTTACGAGAACTCAACAAGAACATAGTCGTGGACAAGTTTCCTCTTCCTCGGATAAATGAAATGTTGGCCCAGACAAAGGGGGTCCAGTGGTTCTCGACCATAGACTTGACCTCGGCGTACCACCAGATAGCACTACACCCGACAAGTAAGAAACTGACATCGTTCATCACGCCGTTTGGATGCTATCAATTCCGGCGGATGCCCTTCGGACTGGCGTCCGCCGCGGCAGTGTTCCAAAAGTTAATGCATAAACTGTTCAAGAACACAGAGGGCGTACAGTACTTCCAAGATGACATCCTGATCATGGGAAAGACCAAAACAGATCATGACGCCAAACTCATTAATGTATGCGCATCCTGGCGCAAAATGGCCTCACGGCAGAATGGGACAAGTGCAAGTTTGGAGTTTCAGCCGTGACGTATCTGGGTCACGAGATAAGTGATAAAGGATCACCCCCAAGACAGCAAATATGAAAGCCATCAAGGAGGCACCCACACCTAGGAACAAAGACGACGTCAGGTCCTTTCTAGGCATGCCAGAGTTCTACAGCAAGTTTGTGCCCCACTTCGCTACCAAAACACACAGCATGCGGCAGTTATTAAGAGAAAAGACGAACTTTGTGTGGACAGAGGCATCGGATGTGGAATTCAGTCAAATAAAGGAGGACATCTGTGAAGCAGTGCCCTTACAGGGGTTTGACCAGGAAGCGCTCTCGATCCTCACCACGGACGCCAGCGACAAAGGTTTGGGAGCAGTCCTCATGCAAAAGTCCGGAGACGGAACACTGACGACGGTCAGCTTCGCGTCGAGATCACGGTCCACCACAGAGGAGAAATTCAGTGTGATAGAGAAAGAGATGTTGGCAGTCATCTGGGCAATGGAACGGTTCCGTCAATTCCTATGGGGCTCACGGTTCCTGTTAAGGACTGATCACAAACCCTTGGTCAAGGTCCTTACGTCCAGCCACCATGCGAGCGCCACCCCTCGCATAGCAAAGATGACACTGAAGCTGTTGGACTATGTGTACGACGTTGAATACATCCCGGGCACAAAAACAAAATAGCTGATTACCTTAGCAGAGCGGCAGCCATGGAGGACGCACCGCAGCCAACTGAGGAAGATGAATACACCATCGCTTTCGCAGAAGATCAGGAAGCGGTCATAAGTGCACAAGAGTGGGGGACGGCGTATGCAAATGACGCGTGTCTCACGGAAGTGAAAGGCTTCGTGATCTCAGGGTGGCCAGAGAAAAAACACTTAACGCCAGAACAGCGGAAATTCTACAAAGTACGGGAAGAACTGTCCGTCGAGGATAAAAATTTGTTTTTACTGAGAGGAGACAAAGTGGTGCCTCCAGAAGCGCTGGTGAAAAGGTTAATGACCATCTTACATGAGGGACATCTGGGCATTGTAAAGACAAAACAGAGGGCTAAACAGGCCTATTGGTGGCCTGCACTGGACAGTCAGGTGGAAAGGCACGTCAGAGAATGTGTACAGTGCAGTAATGCGGACAAGTCCCAAACCACGATGAGACCCCCGTTGGGAAAGTTTCACCACCCGGTCAATCCATGGGATGAAGTTGCGATTGACATCCTGGGCCCAATCCTGAACGCACAGAGTACGCCTATGTACATAGTAGTGCTGGTGGACCGATATTCCAAATGGCCAGAAGTGGAAATACATGACACAGTGGACACAGACACAGTGCTGACGTTCCTCAATCCCTCTTCCTGAGAGAAGGGATCCCCAGAGTCATACCTTGTGACAATGGACCACAATTCACGTCTGACAAATGGAAGTCTTTTATGGAGAGGAATGGTATCCGGACGAAACACACACCAGTATATCATCCAGCTGGCAACGGTCTAGCTGAACGTTTTAACAGAGTAGTGATAGGGTGCGTACAAGCAGCCATTAACGCAGGAAAAAAATGGGAAACAGAACTCCAACGTACCGTCTGGGCTTACCACATCACTCCCACAAAAACTGGATACAGTCCGTTCAAGATCTTAAGGGGTCGCGACCCGTTCACTAGAGATAACATTGCATGGAAACAAAGGACAGTACAAAGCAAATGGTCACCTGCGGTGGTGCGGAGCAACCTAGAAAAGGCCCAAAGGATATACACGGATCACTACAACCGACGGCACAATGTCAAGGAAGAGCCTTTGGAAAGAGGAGAATGGGTCAGAGTAAAGCTGGCTCAACTGAAAAGGAAAGGAGAAAGCAAGTTCAGTACTCCTTTAAGAGTACGAGAGACATATGCAAGATCTGCCTTACTGAGTGATGGGAAGATATGGTCCAAAGACAGGATGACAAGATGCAACAAAATATTGCAATGGGAAAGGGCAGGAGACACACAAGAAGGAGGTGAGGAAGAAGATAATCATGACGCAGACAACCTGATAACCAGAGCAGAGATGTCGGGCAGACGCACCGCAAATAGCGGGGCAGAAGAAACAAGCACCAGGAACACACGGGAGAGCGGTGGTGATGAGAGTCGTCAGGAACAGTGGGAGAGTCGGTGGATGGAAGATTGGAGGCAAGAAGTCAAACTCACAACTCACCTGGGTCTACCGAATCCAGTGGCAGCAGGGACGATAACATCAAGAAACCACTGAGACACACCCGTTCTGGTAGAGCAGTGGTGTTCCCCAAGAAGTATCGTGAGTATGATGTGGAGATATGAATGCACCGCACCATCCCGTCTTCCAGAGACATTGGGTCTGTTTGGTATTACAGTGTAAAGGGGGAAGATATGTAGTGTTGCGCTCTAGTGTTCTGGGTCACGTGCGGCCAGGAATGCTAGGAGCGCGGGGGGGATGTCGCGAGAAGTGATCGCGGCTGGCAGAGAGACGGAGAGTGGCTCCCGGCGCTCCTGCCGGTGGTAGTAATAAAAGAGTTTACTTTACCGCCGTGTCTGCCTTTCATTACCCCTTGCGCCTCACTACAGCCTCTTACCCTCCCAACATTTTCAACACACAGACAATTAAAGGTGACTAGTGTGTGTGTAGGGGGGCTTAACAAATTTGTTTCCACCCAGGGCGCTCTCTGAGCAAAGGCCAGCCCTGCGTGGGTCAGTGTGATTTGCGAGGAAAAGAAGGATTAGGTATCCTGGCAGAGCTCAATTAAAGACTGGCGTTTTAGCTCTCCAATCTGTGGCTGTAAGACATGGCTCACCACGAGGAGTGACATATATAAAGAGTTTTTTCCTTTTTGGTTTAGAGATCTCTCGACAACCAAAGAATGTGATCCGCAGGCTGCTTAGGCAGCTCAGTATGCCTGCGGGGTCGACAGTTACGTTTCTACAAAGCTCTGTATTGGTTGCTGGTGCTTGTCCAGGCCCAGCTGCGCATCCTATGGATCTCATGAGGTGGCCGTGCATGCACTGTGCTTTACTTCCCAGATGCCACCGTATCCATAGACCATAAAGGCATCAAGCTCAGGTCACAGGCGAGTCTCTTGGCTACATGTTAATGGTTGACAAGAAATATTCCAGAAGTGCAGCAGAGGGAGCCAGACACACAAGCTTCTCTTGTATCACTGTGAGAACTGGAATGGAGAGGGGCACCTTACAACGGGCCTGGTTCAGCGTCAGGTAGAGTGAACGCTAAGGCCCTGATTACGAGTTGGGTGGTTAATTCCGACCCATGCGTAAACTCCTGTTAACACACGGGTTGGAATTATGAGTTGTTAGGTATTTAACACATCCGATTATTATAGGATGTGTTAAGTAACTCAACCTTCGTTAAATTTTGGCAGATCAAAAACCTGCCGAAATTTAACGAGGGAGAACCATACAGGGCCTCATTTACAATATTTTGCCATAGGGCAGCGCTGCAAGCCTCCCTGCTGCGCTGCTGCCCTAGGGCAAAATAATAGGCCAGGAATATGCCATATCTAACAGATACGGCGCATTCTTGTCCTTTTTCACAGTGCTGGCTCTCAATTGACTGCCTGCGCCAACGCAGGCACCAACGCAGGCACCCTTGCACCATGGGGCAAGGGTGTCTGCGTTGTAGGGATGATTGTTTTTGTGTAGGAAGGCATACCTTCCTGCACAAAAACAATCAATGGAGGCGATTGCCTCTTTCTATGTGTGCTGTTGAATGCAGCACGCATACAAAGAGGAAAAACAAGGAGAAATAAAGTTATTTCTCCTAGTTACACCTGCCCTGGGAGGCGTAGGCTTTTGACGCATTCCCAGGTTTACAGGTTGTTGTAAATCTGGGAATGTGTCAAATGCCATAGGTATTACTTGGGAACACCCAGCGTAACAATCATGGCACGTCTCCCCATTGCAGTGTGAGGCAACGCAGCGACTTGCACTGCGTTGCCTCACTCCATATCTACAAGGCCATGAAAAGCCACGCAGGGTGGCTTTAAGTGGCCATGTAGATATGACTAAGTCCTGTGCGCCACTGGAACCTCACAAAAAGTGGCATTCCGGTGCCGCACAGGGCTTGTAAATGAGCCCCACAGTCTTTACTGTATCATGCGGATTTTGGTGCATTAAACACCGAAATCTACATGTTATTCCCCAACAACTCGTAATAGGTGGTATATATTGCTCTTGATAAAGAACGTACCCCATGGTATCGTTACTTATCATGTGCGATAAATGCCACCTATACTCGTAATCAGGGCTAAGAGGTAGGTTCTAGGATGGCCTGTCATGTGACTCGTGTGAGCGGTAAAGATTAAAGTCAATCTATTTGTGTTTACAGCATGATTCACTTATCAGATTCACTGGTTATGGGCTGAAGGTTGCATTAGCTATTCCTAAATGTAATTGGAAATGTCATTAGACATGTATTGTAATACAATAATCTAATAAAAAAACATGATCTGTGTTCTCTTTTGCTAGCTAGCCAAGTTCTGCAGTGTCTAGTTATGAAATAAGAAAATGCATTATGCATAAGGTAGGCAACTTGAATAGCACTGGGACACTGAGCAAAAATCAATGGAATAGAGTGTTGTCCCGAGAGGTTTTCTCAGGTGTCACAGTAAGCATCTCCGGTATGCCAAGACGCAGGTTCCATAGACCGCGTAAGGACTCAAGCTGCACATGAGTGATGAGGCCCTGAAAGGCCTCAGCTTGTCCGAGGTTGCTTGTGTTCCTGTGCACGTGGGACTGGGCCTAGCTTTTTGAGCTTGGCCATACCATTTAAAGTAGAACCAAACGTATTTGCTTATCACTGATCTATTTCTATAATGATTCAGTGAACAAAAAAGACAGTATCTAATGTTGTCTGGAGCAGTTACCAATGCTGGAGATTATTTTCATCGCATCTGTCCTTTGCATTCTGTTTTCACGCGAAATGAGATTATTGCCACAGCTTTTTACAGAAATTGGCTGTTTCTTTCTACAGAACACCAACTATCAATAACAAGTCAATTTCAGAATCAAATAATACCTACCTAATAGCTACAACAAGCACTTAAATCCTTGGTTAAGAATTGAACATCCGCCGCACTCAGCCAAATACATTAAAACCAAGGTATAATGTGCTAAACTACACTCACATCTGCTGAGAATGTCAACTACATCCTTGCACATGTTATGTGAACTATGGAACAAGCCCTTATACTTTCTGTGCCCCTGGTCATTTCTTCATAACTGCTGCACTCCCCTTGCACAAATTCCGGGTGACCAGTTACAAATAGTTTCTGCTGTATCAAGTCGCGTCTCCTACCAAATCCGACTGACTCTGGTGTGTGATGGAAGCTTCAGAACATTTAGGGCCTCATTACAAGCCTGGCGGTCCGAGGACTACCAGACTGCCGGGGGCGAGGCGGCTGGCGGTCCAGCCACCGCCACACACGCGGTCCGACAGCCCTTTTATGACCTTGGCGGTCAGACTGCCATTGCACCACGGCAACCGCCAGGGAACCGTGTTCTCTGGAGGTCCTGTGGCGGTCTGAGGGCCGCAATATACTTGGTGGTGCCCTGAGGCACCGCCAAGCATATTCCGACTTTCCTCACAGCAAGCAGTTACAATGGAGGTTCTTCCTCCATGTAACTGATGGTGGTGAGGAAAGAAAAGGGACCCTATAGGGCCCCCTCTTGCCCCTGTGCACGGAGGTGAATGCAAGGGGGCACATGCTGTGCCCCCTGTAGTTTTGCACCCCCAGTTCCTGCACAGGAAGGAATGCATGACATGGTGCATTCCTTCCCATGCAGGAACGTGCACTGGTGGTCCCGCGACGTTGCTGTTTAAGGCTCACAATGAGCCTTTACACAGAACCGCCGCGGGACTGCCACGCCATCCGCCCACCAGACCACAAAATTACTTGTGATCTGGCGGTCGTGCGGTGGCAACTCTTGGCAGTCCAGGAGTGTGGCGGTGGCGTGCCGCCCGATCCCGCACTGCCAAAATTTATAATCAGGCCCTTAGAAAGTTAACCTCCACACTACCATAAACACTGCGATGCCATACTAATATACGCTATAGAAATGGAAAAAACCAGTACAGAATAACAGTATATTGGATCACTAATTAACAGTTATGGGGAAAATTCCAGCTGATTTCAGTTGCATCTTGAAAGGTATTATTAAGGCCTTTAGGTATCAGTTTGTATCATTATTTGAACCTGTAGAATTATATTTTTTCATGCTTCCTTTCATAAGCCAATGGCCAAAAACCCACCTGCTGCAACTAGCTGCAAGTGGTCAGCAGAACATTCGACCAGGATGGGTTACAGGGGCAGCTCCTCCGCTATCGCAGAGGAGCGTCGCCCCACTGCTGCTACCCAGCAGGGTCAGCAGTGAAAAAGAAAATGATAATTAAATAATTTTACTATAATTTTCTTTTTCACTGCTGCTTCTGCTGGGTAGCCGATCCGTGGGCGGTACCGGGCTATCCTCAAGAGCTTCAGGAGGAGGAGATGTGGGCACTACTAAGTGCGCATGGCGGTTTGGCCGGCCATTTCAGGCCGGCCAAACTGTCATGCGCACTTAGCATTTCTCCACCCGGCCGTGTTGTACAGCCAGGTGGAGAGAAGCCACAGGCTCACAGTCCCTGTCAGAGCACCGAACCATGGCGCTCAGACCAATCCCAGCGCTTCTCTCATGCTGGGAATAGCATTCCCAGCATGAGAGAAGCGCTGGGATTGGCATCTGGGAGCCTGCGCAGTGTCCACCAGTACGAGGAGCAGGAGAGGACAAAGACGGAGTGGCGCAGCGTCAGGTATGTCACTTTTTTAAATATATATATATATATTTTTTAATGTATTTATGCCCCCCCCTCCTTCCGCCCTACCTAGTACCATCGGGAGCAGCCGCCACTGATTGGTTACCTCTACAAAGTGTGACTTACATTCACATCCGGAGCCAGCCATGAGAAGCTTGTTCTTCGGAACGGCCTGACGGACTCTGTGCACCACCTCTATCCGCTCCTCTCTGGTCAGGTAGGGGTATTCTCCATTGGATCCTTGAACCACAAAGCCTGCAGAGGGCGGAAATGGCAGGTCAATAAAGATGGCTGCCCCAACACCCGGGCTACAGTCTAAAGGGAAAACTAGAAGCTCTGTGGAAAGTGGGGCCGAGTCTTTCTGAAGAAAATGTGCAGCATATGGAAACATAGAAGCACTTTAAACACCTTTGATTAACAGACTGAATAAATTTTTGTTTTGTTTTTTTCTGCAGAGAGGCTTAGAGTTCGTTGTAGGGCAGACCTTTTAAATATAAGATGTAAGTGTCACCTTTATATCGAAGTGAAATTGACCTGCACCATATGACTGTACTGGAAACAAAAATGGGGTTATAATAAGATGAGAGATAAGTTATGCAGTGCTCCAGCTCTGAACTCAATTACATTGAGTGTCTATGGCCCATATTTTTGTATTTTTGATGACTCGCTCCAATTTAAGCCTTACCATTTTTGTACATTTTCTTCTTTTTAAAAAAAATACATATTCATTAGGATTGCAGAGAAATACGTTCTCACTCCACACACATAGGCTGTATTCAAACACTGAGGGGCAGGGACTTAAATGTAAGAGTTCTTCGCCGTGATCCATTTCGTCATCTGAGTTTTTCTCTCAAACGCACCCTCCTATAGCAAAACCAGAATTCACGACTCCAAAAACACATCATACGTTTCTCAAAATGAAACCCTTATCCCATATACTGCTCCATTTGGCCTCTGTGCGAGGGCAAGAGAAAAATCTAGATCATTAAGAAGGGGAACATCACCTGTTAACATCAAGTCAATTCCAAACATCTACACATCTCTTGCAACTTCAACTATAAAGCATTACGGCATGCCTTACTACTGTCAACCTTCTCCTCTTGCATTGGCTTTCAGATAGTTTTCCGGTGAACACTTACACTACTCATGCAGAGAGATGGTGGCTGCCATAGGGTCCTAAAAAATATACTGCTTCACCCTGTGAGAAACTTTAATTTTGGGAGGATACAAAATTCCAGCCTGAGCACTAAAGTCCCAACACGAGTCTTGACTGCATCCAATTTGGAGATTGGACTCTTTAGGTATGAAAGAGCCTCACAGAGCTCCCAAGGGTTGTAGCCACCTTGGCCCACAGCCAAGCCATGCTATACCCCTGACTTTTTCACATTCAGGTGCCCAATTGTATATGAAACTCGCTGTGCTGTGGGAGGTTGATTCTTTCCAAGTATCAAACAACAAATATTGTAGCAACTACCATTGTAACACAGAACTCAACATACAGCTCAACTGTGAGGGGTGCCTCAGCAGCACTGCGCTGCATAATGTTGCAAAAAGGGAAACGCTTGCATAGAAGAAAGCGATCAAGACTAATCGAACGTATGCATCACACAAAATGCCTTTAAACTGACCCTCTGCTGTATAGGTAACCACGTACATTTCTACCTGCTCAGTAAACAGGGTCAAATTATTTTCAGGCCAGTCTCTTCTCCAGACTGCAATTTTTTAATCCTTTGAGGTATTGCCGGAGCTATAGCTAGGAGACTTAAATAGAGTACGTTACAGTAATCAATCTGGGACAGTACACCGGCTGAACCTACTACAGCGAGGAGTCCCGGTGGAAGAAAAGGCAGAATGGTTCCCAAAAGAATTAAAAAGTAGAAGCAGGAGGAAGAGCCCTCGTTTTTTTGTACCTTGAATGAAGGATCCTCATGTAAAAGGACCCCAGAGGGCTTAACGTTGGCTACAGCAGTGGGAGGAAGTTCCAATGAGAGCAACCAAGTTGTATTGTTCCAGCAGTTCTTATCCTTGCCCACCACCACAAGCTCAGGTTTGTTTGCATTCGATTTCAAGAAATTGTTTTCACCCACAGTTGAGTCGCCATCATACACTCACTCAAACTGTTGACTGACACAGGAGCAAGCCGATCCAGTTGCATTATCAGTTGAGTGTTTATCAGCAAAGGTGACTCCAAGGCAGTCATAAGATCGTATTAATTGAAAGGTGGAGAATTCTGGTTAGTTGGCAACACAATACAAACAGTGAACACAGAAGCAAATGTAAAACACCTAGTTAAAGGTGCTGGCTTGCTGGTACATATGTACTACACCATGGGCCAGATGTACGATCATTCACTTTAGCGAGTCGCAAATTGCGTCGAATTGCGACTCGCAATTTGCGGCTCGCTAAAGTGAACGTACAACAGTGTCTCAGACACTGTTTGCGATTCCCAATGGGGTTGCAAATTTCATGCCTCATCAATATTCATGAGGCAAGTGCAATTTGCGACCCCATTGGGAATGGCTAGCACTCCCAGGGATATTGGCCTGCTGGGCTCAGCAGACCACCATGTCTGGGACTGCTTTTTAAATAAAGTAGTTTTTCTTTTTTAAAATGCAGCCCGTTTTCCTTAACCCCTTGACCGTGATCGGAATTCCGCTCGTGTGCTGGACATTCCGATCGCGGGTGGGGTCGTAACGAGCTCAGCTCGTCATGCGCACAGCGCTACCGCGCAGCAAGACGAACTGAGCTCGTCGTGAGCACGGAAGGGGTTAAAGGAAAAGGGGATGCATTTAAAAAAGAAAAATGAAACTTTTCAATTTCATTTTTTAAGGGCAGGCAGTGGTCCCTGGGACCGCTGCCTGCTCTTAAAAAATATTTTGCACACACTCACAAAGGGGAAGGGGTCCCGTCCCCTGGGGACCACTTCCCAGTTGCGAGTGGTTTACCACCTACTTGAAGTAGGTGGTAAACTGCGAGTGTTTTGGGCCGCAAAAGTGGTCGCAAAACAATAGTACATGGCATTGAGACTCGCTATTAGGAAGGGACGCCCCTTCCTAATAGCGAGAGTCGCAAACGCTATTTTGCGAGTCAGTGACTCGCAAAATAGCGTTTGTACATTCCAGGACCCTTTTTTGCGGTCGCAAACGGGCCGATCTCCCATTTGTGAGCGCAAAAAAGGGTCGTACATCTGGCCGCATGTCTTGCAAGTGACATTACTTAAAATAACAAATTTTAAAGTATTCATTTGTGATTTGCTTGCATGACAACAACAAAAGCAGAAGAAATTCAATATGCTGCAGTGTTTTATATTAAGTTACATGTTTTTAGAGCACAGAGTTCATTGCTTTCAACTGCACTTCGGCAATGTTTGATGATGGTAGCCAATTGACTGATTGGTTCACAAGGGAAGAGCCTATATGGCAGTGATTGTTTATGCGCTCAAATCCCTAATAACATTGTGTTGTCTGATACTGAGAACACAGACCTTTATTGGACTAGTGTATATTTCTTCATTCTGCTGGGTTTTATTATCAGTTATGTATTCTTTCTGTCCATGTACCCCATTTATCCCGACATATAACTTATGTTTGCGAGTTAGCACCAAGGAACTCTTCATATGACTGGTCTTCCAACTTAATACCAAATCAGGAAGGCACGCGGGGTGAGGGCAGAGCTTTGTGTTAACGCCTTTGTTCTTGGGATCTGGTGTTCGTGGGTCAGGTCCTTTGACTCCTTGATTTTACTTTCACATATTATGTGTGGTGTTGGGTTCGATTTATGAATCCTTCAGCTGTTAGATGGCTTCCAGTGGCCCTAGTACAACATGCACTGCTGGAGCCCGTGGAAGACCTGCATGGAGGCCTGTTGAGGAGCGGAGTGAGATATACCTAGAGAAGCTTATGGCACAACGCAAACAGTGCTTGTGCCTGACTCAGAAAGGTGTTTGGCAGCAGAGTCCTACTGTGACAGCCTTGAGTGGCCGGTGAACATAATGTATCTGCTGCACTTATGAGGATGGCAATTCATGTGACCATGTTAAAAGGAGTGATATTGAGTCCTTTGCAGTGTCCCGGTGTCATCTCATCTCAACAGGAGTTGCATTTTCTAGCGTTTTCTCTCTATGACACATATATGTAGGTGTGCTATTGTGCAGAATGCTCCAGAGCCTGCTAGAGCTAAAACCACCGGAGAGGTCATCACTAGAATGTCGAAGCTGGTGCTGAAGCCAGGGAGGGGGAATGTTCGTCAGTTCAAGGTTCGAGGCAGAGAGAGTCGTAGTCAGGAGTTAACATGATACTGACTGAAGGCCAGAACCCAATGATTTGATGTAGGTTACACTGAAGATGCCTTAAACAGGTCTAAAAGAGTTAGCCAAGAACGCTCCCATGATTATGCGGACAGCGGTCCCAAGTTCCTGAGATCACAAATTGGAATGAAAACCCCTTTTACAGGGGCTTTGTACATTCTCAAAAGCACTTGTATGGTGGCAAACTCTGTGACCGCAAATCGGCTTTGTACATCAGGTTCTAAATCCTCATACAATTACACCCTAGGAAAAGTTGAGGCACTATTTATCAATGATGTGTCAGTCATAAGTCAGCCTCAAGAGGTTAAAGAGTTCAAGTTGACTTCACCTCAGACAGCATCGGAGAGAATGAGACCCCTATCTCCTGTTCCGCACCGCTGAGAACTAGGAAGTCCAACAAATGGGAAGGGCTTTCCTAGTTCTTAGCTATGTATGCAATGCCACTGACGGTATGCTAGTGATGAAATGACACACCACTAAATTGTATCACCTTGACTAGAGTTTCTTCTAGCACCCTAAAGAGTGATGACGGTAGAACCTAGGACATGGATGAAAGCACTGCTGAGTCGTAGTGTCCCTCATGACCTGGTTAGTGAGAAAGGCTGCCTCATATGCATTAAGGAATGGCCACAAGTAAACGTTCAAGATTTGTGGTGTCTGTTCGCGCACTAAACAGTGACAACAAACTAATTGAACATCTAAGTTTTCCATAAGCGCCTGTGCGCAGCTGTGTAACTTTGCAGTCACAACTGAATAAAAATGTTGTTGCCTTGTACGAATGCCTAAACCAAATGTCTGTCTTACTGCCTAAGTTGGCACAATCTGAGTAAAAAAGTCCCTAGTTTAATGAGATTGTCCTCCCCTATTTTAAGTTGCTATAAACAGAACAACAGAACTATGCCGCACAATAGCATTACTGGAGAGGTGGTGGGTGTGGACGCCAGACTGATCAAATATCAAATGATAACAACAATCCGTGTTTTAGGTCTCAGCTACAAACAGCTTTCATTGACTGTTGTTAGACCTTTTGTCTCCAATACATAATATACACTTAGAGCGGGCTTTGGGTGAGCCCCTTGGTCATGAGTAGATGGCTTTGCTGTTTTAATCAGTTGTCAGTGGCTAATTCAATGGGTTTCCTCCCTATTCTTGTGTTTGTCCCTCTCTTAAGCATTTCGGTCTCACAGTGTTCTGACTTGTACCCGTCCACTGTATACTTGAAGGGCTCTTTTTCAGTCAAAGTCTACCAGACAGCACTGCTATCTGGTTTGCTTAAGACATCTTAGGGACATTCAGAAAGCTTCCCAGAGAATGCATTCCGCCCATGCTTACCATTGGCTTTGTGGTTTGTAACTCACATTTTCTGGCTATTTGCTGGCTTTATTTGTTTTAGGCTGTCCAGGGTGAGGTCGTCCCTCCCAAGGAGCAAAGCCTTTTCACACCAACTCCCCTTGTATTTTTCCACGAGTGCTCCTTTCTGTAAACATACCTGTAAATCTTGTTCTTATCTTCTCAAATTTGCTGTGCATTCAAAGACCGAGGTCAAATGTCAGGCTCGGTCTTTCGAGGAAGCTTGCTGTTTACTTTTCTTGCTCTCACCTCAAAGTGAGAGGATTTATGCAACAATTTTGCTAGATACTGGGGGTAAGAAATGGTTATTTCTATGGATTTATGTGACAATCTTGCTACATACTTGGTGTAAGAAAGGGTTGTTTCTATCACACAACATAAAAATCAACTGTGCAAGTATTTTAGAATCTATTAGAATAGGGAACACACAAATTAAGCAATTTTTTGTTAATTCTGAAGTGTGTTGGAAGCAAATACTTCAATATGATCAAAACAAATCAATACACTAGGTGATGCCATTGCCACACATCGTTTGTGAACTGTATAGTTTAATTATTAGTAAAACTGTATGTCTGTGCAAATATAATGGTAATTTCAATTGAAAATGTGTTGTCTGCAATGGCAGTGTGCTACCCCACTATGCATACTCCACCCTATGCCACTCCAGTCTACTTTGCACCACTCCATGTCACTGCACTCTACTCTGCACCACTCCACTTTACCTTATTCCACGCCACTGCACTCTAGTCCACTCTACTCTGCACCACCCTACTCTACGCAACCCCACTCGACGCCACTCTGCAACACTGCACTCTATGCAAATACATTCTACGCCAATGCAGTTTACTCTGTAGCACTTAACTCTACGCCCCTGCGCTCTCGGCCAATCCACTGGATGCCACTCTAATCTGCTCTGTAAAACTGCACTCTATGCCACTGCACTCTACACCATTTTACTCTGCACCATTACACTCTTTGCCACTGCACTCTACCCTGCAATACTCCACTCTTCGACACTTCACTCTACTCTGAATAAATCTACTCTATGTCACTGCTCTCTATGCCACTGCACTCTACGTCACTCTGCACCACTCCACGCCACTGCACTCTACACAACTGCACTTTGTGACACTGCTCTCTACGCCAACTACACCACTGCACTCTATGCCAATGCACTGTATGCCACTCTACACCACTACACTCTATGCCACTGCACTCTACATCATTTTACTCTGCACCATTACACTCTTTGCCACTGCACTCTACCCTGCAATACTCCACTCTTCGACACTTCACTCTACTCTGAATAAATCTACTCTATGTCACTGCTCTCTACGCCCCTGCACTCTACGTCACTCTACACCACTCCACGCCACTGCACTCTACACAACTGCACTTTATGACACTGCTCTCTACGCCAACTACACCACTGCACTCTATGCCAATGCACTGTATGCCACTCTACACCACTACACTCTAAGACACTTTACTCTGAAATACTGCACTCTGCCACTGAACTTTATGCCACTCTACTCTGCACTCTTTGCCGATACACTCTACGCAATTCTACATCACTGCACTCTACGTCACTGTACTCTGTATCAGTCCACTCTACACCACTGCAATCTACGCCACTCCACTCTGCACCACTCTACTCTACACCACAGCACTCTACGCCACTCCACCCTATTATTCACCACTCTAATCTACGCCACTGCATTCTATGCATTCTATGCCACTGCACTCTATGTCACTATACTCTGCAACACTCTACGCCAATGGTTTCTACACAAGTCCATTCTACTCTATGCTACTCCACTGTAATCTACTCTGCAGCACTCTACTCTACGCCACTGCACTCTACTCTGCACCAGTGTACTCAATGCCACTCTACTCTGCACTACTGCATTCTATGCCAGTGTACTCTAAGCCACTCCACTCTACACCACTCTACTCTGCATCTCTCCACTGCAGCACACCACTGTATGCCACTGCACTCTAGGGAACTATATTCTACTCTGAACCACTCTACTCTGCACCACTCTACTTCACTGCACTCTGTGCCACTCAACTCTACATCACTGCACTCAACTATGCAACACTCTAATCTACGCCACTGCATTCTATGATGCCGCATTGTAGGCCGTTGAATTCTATGCCACTGCACTGCACGCCACTATACTCTGCAACACGCTACACCAATGCCCTCTGCACCAGTCTACTCTATGCCACTCCACTGTAGGCGATTCCACTTTATGCCACTTTAATACACAACACTCTATGCCACTACACTCTACTTCACTCTTCACCATTCCACTGTATGACACTCCATACCACTCTACGCCACTACATTTTAGCCATGCTGAAAAGCAGCCACGCTGGTGTACAACATGGCTAAAACACATTGGCAAACCCAATAGCTCTTGCATAGGCGAGGCCTATTGGCTTTGCCAATGCTTGTATTAATTTTATATTCAGCACTCAGTGGGTCTGTATGTTTTTTCACTCTCTCGCCCTGCTTTTTCTCCTATGCCTTCTTTCTGCGTGCTCTCTTTTCATTCACCCACTCCCCTACTCCCAATGCTCTAGCCCGCACCCGTATCGCTTGCCATGTAAAATGTATTTATTTATTTTACAGGCTCTGGCGGCTGCAAAGTGCAGTCAGGCAGCTTGTTTCCATTTTTTTTTTTGCACTGCATGCACACTTATTTTCACTTTTTAATTAATTTACATTTCAGTTACCATTCTAACATGGCTATCTGCCATGTTAGAACAGTAAATTAAAAAAAAAAATCTCACCTGCATCATAATTAGGGTTGCCACCAGGCCGGTTTTCTACCGGCACCACCGGTATTTTGATGTCCCTGCCAGACCACAAATAGGCATGATCATCAAAGGCCAGTATTTTTAACCCTTATCTGTACATACTAATTTCTTTTATATCTATCATGTTTTAAATCTGTAGTGTTCATTGTTATGGCCGTCATGGCAAAAACAATATAGATTTGATACTTCAAACAACAAATATGAACAGTAGGCACTTTTAAATGTGTTCTAGAGCTGAGCTAACGATCCCTAACTGATAATTAAAGTAAATAAAGGCAGAAGAGTCATGTTACAAATTAATTCACACGATTTTACTTAAAGTCCTATTTAGTATCAGGTCCAGGCTCTCAAAGCAACAACAAATGGCCGGTATTTTTCTCTTGGAAAGGTGGCCACCCTAGTCATAACACATGTGCATGCGTGTATCACGTGCAGGTGTCATAACACTCACGTGCAGGTGTCATAACACACACGTGCTTATCGGTGGCCATCTTGGAATGTATTTTCTTTAACAGAAAACCCATTGCAAAACTGCCAGCAACGACTGTTTCCAATTCAGCCTGACTTCATTTTGCCCATACAGTAAAACTCTTTATGACTATATTGGTTTACAGAGGCAAACCTGTTTATCTGTTGACCCTTGCAGCACCCCCGCAGGAGACTTGGCAGTAAATACAACATTACAGGGCCTCAGGAGGCTGGTGTGACATCAAGGGACAGGCATGCAGGGTCACGGACAGCTGCAAGCGTGTTACGTGGGCTAGTGAACGCACGAGTGGGAATCTTTTACAATGTGGTTAACTAAAAGTACTGCAGGACAGGCCGAAGTCTTTGGGTGTTATAATATCGTAATTTTTCTTCGTGAGCAGATGGAGTCGCACAATTCCGCCCGTCGCTCATACACAATTATAATGATAGTTCCTTTTACTGCCACAGTTTATACTACATAAGTATTAAAAATGTCAATAAACCAGGGTCACACTAATGAAGATCAATGCTATTTTAAACCAGGGGAAACATAGGGCGGAGGGGGCTGATCGATTCAAAATTTTCAGGATATCCACATATAATATTCTTAGATAGATTCATTATAAAATGGGACTTTGTTACATTGTCAGTGATTACGAGGAAAATCTGGTAAGGAACCAGCATTTCGGGAACTACATTGGAGGACTGTTGTCAATCTTTACAGAAAGGATAATAAAATAAGGTTTTTCCAAATAGCAGTTCATGCCACAATTTGATTCCTCTGTTTGCATTGCAGATTACAGATAATTGTAGGGGCCTAACTTGCCGACCTCCGAAGAGTTACAGGCTGGGTTGCTGTGCCAGGATTGGGCAATGTGGCTAGTTGGTCGCATCAGAGCGGACGATTAACTCAATGAGCCGCCTTGCCACACACAGGGGACACACTATTCTAGAAAACTTCGCCCTAAATAGCTTGCTCCAATGCTACCAGTCAATCATCTGTACAAACTATGTACAAGCATCGATGAAGGACGATGGGCGCTAAAACCCTTACCAGACCGTCTTTTCCTTTTGAGGATGTCTCAGAGGTTCTAGACTATGCACATTCGCTGGTGAGGAGCTACAAATTTACTCGAGTGAACATCACTGCACATCACTTTAATTCTGAGTCACAAATTGAGAACATCTTCGAGCCATGCTGCACTCTGTGGTAAAAGAGACTCAGGCTTCGGCCTTGTGACATGCTCTATGTTGGTCACACTATCAATATAGCGACTAAAACCAATAAACTGTACCAATAAATTGTACCAAAGCACTTCTGATTCAACTAACACAATTTGAATAGGAAAAGCCTTAGCATTTGTCTGAATGGGATGATTTGACTCGTTTCTCATATTTTCCAAGAGCATATTCTAGTCGGCCCAGGGAATAGCTGGGAAGTCCTTCCCACCACCCTTTTTTCTGCCACCTTTTAGTGGCACTAGTATGTTTTCTTTTCTGGGACGGTCTTAAAGTACTCCAGTGGATACAAGGTGCAAGATTCTCGGTCAAATGTTTTGGTATTCTGCCATATAAAGTTTTTTGTGTAAGAACTGAATTTAAATTTACTCTGCAAGGATAGAGGTAGTCGGTTTAACTTAATCAGCGTCTGTGAGACATATGTCCTCATAGGAACATCTAGCACTTCTCTTTCCACAAACGTTTGCAGGACCTGGAGTTTAATCATGTTGGTAATCACAGGAAGAAGTGGTTACAGTCATACTTTTTGGGTGGTGGGAGTACTGACCAGACATTGAGAACCATCGATCCAATGTGTGCACTAGGTCCTGTGGCAGCCGCGCTGATCAAAATGGTCCAAAGTGGCTCACTTCCATGAGACCATCTCCATGCAGGATTCAGTCAGGTGGGCCTTGATCCTTATCTTGCGGCTCAGATGTCAGCTCCTCTTCCTCTACAGCTTTTTCATTTTCCAGGACAGGTCACAGCAGCACAGCTTCCTTTAAAGATTTCCCTTGGGGGCGTGGCCAAGATGGCGGAGAGCTAAGACGTGTTTTGTCTGCGCTCCTCCACCCGCCGACTTTTAGCACCGGCCGTCGGCCTCAATTAGCACGAGGAACAGCAGTGGTGCTCTCTATCGCACCCAGGATTGTTAGTGGACCTACCGGGTGAATCCCGGGTTCCCGCGACGGCGTCTGTGGCTGCCGAGCCTGCCCTGTGGCGGTGGTGGAGGCGGCGAGCGACGTGATGTGGGAGGCGTGATCGCGGCCTGGGGCTCCGGCTGCGGGAGTGCTCTGCCCCACCTGCGACGCCCGTGACGCTTTTCCCACTCCAGCTCGTGGGCCCGTGGGGCGGATCTGGAGAGCCCCGACGACATCAGCACCCCCCGTGTGAGCAGCGACGCCGCCGAAGAAGGGGACGGTGTCCCGGGAGGTCCGCATTGACTCAACGTTGCGGGATGTCTCATCGGAGACCAGACGGTGAGCTCCGCGACCTCCCCGCACCAAGCTGAGCGTCTCCCGCGCAACTCCCGCGGCCTCGGACTCTAGACCTTACCTACGCCAGGCCCCTGGGTCCCGGCCGGCCCATCCACTGCAGTGTGGGAGGTGAGCGGACTACACATTGGGCGCCATTTTGGAGGGCCTCTCGCTTTGCTGGCGCTGCGGGGCTGTCGGCTCGCCCCCTGTGGCCCACGATAGCGGCCTTCCCAGGTGAGCTGTGCTGGTTCCCTGCGGCTCCCGGGAGGGGCTGGATTTGGAGGACGGGCGACCCCCCCCGCTCCGTGCTAGCACTCGCCCTCGTGGGGCACGGTTGCGGTGGACCCCCGTACACTTCTTCCGGGGGTCGTTTTCGCGGTGGACTTTCGGGCAGTGGCGGACCAGCGCGGCGCTGCGGCTCCGGGGCCCATCTGGGGGGACTGCTCGCGGCCCGGCAGTGGCTGACCCTCCTCCAACGTGCCCTGCAGCCCGGGCCCTACTTCTTTACCAGGACAGCGCCTCCGCCTCCCCTCCGCCGCTGCCCCCGCACACTGGGCTCTCGCCAGGTCACAACAGCTGGATGTCCCTGAACACCCTCATCGGTCACCCTGGGACTTCTCTGGCACCAGCCAGTGGTGACTCCTGCAGACGCTCCGGGTCCGTGCACTGAGGGGACCGGCCCGCTGGACACGAGATTAACCGGACCCGGTTCCATCTTCCCGGTGGCCGACCGTGCGGGAGTGGAGGGGACCCCGATCATGTCATCGGCCAGGGGTAGAAAGGACAAATCTGCTGCCAGGGAAAAGAACGCGCTGAAGGACATGTTTGCCAAGGCACAGGGCGGGGGGCCTGGCGACCCAGATCGACCGAGCCCGACTATGCAGATGGCGGACCCGTCGGAGGCCCCGGTGACACGGGCCTTCCTGGAATCGCTATTCGCCGCCCTGAGTGAGGACCTCTAGACTGTAAAGCGTGACCTAACAGCAGAGCTCAAAGATGTTTGCAAAGACGTGGATGACATAGGGGAAAGAGTGGCATCCCTAGAAGACAAGAGCGACTCCAGGGACACTGATGTGGCGGCCTAGCAGCAGGAGGTGCTCCGCATACACGAACAACAGGTGGACGTGCAATCTCATCTGGAGGATTTGGAGAACCGCTCCCGGCGCCACAACATTAGGATCCGTGGGGTTGGCACTAATGAGGAAGCTGGGGATATTTTTGCCTACGCGCGAGAATTATTCAACCACATTCTGGGTAACCCCCTGGACACTCCATTGAAGGTGGATCGCGCCCACAGGGTGGGCCCACCCACCCAGAGCTGCGGCAGCACCCCCTGCAGACATTCTGGTTTGCGTCCAAGACTTCCATACTAAAGAAGAGATCTTACGCAAAGCCCGCTCCCTACAACAAATCTCTTTTCGCAACCAGACACCCACCTTATATCAGGACCTTGCAGCTATCACTCTCCAGAAACGCAGAACCTTTCCCCCCTCCACAGAGGTCCTTCGTCAGCGCAACATCCCCTACTCCTGGGGGCACCCGTTCCGTCTGTTGTTTCGGCAGGATGGCAGGTTATTCCAACTTCGCTCTTTGTCCGAAGCCAGCAAGCTCCTTGGGATCACCCTCCCGGAGGACGCGGACGAGGGGGCTCGCTCAGAACAGGGGTCCGGCGATGACAGACCGCAGTGGAGACAGCAGAGGCGGCGCCGACGGGCCCGCCGACCAGACCCTGCAGTGATCAAGATGGAACAACAAGCGGCCCTGGAGGCCCTGCCGGGGGCCCTGGCCAGGGCCTCTACTGATTGACCGATCCTGGTTATTTTTGATATATCCTTTTTCTGATGTGCTGGGGGTGGAGGGGGGAGATAGAAGTGCTGACATTGGCCACACGGCCACACGACCACCCAATAAGACTTCTCTCCTGTTCATCCCTGGATGACGGACAATGTTTGAACATTGACTTATTTTTGGTGCCTGTTGCGCCTTGTGGTGTTCTTGGTTTTCTTATTTTTTCTTCCTTTGTAGTTGGGGTCTTTTTTCATTTTAGGCATTCTCCACCCTCTTTCCTCTCCCTTCAGCATGAGACTCCCTCTGGCTTCCTGGGCGCTTTTGCCTTCTTGCCGCACTGCCGTTGCCGCATGTGGTTTTCTTCCGTTAGCTCGGGGTTCTGGCCATGCCAAGACCCTAATGGGGCTCCTGCACTTCCCCCGGCCCTGAATGCCGCCTTCCTCCATTAAGATCCTCACTCTCAATGTGAGGGGCCTTAATAACCCGATCAAGCGGAGAGCTCTCCTCTCTTATCTTGAAAGCACGGGGCGGATATCTGTCTCCTCCAGGAAACACATCTTCTTCCTAAGGATTGTCACAGACTTCGGTCCCGCTCCTTCCCAATCCAATTTCATTCCTCTGGTCCCGCGAAGAGGGCTGGGGTGGCCATATTGGTTTCAAAACACTTTCAGGGGAGGGTGGCACAAAAGGGGGCTGAAATAAGAGGCAGGCTTCTCACTTACCAATTCATCACAGAGGGACGCACATTCACAGTAGGGTCCATTTACGCCCCAAATGACGGTCAGGAGCGCTTCCTGGGTGAGGCATTGATAGAAGCAATGGCCACTCCGGACCGCCATGTATTGCTTGGGGGTGACCTCAACTTAGTATTTGATAATGTCCTGGATCGCTCTGTGCAACGCACTAGCCAGGTCGGCGCCCTTTCCCCGTCCGGACACGCTCAATTACATGACCTGGGACTCACAGACTTGTGGCGACGCTTCCACCCCGGCACAAGAGACTTCTCCTTCTATTCCAACGCTCATAAAACCTACGCCAGATTAGATTTTTTTTGGGCACTAAATCTATTTTAGATATCACGCTCTCCGCTGACATACCAGTGGCGACCCTTTCCGACCATTCTCCCGTAGTAATCACCTTAGCCTTCCCGCAGGTGTATCCCCCGGCTAGGCATTGGCGTTTTAGGGACACCCTGCTACACCGGCCAGACACGGTCACACGACTACAGCGAGCACTAGACGAATACCTGCGACATAACGATAATCCAGACACAGCTCTCTCCACTAGGTGGGAAGCCCTCAAGGCGGTGATTAGGGGGGGAAGTGATAGCTATATCTACGGCTGACAATGTAGAACGCAAGAGGAAGCGGGAGGAATTGACTCTTAAGACGCGAGAACTGGAGCAGCTGCACCAGCGCACCGGGGCCCCGCGAGCTTGGAGGCAATTAACAGTGGCCAGGTCGCAACTGGCTGCGCTGGATCATGACAGGGCGGAGTATGCAGCGATGCGCTTGCGCCATTCTTTCTATGTGGGTGGGGATAAGTGTGGGCGGCTACTCGCACATAAATTGCGGGAAGCCCGCCAACGAGACGGGGTTCGGGAGATCAGGGGCCACACAGGGACACTTCACACAGACGACGCGGCCATAGCTGGAACGTTCTGTGAGTTCTACACGCAGCTCTATGATGAACAGCCTTTAGAGGCAGCAGACATTGATACGTATCTGGCTCAAGCTCGCCTTCCCAGCTTGACCCCCGACCAGGCCGAGCATGTGGAGAGAGAGATTAGAGTGGAAGAGGTCATAGCCCGCCTGAAACTGGGTAAATCGCCTGGCCCCGATGGCTACACTGCGGTTTTCTATAAGCAATTCTGTGCTACACTGGCCCCCCTGCTCACCCGACTTTTTAACTCCTTTGCCGAGCCCAGAGCAATCCCCGCGTCCATGCTAGAGGCTGCAGTGGTCGTTATCCCCAAGCCTGGGAAAGACAAAACGTCCTGTGGTTCTTACCGGCCTATTTCGCTCTTGAACACTGACCTGAAGCTATATACCGGGATCCTGGCCGCCCGACTAGGCCCTTACATGCAGGGGCTAGTAGACCCCGACCAAGCAGGTTTTATACCGCGGCGTCAAACAAGCGACAACACCAAGCGAGTCACGCACTTGATCGAAAAGGCCTCCCGCACTCCTGGAGAATACATGCTCTTAACGGTGGACGCGGAGAAGGCCTTTGACCGCATCCACTGGCCATATCTCGAACAAGCACTGCTACGCGCTGGTATTCGAGACAAGATGCGGACGCACATCCTGAACTGTTATCGCTCTCCCGCTGCAACTGTCCGAGTGAATGGCCACACCTCGGTGCCCTTCCCTATTCGAAGAGGCACTAGACAGGGGTGCCCTTTATCGCCCCTGCTATTTGCTTTGTACATGGAGCCTTTAGCTCAGAGGGTCCGGGACCACCCCCAGATCACTGGAATTCGCTTCGGAGGGGACACACATACTATCAGCCTTTATGCTGATGACGTGTTGGCTACTCTCACGAACCCTACGTCCACTCTGGGGAGCTTCTTGGAGGAACTGGAGGCTTTTGGGAGGGCTTCCAGGTTTAAGATCAACTTAGCAAAATCTATGGCACTGAATCGGTCTCTGCCGTCGAACGTTGTGGCCGATCTCCAGGCCCGATACCCTCTCCACTGGTCAGACGAGGCGGTTCCCTACCTAGGCATACAGCTGGCCCCGACTCTGCAGGCCATGAGACAGATTAATTACTCCCTCCTGCAGGCACACGTTCGTGCTGCTCTGCTGAAATGGAAACACTATCCAATCTCGTGGCTCGGGCGAATCGCAGCCGTTAAAATGACCATTCTCCCCAGGATCCTGTACCTCTTCCAAACCCTGCCTTTCCCGCCTCCCATTGGATGGCTACAAAGAGTCCAGTCTGACCTCTCCTCCTTCATCTGGAAAGGACGTAGGCCAAGAATGAAGCGGTTGGTGAGCTTCCTCCCACCGCACGAGGGAGGCCTCGGAGTTCCAGACCTCGCGCTTTATTATAATGCCGCGCAACTCCGGTATCTGGTCGAATGGAGCAGAGCGGAATCCGAGAAGCACTGGCTCTTCCAGGACCGGGCTGTAGCCGGCACGTCTCTGAGGGGGGTCCCCTTCTTGCCCAAGCCCCACCGCCCACCCAACTTGTACGCTTCTCTCGTGACGCGTTCCATTCTTCAGGTTTGGGACCGGACGAATATACGGCACTCCCTCACCACATTCCCCTCCCCGCTCACCCCTCTACTGGACAACCCAGAATTTAGCCCCGGCGTAGACCCTTGGGCGTTCCCGAAGTGGAGAGAAGCGGGTTGTCGCGCCTTATGTCAATTGTTCCACAAAGGCGAAATCGTTCCGTTTTCACAACTCCAAGCCGACCACGGCTTCCCTGAACCGCAACGCATGCACTACCTGCAGGCCCGTCACTGGGCCATGCACTCTGATATCCGGGCGCAGGCTTCGCGGCTCCTTACTCAATATGAACGATGGCTAATTGCGCGCCCCTCGGATAGGAAGTTGATCTCGGACCTTTACAAATTGCTCTTGTCCAGATTCACTCACACTTATCACGCTGGACGGGCACGGTGGGAGCGGGACTTGGGGCGGGACCTTACCACCTGGGAATGGGACGGCGCGTGCTATAGGGCACGCCACACAGCAACGCACGTAGGCCTGACCGAAACCTTCACTAAACTCGTATACCACTGGTACTACACCCCAGAGAGATTGCACCAGGCTGACCCTACACATAGTCCTGATTGCTGGAGGGGCTGTGGACAGAGGGGCTCGTTAGTCCATCTCCTCTGGGACTGCCCACACATTCAAGCTTACTGGACACACGTCCTTGATGAGATCGATAAGCACTTAGACACGGAACTCCCCAGGTTCCCCGCATACGTGTTGCTGGGAGTCCCAAACCCACTCACTTACCCTTTGAAATCCAGGAGTGGGAAACAGATAGCCATCGCCCTTGGCACGGCCACCCAGAACATACTTGTACATTGGAAGTCCACCCGGGTTCCCACACACGTGGGGTGGTACCAGCGTCTGTGGCACGTGCTGGGCATGGAGAAGATCTCTCTTGCCTTGGCTGGCAAGGGCTCTTCCTTTGGCGATTTATGGCGACCCTTTTTGGCCCTATTAGCCCCAGAATTCAGGGAGCTCTATTGTCCCAAATATCTACGCCTCTTGCACCTTACCACGCCAGACACCCACACATGATACATCTTCGCCTTTCTAGGATAAGCCGTTCCATGCTGTGCCACTCAAGGACAACACCGTTTGGGGGAGGGTGGAGTGATTTTCTTTTCCTTCTTTCTTTCATCTGGTGGGTGGCGGGATAGTTGTTTTTTTTTTTTCTTTTTTATTGGAGCCCATATACTTCAAAGCATTTCACATTGACTTTGCCGAGCCCTGCGTGGCCCGGTGGGACTGCGCCCTTTATTTGTGTTGCTTTAGAAGAAGAATAATAATAAAAAGATTTAAACCTAAAGATTACCCTTGCTCCTATCATTGGGAAAACAGGAACTTTTAAGGTCCTGTTCATGGTCAAATGTCCACCTGAGCTGGTGAAGCAGACCTTCTAGAGAGGTGCAGTTATATACAGGCTTACCAGCTCACAGGTGCAAGTATATATCTCACACAATAAGTACTGGCACAAAGCCATGACCAATGAAGCTGGGGAGAAAAGTTCAAAATCATACCCCCATCCAACTATAGAGCATCTCTGTGGGCTTTTGCCTAGACTTTCACAAAGAAGGGGAAAAACAGGCTCTACTTGGCCAAGAAAATATGGATTCCCAGGTACGCAGGGCAGTCTTCCCGAGTGGGGCCTCTGTGATTCAGATAGTCCTTAGCAAAGCCCAAAGGAGGGAAAGCCACAGCTGACCACTAGGTATGGATTTGGCTTTACCAAGGTCAGCCATCTAGAGAAGGGTTAAGCTCATCTACAGGCAAATCCAATGGATTCACCCTAGGTACAAGACCTAACCTTCAAAGTAAACACTGCCATAAAAAAAAGATCAACAATCCCATCAGAAAAAAGTAAAACCCTTCGCACCTGCACAATCCAAGCTCAAAAAGACAGGTCAGGTCCTCCAAACCTGGATGGAGGAAACACTGTGCTCAACAGTCTCCTCAACACCACTGTGGCACCTCTGAAACTAATTCCACATGCTGTGGCATGTCTCATCAACTGCTTCAAGAAGTTCCATTATGGAGGATGAAGGGCAATCATTAAGCACAACAGTAAGTACCAACTCTCCAGAAGGTGCTTCCTTGTCACAACCTTGATGACGTGATATCCTTTAGACAGGGTGCTGTTAATTATAAACTCTTAACCCAGTGAGATATGACAGGGCTCCCCAAATCAAGGCCCTGTATTTGTGAGTGTATGATGAAATAGCTAGGTAGAGATCTCGTTCGCCCCTGAAGGACTTTGACCCGCAAGGGCAAAGTAATAGGCTAAAACATGTTGGCAGGTAGAATGAGGATGCATGAGTCATAGTACTCACTGGACATCCCCTTCTTTTTAAATCTAACCTGGTGTACCTGTATTAATAATAATTTAAAAAAATTGGGTCTACCATTTAGGTAATTTTAAATCCAGAATCCCTCTTGCTTATACTGTATCACTGGATTAGGAATGCCTACCAAGGAGATTCAGTCTGTTCAGGCAGTATCTTACCTGGATGGGATAAGATTACCTATGATGAAGTATGACACAAAATAGTGGGCAAAGTTTCTTTATCCATTAATTCTGGTTCCAGTGGAACTCCATTAGTCAATTTTTGATACAGGCTTCACACTTGTTGTGGGACACTTCAAGAGGTCCAGGCTCACCACACCAACTCTGGAGGAACTGCATTAACTACTCGGGTCCGCCTCAAATCTAAGACCATTTGCATGACCTACAAGGCAGTCAGAAATGACAGACCTACAAACCTGTTTAGGAAACTGACAACCTCTGATGAACAACACCACACCAAGAGCCAGGGCATAACCAGACGGAAGATGAAGAAGAGCAAAAAAGGAAAACAGAAGGCAGGACTTCTCCATAAGCACGCCAAGGGTATAGAACAACATCCCCTTTGACATGAGAACTGCTGCACCCCTCCTGCAATTCAGAAAGAAACTAATGGTGCATCATTCCAAGCAGCACTACCCACCCTACATGATAGGAACTGTTAAATGATCCTGAATAGAAACCCTGGGCATCCACCCTCTTTTTGATGGCTCTCTGCTTCCACAAAATGTTATGCTACACAAGTACCATACCATTGAGGAAGGTGATCTCATCGTAGTTACAGACAGGACCCCAGGAGCCAAATTCTGAATGACATTCGAGACCCAACAGCTGGCTGCAAGTGGAGGGCATGGTGGTGATAGCAGTCCTTAGTGATATCAGTGTTACCCAGAAGGTCTCTGTGGTAATGAAGATGTAGGTAGCCAGTAGTAAGGTGAAACAGGATCAGGTTTATTCATAAGGTAGGAGTCTCAGGTTACAGGTAAAGTAGGTATGAAGGAAGCCCCACCAGAGCAGCATCCTTGCAGCTCAGCCCACGCACTACAACTGACCACTCACTCAAACCATGCACACATCAGCATTCTAGTACCTCACAGTGACTATGGCTGAGCAGCAGGGGGCATGACACTAAGGGGAGAATGCATGGCAAAGATGAAGATACCACAGTCTCCTTGTTTAATATCTTCGAAGGAGAGAATATATAAGATGAGGATCAGCTGTTAACAGTGCAAGACCTATATAAATATGAAGGAGGAAATGAGAACCTGGGCTGACCCATAAGAAAGAAATGGAGTGAGGATGTCTGTAAGACCCTGGGCAATGTGCCATTCTCTCCTACGATAACTGCCCTGGCGATAGACCTCCAGGTGATGGGAGGCCTACCCACTTCTCAAGGACATGAGTTTCAGTATCATGTGAAGTCAGCGCTCAAAGCATTCTGTAGATTAATAGACCAGTTGGTATAAACTCTTAACAAAATATTTGCTGTTTTGTCTACTTGTTATGCATTGTACATGGTTTATTCTAGAGGGAAAGGAAGGTTATGTAGGATTTGGGGATGTGGCATTGTTGCTATAAAGAGATATTAGCCAAACCCAAGTCTATGACTTGCACATAGCTGTGCCACCTGGCTTGCCCCCACAGTTTTAATAATAAAGATGCTGTGCAACTGTTGCCAGTCCCCGACCAAGTGCTTCAAAAGTTGAGTCATGTTATGTGCTGTTCCCATGTCATACAAACCATGCTAAGAAGTTAGCTGCATGTCATGGTACCCTCATTGCCATAAAGCCTGGCCTGTGTGAAGCTCCGCATCATATTAACATATCAATACAGGCATCCATATTCATAACTGCAAAGTTGTGATAAAAAAAATTGCATTCTGAAGGAATCTTTTTCAAGCGCTTCCAAGTTATTGCAAGATGAGAAGTTTCACTTTATAAAACATCTCAATAAATATAAAAATTAATAAATGTGATACTTCAGAAAAAATCACAACATGTATACATCAAGATGTGCCTAGCTGTATTTAAACATTGAGCTTTTTTCCCCGAAAACTCATACTTATATGAGTTACAAAAGCCAAAAAGCAAGTTAACTGAAAAGGTCAAATTTAAATATAGAGAACAAAAAATAAACAAAGGACTTTATTTTGTGTTCATTGCAGTGTTACTGGTTGAATTGTCATTTTTAAATAAAAGTTGTCTTTGTGTTTATGCTTTCGAAGACCAATGGACACATCCTCCTCACTGCACCTCACAGTTCTTTCAAAATGTAAATCCGTATTTGTACGGGTCTTAAGGCGCTGGGGGCCGTCGTGGAAATTAAGTGAGCTATTGCCCAGAGTCACATGGTGCTGAGCTGAGCTGCCGCCGGAGCCAGGGATCGAACCGTGAGCCCTGTGCTCCGAAGTCAGCTGCCCTGGCCGCTGCACCACACCTCTCCCAAGATGGCATAAACTACAAAGTGATTTATTACACCCATCACCAATTGAACAAGCATGGAATAACAGAAGAGATCTGCCAAATGTCGCAGGTCAACAGGACTTAATTTAGCAAACCACATCAGGTCACAACAAGCTATATACCATGAACCCTTCGTGACATTTCACAATGACAACCAGAAATGGGATGATATTAACAAAGTCTATCTCAGTAGACCTCTCCACCATTTTTCCCTCTAACCTATACCTGCTCAGGATCCTAAACTTTAAACAAAATACCTCAGACTGGACAACCAGTGTAGTAACCCGCTAAGTGGAATACGATCATAAAAAATAATGCAAAGAGTGCTGCAGAGCTGCTCAAAGCTGCCAGGTTACTAAAAACCAAAAGCTGTGCACCTCTCTCTCACACGTCGTCATCCATCACACTGCTAAGGGCTGCGTCCCATAACACAGTAAAAGCACCTCTAATATGTCAATTTAAGAGCTTCAGACACACCGGGAGCGTTGTTAATCCCCCAGGGATTTTGTTGTTACTCAGTCGGACCTGGTTGACTAAATTACAAAGCAAGCTGTAAAAGCACATTAGGCTTTACAATGAAAACGAGACGAAAATTTAAAATGAAACCATGTGGGTTTATTAGAGGGTTAATAATTACTGAAGGCAAAATAAATGATTAGAAGCCAGTCAAATATTTAAATCAATTAATAGCATGAAGATCAGAATAAAATGCAAAAAATGAATAAGCAGAACCAGTTACAGTTCAGTGCTAAAGTAAATAGATCAAAGTTATAAATCAGAGGTCAGAATAATGTGGTGCTGCCTCCTAAACAAGGGAGAATCGCCCAACACCCCCAGAAAGGAGCTTCTTTTATAATGGAAAACCATACATGAATGCAACTGTATTAGATTCACACAGAGTGGGCCAATCAGGTTAAAGGAAGAATGATAGTTGCTGAAATAAAATTATTCAGCACTATCCCACAGATTCGCGCAATGTAACTTCATCCCTAGTGTCGTTCAGACACCTCAACTGTTAATACAAACGTTGCTAATTATTATACAGTAACAAGTTCTCATGAGAAATCACAGTGGTCCCAGTAGGTGATGCCTTGGAAACAATTCACTGTGAGGAACAATGTGCTACAGAACTCAAAAAATGAAAAAAGAAACATCATTCTGTACCTGGGAAAGTGACACTACATCTCAAAAAACTTTAAAAAGTGGCTTGATAAAGATTCAGAATTGTCTGGGTAAAGAGTGAGACCACGACAAAGGATGATTGCGTGCTGAAAAGATGATTGCAGACAAACACAGCCATTTTGAAATCGAGGCCAATATTCGCTAATGCTAGTAGAAGCTCAATTCCCTCAACATAATCTCTTTGTTTCAACTACAAGTTAGTTTTTGGTGCGTTAATGCTAATGTGCATAAAATTATAAAACTCTTCATCATGGAAACTTTTTCCATTTAGGATTAAAACAAAGACAACACACTTACAACCATACACCCTACACATTGTACAGGCGCGCTACTCAACGGGGAAAGAGTTTCAAGTCCCCACATAGGGATAGTAAGCGCTATATAAATGTTGCAGTACAATACAATTACTATCAATTCTTTTAAGTTCCACTTTGACTGATCCTCAGCAAACTTAAACATATGCTACAGTTTATGTTGTAGAGTGTAAGCCGAAACCATAAACAAAATTTCAAGTACTGTGCTTTATAAGTCTTGCCCAAATTGTATGCCAAAGTAAGTTTTAGGCAGCACGACAGCGCTCGTACAAATAGAACTGGAAGTCTCTAAGAACATCTTACCTCGGAAAGGAATTGAGGAGTATTTCTGCAAGTTTCCTTCCAGTTTTGCAAAGTCCACCTCCTCCTTCGTATTAAAAGGGGTTGTAATAGGCGGAAAGATTCCCTTAATGTCCAGTCTTTGGTCTGTTGTGGAGCTGAGACCCCTCAGCAACCGTTTTGGGGAAGCAGAGCAGCCTGACCCCCTCAGCACAGGAAACCTCGTCCAGCGCGTAATCCAACAAGGAACAGGAAAATGCAGTCTGCAGGCGAGCATGGCCATCACTGATTTTATCGGGTGGTTGATTTTGAACAAAACGGCCAGAAAAAGACAGTGAGCCCGTCTCTACTCGCGCTCCTGTTAAATGCCGAAAACAAGCTGTTGCAGTGATGGTTGTTAATGATTAATGCTGCAATTTAAATTTTACTGGTTTGCAGAATAAACACCTAAGAAGCCAACACTGACTTTACTTCAGATACGGTGGTCTGTAAAATGGGGTTTAGAGAACTATAGAGTGCATCGCTTTATTTGCTTGGTTATCAGCTCAACTGTCACATTTGTTTTAGTAATATATCTTTGGCCAAGTAAAACAAAACGCTACCAGTTAAAATGGTTTACTTTTACACTTCGTCCCCCCTCTGTGCTTCCTTCAACGTGCAGACTGTACGAAGTCCGTTACTCATTAGTTTATCTTTTCTTGTCGCTTTCAACGAGTTATGCCCAAGGCCGAACATGGAAAGGTAAACTTCCACTTGTAATAGTTCGGAGAGTCAACAAATGATTTGCGCTGATTGGACGAAATGACAGTCTCACACGATAAAACAAAACTAGAAGGCTGATTGGATAATGCGGTCGCCAGCTCCCTTGGTGAGGGCGGGGCGCGCGTTTTACACTTTAGAATGAGTGTGTCTCTCTCATTGCTGAAAAGTCGCGCGTGCTCTCGCTTTCGTTCATATATGTGATAGATGTTTCACGATTAAGTGTACGTTGTTAAGTTAGGTTGAAAAAGTAAATCAAGATTTCTATAATTTACGGACATGCCGAATGTTTAAATCAGATGACTGACTTGCCATCAATCATGCCGTACAGATAAACAACGAATTATAGGCATGTTTTACAATTTATTCAAGGGCTATGGGGGGGGGCGTTTCCAGGGTTCACAAAAAATGTTTCCACGTATGTATTTGAGGAGTTTTCAGGTGAGTTAAAGGTGATACTGGAAATCTATAAATTGCTGCTTTAAAACAAGCATTGGCAAAGACAATACATTTCGCTCTATGTGTGGCTTAGCGACATCTTTAGTTGTTTGGCAAGCCTTTTGGTATCGTTTTCAAACAAATCATAATAAAAATACAAAACGCAAATAGATACAGGGGCTTTCAGTTAGTCCTCTTCATCCCTACACATTTTGCTTCTGCTCACCACAGCACACACCCAGGGCACAAGTCCTTAAAAAAGAAGTGGGGGGACTAACCTAGTTAATCAGAATGCAAGTGGCATCACGGCGCGTGACACCGCCGCGCGTGACATCACGTCGCTTGACATAAGAAGTGACTTCAGATATTAAGCCCTCACATATATGTTCAACATGAGTACATTGGAGCATATTTCGAGTATATAGGGAAACCCTCCTGATTTAGGCAGAAGATTCACACTTTTGTCCGCTACCTATAAAACAATGTTGCCTTTTGTCTGCGCAAACTTCCTCCACCCATAGTGCTTTAAAAGAAAAAATAGTGGTACTTAACTTATTTCAACGCCTCCTCAGGGGTAGTAAGTACTGTATAAATTACATTTATTTTGTGTAAATACAGAGAAAGACCAACACATCTGACATTCTTACCAATGCATATCTTATAAACAGGGACTGAACAAAGGGAAAAGCTGCCTCTCTTAAGTATGTGTGAAGTGCCAACAAGGTGTGAGCCTTTGTTTCCCCTCTGCTGCATTTGCTTCTAGGTGTGAGGCTCCTGACCGCTTCCAGCCAGGAGACTCCCAACAAAAGGAGACCTGATGACCCCTCAGATTCGGCCTTTGTTATGGGCCCAGCAGAAGTCTGAACTAAGAAAGCCCCCTCCCCGCCTGCACGTTGTTGCGGATCGAAAGCAGACAACAACGTGCAGACGCTGCAGAATGTGTACCGGTGTTTGCAGATTACACCGGGACGAATTCAGCATATTTTTCAGTGGGGCCCAACTTCTTGGCAGGGTGGGCGGCGTCCACCCTGTGAAAATAGCGGGTGGACGCCATCCACCCACGTGTACCCCCGACTTGTGCCCTGCATACACCAAAGGGCAGTAAGCCAGCCCACTTCATCCACTGGCAGAACTCTGGTCAATTTAACAAAAGGCCTGCAGAAAGACCGCAGGGCCTACCTAGGGGTTCATACTGACTGAGTGACTAGGATGGCCCAGGGCATTTGTTACATGGTAAAACCGGACCCTCATGTCAATTTAACATGGCCTACAAATTAGGCTGGCAGGGCCTATGTAAGGGGTTCATACTTCAGGTGTGGGCCGAACAGGCCTGGGGGGTCTTATATGATAAAAATGGACCCTGCCTCATTCCCTCCTCTTGTTCATTCTTTGAACAAAATCCTTACAGCAGACATTTCAGGCTTTTCAGGTATTTGGTAATGGTAGCGGGCTGCATTTAGTGTAGTCCTACTATTGTTACTTCTACAACTTCTGTAAGTGCTAAGTTATTCACATTCCCTGTTATCCTTGCTCTCCCTTTGCCAATTATGCTTTTCTCAGGAGGTGCAACTGCTACGGACATGGTGTGCTGACTGAAGGGCATATTGTACATTAGGACACAACCCACGTATTTAGAGACAGGTATGACATTGTAACACATGCTGTTTTCTGTGTCGGTAGGCCGGTGTGTGCAAACATAACATCCTGCCCTGTCAACTGTCCTCCTGTCCCGTCTTTATCAATGGCTATTTATTCAATTTGGTACAATATCTCTGTGTCATTTTAGCAGTATCTCAGGTATAGCACTGTGATCACAATACACTATAAGGAGCTTAGTCACTATAGCAATGGGGGTCAATGCTGCTAGTAGCACCCATGGTCATTTTCTCTAATTGTTCTGAAAGTTTTGAGTTGAGCAAGTCTTGGGGCATTGTTCCAATCGTTGGTATGTGTGGCTAGTGTGACTAGTTGGAAGAATGTCTTATCTTCTGCTGTACTTTTACTCTTTTCAAAAAGGTCTGCTGTGGAATAATGAAGAGCCTTAGAGATGATACCTGTAAACAGAAAAAGTAACCTTTGGTGCCTGTCTTCAAGTAATTTGAGAGGTTACAAGCACTTCTATTACTTAGGCACATTCAATATGAAGAAAACAGTGTTGAGGAAGGTAAAGATGTCTCGTTGTCACAGGTTGTAGACTGAGGGGTTGGGGCATTGATGTTACCAGACGCTCTTAGTTGATGTATTGTTGGGGCCCGCTTACACACTCTTCCTTTCTCTGCTGTGCAGCACTTGCAACCCTTCAGGACAAGCTTGGGATACCATTCCCACTTGGTGGTTTCCGTGGAACACATGTAGTTTCTGTGTGGCTCCTTGCCCCTTGCACAACCCCTCAATCACATGTGAGATGAACGCCGGTCCATTGTCAGAAGCCAAAAGCATAGGTACTCAAAAGTGCGGTATGAACTCTTTCAGGAGGCGTTTGTGTATTGCTGTTCTTGAATTGGCATTCCTTAGTCCATTTGCTGATCATGCACACAATAACCAACACATACTTGTAGTTTGAGTAGTTTGAGTAGGGAGGGTATGTTGATGAAGTCCATTTAATGTGGGGAATGAAATGGCCTGGGGCAGTGGAAATACAGCATTAGGAAAACAGTCTGATCTTCCCATCACGTCCTACAAGTGATGAACCATGAAAAAGACGGGCCATGGGAGCCATCATTATCGTTGGTAAACATATCTTTCCATTTGGGCCTAACCGTATTCCTTTTCTTTTTGCATACATCCTCCCCTGTTCCCTTCTTTCTTTTCTTCCACCCAGCCCTTTCAATAATATACTTAGGGTCATAGTACATCATCCTTTATCTTCATATTATGATATCATGTGTAGTAGAAGCAATCTGAACCATTGTGTACTCACAACCAGTTAATGCTATTCCTTTTTGTGCATCTGCATCAATAAATTATTTACCAATTGATACAAAGTCCTTGGAGGAGGTGTGTGCAACACATTCTACAATTGAAACTTTGGTAGCAACATGTCTAGCAATAGTTGAGCTATTAATGGTGCACGCTGCATTTGTTGGCCAGCTGAGGTAAGGAGGGAACTCCAAATGGAGGAAAGAACCTAAAAATTATATTGGCGTCCCTGTACAAGACTTTAAAAAGAAATTCATTTATCTCTAGAAGCAAAAGAAGAATTAAAACATTGAACTATAGCTTGTCCCAACAGCAAATGAAAATCTCTGTCACGGTAACACCTTTAGGAATCAAAACACTCATAGTTGTCAAACTGTGCTCAGGGATGTGGAATTCCTATAGCCCCACGCCCAGGACATATTGTTGGAGGTCAAGGGCAACAAGTGTTCATGCGTATTTTGTCCTTGGGACAAGTAGGCCCAACCCCCTACAGCACAAACCCTTTGGCTGCCAGTTTACAGTACCACATTATGGCTCAGGGAAAGGCATAGTCTCCAATAAAGGCAATATTTGTGTCCATGTGTTAATGCTGTTCAAACTTGTATTTATTGTTCATTAATGCAAAGGCTTTATTATTAGGGTGAGCGCTGTAAGTAAATGTTGTAAGCTCAGACTGCACTACTGACAGTGGTTAGAGTATAAAAATGTGTACACACGTTTTCAATATTTAGCAATGTGAGGCTATGTATACTGCTCTCAGAATGCTCTCCCATTAGATGCAAACATTTGCAGAAGCTTGCAAGCAAGACTGATAATTCTTTGCTTTCAAAATAAAAATAAAATGCAAAAACATTTCGCTAAACTACTGGAATATGGTAGGTACCATTTCTTTGCGACATAAAAATAAACAAGCATTGGCAAAAAGCAAAAATTGTTTTGATCTCAAAAAATCACACATTGCACAGTAGTTCCTGGCACTGAATAAAGCAACTGTGTGTCGATATGCTCCTTGTGAAAGAACAGAATGAAGTCACTCACAGTGAATCTAGCCAAGAGAGAGAGGGAGAGAGACAACATTTTATTAAACATAAAAGGTCATTGTTAACGCCAGACCTAATTAGGGGCCCAATTATTAAATAAAGTGCACCCATGTCCTTGGATTATGTGCAGATATACAACTTTTGTGAATTCACAAGACTACAGAAGTAGGCCAAGAAATAGTACTCCTAGAAAATATTTGTGAACTGCATTTAAGCATGAGCAAATATGCAGGTGTACATTTGTTCAAGCGAAAATACCCTCAGCCCCAGTATGTAGATCTGTGGAAATGTGGCCACATAAGGGAATTGTTAGCATTCAAAGCCTACTATGGAAGGAGCCCTAGCATAATCAGAGAGGCTATTTCAGAGCTCTTATATAATGAATATTGCTGCCATAATTTGTTGCTGCATTACATGGCACAAAAGGAACAAGTGTATTTTGTTACAGAACAAGTAATGTTAAGAAGCATCCAGGCCCATGGACAAGTAGATATTTCGTTAAATTCCACATCTCTTTGCGCCAATCCTTTATACCTTGAAACCTGTTTTCAAACACCCTGAAAGATTGCACCTATATATTAAAAGACATATTTAAATCTGTACACATTGTATCCTTGAGACATTACAATATGAAGCACTGTTATTCAATGCACACTGTCCTTCTGAATTTGCATATACTCATTACTAATGATCAATACATAAACATAATATAAACACAACATTACTACTTTTCCTATTACTCCTATCCTTTGTAGTCCCTGGCAAATGCACTGCATTAGAATGCATTTTAGCACATTCCACCTTACAATTTAATTTTTTACAACAATATTCTCTCCAACTCTGAAGAACCTAGGAATGAAAAACATTAATATACATACACATTATTTCCTTTAGAAAAACAGCACTTCCTCTTGCACCATTCAAATAGTCAAAACCCTTCAAGAATGCAATATACCTAGTGCCATTCTATATATACATCTGCTTGTGAAGATGGCGGTGTTCCTGTTGCGGCTGATCACCGTGGTCTTCCTCTTTGGACAGTCAATGGAAACACAATAAAATCTGTGTTCCAGGACTGATATGTCGGAGCTCAGGAATGATGGGGCCCTTCTTCTTCCACCTGAATGCTTGAGAAGACAGAAACTTCGGAGTGCGTGTTAACTTCTGCAAATATATGTCTTCTTTCATAATGTGAATGTCACTGTTAGGTCTAGTTGATGTGACTTATACATATATTAATTGTTCAGTGAGGAGAATATGGGGCATTAGGTGGCTGTCAGAACATTGTAATATTTTTGAGTGAAAACAGAGTGATCCATGGGCAATAAACTATTTTTGCTTTCTTTAAATTATTTATTTATTTATTTCCCTCAATTGTGGCGCTTATTTTGCCTATTTTATTTTTAAGCAGTCTTTGCTGAAAGTTGTTGCTGCTTTAATATCATGATGGACACATGGTCCAGCTGTCATCCAAACATGTGGGAAAATGTAGTAGGCCTGAGCCTCTGGCATGACAAGTCTTTCCTATTTAAATTGTATTACTAACCAGACAAGAGGTGATGAAAACAATAACATTGAGCTTATCTATGTAAACATCCCGAAGACAGGAAATTCAATACACTTCTTGGAGACGCAGGGAAGACCCTAATAATAATAATGTTGCATTTAAGGGAGACAGAAACTCATGGTATTTGAACTGAAAAATATATGCAACCACCTCTAAAGGCTGCAACTGTACTTTTAGAAAGGCCTCTTTAAATCCACACCTATTATTCTGACAACATTGTAATACTGAGCATTGCTTACTCCATGCATACCGTCCTTTAACATTGAAATTGGTGTGGTGGCTGCCTGTGGTAATCTATTCCTACGAATCTCTGGTTGTTTCATATTTTGAAGGCTGCACACAGCTGTGCATATCCAAAAACGTATCCCTTACCTCCTCTCACATAGACACATACATATTCCGTCACTAAACTGCACAATCGTGAAACCTGAAACACGTTTTACACTTTTTTTTTTTTTTTTTTAAATCTTGGCTACCCCGTTACCAAATTGTGTGATTCCATGCACCTTATCTCTCTTGTTCACTTCCACAGACCAACGTAATCCTACACATACATATCTTTCATCTAAATCTTATGTTCGTTGCCTACCACAGGAAGTCCCTTTTCTGCCTGGCTCAACGCCCAGAATCTGTGGTCGGCCAGGAATGCCACTTCTGAAGGCAGCCCAAGAAAAAATCTATTAACCCTTCAGCACCACTTAATACCTAAAAACATGCGTTGTCTTGAATTGTAATATGCAAAACATATATAGCTTATTTTAAAATAACATGGCTTTCTTGTAAAGCGCACGTTCACTCAGAATGATATTATGACGCTAAACAACAGATCTCCATTGTTCACCAACTCAATGGGACTCATTTCATTCACCTCAGAATGATGAAGGGCTGATCAGACCCCGCAGCATTTGACGTGTGACCATGAAGTCAAACCATGCATTCCACTCCATCATTTTATCTCCCCTCTTTGTGCACAAGAAATCGGAAGAGATCAGTCTTAACTTGCTACTTCCAATCTTCTGTCTAATGTTCACCATCTGCTCTGACATTTACGTTACTCTAAGTCTAGTGTCACTAACTTCCTTTACCACGATACATACTTTCAAAATATTTTCTATTACCTAACTCCGTGCTTTGTAGCTGTACTTCCTGGATTGGTGCTTGCATTCGGGCTACTGCTTGTGCCTGGAGGGGTAGCACTTTTTACTGCTTGCTCTATCGTTAAATTGGACGCAGGTAGGAGTAAATTATTGTGTACTTAGTTGCTCAGTACTGCAATATTTGGTGTAATCTTCAGTGTGAATCTAGCTGACCTGGTCGGCCTTTGCATTCTGTGCATTGAAATATGGATGCGTAAAGATATTCATCATGTTTATAATGAGAAATTCTTTCATGAATTATAATTGGTCATCTAAATAGAGAGATATTCATGTGCATTTGAAACTGAAAGTATTGTCCCTCGCCAGGACTATATTACTTATATTGATGGCATTTTTAGTCTTATAACATTGTGGGCCACAGAACATTGTATGTACTATGTTAAGCTTATGATCCAAAAATTTCAAAGGGAATAGCTCCATTTTACCTGGTAGTACATCTTCTATCATTGGGCTCCGGGCGGTAAGGGAAGGCAGTCCTTGACCTCACCTTATTATGTCACTTTTTCTTTTGTGTGGCTTGTCTACCATTTGACACTGGGCCAAGTCTAGGGCGTAATAGCAACCAGAAAACGTAAAAAGGTTGCTGTGTGTTGCGGCGAGAAATGCATGCAAAAGCCTTCCTCCCCATCTTTCTACCACTTGACTGAATATTCAAGTGGGAGCCTTCATTACTAATAGTCCAAGCATGCCAGAAAGGGAAGATGTGAAGCGTGAGGTGTGACTGTCAAGGAACTGAATGTACTTCATTCAGGGTATAAGGAGTTAACATAGGGGAGCCTATTTAAAACGTGCTAAAAAAGATATAACTAAGAGTTGTGAAGGCAGTTACTTGGAAGCTAGACACAGTATTCACTGGATGCACCGCGCACCAGTTGCGAGGTCTCTAATTGAACCTGTCTCAGTTAAAAGTGGGTGTGCTTGGCACGTACCCAGATGTTCCTGCTAATCACCTCTCACTGCAGTGCACAAGAGAGAAGTACACCTATATATAAGATCTCGCTAAACAGTAGTGAAAACCTGTGGTAACACTGTGAGAGAAAGAGATGAGAAAGGCCCATAAGTCAGATAAGAGAGGGAGAGACGCAAAATGCAGACCGAGAGAAGGAACTAGAATATGGCTATTAGAGTACACTGCATGCAACTAAGAAAGGCGGAGAACAAAGGACACTCTTTTTACAATGAAGAGAAAGAGGTTTGAAAGGCGGTGGCTGACACTGTTAATCTCAATGCGAAAAGATGCCTCCCATTCCTTGCAGAAATAAACGTTCAAACAATACAATTTACACCAAATAGGTAATCAAAATTCAAAACAACTGTGAGCTGCCAGACGCAGTCCCATACACACGTATTTGCGGCACAAAGTGGGTGACGCCAGACACAACCTCCCATCGCAAAGTACAGACTTCAAAATATAAATGTGAAGAAGTATTTCAACAATTCGGTGTATGTTGTTGTGCATTACATTGTCAGTTATCTGAAAGTGACTTGTGCTAATTAAATGTGGTGCTGCGCCACATGGGTCAGGAGGGGCAAGGGGTATTGGCTGATCCTGGGGAACGCAATTCTACAAGTGGTAATGCAGATACTTCTTACTTCAGTTGTTGGAGTGAAGGTGACTCCTAGAATTACCCAAAATGTGCACTTACTTCTTCCTAGCGGGGTCTGTAGAGCTGGTGGGGGGGGGGGCTGGTGTATTACTACAGACCACAGCATCAATAACTAGCGGGGAGTCTGTAAGGCTATTGTCAGGTGTTTTACAGACCACAGCAACACCCTACCTAGCGGGCCTTTACACTTTAATGACTGAGTTGGTGTAAGGCCAGTCAACTTAAAATTGACAAATGTGCTCATACAAACAATATATGCATATATAATAAAAAGGAATCTAACAGGACAATCAATATGCACCTAAATATTATAGTCTCACTAATGGATCAGCCACTACACCAGGCAGTGGCCTCCAATACAATGAGCACAAAAAGTTTTGCTGCAACAGTTAGTCAATGCAAAAAAGAACAAAACCATATATATATATATATTCACTGAAAAAAACGTAGGTTTCAGACATGTTATAGTTAGGAATTAGCATTTAAAAAACCTTTGAAATTCACTGAAAAAGCCATAGGTTTCAGACACGTTATAGTTAGAAATTAGCATTTAAAAAACCTTTGAAATTCACTGAAAAAACCATAGGTTTCAGGCACGTTATAGTTAGAAATTTGCATTTAAAAAACCTTAAAAAAATCACTGAAAAAACCATAAGGTTTTAGGGACAGTTATAGTTAGTTGGACATTGCACTCGTACAAAACCCGTGAAATTCCCCCGTTATAGTTAGTTCAGGTAACTATAACTCGCGCCCCGCAATGCACTGCTGATGACGTCACATATTACATCACTCATGACATGGTCAGTGACATCACTGATGACATCACTGATGACATCTCAAATGACATCACTGATGACATCACTGATGACATCATCCAGTGACTGTGTGTTTGTGTAAAGTTTAAATATGTTTAATATATATAGGGAAAGGCGTATTGAAGAATGAGTGGGTGTATAAGTGTCTGAATGGATGATTTAGTAGGTGCGTGACTGAGTCTATAAGTGAGTGATTAAACGTGTCTTACTGGATGCATGGGTGAGTGACTAAACTGTGTGAATGTCTGTATCCGTCTGTCTGTCTTTGTGTAAGCAGCTGCATGGGTTTCTGACTAGCTAAATGAGTGTCTATATGGGTTATGGATTGGTTCTCTGAGTATCTGTATGGGTGCCTCAGTGTTTGTGTGGGTGGGGTGAGTGTGACTCTGTGCATAGATGTGTGAGTGGGTGATTCACTGGGTGCATGGTTTCAAGAGTGCGTCTGTGATGGACTGTATGGGTGGGTGAGTGTGTGTATGGGTGTGTTAGTGATTGAATGTATATCTCAGTGGTACATGTGTGAGTAACTACATATGTGAAAGGCAGTATATATGTGTGTTGGAGTATATAAATGGCTATAAGTGAGAGTGTGTGATTGTGAGAGTGGCTATATGGATGAGTGTGTGCTTGCATCAGTGATTGCATAGGAGCGTAAGAATGTGCTAGTATTTTTATGAGTAAGTGAGCTGGTGTGTATAACTGTATAGGTGAGTAAATTGGAGTGTGATTAATTATTTGCATGACTGACTAGGTGTGTGAGTACCTCTCTGGATGAGTTGCGTTGTGTGAGTGTTTATATAGGTGTATGAGTGCATATGATAGTCCTGTACTGAGTGACTGTAAGTATGAGTGACTGTACGGGTGAGTGAGTAGATGTGTGTGTGTAGACCTAAGAATCAGTGAGTGGGTATGTACTTATTGCTATTGGAGTGTGTATGGTTTTGAGAATGGCAGTCTGTAATTTAGAGTGGGTGTTTCAAAACTTATATTAGGGTGTGAGAAGATGCATTAAATTCTCACATGGATGATGTCATCAGTGATGTCATCAGTGATGTCATTTGAGATGTCATCAGTGATGTCATCAGTGATGTCACTGACCATGTCATGAGTGATGTAATATGTGACGTCATCAGCAGTGCATTGCGGGCGCGAGTTATAGTTACCTGAACTAACTATAACGGGGGAATTTCAAGGGTTTTGTACGAGTGCAATGTCCAACTAACTATAACTGTCCCTAAAACCTTATGGTTTTTTCAGTGATTTTTAAGGTTTTTTAAATGCAAATTTCTAACTATAACGTGCCTGAAACCTATGGTTTTTTCAGTGAATTTCAAAGGTTTTTAAATGCTAATTTCTAACTATAACGTGTCTGAAACCTATGGTTTTTTCAGTGAATTTCAAAGGTTTTTTAAATGTTAATTCCTAACTATAACATGTCTGAAACCTACGGTTTTTTCAGTGAATTTCAAAGGTTTTGTAAATGACAATTTCTAAATGTATTAATTGTTATATTTATTTTTTTCATACTGATTTACTACATTTTTAGAAACAATTTTTTTTACATATTTTATTTTTTTAATTACATTGTAATTACATTATACATTACAAAAATACTTTCTCAGAATGAATTACTTTAGTTTAAATACTTTGCACATAGGCAATAGACTTAAGTACAGTAGTTACAGTTGTTGCAATGGGCAACACATTTTCAAACACAATGCAACATTCAGCTCAATGTGAATTTCTAGTTAAATGCAATGTTACTTTATGGATTACTTTTCTAACCACAGGACTGGATCCTAGATTCAGTCCTGGTACATCTCCTGTAAACAGTTGAGTAAAAGCGTTTTGGTTACAGTCGTGATTTTTAAGGAATATTATTGTATTTTAAAAGTTGACACTTTGAAACTTTTTCTCATAGAATCACCAATGTTATCCTATGGAAGGAAATTCACTTAGCAGGTAATCGTTACTTTTTCTTACTCAGTGTTGGATCCTGGATCCAGCACTGGTGCATCTCCTGTAAACAGTTGAAAGAATGCGTTTAAGTCATACAGGCGATTTTTAAGGAATATTTGTAGTTTGTGAAAATCGACACTTTGAAACTTTTCTGCTGAAAACCAGACAATGGATTCCTATGGAAGAAAATATAAGTTACTGGTAAGTACGGTTAAAATTACTTTTCAGGGTCAGTGCTGGGCTAAAAGATGCAGCACTGAGGTCTCTCCTGATAACAGGTGAGTAAATCGGAATTTGTATTTCGGCTGATTTTAGAGGAATATTTTAAAGTTCCAAAACTCCACACTTAGAAGAATTTCCAAGTGAAACCAGTCAATGTTAGCCTATGGAAGGAAATTCAAGTTACTGGTAAGTACGGTTAAAATTACTTTTGAGGATCAGTACTGGGCTGAAAGATGCAGCACTGAGGTCTCTCCTGATAACAGGTGAGTAAATCGGAATTCGTATTTCGGCTGATTTTAGAGGAATATTTTAAAGTTCCAAAACTCCACACTTAGAAGAATTTCCAAGTGAAACCAGTCAATGTTAGCCTATGGAAGGAAATTCAAGTTACTGGTAAGTACGGTTAAAATTACTTTTCAGGATTAGTACTGGGCTGAAAGATGCTGCACTGAGGTCTCTCCTGATAACAGGTGAGTAAATCCGAATTCGTAGTTCGGCAGATTTTAGAGGAATATTTGCACAATGGTGAAGGTAGGGGCGGGGCCTGAGGTGACATCTGTGCAAACGCGCCCCGTGGCGCGTTTTAAGTTGGGGGATTAAGTCCCCTTGAATCATGAGGGTCCCTAGGGGCCAACTAGCCCACTAGGAACCTCCAGTATGCGCCAGGGGGCTGCGTTGCAGAGACGTGTAGAGAGGCCACACCCCTTTTTACACCTCTCTGCAACGCAGCTCTGTGGCGCTTTCTGGATGTACCTGTTGGGCTAGTTGGCCCCCAGGGACCCTCAGGATTGAAGGTGATTTAATTCCCCATCTTAAAACGCGCCACGGGGCCTGTTTGCACACATGTCACCTGAAGCCCCGCCCCGCCCCCTCCCTTCACCACTGTGCAAACGTGCCCCGTGGCGCGTTTTAAGTTGGGGGATTAAGTCCCCTTGAATCCTGAGGGTTCCTGGGGCCAACTAGCCCACCATGTACCTCCAAAAGCGCCACAGAGCTGCGTTGCAGAGAGGTGTATAAAGGGCGTGGCCTCTGTACACCTCTCTGCAACGCAGCCCCTGGCGCATACTGGAGGTTCCTGGTGGGCTAGTTGGCCCCCAGGGACCCCCAGTATTCAAGGGGAATTACTTCCCATCTGCAAACACGCCAGGGGCGCGTTTGCAGAGTGGTGAAGGAAGGGGGCGGGGCCTGCGGGCCGATCGTTTTTTTTTTTTTCCCTGAAGGGGGCTGTGTGGCCCCCCTTCCTTTTTCTTATTTTTGGGCCCTGCGGACCCCATCCCCCAGGGCCTTACTCCCTTTTTTTTTTTTTTAAATTAAAAAAAAATTTATTTCTGGGGAGGGGGCCGCGTGGCCCCCTCCCGAGCCACTACTTGCCCCGGGGACCCCATCCCCGGGGCCTGGCCTCTGGTTGGGGACTGTGGGGGGTCCCCAAACCCCCACAGTCCCGCCGGCTCCCCGTGTCCTACGGGAGCCGGCATTGCTTACACATGGGGAGCAGCTAACATGCTGCTCCCCATGTGGAAAAGCAATTGTCTTTGGATATTGGAAGCGAGAGCAGGTTTCCCTGCTCTCTCTTCCAATATCCAAAGCAGTTTGCTATGACAGGACGGGAGCCGCGAGGCTCCCGTCCTGTCATTGCAAACAGCAGTGTCCCGGGGGTAGGCACCCCGGACACTGCAGGAGCCGGCCCTGGGGGTGGCGGTCCCCAGGGCCACCACAGGCTCCAGGAGGGGGCCCCCTCCCCACATCAGCAAAGCCCCGGGAGGTGGTGGTCCCCGGGGCTTCGAGGGTCCAAAACGGACCCCCATTTTAATTTGTTAGTGCCCCGGGGAGGTGGCGGTCTCGGGCGTGTGGGGGCTTGAGCCCCCCACACAGGAAAAAAAAAAAGAAGAAGCCCCGGGGAGGTGGTGGTCCCGGGGCTGCGGGAGGGCTCAGAGCCCTCCCGCACCATTTTAAAAGAAAGCCCCGGGGGTGGCGGTCCCCGGGGCTTGGGAGGCCCTTAGAGGCCCCCATACATAAAATAAACACCCCCAGCATGCCCCCGGGACTTGGCCCACCCGGGGCAATTAACATCGAGCGCGGAGACCGCGCTTCGATTTTTATCGGCAGGATCCGCGCACCCTGAGCGCATCCTGCCGATTTAAAAAAAAAAAAAATGCTTTTTTGCCCAGGTGGTCCTTGTGGGACCCCTGAGCAGACCTAGGGGTCAGGGTGTTTCTACCCTGCCCCCTTTGTGCGTTTTGCGCACTTTTTACTGCTTTCTTGTTCCTCGGTTCTACCGAGGAACAAGATGGCTGCCAACACTTCCTGGTTTGGAGTGTTGACAGCCAATTAGCAGACAGCTCGTGATCGGGAGGGTGCGCGAATCCGACGCGGCCATAGATATATATGTACTTTTACTTTTGATTTTCTCAGCAACTACTGAACGGATTTACACCATTTAACAAAAAGGGTTCTTTCTGAACCAAGAACTACCTCTTTGCCAAATTTGGTGTAATTCCGTTCAGCAGTTCGGGCTGTAGCCGTGTCTAAAGTTTCCTATGGAAAAATGAATGGGGAAAACGCGTTTTGGGACCCCCTTTTTCTCGGCCCCCGCTTGACGAATCACCCCGAGACTTTCAGGGTAGGAGCGGACCGGAGCGCCCCACAAAGTTTGAAAATTTTGCGAAGATAAGTCAACCGGCAAGAGAGTTATTTCAAATAGAATGTCGCATATTTCTTATGGATAATAGGTTCTAACTATAACTATCTACTGGCGACCGCCAGTAGATAATACATAGGAAAACACTAGCGAATAACACAAAGTCCTAAAGGTGCAAGCAATTAATGAACATTTTGTACATGTACTTTAAAAAGAAAAAACAATGCATATGCTTTAATGCTTGGAACTCTTAAACAACAATTGTGTATTTCTGGCCATTTGAGGGCGATAAAAGCGCTTTCTACCTTACTGCTTCACAAGAAAAGGAAAACACAGAAAAATGCTTATAACCAGCGAAAATACAATACCCAATACATCCCGGGGAAACCACCTTCTTCCTTTTCACACAAGAGGAAATCGTAAATCTGTTAGCTAGACAGCTACGGGATTCTTCTTCTTTCTCAGGACTATTGACTGAGAGCAATCCTCCCGTCCCTGCTAATTCTTGCAACTGGACAGAGGAATTCCATACATTTATTTATAAAACCATACAACTGAACACTGAAAGATGCCTGACGCAATCTTCCCTGCCCTGTCAACCCTTAGACAGAGGCTCTCAGAGAGGCACGAAAATAAAAAACCCCACTCATAACAATGATAAAACAAAATAATCACTGGAAGATGCTAGACGCAATCCTCCCTACCTCGTCAATCCTAGACGGAGACTCCTCTCTGGCTCTCAGAGAGGCACAGTAACAACATATGTCTTTTTATAAAAAGAAAAACATATAATTCAAACAACTTCCTAACGTCACCCTTTGGCTTTAGAGTTCACCATGCACACGTTTCCTCTAGCTTGGGAATGTTCTTTTAATAAGCGAGACCAGTTAGACAGGACAACTTGAAACAAGGAACACAGATGTCCCACGGTCGCCCTTACCCGCTGCTCCCAGAAAGACAGCACATCAGGCAGCAAAAATAACTTACCCGAGTGCTGTTCTCTGTGGTTCAGTCAGGAAAGAGGCACGAAGGGTGGTCTGCGTCCGGGGTCCCAGTGGTCTCCTGTCAGCTGGCACTGCTGATCCGAGTCACGGCACCAAGATGTTGGAGGGAGCGTTTTAGGGGGCTAGGGGGGGGGCTAGGGGGCACCCTTGCCAGCTGTTCGAGGGAGTGGTTTAGGGACAAAAGGGCAGCTTAACTTGAGGCAGGGAGCGCAGGAACGCTCTTACTAAAATGAAGGAAACAGATGTGTGAGCCATGGAAACCAAGCCAAAAGGTTTAACAGATTTATTTAGAAGGTGCAACTTCAAGAAAAAGGCATTTAAAATACAGAATACAAAATATAGTGACCTCGCATTCATAGAGAGTCTTACCAAACAGAAGGCATTATTACATAATTCTCAATAGGACTCAGAAGGCATTGAAATCGTTTGAAGAGAGACACTTCAGAAAACCTCAAAGACACATTTATAAATGAACTATGAAAAACATCATTTAAATCAAGGAAAATGTTCTCAGAATGCAAAACACATTTGATCTAAAATGCAGAGAATACTCACGTTTAAACCTAAAAGAAAGCAGCCTTGCAAATGTAATATAAGCATTAAATTCTCAATAAGAAAACACCAATTTAGAGACAAAGTAGCATATACAACAATTAAATTGTATCTTAATAAAACAAAAACAAGAGCTCTTGGGGAAAACCCACACCCGCCTGCCATCCTACCAACAGACGGGTGGGGTAGTCCGACGAGAACTCCGTGGGCTCTCTTTTTATACCCTTCGAGGCTGGGATCTGAAGCAGAAGTGCTTATTGCAGCATCAGTCCCACCTACGTCACGGCAGAAAATATGTAATGTAAGGAATAAAATATATAGCAATATCCTGGTTGCCACATTCATCACCCCGGTCTGGGAACTTCTGTGTTCTCACAGCCCAGACACATCCGGGCTGTGGTGGCCTACATCTCGGCAGGGTGAAGAAAGAGACAGTGAACTTTGAGACACACGGGTAGGGTGGGGGCTATCCAGCCTGGAGCAGAAGAGCCTCGCAGAGAGTAGCTGGCTGAGATTTTTAGTCAGACAGGCTTGGAGCCTGCTGTTCAGAAAAATGGCAGAACTCTGGTCAATTTAACAAAAGGCCTGCAGAAAGACCGCAGGGCCTACCTAGGGGTTCATACTGACTGAGTGACTAGGATGGCCCAGGGCATTTGTTACATGGTAAAACCGGACCCTCATGTCAATTTAACATGGCCTACAAATTAGGCTGGCAGGGCCTATGTAAGGGGTTCATACTTCAGGTGTGGGCCGAACAGGCCTGGGGGGGTCTTATATGATAAAAATGGACCCTGCCTCATCTTACATTATAAATTGTACATTTTACCTGCATATATGTGCACATCTGTCTGAAAAGGAGCACACTTTAGTGCTAGCACTTGTGTATGTGAGCTTTGCATCGTGCCTGTTTGCAAAAATAAAAAAAAGGCCAGACTTTTTGGCTTTGCCAATGCATGTTTAATAGTGCATTGACAAGTCAAATAGTTTGCTTCTTGGTAGAGGAAGGGTTTGGTGATAGTTGAGTTCCTTTATAGAATGGTTAAAGTAAGAAAATTCCAACTTTCTAAAAGTGGCATTGTCAGACTTACAATTTAAAATCCAACTTCACCATAAGTTGTGATTTTACATTGTGAGTCCAGAGACACCAAACTCCAAATTTCTTTCTCTTCCCCAATTGGAAATTACACTTAAAAGATGTTTTAAGGCAATCCCAATGTTAACCTATGGGAGAGATAGGCCTAGCAGCATCGAAAAAAGAATTTAGCAGTTTTTTACTACCAGGACATGTAAAACTCTAAAGTACATGTCCTACCTTTTAAATTCACTGCACACTGCCCATCAGGCTGTCTAGGGCCTACCGTAGGGGTGACTTATATGTAATAAAAGGGAAGGTTTGGGCCTGGAAAGTAGGTTAACTTGCCAGGTCGAAATGGCAGTTTAAACTGCACACACGGGCTCTGCAGTGGCAGGCCTGAGTAATGTTTAAAGGGTTACTGAATGGGTGGCACAATCAGCGCTGCAGGCCCACTAGTAGCATTTAATTTATAGGCCCAGGGCCAGTGGTCGAAGTGGGGAAAAAAAGTAGGGGAACTGTGGGCGGAGCATCAGGAGGTGGGAATAACCAGAGGATTGGGTCAGTGGGCGGAGTCAGAGATGTGGCTAAAAAGAGCAAAACATACCAATTTTTAGTATGTTTGACATTTCACTGACCAGTTACAGCTTATAATGTTATTTAATCAGAACCCCCAGGATATTGCGGCATGGATTAGCAAATTTAGCGGCACAAATATGGAAATTTAGCGGCATTTTTGTGGCACTTTATTTTACTCATAATCATTCATTTTCAGCCTTAAATCAATGAAAACTGTTTTAGCAGAGTATTCCACTTTGAATAGGCAACCTGGGATATGCAACAGAGGAAGCAGCCCACAGGTGAAGGCTGTTATCCCTTGGAAATGCAATCCTCCATTTGCTTTAGTATAGGTTCTGAGAAGCCCATCAAAGATGGCCTGGTAGCATCCCATAGGAAATGGCATTCTAGAACCTACCTTAGTGTATGCTCTGGGGGTCCAGATTGGAGGGACAGGGAGATACCCAAAGAAATTGAAATTATGCAACCAGTCACAGTATATGACCTGTGGAATCCACTTAGGAGCAGCAGAGGAGAAACTCATAATAAAGGCACTATACAACCGTGTAATACTTCAAGGCAAATCGCGAAATCCTGGAGGGTCTGGCTAGGGCTCCGACCGTTTGTTTTCACGGGTGAAGGGGGCGGGGGGGCACAACGTTATAACATTTGCAGTGTAATAGGACTCGCATTTACGAGCGTTCAAGCTATTGTCATTGTAAATGACAATGCCATTTATTTATGTTTTAAAAACCAAAACATAAATAAAGGCATTGTCATTTACAATGCCAATAGCTCAAACTCGCGTAAATGCGAGACCGATTGCATTGCAAATGCTTGTTTTTTACTATTCTGCTAGGGTGACAGACATTTACACAGGACATGTATGGATGGATTTTGCTGCTGCTCTGTCCTCTCTCCACCACTTCCTTGCCGCCTGACAGTTTCCAGAGTGTGACTTCTTTTCACCTGATCTGCCCCATTGGGTTCACTGCCTGCCCGCTAAGTGTCCTGTTCTGGTCCCTTGTCTCCATGGTACCCATCACCTTGCTGCCCATTAATTACCTGCCTGTATCCCATTCTGCCCCAAGATGGTCCCTTCCTGTTTACCTTTCCTCTACTCCCTGCTTTTATCCAGTTGCCACCTCATCAACTCATATCCTGGTCTTACCTCGTCACTTCACTTGATGCCTGGAAAATGTCCTCCTCTCTCTTGATTTCTACCCGTGCCAGGTTCTGCCCTAAGGTGCTCGCTGCCATCCCACTCCTTCCTGCCTTTGTCCTCATCTCATCTTTTTGTGCTGCCTTTTGCGCCATGATGCCCGACACCTTTCGTCCGCCTGGCCCTTACTTGTGCCAACTCTGTTACCAGGAAGCTTGCCGCCTGCCACCTACATTTGTCATGTTGCCACTACCATACCAGTTCCTTCACTGGGTTTAGCTCCTAAGATGTCCTCTTTCTGCCCGAGTTTGCTATGATAAAAGCACCCTCTTAAAATGTGGAAGAAGCGTCTCCCCATGAAACTTAGTCACCAGCAGTTACTGTCTAATTGTGCGCATTGCCGATTTCGCGGGCACTTTTGTAAAAATTGAGGCATTTTTACAAAGTGCCGAGTTCATGGGCACTTTTGTAAAAATCGCGGCATTTTTACAAAGTGCCGATTTCACGGCAAGCCGCGAAATCGCGAAATCCTGGAGGGTCTGTTTAATACAACCAATGGATATACGTTTATTTGAGATTTAATATGAGTTATTGACATTAAAATACATTTGCAATGTGGGATATGTTTTCAATCACAGAATGTCCCAAATATGCTTATAAGTGGAACCAGACACCATTTGTCTCCGAGCCATTCAGTTTCTTTCATCAGCACTTCTCCTCCCTTTTTCTAACCATTTCTGAACATAACATTTGCGTTTAAATTCTATGACAGGAGGCCCCACATGTTGGGGAGCACTGTTGATTACATCATTCTGTCCCCCTCGGTCAATGCAAAATTGTAGTCCTACGTTTTTTATGTGCTTCACGCAACATGTCATGAAGCCAGCATTTCATGCCACCTGGTTTCCTGTTATTGTATCTAGAAATAGCACTCAAAAATGAATATATACACCTAAAACAACCCAGACCTGTTGGTTTTGCAGATGCTTTTAGCAATATCAGATGAATGAAATACAATTATTATATTAGTAGTTTGTGTAATTACTACTCAAGTTAGTTAGCAATGAGAATTGCAAATGTATCAATTCTGAAATTATGAGACTCAAACAGTGGTAGAGTCAGAAATATGTAGTGGTCCTCGGATTATCTCAATCAGTTATTTTTTCCCCTTCAAACTAATATCCTCTGCAATCACTATTAGACAACTTCATCCTTTGTCTCTCCACAAGCACTGTAGGTGTCTAGAAATACCACCCAACAGAGACTGCATGAGGAAGTTCAAACATGAATGGCAAAATATCCTAGTTTGCATATATCTTCCACATAATTATAGCTCTGCGGTATTTGCCACATGATACATCATCGGCTGCATAATCTGATGGTTTTAACAAAAAAATTGTTTGTTGCTCAAACGGGTCAAAACATGTGACTTGTGTTGCTGTGAAGTAGAAGGCCCTTTACAAAGGTTGACTGGTCACCGTTCTCACTGCTTCACTTGTGTGTTAAACTGGTATTAATGAGGCAAAAGCTTTGCAGAGACTGTTAGTATGTGTAAAAAAGTCAAAATAATAAAGTATCAGAAAATGTACCACTTATTATGCTGCAGCCTTTCTTTGCTGCATAATTTAGTCAACACTGCAACATAATTTTGTCCTCCATTGCTGCATAATTGACGTGGCCCAAAAGCAGGCAGCACATGTTAAAAATGCTTGTACATGAAGCAGAGAGACCGGGAAGTTTGCAAACTTAGGGGCATATATATAGGAATGGTGGTGCAGGGCAGCGTAGCAAGTCATTTTGCTGTGCTGCCCTGCGTCAAAGGGAAAGGGCAGGAATGCACTGTATTTATCCAATACGGTCCATTTCTGTCTTTTCCCCCTGCGCTGGCGCCGTTTCATCGGCCTAGCGCCAATGCAGGCACCCTGTTGCATGCAGGATTGTTTTTGAACAGGAAGGGGCACCTTCCTGCACAAAAACAATCCTGAGAGGCTTTTTCCTTTTTCTATGTGGGCTGCACATATAGAAAGAGAATAAAACAGGGAGAAATAAAGATATTTCTCCTTGTTGTGCCTCCCTTGGGGAGGCGTAAGGTTTTTATGCATTCCCAGGTTTACAGGTCGTTGTAAATCTAGGAATGCATCAAAAACCATGGGAGTTGCAAGGGAACACCCACCGCAACGCGTCCCTTGTGCAGAGAAAGGCAAAGAGGCGATTTGCGCTGTGTCGCATTACTCCATATTTATGAAACCATTCAAAGCCATGCAAAGTGGCTATGAGTGGCTTCATAAATATGACTTGGAGATTTGTGTCGCACATTTACCACGTTCCGTGGTGCAAACATGATGCAAGGTCCTCGTAAATATGCCCCTTAGTTTGGTGTGCATGCAAATCCTGCATTGCCGATCCCTGGTGAGTTTCACTACTACTACTGGAACAAGGCCAATGGATGCACCTATGGGTCAGGCGGACTGGCCTCAAGGGTCCTGTGACCTCAGAGACAAAGTCTCGGTTGATCTAGGGTGTGCTGCTTCGTAGGCCTGCTCGCAGGACTGGAGGTGAACTTCAGTATGGATTGTGGTGGACAGGGCTTCAAGGTTAACCCACACTGGCCACTGGTAGGGTCCACCTGCTGGTGCTAAGAGACTAGGGCTTCTATGGTCTAGCGAGGCCTTCTAAGGTCTAGTAGGGGAATGTGCTCTCTCAGGAGAGTGGTCTGGTCATGAAGCCTGATCCTGGTTCCCCAGTTCCAAATTTGGTAGCTCTGGCCATAGTGCCACATCCTCTCCCCCCGAACACCTTTCTGCTCACTGAGAGACACTTGCACTGCCTTCAGCTACAACCCAATTGTGCCCAGGTATAAACACCTGGAGGTGACTCAATTCATGTTATGCACTGCCTGAAAAAAAGCAACAACATCATGGAAAAAGCAAACACTAATGAAAGATTATGTAAAGCATGTGAAATATAAGCAGGAAAGACATGGTTACCTTAACGCTTTTACACTCATTGTTCAGAAATCAATTAGTGTTTTTTGTCTCAAACGTTGAGGACATGAATACAGGGCTCCTTCTGTACACAGGTGTGCCTTTGTTGCACTCGTGGACAGCAAGGAATGGGTTAAGCAGGGCTCAGAAGATAAAGGGACTCTTCAGGAGAATCTGATCTGACTCACGGAAACCCACAAGGGCTCCTTCACTTTCATGTCAGCCAACTAGCTGCACAAACATCAACATTATGTATTCAAGTGTTCAGCAAAGGATACCTTTTGAACTGTCTGGCTTGGCTAATTCTCCTACCCACAAAAAACTTGAGAGAGCAAGACAAAATTATATTTTCATTCGGGAAGTGAAGGATACATCCAACTTTATGTTTTTTGGTGACACAATAGTATGTTAGTGATGCTGTAAAGCGTCACAAAACAAAATCACAAACCTAAGAGGTCCCAAAAGCAAGACCTATTGGCTTTGTCAATGCTTGTTTAGATATCTCATTTGTTAAATGGGGAACTTTTAATTTGGTGCCAGACAGGGCCAAACTGGGAACCCAAAGCAGCCCTGGCAAATTTTATCTATCCCCTGTACGGTGTTTTGCGAGCAAACGCAGCAAAGGAGCCTGACCACTACAAAGGAGACATGGTGGAGAGGGTGTTCTCTCCCCCAGATAATTTAGGAAAAAATGACATTAATTGTGCATTCTACAACACGTTATTATATATTAAATTGTATTTGCACTTAGAGCACAGTAAATGATGACCTTGCAGTGCACCAGGATACAACAATCTTGTTGGGACGCTTGAATGTTTCTATCACCCTCCAACACTGCCCCTCACCTCTCCATATTCCCTCTCACATGTATTTCATTTGTTTTAAAGCGCCTCTCATACCAGTGTAGGGACTTGGAGCACTTTACATCATGCACACATACAGAGACAAAGAATCATACGTGTGTAAATCAGTGTTTAGAAAATGTTATATAAGACAAAAGGGACTACGCGGTGTAGGATTCAAATGCCATCAATTCTGGTAGGCATTTGTAAAGATCTGGAGAAGCACAAACCCAGGATTCAAAATGTAACACAGTGGTTGGATTTACTAATATGAATGTATTTCTACCCAAACAAACCCATTTTAGCAGTATTGGGATAATGAAAGAGTGGGGAAAAAAACATAACTTCCAAACCTGAACCATGCAGTTTGCATGCAGCTCTTTGATGGCAGGTCATAGCTCAAGGTGCTATATTTATTAGCATTGTAAATTATGCACTGCAAGTAACTAATGGATCTCTGTGACAAAAGCAGTAACCCACTGAGCTATGCAAATTAAATACAGTTCTGTGATCTGTATGGTACACGTTCTTTACATCAGGCATATTAAGCCTCGGCGCTACAGTAGATGAGTCAAAACTTACAATAGACCATACTCCGCTCTCTCTCCAACAGGAAGATAAACCACCAGAGACATCAATCTTGACTCTTTTATTGTTGCATGAAAACTCTTGTGTTTACAAGAAAATCTCTGCAGTGATTTATGCGTTTTTGAGAGTGAGAAGTGAGTCATTGTGCTGGACAGTCCTGCTGGTTTTGTTACTGGGGGCCGGTTCTGCAGCCCCCAGTGACAAAAACAGTCTCCCAACCCTCCGGCCTCCATCCTCCCTCCTGATGCCCATTACACCAGTCCTGCCATGGTGCTTGGGCCTATTTAGTTTCACAGTCCCACCCTGGATGGGGTTCACAAGTGGCTCCGGTGCTCAGGTGTCACAGAACTAGACACCTTGGGCTGCTTTTATGTTATATCCTTAAAAAAGGTAAACAGTATTTTTAAAAAGAGCACATCCATGAACACAGACAGAGCAGCAGTACCCATTTTATAAAATGAAATAAAGAAAACAGCTGATAAGACATTAAATGTTTTCTACTGTTATCTTTTTAAAAAGCGCCAAGGTTTGGGTACAGTCTGCCAGGAATTCTACACCAGAGTGCTCTTCCTTTCCTTGTGGCATCGTCAGTCTGGGTCAGCCCGAAAATAAAGGGCAGATGAGGTCAAGGGTGGTGCCGAAAATGCATCCTGATGTGACCATTGTATTGGTCACAGTGGGGAGAGGCAGGGGGCTTCCACACTAAATGAGGTGTAAATCACACTGTAGCAGCAGAGTCACCAAAGGTAGCCGTTTCCGCATGCTAATTGATTGCTCCTACAGTACAAACGGCTCCTACAGTGTTGCTGGGCAGGCCCCTGCCCCCAGATACAGAGGGGAAGGGGAGGAGGTCGTGGCAACTGCAGACGCCTTCCTTAATGTGCACCACACAGGGCTGGATGATCTCGCAATATTTTTTCAGTTCGGACTATTCCTGCCGTCCTGGGACGCATTTTTAAACTAAAGAAGCAGGGGAACGGACTGTGTTAAATTTAAAAAGTAGGGGCACGCCGTGCCCTTCCGATCCCGCCCACTTCTACCTGTGCCCTGGGCACATATAGTGCACTTTAGTAGGCACTTATAAGTACATTAAATATGCCAACTGTGCATACGCCAATGATACCATGTTGTGAGTACAGAGCATATGCACTTTAGCACTGGCTAGCAGTGGTAAAGTTCCCAGAATCTTAAAGCCAGCAAAAATGAAGTTAGCAAAACAGGAGGTCAGAAGTCAAAAAGTCAGGGGAATCACGCTAAGGATGCCACATCTAACACAAACCATGAAAAAACCATGAAAGCCAATAGCTGAAGTGGGCTCGTCTAAAGCCTGCTCTCCCTGTACTATTCTTTTCAAGTACTTTTGAAAGTATTTGGAACACAAGGTGTCCCCACCAGCTACAGCTGTCTGTAGCTAGGCCTAAAAAGAAGACCAAATTGTGTCTCTGCCAGACCTTCTTACTGAACTAACAGTAAGGATTTTCATCTTTTTGATGCTTCTTCTCTGTGCTAACGTCAGACCTGCACATACTGAGCAGATAGAGATCTGCTGATATTTATTACCAATTTATACACCATGAGCTAACTTATTTTATTGAAATAGTAAAATCCTTATGAACATATACTGAAACACTCTATGTCGTATTATTTTGCTTATGTTTGTAACACACACCAAACATACAAACATTTAGCAATCATAGATGCCAAGTCCCTCTCATCTCCTTGGAGTCTCCAGTGATTGGAGGTTATCTCACTCTATCCAGGTCATCCATGAAAACCTATTGTAAAACGTGTAAATAAGAACATTCCTATCGTCTTAGGAGGCAGTACTTATTGGCATTTGTTGGTTATGTCATGTCAAGTGATGCCATGCCACCAATGACACAACAAAAAGTGACATCAGTGAAATTATTCAACAGAAAAACATCACAACCTCACTAAAATAGGTGGGGGCAAAGCACCAGAGTATCGGGTCAAACGTGGCCCCCGAGAGAGTTAGCAAAGGCTCCATTTACTAAGCCACCACATCTGCCTCGCTGGTAAAAAGGGGGAACTGATCGACATTCAGGCCACACCCTGCAAATATTTGAGTGGTATATGGTGACATTTGTAGAGAGTGACACACGTGTCTCTGCGACAGAAATAAGCAGAACATTCTAAGTGGCAACATCAAGACCCAACTCCCCGCATGCAAGACTGAGGCAGCCTGAGCAGTGGTGCACTGGTGAGCATAAAGTGCAGTGGGTGATTGAGGAATGCTAGAGGTAAAGGTAATCTGAGCTGCTGTGGAACTATGTTGTATGAGAGTGCCACAGAAAGTGAGAGTATGAGAGACCTATGTGCCTCCATCACCACCACTGGGCAGGGCGTTAATCTGGGACCTTCGATGGTTCTGGGCACCAGCTCTCTGAAGGGCAGATAGATGGAGGCTCCCTGTGTGGTGTGCAGCTTGTGCCAAAATCAAAATGAAGGGGAATAATCTTAAAGAGCAAATTGAGTTTTTCTTCTAAGAAGTGATCACTCAAGAAGATTTTTGGAGTTATAGATGTAAGAGGAAGAAGAGATTCCTTTGGACTATGCAGGGATGTGTGCAAGAGAGCAATGGTGACTGCAGTTGCACCTTCAAGAGGTACATAAATAAGCCCATCAACGGGAGTCCTGAGCTGGATCCACCGACAGCTTAAGGATTCCACCTCTCTTTTGAGGGCTTCTCCAGCTGTGACACCCAGATGCAGAGCATGCAGAACGAGGTTCAGATACAAAGCTTGCCATGAGCAATGTGTTGGGATAGGCTGCAGTGGAGCTAGTCATTAATACTGAGAGCAAAAAACAGGTTCCAAAATTGAGATTGTCTCTTGCTGATGGCTTCCTCACAATTGAAGGGAAAACGAGGAGATCAAAAGGCCAAGATGATATGATGATGATTCGGTTTAGGTTTTGGGTAGGCCATGCACAGAAACAGTGAGACTCGAGGGCTGATTGCTGTCTGGTTGTGTTAGAGAACCTTACCCAAAGAAAACATGACTGGACCAATCTCGTCTACATTATATGGAGATGATTTCGCTTTCCTTTCCTACTCTTTGCTATTGATAGGTTGTTGAGGAGTGCAATTTTTGAAACCATTACAGGGCTACAGTATTAATGGAGTCAGTTTCTTCTCTCGATTTCCTCCACTGTCCCCTTCTATCAAAGGCAGCGAGCGGTGAATACGAGTAGTGTAACATTCGAGAGATTTACTGACAAACACAAGGTGTTGGAGATTCAACAGAACAGGTGGAATAGATGGAGTATTTATTAAGCTGTAGTATGCACACAAATTACCTGTATAATGCTAATCTTTGGTTCTGGCTGACAGAAGTAATTAAAATGTAAAATGAACCTCATGTGAATTGACATACTACTGCCATTAGTCTGGGCCACGTTATATGCAAATAAAAGCAATTGAGTACTGGATTTGTCCCTATTCCCAACTTTAGATCACCTTAAAGAAACATTTATTAAATATTAATGTTCTGTAGCATTACGCTTTATTCATAAGTACGGTGTCATAAAACCTTTGATGTTCTGCTGATATACAATAAAGAAATGGTAGAAAACATAGCAGTGGAAGCATACATACTCTGAATTAATTTAGATAATATTATTTAGCTTTATTTACTTCACTATATCAATTCTTTTATTTTACTTTTAAAATAAAACCTGTTGTAGTTTCTGGTCCCGTGATCCATGCTAGCAATTTTCCGTAGCGGCCATCTTTTGAGGGATTGTTATATGACAATGGGGTAACCCAAAAGACCACTGGACCCGGGTAAATTATAGTACAAGAAACAATGGTCGCAGCGGTGCACAATTTAAAATATAGAACACAACATCACCATGTAATCAAATCTTACAATCGGTTATATTCAAAATGTGGTGATTTATTCAGTGAAACAGCATGAATAGTCTACAATTTTTAAGTGCTGAATCATGGGGCATGTTAACTTTGTTTGCCACAAGAACTAATTGTTTCGGTGAGTGGCTGAGGAAAATTTCTTTTATCCCTGTGAGATTTACATCCTTGATCAATATACTGGTGCTTACACACGTTTCCTTCGTTTACAGCTAATTCCTTGTTCTTGCTTTTCGCCTCTTTGACGTTGGAGCCTACTGGCCCTATCATTTTGAAATTGACCGCCTGAATTTTCAAGACGGTCTTGAATGGTAACATTTTTTGTCTTTCTAACAAATGATTACCAATTACCGTATTTCCATCACCAGATTAATGAGACCTTATTATTAATCAATTGTAGGTGTCTCCTTCCCTCCCCCCCCATCCTGATGAAGACCCCAATGTAAGGATTAATCTACCTACACAAGTTAGGGGGTCGAAACATTGACGGTCTCTCCTGAGCGGACGAGTACAGACAACAGAAATTAATTATCTATGTCACGATGTTACTATGTCCATATGTAAATTTTGCCTCCATGCGGCTGGATAGGTTTCTGTCTGTCCTCTGATGTAAATTACTTGCACACTGCCTTTCCTTCCCTACAACCCTCACAAGTTCACACCTCATTTTTGAGCACCTTCTTCTCACCTCCTTCTGGAGCACCTGCATTGTATATAAAAATGTACAGACTATTCATGCTGTTTCACTGAATAAATCAGCACGTTTTGAATATAACCGATTGCAAGATTTGATTACATGGTGATGTTGTGTTCTATATTTTAAATTGTGCACTGCTGCGACCATTGTTTCTTGTACTATCTTTTGAGGGATGCCACCATTTCTCTGTTCTATACTTTACTGATCAAATAACACATCTTTGTTAGAGGGATTTAGCATTTTGCTACTGCACTCTGTCACCGAGTACCCATCCTTTTCCTCATCTTTGACTGGACACTAAGGCCCACAATGCTTGAACATAGGAGCAAGACCCAACTATGCATCAGCCATCTTTACCTGCACCTTATGCCACCTTCTACAGAATTCCTTGGAGAGGCAGCAACATGACATATGGTAATCAGTATTAAATTTGGCCACCTTTTTCTCTAAGCCTTGACAGTCCTTTTTTCAGTACTCTCCCACCCCTCGTTCCCACTGATCGCCAGCCTCGCTGATCTCTGCGGCTAATTCTCTCCCACCTTGGTGGCCAGATGCTGAAGACCATCAGCTTTTTCAAGTGGCTGACTTCCTTCAACCAAGGCAGATTCCATAGACCCAATCCTTCCAACCAACCCCCTTTCTTTCTCTCTGTCGCTGGTTTGGCAGACACCTGGGGCAGAAGTCACCCATTGTGAATGGGCTCCTAGTGCAAATTCCAGCATCCTCCCAGCAAGATGGGCATGTCTGCCATGCAGCATTAATGACTGAACTCCAAACAAGTATGATTGATTTCCTCCATCTATCCGTATCTAGCAATACCCCTAAGATCACAGTTTAACCTTCAGGCTAATCTTGTGTCTGGCCTTCTTCTACAGAGGACAACCCCTTCCCAGACAACTAGATTCCTAAGAATGTCATGAAGCCTTAAATGCTGTCCTTTTTCCAAAAGTTATGATCGACCTCTCAGTAAGACTCTCCCCTCACGCTTCAGATAGCCAGAACCTCAAAGTTGCAGTCTACCCTAGTGGCTAACTTCTATATCCAAGGTCCAACTTAACCAAGCAGGTTGTATAAGATGCCTCGGCTTATAGTCAGCTCTGGTGGATGACCTACTACCCCCGACCAATCCTGCATTTCCTTTTCACTCCCTCCCCACGAGTCGTACAAGTACAAATGTCACAAAGTTTTGGATGCTCATCTTTTCTCACCAAGGCCCAATCCCATACTTTCCTGACAAAACACTGTAGCTTGCCAAATGCACAAGGTTGTCAGTCAGCCCTAGTGACTTATCTACTCCCACCAATTACTTCCACAACCCAGTTTCCAACCCTTGGGCCCAAGGTGGCCAGATGTGTAAGGTCACGTATCGGCCAAAGTGGCTGACCTCTTTCCTGTCACCTAATTCTACCCGACTGGCCATACGTTGAGGTTTGCCAATCAGTTCTGGAGCTTTCCTTCTCCCATTAAGTCGTCTCCCTCAGCACCCTTCCCCTGGCTGGTCAGAACAATAAAGCTGTCAGACATCTCCAGTAGCTGAACTCGCTTATTAAGTCCCCAACCCCATGCCGATCAAATTCCCAAGATGAGCAGCCATCTTGTGTGGTCCCTGACTAAAAGCTGCTCCATCATTTTCTCTCCAGAGCCCACTCTGCAGTGCTCCAACGTCCCTGGGTCTTCCTATTCCCTTCCCTGTGCTTTGAGCCTCTTTCTAAGGATCTATGCTACCTTATGAAAACACTGAACACCTAGATAATTCCTCAGCAAAGGGAGCTTTTTTGGGCAAGAAAGAATTGAGGGCCAAATTTAGAGTGTGGCGGATGGATTAATCCATCATAAACGTGAGGGATATCGCGGTGCATTAGTAAGAAATGCGCTCCTTCTTTCCATTGAGAGACTTCTTCTGTAGTTCACGGCTCATCTGAAGGTGTGACTCGAGTAGACTGACAGGTTTGTTGGCCAATAATTGTACCATGAAATATCGAAGGCAGAATATTGATGGCGCAGATGATTATTACATGAATATCGAGGGAGAAAATATCGAAGAGGAAAGTGCAGAGGCAGGTAGGGATTTACTATTTTTAACTCCACATCTACGTACCTTGAAGATATATATATATATATATCACCAAGGTACGTATATGAGGAGTTACGTACAGAAAATCTATACAAACTTACCTTTCAATTTTGTGTCCCTCAGTATTCTTGTCACAATATTCTGCCTTCGATATTCATGACCTACACTTTGGCCAAGATACAGAAGCGAACTTTACAAAAAGATCTCTACATTTTCAGGTACAAAACTTTTCTTCGTCCTCTATGTCCACTCCCTCACGCTCATCCGTGGAAGACAAGCCACGCGCCTTTTCTGAGCCATGAACTATTCAGAGGACAAGTGAAATTAATTCAGAAAAATGTTTAATAACTGTTGATGTAAACGACTTTTTATGGGCATTTTGAAGTACTAATAGCTAGAGTGAAACGTCAAGTCTACGTAGGTGTACCTTCTAGACCTCTAACAATAAATGACTGATGCTTTATTTAGGCCCTCTTTCGAGGCTTGTAATTCTACTTCACCCAGGACGTTACTTGCACCTGTCAATTTACGCCGAGTCTGGTCTGCCACGTGATGTATTTTGAACTTGCACCTTGCCCTGGACTGCCGGGTAAGGCTGCCTTTCCTCATATTTACTATCAACCTTTGAACTGGACACATTTAGTTGCGAGCATGGTGCCATCCATGTTCAAAAATACTGTGGGGTCATCGCCTGTCAGAGGTCACATTTTTTGAGGCAGACATTTCTACTAGCTATTTCGGACTGAAAGAAATGTGTTGGGGTCTTTGAGGAGTGAAGACTAGCACAGACTGGCAAAAACCACTCTCCTTGTGAGCCGTCCTTATTTTCATCTAGGAAAGCTATGTCGGTAAAACTAAACGAATCAAGTGCATATTATGTGAATGCCTCTCAGTACAAACAAAGCGGTGTTTTTTTCATGTGAGGGTAGAGACAAAATTAGAGGGGAAAGAAAGGGAGGTGTGATGTCACGACTGCGAGTTAATGTTTTTGAAAATACATGTATATTTCCTGCTGACTTTTCTGTCCCTCTCACTGCCTGAAACCAAGGAAAGCAAAGGTAGTGGTGAGGGCCAGACTGTGAACCCAAAGAAGCCCTGGCAATTTTCTCAGACCTGCCCCCATGGGGGGGGGGGGGGGGGGTGCAAGTGTGAAGCACTGCTGCTTTTTTACTGGGGGCCAATATTGCAGCACTGCTTCAAAACAGGCCCCCAGTAACAAAACTGGCCCCCACCCTTCCAGCCTCCCAGGGAAACGCCCGATGCCCGCAACGGCTAGTCCGGCCCTGGTAGTGGTAAGGAAGCTAGACGGCTCCCCGATTTGACATGTTTTACTTCACACTTCCTTTAGAATGTATTTTTCAGCTTTTTTCTGATGAAATATATGTGGCGTTAAGGTTACAGCTGTCGACTTTGAAACTAAGGAACCTGGTCTGAGTCTCGGTGTCGACTCAACATCCTGTGATTCTGGGCAAATCACTTAGGGGCAGATTTATCAACCTTTCATGCAGCGCAGCAAGCCACCTTGCTGCGTCGGAATGTGCCGTATTGTGACGCGGGCCAGGGTAGGCAAAGCCGGACCAGATAAGGGCCCGCGGGGAACCCCTGACGGCGGCGGTACCACCGGAAGTGCAAAGGGTGAAAGCCTGCGAAAAAAAGATGCGTAAGGATTGGTGACCAAGAGGGTCAAAAGGCAGCAGGGGCCGACCTTACCACAATCGGACCTCGCCTTGGAACGGCACTTGCAGCCCGGGCTGGGTCTGACCGCCGCCCACGAGGTCGGTAGCAAGGGAAGCCTAGAACCCGCAGAACCTGAGACACCTGCAAAAGGGGCCATCACGCAGGGGTAGTGCTGTCAGAAAGAAATAGAAGGAAAACCAGTGGACAATATTCAGAGTGATATGTAATAAAGAAAACATGGGTCGCGAATGACCAACCAGTAAGTTGCAAGACGTATGATCCATGTTTTTTGTAATAAAACTGTGGCCTTTATACACCACAAACTGTTGTCCTCTTGAATGCTTGGCGGGAAGGGCACAATGCAGGGTATGGCCAAGATGGACGGGGGGAAAACGCACGCCTGGAAGGGGTTTATCATTATACGCACATTCCTGTCTTTTCCTTGCGCTGGTGCACTATGTATGTGCTGCCTAGCGCTAACGCAGACACCCTTGCGCCGTGGTGTAAGGGTGCCTGCGTTTCCATCCTCTCAGGCATTTTCCTCTTTCTATGTGTGCTGCAGAATGCAGCACACATAGAAAGAGAAAAAAACGAGGAGAAATAAAGATATTTCTCCTCTTTACACCTCACCTGGGAAGGCGTGGCTGTTTCACGCATTCCCAGGTCTATACTGGTAAATCTGGGAATGTGTAAAAATCCATGGGCGATTGGTGGGAACACACACACTCCACCCATGGATGCCTTCCCAGGGCAGGGTAACGCAATGCAGCGATTTGCGCTGCGTTGCGTTACTGTAGATTTATCAAGCCATGCAAGGTGGCCTGGCATGTCTTGATAAATCTGACTTAATAGTTGCGTCGCCCTTGCCCCTCCTTGCATGGTGCAAGGGTGACGCAACTCATTGATAAATATGCTCCTTAATACCCCTGCCTAAAACAGGAACGTGTCCTTGTGTAATGTATCTGGTGCTCATGTTAAGTTAAGTGGGGATGGCTTCTGAAACATGTCGACCCTGTAGAAAGTGACCTATCAAAGTACACTATCTACACCTCCCCACTTTTACTATTCTCAGCTAGGGAAGCCAATAAAGTGTATTTTTTCCACTAGTCAGGGAATTTTTAAATCAACACTTATATATATTTTTTCACGATCCCACGCACTACACATACACACTAATCACTAAATTAAGTGCTCCCGCGTCTACGTAGGTAGTAGCACGCCCCGTCCCATAGAGGGGCGGGAAGACCCCAATGATGAAGCATGACACTGAATCAGGTTTCAGTGTGTGAGGGTATTTTACAATTTTTTGAACACTGCCCTTCCTATAAACTAGAGAAGGATTTTTTCCAGACATCATCATTAGAACACATTAAAAACACCTGCAGTAATACTGAGTATACACTTATACACATATATATCTTTATGTAGATAATGGTAGAATCCCTTTGTTGAATTACGATATCATGAGGAGGACGATTCTACTTTTTTTCCTCTACACTCCCCCCCTTTGATTTTTTGAGCAGTGAAGATGTAGACATAAGGTGCAGGTGCAGAGTTTACACCCTGGGTTCGATCAAGCAAGCACTGCTCGGGCAGCAAGCGTTAAAAACAGAAGTCTAGTGTATTTGGAAACATAGGGCATTTCAACATATACAGTGGCCTATGGTGAGGGGGGACCATTACATCCGGATTAGGGGTGTCTTTTACTCCCCAAATATTAAGTAGTAGTGGGACCACCCTACTCACTTGCATTAGGGTCCATGTCAGCCTTGCTATGCCACACCGGCACATATAAAAACAAGCATTGGCATAGCCAATAGGTCTCGCCTTTGGGAACTTATAAGTGTTTAGCCAGAGATATTGACTTTGCTTATGTCTTTAAGCTGTGCTGTACAGAAGTCTGCAGCATGCTGAAAAGTTATAATAATGAAGTGTCAGAAGCATTTTTGTTACCTTAGATAGGACCAAAAAAGCATTATGTACAACTGAACGACCATATTAAAAAAGTATTAAAAATAATGTCTTGAGTTTTTTTGTCCTTTCAATGCTGGCAACTTGTATCTGCCTGTCCCAATGGTTGCTTGTTGTGTTTTTTTTGTTATGGGGGGCATAAATAACAGGAGGGTGAAGGTCAGTCAGTCAGTCAGTTAGTCAGTGAGAGTGAGTGAGAGAGTCAGTCAGTGAGAGAGTGAGTCAGTCAGTGAGAGTGAGAGAGTCAGTCAGTCAGTCAGTGAGAGAGTGAGAGTCAGTCAGTCAGTGAGAGAGTCAGTCAGTGAGAGTGAGAGAGTCAGTCAGTCAGTGAGAGTGATAGAGTCAGTCAGTCAGTGGGAGTGATAGAGTCAGTCAGTGGGAGTGAGTCAGTCAGTCAGTGAGAGTGAGAGAGTCAGTCAGTGAGAGTGAAAGTCAGTGAGAGTCAGTGAGAGTCTGTCAGTGAGAGAGTCAGTCAGTGAGACTGAGTGAGTCAGTCAGTCAGTCAGTCAGTGAGAGAGAGTGAGTCAGTCAGTCAGTCAGTGAGAGAGAGTGGGAGAGTCAGTCAGTGAGAGAGGGGGAGAGTAAGTGAGAGTCTGTCAGTGAGAGTGAGTGAGTCAGTGAGTGAGAGTGAGTCAGTCAGTGAGTGAGAGTGAGTGAGTCAGTGAGAGAGAGTGGGAGAGTCAGTCAGTGAGTGAGAGAGAGTGGGAGAGTGTCAGTGAGAGTGAGAGAGAGTGAGTCAGTCAGTGAGAGAGTCAGTGAGAGAGTGAGTCAGTGAGAGTGAGTCAGTGAGAGTGAGTCAGTGAGAGTCTGTCAGTGAGAGTCTGTCAGTGAGAATGAGTCAGTGAGAGTCTGTCAGTGAGAATGAGTCAGTGAGAGTCTGTCAGTGAGAGCGAGTCTGCCAGTGAGTCTGTCAGTGAGAGTCTGTCAGTGAGAGTCTGCCAGTGAGTCTGTCAGTGAGAGTCTGTCAGTGAGAGTCTGTCAGTGAGAGTGAGTCTGTCTGTCAGTTAGTGAGAGTGAGTGAGTCAGTCAGTGATAGTGAGTCAGTCAGTGAGAGAGAGTCTGTCAGTCAGTGAGTCAGTTAGTGAGTGAGAGAGAGTGGGAGAGTCTGTCAGTGAGAGAGTCTGTCAGTGAGAGAGTCAGTCAGTGAGAGTGTCAGTCAGTGAGAGTCTGTCAGTGAGAGTGAGTCAGTCAGTGAGAGAGTGGGGAGTCAGTCAGTGGGAGAGTCAGTCAGTGAGAGAGTCAGTCAGTGAGAGAGTCTGTCAGTGAGAGAGTCTGTCAGTGAGAGTGAGTGAGACAGTCAGTCAGTGAGGGAGTGGGAGAGTGAGTCAGTGAGAGTGAGTCAGTGAGAGTGAATCAGTGAGAGTGAGTCAGTCAGTCAGTCAGTGAGACTGAGTGAGTCGGTCAGTCAGTGAGAGTGAGTGAGTCAGTCAGTCAGTGAGAGTGAGTGGGAGAGTCAGTGAGTGAGAGTGAGTGGCAGAGTCAGTCAGTGAGTGAGAGAGAGTGGGAGAGTCTGTCAGTGAGAGTCTGTCAGTGAGAGTGAGTCAGTCAGTCAGTCAGTGAGAGAGAGTGGGTCAGTCAGTGAGAGAGAGTGGGGGAGTCAGTGAGAGTCTGTCAGTGAGAGTGAGTCAGTCAGTGAGAGTGAGTCAGTCAGTGAGTGAGAGTGAGTCTGTCAGTGAGTGAGAGTGAGTCTGTCAGTCAGTGAGAGTGAGGGAGTCAGTGAGAGAGAGTGAGAGAGTCTGTCAGTCAGTGAGAGTGAGTGAGTCAGTCAGTGAGAGTGAGTGAGTCAGTTAGTCAGTGGGAGAGTCAGTGAGATAGTCTGTCAGTGAGAGTGAGTCAGTCAGTGAGAGTCTGTCAGTGAGAGTGTCAGTCAGTCAGTGAGAATCTGTCAGTGAGAGTGAGTCAGTCAGTGAGAGAGTCTGTCAGTGAGAGAGTGGGAGAGTCTGTCAGTGAGAGTCTGTCAGTGAGAGTGAGTGAGTCAGTCAGTCAGTGAGAGAGTGGGAGAGTCAGTCAGTGAGAGAGTCAGTCAGTGAGAGGGTCTGTCAGTGAGACTGAGTCAGTGAGACTGAGTCAGTCAGTCAGTGAGACTGAGTCAGTCAGTCAGTCAGTGAGACTGAGTGAGTCAGTCAGTGAGTGAGAGTGAGTGGGAGAGTCAGTCAGTGAGTGGGAGAGTCAGTCAGTGAGTGGGAGAGTCAGTCAGTGAGTGAGAGAGAGTGGGCGAGTCTGTCAGTGAGAGGGGGGAGAGTCAGTGAGAGTCTGTCAGTGAGTGAGTCAGTCAGTGAGTGAGAGTGAGTCAGTCAGTGAGTGAGAGTGAGTGAGTCAGTGAGAGAGAGTGGGAGAGTCAGTCAGTGAGAGTCTATCAGTGAGAGAGAGTGAGAGAGTGAGTCAGTCAGTGAGAGAGAGTGAGTCAGTCAGTCGGTGAGAGAGAGTGGGAGAGTCAGTTAGTGAGAGAGAGTGGGAGAGTCAGTTAGTGAGAGAGGGGGAGAGTCAGGCAGTGAGAGTCTGTCAGTGAGAGTGAGTCAGTGAGTCAGTCAGTCAGTCAGTGAGAGAGAGTGGGAGAGTCAGTCAGTGAGAGGGGGGAGAGTCAGTGAGAGTCTGTCAGTGAGTGAGTCAGTCAGTGAGTGAGAGTGAGTCAGTCAGTGAGTGAGAGTGAGTGAGTCAGTGAGAGAGAGTGGGAGAGTCAGTCAGTGAGAGTCTATCAGTGAGAGAGAGTGAGAGAGTGAGTCAGTCAGTGAGAGAGAGTGAGTCAGTCAGTCGGTGAGAGAGAGTGGGAGAGTCAGTTAGTGAGAGAGAGTGGGAGAGTCAGTTAGTGAGAGAGGGGGAGAGTCAGGCAGTGAGAGTCTGTCAGTGAGAGTGAGTCAGTGAGAGTGAGTGAGTCAGTCTGTCAGTGAGAGTCTGTCAGTGAGAGAGTGGGAGAGTGAGCCAGTGAGAGAGTGGGAGAGTGAGTCAGTGAGAGAGTGGCAGAGTGAGTCAGTGAGAGAGTGAGAGTGGGAGAGTCTGTCAGTGCGAGTGAGAGAGTCAGTGTGAGTGAGAGAGTCAGTGTCAGTGAGAGTCAGTGTCAGTGAGAGTCAGTGTGAGTGAGAGTCAGTGTGAGTGAGAGAGTGAGTGTGAGTGAGAGTGTCAGTGAGAGTGTCAGTGTCAGTGAGAGAGTGAGAGTCTGTGAGAGTGTCAGTGAGAGTGTGAGAGAGTGAGAGTCTGTGAGAGTGTCAGTGAGAGTGTGATAGTCAGTGAGAGTGAGTCAGCCATTAATGCAAGGCATTTGCAGTTAGGGTGAGTACTCTAAAGCTCAACTTTCATTGTGACAATGGTTCGAATATAAAACCCGTATATGTTTGCAGAGTTTAACGATTTGTGGCTATTCGTAATGCTCTGAGGATACTACATTATTATATTATAAAACAGAATGGAGAACGGTATGAGGTGTCTTATCGCCAATCATAGTTTTACTAGGAAAGGTCGTGCCCCCTTGCACTGCAAAGCCCACCAAAGACCGGGGCTTATAATGTGACACTTAATGGTGTCACAAACATATTGAGATCTGTTTACTCATCGAACAGACACTTGAGAGTTTTTAAGACTTTAGCCTCTCTAGTACACAGTCGTTTATGTCCAACTTCTCAGATAGACTTTTTTTTTTTTTTTAAACCTATAGTATCTGTGGGAGTCATGTTTACACAATCTGAAACTGCTTGTTTTAGGGAACAAAATCAAGTAAGCTGTTCAAGTTGTTAATATTGTAAGTTTATGTATACAATATAGCAAGTAGTTTAAAGGCTGCAGTGATCAGCAAACGTTTTACCAACCTGGCTGATTCTGAAAACGTTTAAAAAGAATGCTCGTGTGAAAACGCGCTGAAAGTTTTATAAAAAACAAGGAATGCGCGTGAGTGAGAGGGGGAGCAGGAGGTAAGCCCGGGAGTGGTGCGCGCGTGCGCGCGGTGTCTGCTCTTTTTCGAAGCACATACTCGTGCTTGTGGCGCGCCGCTGCGCGCTCCCACAAGGTGTATGCCGCCACAAGCACGAGTATGTGCTTCGAAAAAGAGCTGAACGACGGCTAAAGGTCCTCCTATGCAGCGCATGCGCGCTGCGTAAGCGAGACCTAAAAAGCACCCCACAATGCATTTGTGCTGGGAAAACATCTTATGCTGACAAAACTACGGTAATGCTCGTATGGAACGGACCCACAAGAAGTGATTGACACATGTATATGCTTCAAGCAAGCTGCGTTGATCGTGGTTTCACAGATGTTAGAAATGCACGAGACAGCCTCAAGCAGAAGATACAGATCAGGGGTTTCCAAACTATGTACTAGAGATCTCCATCCATGCCAGATTTTCTGGTTATGTACATAACGTGTAGAAATACATATAAAGAATCTAAATGGAACTCATTTACATGGTCAGTGATTATACTGAATATCGGTTAATGAGGATCCCATCCACCTGAAACTATGTTGGGCACCCTTCGTCCAGCAATGGAGGTGATTACATTGAATACCACCTTGCCTGCGCCAGAGATATATGAAACAAGTTCCAGTAGAGAAGATAAAGATGAAAAATGCATCCGAAATGATGATTTCCTGGGGAAAGAACAGAGGTGGTCAAACAATAAATAACAGGAAAGCCATAGTGAAGTAGCCCTAGCAGTGGAATGAATGAGCAATCTTCGCGCCATCTACTTGTGCCACCAGTGCTAAAGTTCCCATAATGCTTGAATTGAGCGGGCAGTCTCTTGCCATTTCTCACACACTCAACTGGCGTTGGCTAGCACCTATAAAAGGCAGTAAACCGGAGATTTATTTATTTAAGGGTTTTTGTAAAACGCTGCATATCGCCCACAGGCTATCTCAGAATGACAGGATTAAAGAGTGTGTGCAAACCTCATAGCGTAAGGCAGGATGAGATGTCCCAAATGCATGTTACCATGGCAGCACAACAGAGGAGGAAGACAAACAAATGTAACCATGCAAATAAATGGAAGGATGTAGAGGCCTTGAGTAAGCCTTGCAGTGATTATCAAATAAGCTTTATGCGGTTTACCATAAACCATCAAAGCATACAAATAAAACAGATAAATCATTAAAAACATAAAATACAACTCAAACGGAGATAAAATAAAACAAGGTAAGTGAAAGAATCCATTCGAATTTCTTCCTGTATATAAGAATCTATTAAGACTGTATTTTTGTACTAAAAAAATCGTATTCTTCTAAAAACTACATCAGTGCTAGTTTAGTTGAGTACCAATGTGTCCTAAAAGCAACTTTGTGGTCAGCTGCCAGTACAATAAAAGAAGAAATGCCATAATCTGCAGAAAAAGAAAACGAAGTCCCCAGCTAATAAAATTCAATTATTTTTGGTCCTGACATTTTACCCAATTCGCATGTAATACCTTGAGGGGGGAAGTACTGTACCTTTCTTCTCCGCTAAACTACAACTTTAAATACTGACTCATAGAAAAAACTTTTACTTCATAAGTATCAGTTTTTAAGATTCTAAATGCAGTTTTATAAGAATTGGCCTCCAAATTCAAGCAAACTGGGTGAATCCACCTTCTGTGGGGGCCACAATATACTGGGTAGAAAAACAAAACATGTTCCTCTGTCTCAGGGGCTGGCTTGCAGGCAGGACACCTATCCGAATTACCCTCTTGTGTCCACTTGCTTGTAAAGGATTTTAAAGGTAGACTGCCCAGCCTGAACCGCACAAACAAGCTTTTGGCTAGGGGAGGGGTAATTGCATCCGGAAAAACTTCAAACTTTGGACTCTGCTTGAACTCTAAAAATTGATCAGTCAGATGACCTAAAGAAACCGATGTTAGTTGTTGTTCATGTAAAAAAGCTGTGCTTAATTTGTGCTCATAGTGTGCAGGTGGTGTGCACCAACCCTATCTCGGGCTTCCGCAAGTGGTGGCAAGGGAGAAAGCAGGAGCAGGACAAAGTTAGGAAAACAGTGACAATGGGAGAACGCGGTGATGAAACCACAAGACCGAGATGCCGAGGCAGAAAGTACAGGATTGTGGAAGAAAGGGTCCTAAACTGAAATCAAGACTAGGCAGCCTTGGTATCCGCAAACACCTCCATCAGGCAGTGTCAGTGTAGGTCTTCAAATAACACTTTGGGTCCTGCATTTGTTTTTTTTCTACAAATTAAGCACCGAAGCCCAGGTGGCATTAAGCCAGTCTTGGGCATCTGACCGACATACGTACATCCACTGGAGTAAGCGTGAGGCAACGATGTCCAAAGTAGACCCAGCAGTGTTGCGTCCACACCAGATTTTCAGCAGAACCCCATCCTATGTAAATGAGTTTCATTTAGATTCATTTTGTGTATATTTTCTATAAGTTCATCTCCTCAAAATCTAGCATGTACCAGGCCAGGCTTTGATGTACAGCCTGGGCTAACCTATGCCTGGCTGACCTATGTCTCTGATGCCAATAGCAGAGACATTGGCCCCTCCGTGGCCTCTGCTCCTCACATAAGGGGACCTGGGACTTCAATTTCCGGAGTTGTCCATCTGGTACCTTTCAACGGCATTAAATCCCTGATGGAAAAATATATCAAAGTTTCCGCCTCAGAAATTCCCCCTTGCGATTTACGCGCCGCAAGCAGCGAGGCATCGCCCTGCCTGGTGTTAGACGCCATATCACTCTTTCTGCCGTTCAAGGTGAAGAAAACACAAGGCTCCGGAAATCCATCTTTTGCATGGTTATTATTACTCAGAATTATTAGGCAAGGGCAGTAAATCTGTCAGCAGCGGCGCGGATTGCATTTAGCGGAGCCCCGGCAGCGCTGCCTGTAACGTGCCAGCCTGCTGCACCACTGGAAGGGCAACGACGGAGCGCGACATCTCTCACCCGATGTCTCCGCTAAGTGCAGGCCCAAAGCCGGCTAAGGGCCGCTTGGAGATTCACCGCGGCTATCTTGCCTCTGAAATGCCCCAGAACGGCCTCTCGTCCTGGCGCCTCAGGGGTTGAATGTCAGCTGAAGTGCCTCACGGGGACTCACCTTGATGACGTCACACTTCTGAGGTAACCAACATCTCTCACCTGGTGAGCCCCCTAGTGCCCATGCCCAGTGCGGTGCCATGGCGGGCTGCTGCATCACACCCGCCATGACACCACCACGCCTGGTCTTACCACTGAAAAGCTGAACTCTTTACTATTCATGGCTGCTCTACACTGCCAGGCTCAGCTGCCCTGCCGTCTAAAGACTTACCACTCCCGGTTTATACCGCTGTCAGATTATTCCTCTCACATGCAGTAGTAGTCTAAAGGGTTTTATTGACAAAATAAAAAAAAGAGATCTGTGAATCACGGAGTCAAAAGGTCAAGGTGTCCCCTTGAAATGATTGGTGGAGACAGGCTGATGAAGTGCACGTACACCCCCAATTTATACCCTGCTGCACCCGACTTTCTAGTATTGCTCACATGGTAAGTTTTGCACAAAAATTACGAGCAGACGTCTAGCTGAGCACATGAGAATAAGAGAACGGCCTTCACTAGTAGCAAAAAAGTAAACTGTTTTTGGCTGAGCAAGGTATTCAGTTATTTTACGCCTCGAGAACCAACAGCAAGGCGCCTCAGCGAAGGAGAGGGGCACTGCCTCTCAGCCGGAGCAAATGGCACAAGCGCGCGCGCCTCGCGCGGCAGCAGGGGGAGGGGAGAGAGGAGGGGGCCTGCCCAATTCCCTTGCGGGAGCGAGCAGCAAGGCGCGATAATTGCTAACATAGGGCGCCGCTGCTCGCTCCCGCAAGGGAATCGCCAAACGTGCACGCGTTGTCATTGAAAGCAATGCAACGCGTGCACGTTTTTGGCCTCAAAACCGACTCGATGGCTAAAGGTCTTTTTCCTATGCAGCGCATGTGCGCTGCGTAGGCGAGACCTAAAAACTGTGACAATAAGGCACTTACAAAAAACATAAAAAGGGGCACATCCTTCAACCACAAATAGACAGGAACTGATGGTCACCTATACCCGCATGATTACCCAACTAGAACATTTGTCAAAACATTACGATTCATCAAATCTCTGCACACAATTCCCCACAAAAATACGAAATGTACATTATTTGTCAGGTTTTCTCTGTTTTGAAAAATTTGGTGGAGAGTGCGAGTTTTCTCCCACTTCAACAGAGCGGTTTTAGGGAACACTGCTCAACAATAATGCAAAGACTTAAGATTTTATGCGAGAAGTGAACAGTCTTTAGAAAACAACCACTGTCTGTGGCTTTCACTGACTTTCTTTTTTCTTCGATCGGGTTCACTGCCCTGCGCTTTGATATCAACTGGAGACAAGGATTGGCAAAGCCAATAGGTCTCACACGAAGCATTAGGTGAGATATAGTTATAAATACTGGAACTGCATTAAATAAGCTGGTGGAATTGGAGGCCCATAAAGTGGTTATTTGGAGAATTCCCATTAAAACATCAGTTCGATGTCGCAGGATATTACTGAAGGAATTACTACCATGGGCGGTTCAATTAAGAATCCAAGAAGGTGATGCTGTAGCTTACCTTTCTTTATCCTCAATACTGTTACAGTCCAATAAGGACTATGATGTGCGTTTGGATAGGTTGCGTTGTACTCTTACAGGGAATATGTCACACGTACACATGTGCAGACTGATAAAGCCGCTAGATGACTGGCTAGGACCCTTCGGGATGCGGCTAGGAGGCCCCCTGATACCCCTATATGGGATCCAACGGGTCATATTCATCACTCCCTGGTGTCCATTACTATGGCATTTACTACATACTATACTGAATTGTAGAAAAAAGCAGACCTGTTTGAACAAGACAATATTACACTATTCTTGGGTATGTTAACCCTCCCTGCTGTCAAACTAAAGTGCAGGGTTGAGATGGATTTCCCATTAATGACCAGCAAACCAGGGGGGCTATAACTGGTATGGATAGGAATACAATGTCAGAGACAGATGGCCTACCAGTTAAATTTTATCACACCTTTTCCAGTCTAGTAACACTCAAGCTGATGGAGTGGTACAATGCATCTTGAAAGGGGGCTGCCTGCCAAGCACTACTCGTGAGGCATTGGTTGTAGTGTTGCGTAAGCCGGGGCGAGACACTTTGGATATGACGTCATATTATCCGCTTTCTATACTTAGCACAGACTACAAATTATTAAGTATGGTGCTCGCCGCTAGAGTTCTGCCACATCTGCCTAGGTCACTGCATACATTTATTTGTTTTATTTATTTGAGAGTTTTATATAGCACTAGCTAGACCCGAAGGTATCAGAGCGCTTTACACTCAGTAAATGTTCACATCAAAAATATCAAGTCTATACAGAGCATCTGAGTCAGAGCATTTTGCAATAGTAAATGTTCACAACATAGTCTACATATACGTCGACATATGATACGCTGAAAGATGCACATCAGGCAGTCGTTTCATACTTACAATGTAGCCGCACTGAGGGTCAAAGCCGTACATTCCACATATACGTCGACACGTGATACGCTGAAAGATGCACTTTAATATAATTAGTGTAGGTCACAGGCAGCAGGCCTGCCCTTACGGTTCTTTAATGATAAGGCACATAGTATATGGCGTCTGGTTCCTGGTCTGCTAATTAACATTTTTTTATGAGGCCTTTTCTGTAAAATATTTTATGCTAAGGAAAACGCCTAGTCTTGCAAAAGATAAGCTTTCTCTCGGGGTTAGTGTGTCCATATAGAGCGCAACTCACTCTATGATCCGACACCCCTCTTACAGCAGACATTGAACTTTTTGATTTTTCATTGCTGATAATTTTCTCACACCAATCTGGTTTCTCTCTGCAACACCATTTAGAGACTGTTGAAACCCATATATGCTTATTTTTCTGTTGATTGTTACTCAGTAAGTGCCTGAGGGTAGTAAGGTCCATACAAGAATACAAGACCCATGGAAATGCTTCCACTCCTCGGGGCTGAAATGGTCGCCTTTACAATGCAGCACAAGGCACAGATATCCTGCCTTTCTGAGTAAAGGCCAACACTTTCACAGCCCACCCAATATGGGTTGCTTGCTCTATGAATTGACTTGTTCTCAAAAGGTAGGTCTGGTTCACTCAAACTTTGCAAGCATCAAGAACTCGAAGCGGATCATTGCTTTAGTACCAAATTGGCAGGAAAAGTACTGACTGCTAGATAAAGACAGTGCATACACTTTCAGTGGACTGTTTCTAAGTGTGTGGATTTCTGATTCCCTCTCAAACGTCTGAAGAAACAACATAAAGGAGGGTTCAGCGGCAGAACATATGGCTTGCTTAACACACTGAAGTCAGGAGCCATCAAAACAGATCAATGGCGTATCCTGCAGCAAGCTTTCTGCGCATTATTACTGGATGACTGTCTGTTGATTGATTCGTCAAGTGCTCTTGACATTGAGAATTTTTGATTCCCTTCAGAATATACACCTGAAAGCAATGAGTGAGTCAAAGAATATGAAAAATGTCCAGGGGAGATGAGTCAATGAGTGCAATCGTGACTCCATGTGAATGCTATGGTAGGATACTGTTATTCTGTCAAGCAGCAATGCCAGATATTGCTCAATGATGAAGATGTTTCTGAGTGGGTGAAAGCGTGTGCTGGAGCCAAAGCACAAATCAATGCTTTACAGGGAATATTGCAACCTAATAAATTCACAAAGTCACACATAGCTGGTAAAAATATAGTCCTCAATGCCAACAACCAGGAAATGTGCGTACTCTGTATATATAGAAACATATCCTTCAGATGACTTCGATAAAACAATAAAATATCTTTCCAGGTTTCACATCACAAGACTGACGTCAATAATGCTAACCTTCACATATATAGACTCCACAATATCGACTAAGACTATACTGTCATGGTAAGCATGTATAGAGAAGCATTGACTTCTCTTAACTCCACATCAACTTGCCTTGACTCCACATCTACTTACCTTGATAATATTTTGGTAGTCAACATTGTGGAGGTAATACAAGTGCAGGTTAATATAAAAACTTTACTAATGTGGTAGAACACCATAATTCCATGGAAGACAAGAGAGCCATGACTCTAGCATATCAGGGTTTCATTCTTGTCTAAGGTAGAACCGTTTGACCATACTAGGCACTGTGTTCAAAATGTTTGTCTATGCAAGGTGTAGCATCTAAGCTAGTGAATGATTTGATATGTGAAAGCACCACTATTGTGCTGCATATCGTTGTAGTCATTGGCCCACACTAGTTCTCTCTCCCATGGCAATATTGCCCACAGGGCAGGGCGTTGATCCTGCCGCATGTCAGCAGAACACAGAAGTGACATAATGTATACTGAAAATAAAAGAGGATTTCCCCGAACTGAACTGTGGAACATTACAGTGTGTTCTTTAATTGTCCATAACCACTCACTCAAGGTTAGGGCCTCGTTACGAGTTGCCCCGTAACTGGAACCTGATAAAATACAACTCTGTTGAATCGGAACTTCTCAGGTGCTAAAAATACTACCCAATCATTACAGACCAAAATGGTTTGATACGTGGACGCAACACGTCATCGAATATTAGACAGTTATTTCATGTCCTTCCAAGTTCTCCCCAAAACTTCCCATATTTGGCCATACTTGCTTCAGACATAGAGAAAGCATTTGATGCCTTGAGCTGAAAGCAACTTTTTGCCACACTAGGCAAATTTGACGTCACTGATTCCATGCTCCAATGGATAAAATAATTATACCCATGTCCCACAGCACAGCCAGGGTTAAATATAGGAGACCCTATTTCGCAATAATATGCCATAGAGAGCAGGACGCAACCAGGTTGCACATTGTCCCCAATCCTATCTGCATTAGCTATGGAGCGGTTTGCTGAGGCCTTAAGACTGACAGGTGTAACATGGGGTATTTCATTCAATGATGGCATGCATCCAGCCTCTTTATATGCAGATGACGTGCCCATCTTCATTAGAGATGTAAGAGAGGGCCAGTAGTCCATTTTTGAGATACTCTACAAAATGAAAGTACTGGCGGGACTAAACGTAAATTGGTCCAAATATTTTTTGTACCCTACTGTGGAGGGTGCCCATGAACATCCCGTCATTCAAAGACATGTTAATATAACTTGGGAGAACCATGCATTCAGGTATTTGAGAATCATAGTATTACCTAAGGGCAAGGACATTCTGGAGGGCAATATTGGGGCTACGATTGCTTCATGAAGAGCTCAAGTTGCTTTCTGAAAGAAATTGCTTTTGGCCCCAATAGGGCGGTGGCCATTGCAAAGATGGTGAAGGAAATGTCTCTTTCTGTAAAGGCTATTTGCTTTGAATTAGCTATGGTAGGTACAAAATATAGAAGCCTTCCTCAAAAAATACGTTCGTGAACTATTCTTAATCTGCATAGCTGCAAGCATTCATGGCATATGCTTGGTTTCTAGATATCAATCAATTTTCTTAGACTCTACCAAGCTCTAAATCCACCTTTAAGAGTTAGTTAAAAAAAAAAAAAAAATGAAAAAGCGTTGAGCCAGATTATCTAAATTGTTCCCAAGTAACCCAATTTATTCATATTTTTAGCACAGCAAAGCTGAAATCTATGCAATTAAATTTACATACATGACAGTCTTGACACAGCTTTTTTTATTTATTAATTTTAAGTGTGACGACCTCCAAACCATAGGGCACTAGACAGCCAGCCATAATCGAGAAATTGTCCTCTTTACAGTTTATGGTAAAGTCACGTAGTGCAGCGCTGCAAGGTTGCTTGCTGCGCTGCACTACGTGACTTTACCAAGCACTTTTAGTATAGCATAATAGGACTCAGAATAACAAATAGTATGATGATGGAAGGTCATGCAATAGTAACAATCATTCTAAAAAAATAATGTAAGTGGATCTCTTTTCTATTTCTCCCTAAGCGGGACACACTGATAAGACAGTGATACTTGGCACAAGTCTAAAACTAGGGCAGTACCACACCAGTGGATGCAAACATGCTTCACAGCAAGGTATTTACAAATACCCGAATTATATGTGAAAATGCCACCACACCATTGTGGGAGCATTTTTTCCTTTTCTCATATTAAATGCATTATAAACCGCGCTTATGCTAGCCTAAACTTTATTTACACTGTTCTCCATCTTGTATCAATGCCACGATACATCACATGATGAGAGAGCGTTCCCAGAGACTTTTCTTGCACTGTACCTAACCAAGGACACCCCAACTGTCTCAAGCTAATGAGGTACAATGTATCAACTAGCATACTCCAATAAACTGTGAGAATGCCTGAAATCCAATGTAATACTACCATGAGAGGATCTCCAAATGTATTCTGTAGTAACATATTTCTTCTTGCTTGCTCCCCATTGGTGCATATCCTGAGAACCATATACTTGTGTAGAATGTATGAAAGTTTTTGTCTAAAGCCCTAGTGAATTACCCGAAGAGTTGAGAACCACTGTAAATCCAGAAGTGTGGGATTTTACAGGAAAGGATATTGGGTTAATGTCAAATGTAGATCCAGTCCAAGTGTGAAAGAAGGTGCAGTTTACCCAAACACACGACAGTACAAAATGAGTCCAGAAGTGAAAGCAGGAATCGCCCCAGAAATTGACCGAATGATTAAACAGGGCATTTTAAAAGAAATAATGAGTAGTCCTTGTAACTCACCAATCATGGGACTTAAAAAGCCTAGCGGAAAATACAGGATAGTGCAGGATTTGAGAAAAATTAACAAAATTGTAGTGCCTTGTTGCCCAATAGTGCCAAACCCAGCGGTGATCCTTTATCAGATACCCTGGAACGCAGGTTGGTTTACGGTAATTGATTTGTGCCAAGCATTCTATTCTATTTCTTTGCACCCAGACAGCCAGTATCTTTTTGCCTTCCGGTTTGAGGATCGTATTTTGGCATGGTGCCGAGTTCCTCAAGGGTACACAGAGAGTCCCTCAATTTTTAATCAAATATTGAAGTGTCTGGAGTCATTGATTATGCCCGGGAAATCAGTTCTGGTTCAATATATCGATGACCTATTGGTGGCATCAAAAACACAAGAGGATTGTGTCACTGACACAATTGCATTACTGAACCATTTGGCCGAAGGAGGACACAAAGTGTCTCCAGAAAAATTACAGTTCTGTCAACAAGAAGTTAGATATTTAGGGCATAGAATAGAAAGAGGAGTTAGAAAAGTGACACCGGAAAGAATAAAAATAATCAAAGAAATGCAGCTACCTCAGACACAAAAGGAGATGAGAATGTTTTTGGGAGTGGTTGGGTACTGTAGGCAGTGAATCAATGGCTTCTCCATGTTAGCAAAGCCATTGATACAATTAACTCGGAAAAGAGCGAAAGATCCATCGATTGGAATGATGAATGTTTGGAAGCCTTTGTGAAACTACAAAATTGTTTATGTGAGGCCCCAGCCTTGGGCATGCCTGATTATTCAAAAGACTTTGCATTGTTTTGTTGTGAGAGAGAAAATTGTGCACTTTCAGTTTTAACCCAGAGGCATGGACGAGTCGACGTCCAGTGGCGTATTTTTCTGCCACCTTGGATCCAGTGGCTTCAGCCTTACCTGGCTGCTTAAAAGCAGTAGCTGCTACTTGTATGAGTATGGAGCAAAGTGAGTCCATAGTGATGGGACATCCTGTAAAGGTTTATGTTCCACACTCAGTTGAGATTCTTTTGACAAGAACATGAACACAACATCTCACTCCCAGTCGGCTGACAAAGTATGAAAGGGTGATTCTGGGAGCAGAAAATGTGACAGTAATAAGATGTACGATAATGAATCCTGCCACATTATTGCCAGATCCATGTTGTGAAGAAGTGAAAGATGAGATTGAACATGATTGTCTGGATGTGACTGAATTGTGCACTAAGCCCCGCCCAGATATAAAGGAAACACCATTGAAGGAAGCTGATCATGAATTATTCGTGGATGGGTCTTGCTTAAGAACTGAAGGAGGAGGATTAAGTGCTGCATATGCTGTATGTAAAGTAACAGGGGTGGTTGAAGCATCCTGTTTACCAGGAGTCAAATCTGCACAAGTAGCCGAATTGGTGGCCTTAACAAAGGCATGCAAAAGTGGGAAAAATTGGAGAATAACCATATTTACGGACAGTCAATATGGTTTCGGGGTTGTGCATGAATTTGGCCAACTCTGGATGCAGAGGGGATTCCTGACTTCTTCAGGATCTCCTATCAGAAACAGTAAAAATTTAAAGGATTTGTTGGAAGCATTACAATTGCCAAAAGAAGTAGCAGTTGTTAAATGCGGTGCACATCAGTCAGGAAATGACTATGTGGCGGCTGGTAATAGATATGCCGACCAAATTGCTCGATACTGTGCAAGAAATACAATGGCAATTAACAGAAAGATTGAAACGGGTGAAACCAGCTGCCAACTTATGTTTTTCTCAGTTCCAGAAACATGGGATGAGGTCAGACAGTCACAGGAAGAAGTTGAGGAAAAAGAAAAGGAAATTTGGATAAAATCAAGTTGTACAAGGAGAACAGAGGATGAAGTGTGGGTGTACTTAGATGGGAGACCAGTTATGCCAGACTGTCTACTCTCTCAAATGGCAAGAGTATACCATGGGACAATACACATTGGCAGGGATTCAATGATCAGATTATTCAGACAAAGTTGGTACAATCCAAAGTTTAGGGTAGTCGCAGAGAGCCTTTGCCAAAGATGCTTAATCTGTCAGCAGCAGAATCCAGGCAGGAAGACAGTGGTTAGTTGGGGAAAGATTGGGAAGGCAGAAGGACCCTTCACCAGATTGCAGTTAGATTTCATTGAGTTGCCTCCTTGCAACGGACTGAAATATGTACTTGTCATAGTGTGCCTGTTATCAAGATGGGTAGAGGCATACCCCACTAGAAGAAACAACAGTCTCACAGTTGCTAAACTACTATTGAGAGAGTTAGTTCCTCGTTTCGGTTTTCCAGTCACTTTGGAATCAGATAGAGGACCTCATTTTAATAATGAGATAATTCGATTAATCTGTGCTGCATTTAACATTGAACAAAAACTGCACTGTGCTTATCGTCCAGAGGCTTCTGGAATAGTTGAACAGCTAAATGGCACAATCAAATCAAGATTAGGGAAGGTGTGTGCATCCACAATGCTGAAATGGCCAGATGCATTGCCTCTTGTACTGATGGGTCTCAGAAGTATTCCTGACTCAAAAACGGGATTGAGTCCACACAAGGTACTCATGGGAAGGGCAATGAGACAAGCATATATTCCTGGAAATAGATTGATGAATATAACTGATGATCTGGTATTGGACTATTGCAAAGGATTGGCTGAAATGGTGCGTTCTGTCTCTTATCAGGTTGGAGAAGACGCAGTTGAAAGACAGCCAGACCAAGGGCATGATTTGAATCCTGGAGATTGGGTGTTAGTGAAGAAACACGCAAGGAAGTCGTGTCTAGCACCCAGGTGGGATAAACCACGTCAAGTCATACTAGTCACTACCACAGCAGTGAAGTGTGCAGGTTTACCCAATTGGATTAATGCTAGTCATACCAGAAGAGTTCCGAGCCCATCTGAACAACAAGAGCAGCCACTGACTGAACAAGCTGAGACGTCAGAAGTTGAAAGCTGTGACGCTGAAGAATCTAGAGTGATAGATTCTGAAAGACAACTATATGACGAACAGCCAAGTACAAGTCAGGAAGAGTGGATAACCAGTGATTGAAATACCTGATGCTGTTGTTGAAACAAGAAGAAGAACTGAACTAAGAAGACAGGAAGGTAGAAAGGGAAAGAAGAACACACTCAGGTAAAACTAAACAAAGCCATTCAGAAACCTGAGCAGGGAAAAATAGGTCTAGAAGAACAAGTTCAGGCAGAAGAAGAGCAAATTGAAATAAGACCTGAACAGGATCAGATAGAGTTAGAAGAACAAGTTCAGGCTGAAGAAGAACAAGCTGTAATAAGACCTGAACAGGTACAAGTAGAGGAAGAACAAAATACAGAAAATACAGAACAAAGACAATTAGAAAGAGAAGAGGAACAAGAACAGATTGTGCCTAGATTAAGTGAAAATAAAAGAACTTTAGAAGAAGACGGAGAAGGTGAAAGTGCAGTTCAGGTCAAAAGAGTTAGAAAAGGAGACAATTGGCCTGTAGGAGTGAAGAGACTAAAATATCATTTAAGAAGAACAGAAAAGAAACCAGAGCAAGTAAAGGAGATTACGAGTCAGACACAATCTAAACAAACATTAGTAAAACTTACAAGAAGAAGCCCAAGATTGAGAATTCTGAACAGAAAATACAAGGCCCCTGAGTGGACCTATGTTATTCTTGAAGAATTTGAAAACTTAGATTTATGTGAAGAATCAGAAAGAGTTCATGTTGCACAGATTGATGAAAGCAAATTAAGACCTCCTTAAAATAAAAGACTGGATTTTTAGAAAGTTTAGACAAAAAGAAAGAGAAAAGAAATTCTCTCTGATTAAAGATGGCAGAAATTGAAAATACTGAAAGACCGAAACGAAGTTTAAAAAGAAAATGTTTAAGATTCTGTTTATGTAGTATTATATTAGTAGTATTGGTATGGTTATTCCTAACAGTAGGAGTACCTTTGTTGATAGAAGCAAGTAACAAGAATAGTACAATTACTAATGAGAAGGTAGATAGAGTAAAAGGAACTAAAATAGAAATAGGGGTAGAAGATGAGATAAACTATCATAATGAATCAGACAATGATTCGTCTTTAAATGTGTTTACTAAATTGTTATTTCAGTATGTTAACATGATGGAAATTAGTAATTGTTATGTTTGTATGAAGTTACCCTCATCAGTGTCAGAAGGGGTGACGTATCACCATATACCTCTAACATATGGTGTATCATGTAGTGTTCTATCAAGTTTATTTTACGTAACAGGGAAACTTCAGTATTTTTATTCAAATTTAGATGTAGTATTTTCAGAATTGCCTATTAGAAAGCATATGAATCCAGTAGTTAGTAGTAAAAATGCACAGTACATGGGTGAATTCTTTTTAACAATGAGTTCAATAGATATAGTTCAAGCTCACAAGGATAACCTAACATGTATATTACATAAAGAAGAAAAAGAGTTTTTGAATTTAGTAGACGAAAGGAGACAGGATTTAACAAAGACAGCTGTTGAACAGAAATCCCATGTACCTCCATGGGCTGAGAAAGAGGGAATTTATGCAAAGGGCAAAGCTCATGCTGCGATGTCCCTAGACTTTATGAAAAGGGGAAAATTCTGCCTCCATAGGTTAAAGACAGATTATAATAACAATTTCATTGGTTCCAGTGAGTGTGAACACAACTTCCTAATTCTAGGAGGGTGAGGACTAAAAGGGGGAACTGATCCTGTATTTCCAGGAGTTTATTATGTATGCGGGAATAATGCCTATTATAGATTACCTGCAAGATGGTACGGGAGCTGTTATTTTGGAATCGTTTTTCCAAAAATTTACCATGTGGACAGAATCAATGGAATCAATGAAAATTCTAATAGACTAACACGGAGAAGAAGAGCTAGTTTTTCTGAAATAGTAGGTGATATTTTTAGTGCATTAATACCCTCAGTTGGAGTCATTCTAAATTCGCGCAAAATTTGTAAATTATCAACCATAGTTGATCGTCTTTCTACAGATACTGCAGGAGGATTCTTAATGATTAAGACAGAAATGGTTGCGATAAGGTCTATGGTTTTACAAAATCGTCTTGCTCTTGATATTCTATTAGCAAAGGAGGGCGGAGTCTGTGGTATGTTGAAAATTCAACATTGTTATACTTATATTCCGGACAAAAGTAAAGAAATGAAAGGGTATGTTAGAAATATTACAAGAATGCATAATGACTTGACTCAACTGGAGGTTGACAGTGTATGGGGAAAACTAACAAAGAGTATAACTTCAATAGGGAATTGGTTTACTGAATTTGGGAAAAGTTTTCTAGGTCAAATAATCTTACCAGTAGTTGTGATAGTAACATTAGTTATGATAGTAATGATCACATGTAAATGTTGCAGAAGAAAGGAAAAGAGAAGAATACATTTAGAAAGTGAAGGAAGAGGAAAGAAACGAAAGAGAGAATATGATGAAATCCAACTGGAAGAAATGAAAGGAAAACTATACAAAAAGATGAAAGATTTAGAGGGAAAGGAAGTAGATGGTGAAATAGGGAGAGAAAAAGGAGAAAACTGATGTGCTAAAGTTGGCATCTGGGAAAGGATGAGTAATTTTGTGATGGCTTAAAATGCCATCAGAGAGGGGATTGATGGAGCAAGGTCTCGTAAGAAAGAGATTTGCTCAGAGGCAATCCTCTCGTTTCACTCATTAACAGAGTTACTAAACATGTGAATAATTAATACGCACCACATAAACACGCGGGTTAGCGAAGCTTGCTTATGTGTGTACTAATGCGGATAACAAAGAAAACGGACTAAAACCGCTTTAAACGGGGAAACTGTTGTGCGCATACGTCAACTGCATCTACGCAATATGACGAGCTAACGCTTGGAGGGAAATTCTAGCGCATGAGCAGAAGACACTAAAATGGAGTCTTGAAGACTCGCGTGCATGGCATCTGCTTAGCCGAAACTAAAGCAGGCTATTTTACTAATGCTAATGTGGGGAAAATATTAATAAAAGAACGGGAATAGAGTAGAGGTGGGAGGTATACAGTGAGACCATTTATTTTGTGAAAATAACATTTCTCTTTTGACTTTATTATTAGTGCGCATTTGGGCCTTTCTCGTATGACCAGACTAGATGAAATGACGCAACACTTGCGCATGCCTACTGACTGCAGCTATGAAGCTCAATGACGAAGCATTTGAATGGAGGCCAAATCGTAGCGCCATGTCCTGGGAACGGATGGTGAAAAGTTCAGCGATGTGATGTTCTATTCTTCATAGTGTCATTAATGTTGTAAGTTTGCTACATGTAGTGGATGGGAATAAAATTTTGAATAAAAATTAAGGGGATGGATTTGCAAACAATGGTCTAACAGAGTATAGTGACATGTAAGCATGGTGTGATGATCATCCCTTCTTGCCTGACCAATTAGATTTCGTATTTTACAATATTGTAACTTTAGTGGGTGGAACATGAGGAAACGAAGGTATAATTAAGGTAGCCTTAGTTAGTTAGAGAGACAGACGGAGATGCTGTCTGGGAGTCGGGGATGCTGTTACTGGAGAGATGCTGTGAGGTGCTGATGAAGACTTGAATGCTGACGCTGAAGAAGAACTTTCTATCCTAACTTAATTGGGTTAGATCAGAAGATCGCGGAAGAATCTCGAGGAGGAAGAGAGTGTCAGAGAGGGGTGCGACGCAATTCGCAGGTATTCTAGAGAGGTCACCTATCCTGTCCTGAATCCTACCTGAAGTCTTTGTCTCCTGACCTATCCTGGGGACCCTTACCAGCCCTTTGGCCAGGGGGTTGGTCTTTCACACCATTCTTGGTAATTATAATTTCATGTTATTTGCAAATGTTCTTTTCTCTCTGTCCTCTCCCTTTCTGAGCATTAATTATTGTATGAGTCCGAAGTATATTGTTTTGATGTTTAATCAATTGAACTTCTCTCCTAAAAATGAGGGTGTCTACACTGTATTTTTGAAATGATTCACATGCATTTAATTTAGATAAAGATTTAAAACTTTCCTGAGTCTGTGATTATTTTCGTCAAACCTAGAATAGTTAAAAGTTAAGCTAATTATCACCATCAACTAGTTCAACTAATGGTCCATCGACCAGAGGAAAGAACTTTTTGATCAGTGAAAGGTTAGTTAAGAGAATTAAATAACTAATCTTGAGAAAATATAAATTTTTAAACCACTCCAGCGGTTTACTCAATGTGTGTGTGTGTTTATGGGCCCAGGTGAGTATATGGTAGTGGAGTATCTGTTGTTGATTTACCGCTGGATCAGTCTCTAGGCAGGAAAAACCCGTAGCAAAGGATGTGCCTCTGGAAAATCAAGACTGAATTCCTGATGGTACGAAATATTGTGACTAGAATATTGAGGCTAAAATATTGAAAGATAACTAGAGATTTTCTATGCCTAATTCCACATCTGTGTACTTTGATGATATCTATCTATCTATATATGTATATATATATATATAGATATCGTCAAGGTACACAGATGTGGAGTTAAGAATAGTAAATCTATACTTCGTATATATGCTCTTACCTTTCGATATTTTATCCAAGATAGTCTGACACTTGATATTCCGTAATACAGTTATAACAAAAAGTGTGTGTGTGTGTGTGTGTGTGTGTGTGTGTGTGTGTGTGTGTGTGTGTGTGTGTGTGTGTGTGTGTGTGTGTGTGTGTGTGTGTGTGTGTGTGTGTGTGTGTGTGTGTGTGTGTGTGTTTTTTTTTTTCTATCCTTGTGGGGACTTGGGTGTGATAACACACTCACGCTGTGGGGACTTGATTGCACTGTGGGGACCTGAACCCAGGTCCCCACAAGGCAATGTCTTTTAAATGATCAATAATGGCTTAAGGAACATCTGTGTCAATTTTTACAACTTTTAAAAAAAATTGCCTTGTGGGGACCTGTGTTTCATCAAGTGTGTTTAATTTTCTGCTCATCTCTGCCCCTGCAGACAGGAGGTGGCACTGCAGTCTTAAACACACTTTGCATTTAAACACACTTTGCTCACCAGAAGCACACATTAGCAGCAGAAAGGACAGACATTTCAATGGGAAAGGTGCATAACACCGTCTTTATCCAAATATTTTTCATGCAATTAACCTTTTCTCTATTCATTAAAATAAAACTTTATTTACATGAAGTATTTAATTTAGACGTTTTGCGTCTGGAATATTGCTATTGGTTTTTAAATATTGCTAAAAGCAAAATGAGCCCAGAATACTTCACTATTGTAATTTGATTCTTAACTGCAAATAAAGAATGATGGTGCACTCACTGCGATAAATAGAAATTGGTTTTATCGTTTTTGGCAAATGACTAGAGGCATCAATGCTTATTGTTACATTTGAATGCTTGTACCAGGAATTCAGAGACTTTATGTTGCCTTTGTAATTTTAGCTTCTTTTGGGGGTAGGTAGTGGTAAAGGGTGGGCAGGGTAATTTTAGTGTTTAGGGGTGGTAAGGGTATTTTTAGGGTTTAAGGGTGGGTGGCAAAGGGTGGTAAGGGTAATTTTGAGGTTTAGGGGTGGGTAGTGGTAAAGGGAGTGAAGGGTAATTTTAGGGTTTTAGGTGGGTATTATTAAAAGGTGGTAAGGGCAATTTTAGGATTTAGTGGTGGGTATTGGTAAAGGGCGGTAAGAGATATTATAGGGTTTTGGGGTGGGTACTGGTAACGGATGGTAAGGGTAATTTTGGATTTAAAGGCTGGATATATATATATATATAGTTTATTATTTTACTAGTAAACTAGTATTAGTTTACTAGTTTATTATGGCCATGCTGCTGTAATATATATATATATATATATATATATATATATATATACACATATATATATATATATATATTACAGCAGCATGGCCATGATACTCTGAAACCACCTCTGGAGTGCGCGTCTTACTGGCGTCTCATTGATTCTGAGACACGGGTGCTGCTGTGATATTTTACAGGGTCCTGTGTCCTGCAACTCGGCACCGGCCTCGCGAGGTGGATGTGGCCGGGTAAAGTACACAGGGAGAGTGAGAGGCACATATATATATATATATATATATATATAGAGAGAGAGATTTACTTACCTTAAATATACTTATCATTCGAGGTAAAGGCCTCTGTGTGGTAAAGACATGCGTAATAAAGGCTGCATGGTAAAAGCATGTGTGGTAAAGGCATGCGTTGTAATGTCATACAACCTGGCTAGATGCATTTTACACAGCTTGCTCCTAGCATCGCTTTAATCACAAATTTTACAATTTGTGCCTATCAAATGCTTATTATTCCCACTGAAGCTGAGCTTGACAGTTTCTTGGCACGTGCAGACACTGAGTAGATACAGTGTATCTCTCAGTTATCTCCTTCTCATTGGCTCTACGCACTTTAAGTGACATAACATTTGTGTCAGAGCTTCTGGAACATTGCTGCAGTGCAGCACAAATTCTGATTCAGGGTTCACTAAACTGCATGGCATAAAAAGGTACATTATACACATAGATACACACAGGCTCAGATTTACAAAACTGTCACACAGTGCAGCACCCAAAGTTGCTGCACTGCATTGCATGAGAAGGAGGGAGCAGGAAAGCACCAAATCTACTAAGATATGGTACTGTCCTACTCCCTCCCTAGTGTTGGCGCACAATTAGGCTGCCGTGCGCCATGTACACACCTTTGCATCATAGTGCAATGTTGTCTGTGTGAGTCTTGCACAGGTTTTGTATTGGAAGGATATCCTTCTAGTACAAAATACTATGCCTAGACAAACTTTAAAAAGTTCCCACTTGTGTGCAAGTACAGTGCAGTACATATGAAAAGTGGGAAGTTAGGATAAATAAAAGCATTTCTACTTTTTAATGCCTGCTTCAAAATGTGCTCTGTTTTGGTGCAAAACCCTGTCTATTCTTGTTTGTAAGCAGGATTTTGCATAAAAACTGTGGGTGGTTCCATGGGAATCCCATGTACCACCCATGGCACACCCCTTGATGCAGAGTAATACAAAGCAGCGCCTTGCGCTGCTTTGTTTTATTTTGAGGCAACTTTCCAAGACAAAACAAGTTTTGTGCTGGAAAGTAAATCCATGAAAAAACATTTTGTGCAGGTTTGTGTCACTTTTCTGATGCAAATCCAGAGCAAAATTTTGTAAATCTGGGCCAAAGTATGTGTAAATTCTGCATCTAAATTGAAGTTTTACAGCACAATCTATAGCATTATTTCTAGCATTTTTGCCATTTAAACATACACTGTTATGAATAGGATTCCAGTGTCGAAAATGAAAGCTAAGTACATGTTCAGCAAATGATAATCAAAATTTTATTTACCAAGAAAATAGTTGGTTCGTTGTGCATGTGTGTACCAGCACGCCAATTTATTACTCTGAACATCCCAATTATGTTTTAAATTGTGTCTTCAATATTGAATGTACCCTACGTTCTCATAACTCGGCATCGGTAAGCATATCTTCCAAATAGGAAACAGGCCTGATAAACTGTACAGTACATCATTTATTTATTATAGTTATGTCTCTCAAGGGAGCACATTTAAATTGAAGCCATTTAATTTTAAAAGAGAAATGTGCCATGTTCGGGATTCTTCTAAAACCTGCGAGCCCTCTTGAAAAAAAGTTCTTTATTTACAGTAGAATAGCGCATGTAATGTAAACATGGATTTCCCACCATATAAAACAAAACAATTTCATGACAAAGAAGAATGCGCTTTCGTTCAGACATCCTTGGAGTTAATACACTGAAGTCCTGCCTTCATAGGAACCTCAAGGCAGGACTTAAGCGGGACAGGCAAGAGATGCAATTCTTCCTTGCACATAACAAAAGGGCCATTAGCATCACAAGAGACCTGTGTGCTCTTAACCTTAGAAGTCGACCACCTTCCCAGACTGGGGGATGGGGCTAGCACCTGACAACAAACCTTTCTGGTAGGCCGCATAGGATGACATTGACTTGAGACTCTGATAGCAAGAAGGATGGGGCCGAGGCGCCCAAACAAAGGCTATATCTCAACAAATATTTGATCCCCCAGCAGTTTTATAATAGCAACAATAAAGAAAAGTGTTCGATTTCCAAGGGCAAGGTTTTTTTTAATATGCACTTTCTTATATTTTTAATTAATAAACTTTTTCGTGACTTTGGTAAATCGAAAGGTTTCAATGTCTCATAGAGCCCTCCACAAGGCGAACGCTAATAGTTACTGTATTGCGTTTTCCTAAGCTGCTCACATCTTCCTCAATCTGCAATAAAAATTGAGATATTTGGGGAACGAAAACATGACCGGGCAAGGAATCTGAACATATAAGGCGGAGATCATAGAGAGACATGACAGAAGAGAACATGGGATGTTCGGAGTGCGATATGACAAGGGTGAATGCGTGGGAAGTGTATGGAACTGGATGAGTGCACGGAGTAAATCGAAAGATTAGAGCAAGGAGTGAGTTGAAGGGCTGAAGCAGAGAGAGAATTACAGGAGTGGCATGGGAAATATGTAAGGCGATTCAGATGGGGAGCTTTGGGGTGATTTTTTAAGGGGAAGAGGCACCTTACATCTAACATTTGCAAACACCCAAGAGGGAGATTGGAGATTTAAGAAGGCGATGTATTGGCAAATGGAACTGCATATTGACGGCCTCATTATGAGTAATGTGGTCTAGGGAGTTCAGGAATACTGGACCAGAATGTCCATTTCTGGCTGGTTATTTCTCCCCTGCACCACAATATTCTGAGTTCTTAGGCCCGGAATAGGAACTAAATGCATGGACTATAATTACCAATCCATTTTTTACTTGCAGATGAGTCATGATTCTAGTCCAGTTTCCATACTCATTTTGCTCTGCTTTGAGCAGGAATGAAACATGCATGGAAACGTGGTTTTACTGAGTGCATTCGTGCACCCGGTAAAACCTTGAATCAGACGGGGTGGTATCTCCCTGCGGATAACGCACTACTTGATTTTTAATTGACCCAATAGTGACTTTTTAAATGAGAGAGAGAGGAAAAAAATCCCAGAGGAAGAACGTCCATAAAGATATCAAATATCATCAGTTTAAATATATAGAGTGATCCTCTATGCAATGGAGAGAGCAATGGAATAGGTAAAAAAATCTCAGGAATGATAAAAACTCGGACTGATTTTGGTAAGGGGTAGGATGACCTCATAATTTTTTGTTGGCTATATATATTTTTATATGTATGCATGTATATGGTACTGTACAGGGTCGATGACAAGCATAAAGGGCCTTATTCAGATTTTGGTGGATGGAATAGTCTATCACAAACGTGACATATGTTTTGTCCGTCGTATTACGATTTCCATTGGACATAATAGGATTGTAATACGGCAGATGGGATATCCGTCACGTTTGTGACTGAGTATTCCCCTCCGCCAAGATCTAAATCTAAATCAGGCCCAAAGTCAACAACTCATAGGAGAGACAGCTGGGTTGTAAGAGTTAAAGGAGTGCGATGTAGTGTTTCGTAAAGAGGTGAGTCTTCAACTCTTTCCAAAACTGAAGCAGCATTGGTGCGGTTCTGATGGATTTGGGGATGTTGTTCCAAATCCTGGGTGTATACATGGAAAAGGCATAATGCCTTGTGTTTCTTCTTATTTACACTCCTTATTCTACAGTCTGATGGTGTCCTGGCTGTGCATGTGCTAAGAACCACCAGAGATAGAGAGCTCGTCTGCAAAATAACCGGGGGTGCCGGTCGATTGGCTTTGTAAAAGACGCCACTAGTTTTGAAGATGGTGCGGGCCAGCAATAGGACCCAATGTAATTCCATTAGGATGAAGGTGATGTGATCATATTTCTTCAGGCCCTGGATGAGATGTGCTACGGTGTGTAGGATGCTCTTAAGGGGTCCCAGTGGGGAGTCCAGGAGGCCATGGAGCAGGGCTTTACCACCATTCATGCAAAAGTACGAAGGCTTCAACAGCAGTTTTGAAGTTGCTTTCTGGAGGACGTGATTTCTCTTTCTTCAGAAGAGAGAGCTAGTATCAGGCCACGTTTTTAAAAAGTGTTCCTTGAGGATGTGGTTGGTGTCCAGGGTGAATCGAAGTGACTTGGCATTCGGTGAAAGGTTTAGTTCAAAGCCGTCAAGGTTCAAGTCATTGAGCCAGGTTTGTATGGTGTCAGGTGCATTGCTGCATTCCTGTCTTAAGCATTAATTCAATAAGCTAGTGTATATTGGGACTTGCAGTGAATGTAATTCAGTTCAAACTTTTGCACTAAAGTTCTAGATTAAAGTGGTTTGTATAATGAAAAATGTATTTTAACATGTTGTCCCCATGTAACCATAGAGGAATTAAGATTGCATTTCATTTTTTGATCCTAATTCTTAGGACCCAGAGAACGTACTGGACACCCAGTTTACCTGGTAGTTTGGAAGTTGCTTCTTGCTGTGTGTTGCATCTATGCACCTTCTTGGTAGAAATCATAGACTCTTGGTTTCCTTTTAGACCTCTAGACCATAACGTGCCTCTGTGGACCAATAGATACCTAGGTACTCAGTGGGTTCTGGAAGCAAAAATTTTCAGTGAGTTGCAACTTTATCACATCTGGACCCTACAGACTCTCTAAGTATTTTGTATTTGTTCAAAACAGCATCATGCTTTTAGCATGGGCATGCTGGACCCAAGCCCAGGGCGCTGAGGTGAAGAGGGGTGCAAAGGGCTATCTTCATACAGATTATGCAGCAGTCTACCTATGACCAGGCTCCAAAGAAAAGTGTGCTTTGTCAGCTACCACTGTACAGCTCATCTCTCAGTTCTGCACTAATAACTTGAGGTATGAGGAAATGCAACAGTTAATCACACCTTCAAAACTAGCAGAGGACGAGAGGAATATTTCTCAGTGAAAAAAGGAGGAAGGTAGGCACCAAAATGGGGTTTCCTAGGGAGCTATCTGCGCAAAGGTGAGCCCTGGCCAGTCTCTATGAAGAACATCAGCTACCGGATCAACAGGCATTCAAACAGCTGCTCAAACACAATGATGTCGATGTCCACCAATGCAAAAACGCTGTGCATCTAATCTTAATGATTCTCTTCTGACCCATCCCTCCTTACCCCTTTAGCTGCTCTGTCCCTCTTCCACCTTGCCTACTTCATTCTACTGTGTCTCCTTCCTACTTTTGCCCTCTCTAGTCACCCATCTCCTCTCACTAACAGATCAGTCCACCTTCTACAACAATCTAACAAAGGTTTGCGATACATTGGCAATGTTGTTCCATAGACGATTCTAGCCAGCGCAAACCTTTGTTGTAGCCGTAGTTATAAAATTCTTGTAGCTTATATGTAAGAATTATCATGAAGTAAATAATATTTTTTCTATTGCAACAGTTGGAAATTTTGAGAAATCATTTGAGTACCTAACAAAAGTGGCATTACATATATTTCAAGCCATTATATTCACTGTACTGGGACCTTAACACTAATACAACTGATGTACTATATGAGTGCTCCACTATTCTTTTTTTTTCATTTGCTGGGCGGGAATGCTCTTTGATACAGACATACACTTCTTGGCAGCAGTGGTGTTGTAGTGTTTTGAGCACCATTCGTTCCCATCACTTCTCCAACAATAGAGAAGTGCGACTATTGTACCACTGTGGCTGTTTCTTTTCTATCTATACAAGCAGGTTGATCAGACTAGAGCATCATTCGTATCAAAGGTGGTAACTCCATTCAATGTAGGCCAGTCTATCACTCTGCCTGCCTTTTACACCCCACCACATCCTACTAAAGAGGAGGACAGACCTCACCACCAGGACCCAAACAGAGCATTGTTGTTCTACCTTGATTGTACCAAAGAGTTCCAGGTGGACGATCAACTCTTCATAGGATGTGTCAGTGCCAAGAAAGGGAAGGCAGTGCAGAAACGTACCATCTCATGATGTATCGAATTGGCCAAAAAGCAGCCCCCTGAGGGCTTGAATGATCATTCCACCAGAGCCAAAGCTGTGACTACTGCATTAGCTTGTGGAGTCCCTGTCCTGGACATCTGTCAGGCAGCAATGTGGGTGTCTCTGCATGGCACTGTGCCCGTTTGGTCCTGGAGGATTTTTTAGAATAATCTGTTTAGCAACCCCACCTCTGGGAAGGTATTGCTTGTGTATCTATTCTAAGATAAGGAATATGTGGCTAAAAGTCTCTATCAGATGAACAAGTTAATTACCTTTGGTAACACCTTATCTGGTAGAGACTCTATTGAGCCACAGATTCCTTACCAACCCTCCCATCCTCCTCGCTCTGAAAATGGATTACAGTCAAATGGTTACCCTTCTTAAGGGCCCTAGACATGCACATCACTGGTCAGTGTTCTTCATGGCTCTGTGCTTCTGGCGTGGAAAGTCGCGAAAAGACACTGACATCAGCGCACTGGGGTGGCTCCTGTATAGGCACTGCACACGTCACTTCTGATGCGGATAATGCCGATCACGCCACGAGGAGCCTAACTATGCCACCTACTTACACGCAGGGTTATTGCTCAAAAAAGTTTTCGGCTCCAGTCTGATGCCTGAGGAAAAGTGTAAGGAAAGGAACCTGTGGCTAGAAAGAGAGACTACCATATAAGGCATTACTGAAGGTAAGTAGCTTGTTATTTTTTGCTAATTCTGTTCAGCATGCACAATAACCATTTTTTAGGTCGAGCTTTAGCAGCAGCGCGCAAGCACTGCTCGCTCTGCGAGGCATGCAGTAGTAGAGTATGGGAAACAAGCTTTCCTCACTCTCCGCCCATATTTTTCATTGGCTTCTGTCTTTGTCCTTCGTAAATTCTGTCTTCTGATTGATTATGAGGCTTGTTAGTCCCGCCTTATTACATGTCGTCATTTGTACCCTCCCATGGCTATTGGCCCCTTTACTTGGAGTGTCACACTGTACGGTATGAGTTATTTATAAGCACTATTTTTCCCCGCTTCCCCGCCCGCACTCCCGTTGTCCTTGCCTTCTCGCACCCCCCGCCCGCACTCCCGCTGTCCGTACCTTCTCGTCCCCTTCCCCCGCCTGCCCGCACTCCCGTTTCCAATGCAATAGGTCTCGCGTAAATGCAAGTCCTATTGCATTGCAAATGCTTGTTACTGATGTACCCCATCAGGGATGCACTTGTTGACAGATCTGGGCTGTGACATCACAATACACATTGCTTAGTTTCCCACAGATGTCCTCATTGGAGATTGAAAATTTCCTTTATGTGTCGGGAGGTTTAGGGGCGTGGCTATAACGTGAAGTGCTGGGTTACAAGACCGCGCATGCTAGAATGACAGGGTTGGCGAGGTCTCGTCTCAGTTGTACTGACGTTGGCTTAAGGAGGCGGTGCCTCGCTGCCTATGTTGTGCAGACATGAGAGGTGTGGGCTGGCGATGGAACGTCAGTCATTGTAGGCGGTCCCACGCCTTGTTGTGGAGACTAAGTGACATCAGCTGTAAAGTGACCCTCCATGTTGTGGTGACGTACCAGGCGCGGCATTACGCGTTGACGTCAGGCACGGGGGTGGGGCTCGAAGAACAGGAAGCGCCGCTGCCGCAGCTCGCACATCCCAGGAAAGGCTGCTGTTCCCCGGTTTCACAATCCTTCGCCATCCTCTCCCATCCGGGACCATCCTGGCGCACCCTGAGCAAGGGGCCCCAGGGAAGGAGCGTAGGACCACCCTTATTTGGGGAGCGAGAGAGCCACTGTGGCGGTAGGGGGGCCGGGGAAAGTGGGGCAGGGGCGGAGCTAGTGTTAGATCCTGCCACCCCCTCCTTGAGCATCAGATCCGGGGAGCTAAAACAAACGCTCCCCCTTCATAGCGACATCTCTCGTCCGGTGGAGAGAGAGCAATTGCACCTATGGAAAAATAATCAGTTTAGCAAAGACAGCCCCCCATTTTATCAGAGACATAAGCCCCAAAACGGCCACCCTTCCCCCACACCATAGCCAGAACTTCTGTAACAAACATATCTCCTCTCGGGGAGAGACCGAAACATCTCAATTCTTACACAGATAACCTTTCTGTCCGTGAGACAGTCGGAATCCCTGTTGGCAAGAGAGCCCCTTTCAGAAAGATATAAGTATAGTTAACAGATAACTCTCCATTACTAGAGGCCGACCCCTTGACCAGAAAGTATCTACCTGTCAGATAGAACTCCTCCGCCGCACCATAGTACTTCATACTAGAGATACTACTGCTGTCAAAGCCATTCCTCTTGCGCATCCCTCCTCCAGGTTGCTCAAAACAGTCGGAGACAATGGGGGGCTGAATTCACTCCTGCTAAGTCCGTTTGCAAGTTAAGGCTCATTTTGGGTGGTAGACTGACTTGGTAGTCTTAGGCCTTGAAAATAGTTGGTACCTGTGCTTACTACCTACAGATGCTACGAAGAGTTACTTCCTTTGAGTCCTCAGTGGAATATTATAATAATCTATGCCACAGCACAGTCTAGACTGCACAGTGTTTGGTGCTTGTGTTTGGGTTCACTGAGTCTGTTGTGAAGTGAATTCCACTGCCTAGTTAGTATTGGGCGTAAAGACGTAACGTCATCTATTAGGTGGGCATGCTTGAGTTCCCTGACTGCCTATAGGTAAAAGAGCGGAATTAAAAACCTTAACCATTGTGCACAAGGCTTTTATCAGCAGTGCTCTGAACTGATGGCAGAAAATACAGATGGAACGTACCCAATACAGTCTTGACATCTGTATAGTTAACCTAGGTGGGGAAATCTGCTTCATAACTGTTAAGATGGTAGAGCATGCCTTATATATGGATGTGCTACGCAAACAAATGATGGACGGAATGCTGAATGAATCATACATTCACCCCCAGTCAAGAGATCTGGGTTAAATCCATCGTTCTTTTGCTCACCATGCCACCCCAGTTTAGACCCAGCCATATGCAAATCAGTCTTGACCCTGTGCCTCAAGGGAACAGTCCAGACCGAACTGCCAAGCCAGGTCCTCCCTGGTCCGGAAACAAGCATCCTGGGACCGGTTTCAGGGTATTACCCTTCATCAGCCAGGCTAGCTTGAATCCAGTGGCACAGTGAGCAAGGGACCCACGTCTGGGCATACCCATCCCACTTAGGGCGAAAAGTGCTACGCAAACAAATGGACGGAATGCTGAATGAATCATACATTCACCCCCAGTCAAGAGATCTGGGTTAAATCCATTGTTCTTTTGCTCACCATGCCACCCCAGTTTAGACCCAGCCATATGCAAATCAGTCTTGACCCTGTGCCTCATGGGAACAGTCCAGACCGAACTGCCAAGCCAGGTCCTCCCTGGTCCGGAAACAGGCATCCTGGGACCGGTTTCAAGGTATTACCCTTCATCAGCCAGGCTAGCTTGAATCCAGTGGCACAGTGAGCAAGGGACCCACGTCTGGGCATACCCATCCCACTTAGGGCGAAAAGTGCTACGCAAACAAATGATGGACGGAATGCTGAATGAATCATACATTCACCCCCAGTCAAGAGATCTGGGTTAAATCCATCGTTCTTTTGCTCACCATGCCACCCCAGTTTAGACCCAGCCATATGCAAATCAGTCTTGACCCTGAGCCTCATGGGAACAGTCCAGACCGAACTGCCAAGCCAGGTCCTCCCTGGTCCGGAAACAAGCATCCTGGGACCGGTTTCAGGGTATTACCCTTCATCAGCCAGGCTAGCTTGAATCCAGTGGCACAGTGAGCAAGGGACCCACGTCTGGGCATACCCATCCCACTTAGGGCGAAAAGTGCTACGCAAACAAATGATGGACGGAATGCTGAATGAATCATACTTTCACCTGGCTGATGAGGGTTTTGAACCCGAAACCGGTCCCAGGATGCTTGTTTCCGGTCCAGGGAAGACATGGCTTGGCAGTTTGGGCTGGACTGTTCCCATGAGGCACAGGGTCAGACTGATTTGCATATGGCCATGTCTGAACTGGGGTGGTGGAGTGAGCTAAAGAATGATGATGGATTAAACCCAGATCAGTTGACTGGGGGTGAGTGTTTGATTTGCTCTAACGCTCCATCCATCATCCCCTTTGGTATCGCTTTGTTCGCCCTAAGTTGGCAGGGTATGCCCAGACGTGGGTCCCTTGCTCACTTTGCCACTGGATTCAAGATAGCCTGGCTGATGAGGGTTTTGAACCCGAAACCGGTCCCAGGATGCTTGTTTCCGGTCCAGGGAAGACATGGCTTGGCAGTTCGGGCTGGACTGTTCCCATGAGGCACAGGGTCAGACTGATTTGCATATGGCCATGTCTGAACTGGGGTGGTGGAGTGAGCTAAAGAATGAGCTAAAGAATGATGATGGATTAAACCCAGATCAGTTGACTGGGGGTGAGTGTTTGATTTGCTCTAACGCTCCGTCCATCATCCCCTTTGGTATCGCTTTGTTCGCCCTAAGTTGGCAGGGTATGCCCAGACGTGGGTCCCTTGCTCACTTTGCCACTGGATTCAAGATAGCCTGGCTGATGAGGGTTTTGAACCCGAAACCGGTCCCAGGATGCTTGTTTCCGGTCCAGGGAAGACATGGCTTGGCAGTTCGGGCTGGACTGTTCCCATGAGGCACAGGGTCAGACTGATTTGCATATGGCCATGTCTGAACTGGGGTGGTGGAGTGAGCTAAAGAATGATGATGGATTAAACCCAGATCAGTTGACTGGGGGTGAGTGTTTGATTTGCTCTAACGCTCTGTCCATCATCCCCTTTGGTATCGTTATATATGGATGTGGCTAAACTTTGGAACTCCATGCCCCATCTTGTGTAGGTAATCAGTGTTTGTAAACAAAAAAAAAAAATCAGAAAAGGTTCTTAAGCCAAACTGTATCTATCCTTTAATCTAGACTTAATAGCTGTGTAGTGGTTATGTTAACTGTCTGAGTGTTAAAACGCTACATTTATAGTGTGCTATATACTTACCGTGTAAAGTAATAGAGTGAGAGTTCATCTACTGCAATGAAATCCACTTATTCTGCCATATAGAACCCTCTGAGAGAGAGTTCAGCTTCAAAGGATATCCCTCGTACCAGATAGATGTCAGCTCCCGCAGAGAACCTCGTACCAGCGAGAGCTCCTCTCTGCCGCAGCTAACCCTTCAGCAGAGAGAGCATCCACTCTGCCACAAAGAACCCCTTCATCAGAGAGGCTAAGACCCTCACTTACCAGTTGGAGTTTTACTGCCACAGAAAACCTCCTTCATTGAGATACTTGAGAGCCCTCTTGCTAAAAAGTTCCACTGCCAACAAGACCATTCACCCCCTCCACTCCTCCCCCCGATTTACCAGAGAGAATTCCTCTCTGCCACAGCAAAACCCTTTATTAGACAGGTCTGTTCTGCAATGTAGAACTAGAGAGAACACACTGCTTCAGAGATTTACACTACGATAGCAAAAGTACTTAACAGTGAAAGCCCCCCTCCTGAACCCCCTTGTTAGAATGTTTTGACTTACAGACAACCTCTGCCAGAGATTGTTCCTCTGCCACAGAACTCTGCTACCAGAGACAGACGGAGAACTCCTTTACTACAGAGGGAGCTCAATTGTCAAGGAGAAGCACCTTAGCAGAAAGAGCTCCCATCTCTCCGAAGCAATCCAGTTACCAAATAGTACCCCCCTCTCATTGCTGTCTCCTCTATCAGAGTGGGACAGAGAACTCTTATCAGAGAGAATAGCCCTGCCACAGAAAAAACTCCATACCAGAAACGCTGTGCTATGCTGCACGGAATCTGAGACAGGAAATCCCCTACTGAGAGGGATTTGTGCCAAGGAGAACTCAATGCCAGATATCTCCCTTAAAAGACAGAGTATCCCCTTATTAGCAGGCAACTGTTACGGAGAACTCCACCAGTAAACTCCCTTTTCAGAGAGTTTGCCGTCACATCAAACTCCCTTTACTAGACAGAGCTCCAATCTGCACTCTGCTACAGAGAACATCTTTGTAAGAGAAAGTTTTCTTCCCATAGAGCACCCTTTACCAGAGAGCGTTTGTCAGCCACTGTGAACCCCTCTACAAGAGAAACCCCTTACAAGAGATCGTTCGGTTGCCAACAAAAATTATCTTCCCCGAGAGGGCACCCCAGTCAGTACTGTTTCCCACACTAGCACCCCGTTTACCTGCCCTCTTTGTTATTGCAGTGTCTTTCTTTCTCCACTTTCTACGTTTACCCACTTAATCATATATCTGCTTCCAATATTTTATAAGTTGCTGCTAGATGTACATTCCATTGAATCACTATTCTCCTATCGTGAATAGTAACAATGAGATAGGACCCCCCAACCCCCATATGGTGAAGGAAAATACGCCCAACTTGGAATGACCCAGAAGATCTTAAACAAGCCTTAAAACTTTCATCCTAATGCTTTAATCTTCTTCTCTATGCTTCTAAATGTCCACCAAGAGCTTATGGTATTACTAAATGGATGAATCCATCAGTATTGTATAAGTCGTTGGCTTCTACATGCATAATGCATATACAGGTCTGTACATCATCACAAATGAGGAGAGAATATGGTCTGAGGGCTAGATCGGTCGACCTTGAAGCTGGAGAACAGGGTTTGAGTCTCGGCCGGGACGTTCAACATCCTGTGATTCTGGGCAAATCACTTAATCTCTCCCTGCATAACAAAAATATTAATGTGTCCATCTGTAACGCAACTGGTGCTCATGTAAAGCACTCTGATACCTTCAGGTCGAGTTTGTGCTATATAAAACTAAAATTAATTTGCACCAAATTCTATCAAAGCAGGATGTGTACAGCTAATAACCAGCTATTGATGGAAGTTATAAGCCTGATCTATTTATTATGAAAAAGTATGACAAAGGCAGTATGCCTAACTTGTTTATTGTGAAAAGTATATGTTGAAGTCAATACGCCTTTAAGAGTGGATTTTTAATTCTGTGCTAATGATTGAAGGCATGTATTTCGTTACAAAGGGTGTCGTGTATTGGCATAGTGTGCTACAGTTTTGCTGTTGGTTACACCCTGTGACAAATCCTAAGGGTAGAATATTTGCATTTTGAAAACCCCTGTTATATCATTTTAGGAAGGTTGATACTGTTTTGCCACCTTTAAATTTATGTATATTTATAACTTTATACCTGAGCTCTGACTTGTGTGAATACTTATGCGGAATTCAGTAGGCCACCTCCGCATCAGTGCACCACCAGCAGCGCAGCCCCACATCAGCACCAGCGCAGCCCCACCTCAGCAGAAATTCAGCATCAGCGCAGCAGCATCCCTGCACAGCACCGCCTGAGCACCAGCACAGCCCCATCTAAACATCAGCACAGCATCACCTCCGCAACAGCGCACCACCACCTCAGTGTCACTAAGCACCACCTCAGTCTGTCCTCTGAATATGGCATCTGTCAATTCTCCCCTAGTGCCCGTCCCCTGCTCGTGTTGTAATTTAGGTACTATTTCCCAACCTCAACCCTTACGTTGTTTATACCCCCCCCCGATAACAAAAAAAATAAATAACAAATTGAACAGGCAGGAAGAAGTTGCCAGCATTTAAAGGACAAAAACTAGAAGACATTTTTTGTGTTCATTCTTTATTTAATAGGGTCGTTCAGTTGTACTCAATGTCTTGGTTATATTTAAGGTAGCAACAATGCTTATAAAACTTTGTTATTATAACTTTTCAACATGCTGCAAAGCAGCCACAATGCTCTACAACATAACTTAAAGATATTGGCAACGCCAATAGCTCTGGCTAAACACTTATAAGGTCCTAAAGGCGAGACCTATTGGCTATGCCAATGCTTGTTTTTCTTCTTGATGATCACCAAAAGAAGAGACCTATTGCCTTTGCTAGTGCTTGTTCTTGTTTGCGGTATTTTGCATTGTGGCTCTTGTGATCCTATATTTGTAACGAAAAAATAAAAATACAAGTTTCAGATGTGTCTATGTGCTAATCTAAGCCAATGCAGAGAAGTTATGCCTGCAGCATAGGATGGAAAATCACACACATTTTACCTATCAAGTTAAAATTAGGTAAAAAGTTCATACTCATACAAAGTACATTACATTGTGAGCATTTAAAAAATACTGCTGCGTTAGTGCATGAGTAGAAATAGATCTGTTTTAAAAGAACTGTTTAGAGAATTTAATATGAAAAATGTTTCTTTCACACGGGATATGCAATTCGTTTTTATATGTGAATTTCATTATATTCTTGAAAGTGTCTTGCAGATGCTAGTAGAATTTTTCATTGGGTTTCCAAGTCAATTCATTAAGGTACTGAAATGCCCAGGAATGCAGGTTCCCACTCTTCATTCTCGGCTAACTCTCCTAACCTGAAATATGCAGGCACGGTATTCAGTGCCCCAGCCCTCCCAGCTCACCTGTCATATGCAAGTTGGGAGCCTCTCCTGGGCCTCGGTTGTCATGGCGATGGCCCAGGGTTAGGTGCGAATGCGCTCTGACCCAAGTTCAGCATAACAAAGGGCCGAGAGCTTGACGCTCTCCGCTCCTTTCAGGCCTGTTCACACCCTGGCACCAGCGCCTACACAGAGTGAGCATTCCTGGGGTACACCTGCAGCACGGGGCTGTAGTAGTGGGGGAGGAGATCCAGTGGGGCTGATGTGTTGTGCTGATTTCTGCCTCTCAAAGAAAGCTGTCTGCAGATGAGTTTAGCAGAAAAAAATGCCGGGTTTTAACTAACTGGAATAACCTTGAATTAAGGAGGGCATGCAAGATTAAAGCACGCTCTTTAGTGAAAAACGAACTTTTTACAGAACTGCATCTCTTCAAATCTTTAAACTTTTACTATTAGAAAATACTATGCGTACTTCAGAGGTAAATGTTCAAGGAAAGGAAGGGAGCTGTTCCCAGGTATACAACACTATTTTATGTTTTTATGTTTGGAGACAAACTTTAGTGCTCTTTCTCCACATGTAAAATGCTTTGATGTTTGCAAGCTGATGCTATCAAAAATTAAATTTTACAATAAATATCTTAAAATTGTAAAAATGGTTATTGATCTGATGATGGGCGATGACAGCAGCAATTTGAATTTAATAAACCTAAACCAGATCATTTGCAAGAAGGTTGCGCATTCACAACCGTAGCATACTTAATGATTTCATTTGCAATTCTATATGTCTTTAAAAAGTCCATACAGAAAGAAGCATTCAAAGCTATAAATATAGATGGCGAAGAGTGAATTATTAATTTTGTTATGAAAATTTAAGTTAATGGTTTTGAACCAAAACACTTTGGGGCTCATTTATGATAAAGTGACGCCGCGCAGCAAGTCACCTTGCTGCATGCACTGCGTAACAGGGAGAGGCCAGGAATGGCCGTATTTAAGGCAATACGGTGCATTCCTGGCCTTTCCCCTGCGCTGGCACTGCCTGTGTTGTCAGCAGTATTGTTATTTATGCAAGAAGGAGCACCTTCCTGCACAAAAACAATATCAGGAGACATATTCCTCTTTCTATGTGTGCTGCACACCTAGAAAAAGGAAGAAATTAAGAGAAATAGAGATATTTTTCCTCGTCATACCTCTCGTGGAAAGGCATAATGTTTTGGCACATTCCCAGGTTTACCAGTACTGGTAAATCTGGGAATGCATCAAAAACCATGGGAGTTGCATGGGAACATCCATGCAACCCCTTCCCAGGGCAGAGTAACACAATGCAGCGAATTGCGCTGCGTTACTACAGATTTTTGGAGCCACTCAGTCATGCAAAGTGGCTTCGCATGGCTTCAAAAATCTGACTTAGAGGTTTGCGTCATGCATGTACCATGTTGTGTGGTGCAAACGCAATGCAAGCCTCTCATAAATGTGTCCCTTTGGTTTCAACAGTGCCTTCTGTGCCAGACTAAAACATTTTGCAGATCTGAGGAAGTCTCTTTATCTCCATTGGTGACTGACCTTATGTTCTGCAAGTTCCTATCAAGTCCTTGTTTCTGTAATAGTCACTACTGGGGCTGCCCACATTTTATTGTGCGCAGCACCTCATATTCGAGATGCTCCTGCCAAAATAAAAGTGTTCCCTGTATACTGGCCTGCTTTTCCTGAAAAGTATAGGTCTGCCCTTCATTGAAGACAAAAATAATACAAAGTGGGAAATCTTCCTTTTGCTGATGTTTTCCATTCAGCCACTGCAGATAGACACTTGGGCAGAGTTTAACATTCTCTGTCTGTTATCATTCTGAAAATTTCACTAATACTCAGTAATGCTGTCCAAGCGCTGGGTGGAATCCGCACTGAGAGGTGTTTTGTAACTGGTTTTGTTTTCAGTACACTTGCAATGGTGATCCTACTGGGTTCTCAATAATCTTGCTCAATGTGAGATAACATGGTATGGGCCAATAATTATTAGGGACTTTTGGATCTAAGTTGGGTTTTATTATCAATGGTGTGATTGTTTACCACAAAATAAAAGGCTATGGAAAACCTAAGTAGCAGAGATCATGGAATAGGGTCACAGGGAAGTTCTGTAGGTCTTTCTTTAAACAGGTGATCAGGTCCTCTTTGGCGCAAGATTTGAAATAAAAAGGTGGTAGTAAGGTGGTTGGGCTCTTTTGACATAACGTGGTGTAACACTTGGTATTTCTTATCATGAAGACCTTATTTCTTTAAATGTGAGGTAATCTCACCAAATAGTCCTTGTGAAGAAGCTAAGGCAATGGTAATATGGTGATTTTGCAAGATGATGAACACAGACTTCAACAATGTTTTTCACAGTACTTATTCTTTTCTCCCAGTATGCAATTTTTGTGATTACTTCTGCTCTGTGATAGATTTACATGCATCCTTTATAGTGTGTTATTCCTGTCCTCTTATTTCATCATAATTTCTGTTTCACTACTTTCCATTTTTTCCAGATGTTTAAGCTTCCAGCATGTGTTTGCATTTTTCTTGGTACTTCAGTGAGCTCTCAATGCCACAGGTGTATTCTTCGGTTGTGCTGTCATTTTATGAGTGACACTGCATTTTTCCTGAATTTCTAGAGATTTCTGGGTTGCTCATGTGGATGCGTAAGACTTGCTAAGGGAAGGTCACAGGGCCAGCAGGGAATACTGGGCTGCAAGTCTGGTGGTGTGGTAATCTGCCTTTGGTTTCCTGTAGTTCTTCACACTATTGATCAGCAAACTGGGCCAGGCACACCTCTTCCACACTGGACTCTCATGGTAGTGAGGGCCAGCACTCAAAATCTTCTAAGGGAAGTAGTGTAGAACTAGGGACACAGTACTCAAGTAGTCAAAAAGCAGATATATTAATTCACTATCCAGTTCAGAGCTTTGTCTTATTAAAAAGAGAAGTACTTTCATTTCACAGCAAAATTATATACTGTACACATCACTGGGAGTTCAGCAGAGACCAATCAATCAATCAATCAATCAATCATGTCACTTATAAAGCGCTCTACATACCCGCGAGGGTCTCAAGGCGCTGGGGGAAGAGGGGGGTGGTGCTGCTACTGATCGAAGAGCCAGGTCTTGAGGAGTCTTCTGAAGGCCAGTAGGTCTTGGGTCTGTCGGAGGTTGGTGGGGAGGGTGTTCCAGGTCTTGGCGGCGAGGTGGGAGAAGGATCTGCCGCCGGCGGTCGTTTTCCGGATGCGGGGGACTGTGGCGAGGGCGAGGCTGGTCGAGCGGAGCTGGCGGGTGGGGGTGTAGAAGCTGAGTCGTCTGTTGAGGTAGACTGGTCCGGAGTTGTGGAGTGCTTTGTGTGCGTGGGTGAGGAGCTTGAAGGTTATCCTCTTGTTGACAGGGAGCCAGTGCAGGTCTCTCAGGTGGGGTGTGATGTGGCTGCGTCGGGGGATGTCGAGGATAAGACGTGCAGAGGCGTTCTGGATGCGTTGCAGCCGTCTCAGGAGCTTAGCCGTCGTTCCTGCGTAGAGGGCGTTTCCGTAGTCCAGCCTGCTGGTGACGAGGGCCTGGGTGACTGTTTTTCTTGTTTCGGTGGGGATCCACTTGAAGATCCTGCGGAGCATTCGGAGGATGTTGAAGCAGGATGAGGAAACGGCGTTGACCTGCTTAGTCATGGAGAGGGTGGGGTCGAGGATGACCCCTAGGTTGCGTACGTGGTCGGTGGGTGGCGGGGCTGTTCCCAGTGATGTTGGCCACCAGGAGTCGTCCCAGGCTGAAGGGTTGGAACCAAGGATGAGGACCTCCGTCTTGTCCGAGTTCAGCTTCAGGCGGCTGGTCCTCATCCATTCGGCGACGGCCTTCATTCCTTCGTGGAGGTGGGCTTTGGCGGTGTGAGGGTCTTTGGTGAGGGAGAGGATCAGCTGGGTGTCGTCGGCGTAGGAGATGATGTTGAGGTTGTGCTGTCGGGCGACGTGGGCGAGGGTGCCATGTAGATGTTGAACAGCGTTGGGCTGAGGGAGGAGCCTTGGGGTACGCCGCAGATGATCTTGGTGGCCTTGGATCGGAAGGGGCGAGGCGGACGCTTTGTGTTCTGCCGGAAAGGAAGGATGTGGTCCAGTCCAGGGCCTTCTCTTGGATCCCGGCGTCGTGAAGGCGTGTTCGTAGTGTGTGGTGGCAGACCGTGTCGAAGGCGGCTGATAGGTCCAGGAGGATGAGGGCTGCTGTTTCTCCGTTGTCTAGCAGGGTCCTGATGTCATCGGTGGCGGCGATGAGGGCGGTTTCGGTGCTGTGGTTGCTGCGGAAGCCGGACTGGGAAGGGTCCAGGATGTTGTTCTCCTCGAGGTAGCGGGTCAGTTGTTTGTTGACTATTTTCTCAGTGACCTTCGCGGGGAACGGGAGCAGAGAGATGGGTCGGAAGTTCTTGAGGTCCTTGGGGTCTGCCTTGGGTTTCTTGAGTAAGGCGGTGATCTCGGCGTGCTTCCAGCTTTCCGGGAAGGTTGCTGTCTCGAAGGAGATGTTGATTATTTTCCGGAGATGGGGCGCGATGGCTGTACTGGCTTTGTTGAAGATGTGGTGAGGGCACGGGTCTAGCGGTGAACCGGAGTGGATGGTGTTCATGATCTCGCTGGTGTCCTCGTCGTTGATGTTGGTCCAGGAGAGCAGGCGGTTGGTGGTTGTGGGGGCAGTGGTCTCGGTGGTTGCCGGGGCGGTCGTGGTGTTGAAGCTGTCGTGGATGTCGGCGATTTTGCAGTGGAAGGAGGTGGCCAGTGAGTCGCACAGGTCTTGCGACGGCTGGATGTCGTTGGTGTTGGAGCTGGGGTTGGAGAGTTCCTTCACGATGTTGAAGAGCTCTTTGCTGTTGTGTGCGTTGTTGTCACAATCTCTCAGTTTCTAGATTTAGGCCTCTTGTTACCTGTTGATGAGATGCAGAACAGCACAGGAGTTAGTGGTGCACCATTCACAGTCGCACAGTCAGTGCCTCAGCCTGTGGGCACGGGATTGAGGGCAGCAAGCAGACTCACCTCTCCATATGCCACCTAATTCTTGTGTCTGCACTATATCGAGCAGTCTATTATTGAGAAATCACATGATGGCGAGCTCTATTGTTTGTGATATCCAAAATATTGCAGAACAGGTTGAAGTCCACCCCATATTATGGTACTAGGATGAAGGCGAGTACAGCGTGCCATGACCATGCAGTAGAAATTTGGGTCATCATGATTGGGTCCATAGATATTGATAATGGTGAGATTAGTATGTTGTAGGGTACCCTGGAAATCAGATAACGCACCTCTGCATCAGCACCACCTAGGTGGGTCTGAAGCACTGAGTGCAATTAACTACAATGGCAACCCCCACTAGAATAGGTTGAATACGTAGCAAAGAATCAATGTGAGCTCAACTTCTTGACAACATGCTGACTTTTATGGGGTAATAAGCAAGGGCGGCTTCTCCATTGGAGCGGAGGAGCGTTGCCTGACTTAAATGCCTCCAAAAACCCCAGAGATGAAAAATAAAATGGTACTTTATTACCATTTTATATTTCATCATCCCGTCCTGAACCGAGTGTCAGGATGGGGCGGGCCTGCTGAGCGGCAGCAGGGAGGAGTGGTGGGCAGAGTGCTGCCTGTGCACTGTTTAATAGGAACGTGTCTCTTTGGCCGGCCGTCTTGCGACACCCCGCCAGACATGCGCACTTTAAACCTCTCAACCCAGCAGTCGTAAGACAGCTGGGTTGAGAGGAAGTGCAGGCCTCCGATGCACTGGGGAGCGCCTAGAGAGGCTGCTCCCTCCAATCAGGGTGCTGCTCTCATGCTGGTTAACAGCATGTGAGCAGCGCCTGGATTGGTCAAGGGAGTTTGCTGGGGCCCGCACTGCAGTCTCAGCAGAAGAGGTCTGGACCAAGGAGGGCGTCGTGTTGTCTGGATTCGGTAAGTGTTTTAATTTAATTTTTAATTTTATTTGCACATGTGTGCACCCACCCATTTGCCCGCCTCCCAACTCCATAGATGCCAGTCACCACTGGTGATAAGTGTGTCTCCTGAAGTAGGAGAACGTCAATCAAGTGTCTCATAGCATAGGCCAAGACCTGAAGTGTCTTTTTAGGATTATATAGGCCTCGCACGTTTCACGTCATACATTTTACTAGAAGGGGTTTCCTCTCGAGGGCCAGCATGCATTAGCGTGTGTCACAGAAGTTGACATTCTTTGTGTGCAAGGGTTACTCTCAAAGCTATGCAACTGTTTGGACCACATCTCCCCCATAAAACCCCCTTCCCAAACTGAAACCTATCTGGTCAGCGCCACATCCCAACCACCCCCCAGCCATTTCCCAAGATCCTTTTTCATTCCCAAACACAGGGACTTATTTATGAGGCCCTTGTGCCGCTGGAGCGTCACTTTTGTGATGCTCCAGCGGCGCAAACTTCGAATCATATTTATGAGGTCACGCAAATCCACTTTGTGTGGCTTTGAATGGCCTCATAGATATGGAGTAAGGCAAGGCAACACAAATCACTGCGTTGCCTTACTATGTGCTAAGGAGGTGTTGCATGGGCATAGCGGTGGGCGTTCCCACGCAACACCCATGGATTTTGACACTTCTCCATATTTACAAGACCATGTAAACCTGGAGATGTGCCAAAACCTTACGCCTCCCCAGGAGAGGCGCAAGGAGGAGAAATAACTATTTCTCCTTGTTACTTCACATATATATTTTCTCTCTCCTCTACACTTTTACATTTACCCCGTACTACCCCTTATTCTTACCCATGCCTAAACCTTAAAAAACTAATAAACTCTTAAAACTCTTACAACCCTGCACTACCCCATACCCATTACTAACCCATACACTTACTGTAAGAAATTGCGTTACAGGTTGAGAGGGGTGAAATCCTACTCAAACAGGAACCACAATCCTTGTCAGGCTGAAGTCACCAGCAAACCCCAAATAGCCTGTGCTCGACCCTCTGGTAGCTTGGCATCGAACAGTCAGGCTTATTTAGAGGCAATGTGTAAAGTCTAGGGCCTGGAAAACCACTATAATCACACACTATCTATGTGGAGACTAGAACATGCCAATATAATTACATTATCTCTTGATATGAACATTATTATCCTCACACACTATCTGTGTGTGAAATTCAGCCCTGTCTTTACAAACAATTACACTGAGGATGTGAACACAATTTTCTTCACACACTATCTCTGTGGGTGCTTGAAAATCACTATAATCACACACTATCATTTCGGGGGATTGAACATCACTATAATCACATACTATCTCTGTGGGGTCTTGGAAATTACTATATTCACACATTATCTTTATAGGTACTTGAAAATCACTCTAATCACACATTATCTCGAGGGACTTGAACATCACTATAATCACGCACTATGTGTGTGGGGAATTGAACATCACTGTAATTGCTCTCTGTCTTTGTGGGAACTTGATCATGATTGCCTTAATATACTATCTCTGTGGGGACTTGAAAATTCCTATGATCACACACAATCTATGTTTGAACATGAACATCATAATGTGGATTGAAAATAGTCTTTACACACTATTTCAGAGAGTATGTGAACACAATTGGCTTCACACACTATCTCCATTGGGAGTTAAAAATCACAATAACCACACACTATTTTTGTGAGGACACTATCTCTATGGGTATTGAACATCACTAGAATCATAAACTATCTTTGTTGAGACTTGAAAATCACTATAATCACACTATCTCTGTGGGGACCTGAACTGTCCTATAATCGCTTACAATTTTTATGTGGACTTCAACATCCTGATCCTCACATTCCACTTGTTTGGACACTTGAACATTGTCTTTATACACTATTTCAGTGGGGACTTGAACAATATTATCTTTACACACTATATCCTTGGGGACTTGAGCATCACAGTAACCGCACACTATCTCTGTGGGGACTTGAATACATCTATAATCACACACAATCTATGATTGGGCATGAACATCATAATGCTCACACACTTCTTGTGTGGATTGAACATTGTTTTTACACTCTACTTCAGAGGGAAATGAACATAATTGTCTTCACACACTATCTTGATTGGGAGTTAAAAATCGCAATAACCACACGCTTTCTTTGTGAGGACTTGAACATCACTATATTCACACACTTTCTCTGTGGGAACTTGAACAGTACTATAATCATGCACTATCTCTGTGGGGATGTAGACATTACTATAATCATACACTATCTTTGTGGGGACTTGAACATCACTATAATCACACACTATCTCTGTGGGAACTTGAACAGTACTATAATCATGCACTATCTCTGTGGGGATGTAGACATTACTATAATCATACACTATCTTTGTGGGGACTTGAACATCACTATAATCACACACTATCTCTGTGGGGACTTGAACATTACTATAGTCACACACTATATCTGTGGGAACTTGAACACCACTATAACCATGCACTATCTTTGTGGGGACCTGAACATTCCTATAATCAAATACAATTTATCTCTATGGGGATATGAACATCACTACAATCACACACTATCTTTCTAGAGACTTGAAAATCACGATAATCACACACTTTCTCTGTGGGAACTTGAATATCACTATAATCACACACTATGGGGACTTGAACACCACTATAACCATGCACTATCTTTGTGGGGACCTGAACATTCCTATAGCCAAAAACAATTTATCTCTTTGGGGATATGAACATCGCTAAAATCACACGCTATCTTTGTGGAGACTTGAAAATCACGATAATTACACTTTTTCTCTGTGGGAACTTGAACATCACTATAATCACACACTATCTTTGTGGAGACTTGAACATTACTATAATCACACACTATCTCTGTGGGGACTTAAACATTACTATAGTCACACACTATCTCTGTGGGGACTTGAACATCACTTTAATCACACACTATCTTTCTGTGGACCTGAATATTTCTATAATCAAATACAATTTATGTGTGGGCTTGAACATCCTTATCATCAAATTCTAATTGTTTGGAGACTTGAACTTTGCCTTTATACACTATTTCAGTGGGGATTTGAACAATATTGTCTTTACACACTATCTCTGTGGGGAATTGAGCATCACAACCACACACTATCTCTGTGGGGACTTGAATATGCCTATAATCACACACAATCCATGTTTGGACATGAACATCATAATCTTCGCACACTTCTTGTGTGGATTGAACATTGTTTTTACACACTATTTCAGAGGGGACGTGAACACAATTGTCTTCACACACTATCTCTATTGGGAGTTAAAAGTCACAATAACCACACGCTATTCTTATGAGGTCTTGAACATCACTATAATCGCAAACCATCTTTATGGGGATATGAACATCACTACAATCACACACTATATTTGTGGAGACTTGAAAATCACTATAATCACACACTTTCTCTGTGGGAACCTGAACATCACTATAATCACACACTATCTCTGTGGGGACTTGAAAATCACTATAATCACATACTTTCTCTGTGGGGACTTAAACCTCACTATAATCACACACTCTCTCTGCGGGGACTAGAACATCACTATAACCATGCACTATCTTTGTGGGGACCTGAACATTCCTATAATCAAATACAATTTATGTGTGGGCTTGAACAACCTTTTCCTCACATTCTACTTGTTTGGAGACTTGAAATTTGCCTTTATACACTATTTCAGTGGGAACTTGAACAACATTATCTTTACACACTATCTAAGTGGGGACTTGCGGGTCACAACACCCACACACTGCCTCTGGAGGGAACTTGAACCTTTATGTGGGGCCACTCCTATATTCACACACAACCTCAGTTTGGACTTGATCATCATCATCATATTTACACACTGTCTGAGTGGATATTTGAACATTGTCTTCACACACTATTAAATTTGGTACTTGCAGAAGATTACCTTCACACACTACCTGTGTGGGGACTTAAACATCACAATAATAAAACCATATCTTTGTGGGTACTTGAACCAGTTTAATTTAATCTCTGTGAGGGCTATAATCATGAACTATCTATGTGGAGGCTTTAACATCATTATATTCACACACTCTTTGTGTGTGGACTTGAGCAATGTCTTTATACACTATTTCAGTGAGGATTTCAATACAACCATCTTCACACAATATTTCTAGAAGACATGAACATCATTTTACTCACACAATATATTTGTGGGACATGGGCATGATGAGCACCATTTCTGTGAGGACTTGAACATTCCTATAATTATACACTATCTCTGTGGGGACTTGAGTATTATTATCTTCACACTTTACCTCTGTGGGTACTTTCGTCAATATTTTTGTAGACAGCATCTCAATAGAAAGTCCATGGTGATACTGTGATCACAAATCACCTCTATGTGCATCATATCACACATCCCTTAGCAGACATTAACATTACATTTCTAGGAAGATGTGGCTAATAGCTAGTTTGATAAAAATGTAAGTAACCAAACAAACTCTTGGTTCCAATTGACCACTGCTTTATTACATCAATAATTTCTCTATGTAATGAAATGCAGGTTTAAGAGTAATTCTTCTGTAATTATGATATATATTTTCTGACACATTATTAGCATTATTCATTTTTTGTATTCCCCTAGGAGATGTGCCGCACTACATATATGAATAGGTGATGGTGTTAATTTTGTATAATGCTGTTAAAATAAACATGGGGGGGGGGTGGGGTGTGTGTGTGTGTGTGTGTGTGTGTGTGTGTCCTCCCTTCCTCCTCCCCCCCCCCTTTTTCCAGTAGACAATGAGGCCAGGAAAGGGCAGGCAGAAGCTCCCTAATTTCAAAGGACCCAACACTTCCTCTCCTAAACAGTCTAACCCACTGCACCGCTTTATGGATTATCTGAAAAGAGTCCTGCAATTGACGTCTGCTGCCTGAGCTCACCACAACTCTGTGTGTTAGGTATCACTTATATTTTGTGTCACGCGGAATGAAAACCAGTGCAGACGTGATCACAGTAACGGGTACCTTTCATTCAAAGGAAACAAACACACACAGCATGCATGCCCCGCATGGGTGAGCAACGGATCTGGTTTCAGGGAGCGGGAAGACATTTTAAAAAATGGAAGCTGCTCGTAGGCTCGCTCCGTAGCAGGCAATAGGTAAAAAGGCCTGCTCTGCGGACTAACATTGGTATTGCTGCCACCACTGTCCACCATCTGCAGCCGGGTAAGGCAACATTAGTCACGCTTGAAAAGGAGGGTGCACTTGCTATACCCTTCTGACCTCTGAGCACCACTCTGAGCCTCGCTCCATGTCACAAAAGGCCTCAGTGCGCAAGCATGATTGTCAATTGTGCTGAGGTGTGGGACAAAACAACTACATTGTGCTATGGTAAACTGGAGGCAGGGACCTTTCTCTGTCCAAACAATTGCTACCATATTTCATCACTAAAAATAATTTTGAAATAACATGTTGCCATACTTATCCAGGAAGAGGACACAAGGCACCAAATCTTCCTTATGATTGTATGGTTGAGTTGGAACCCAGAAAGGATATCCCTCTTTACAAGGTCATTGTTTTAATGGTGAATAAATAGGGGCCTTGGGGCATCTAAACAATGAAGTCTTAGATACGTTGTGCCACACCATGGTCTCCAGCTGCTGCTCCGCCGACATTGTAATGCAGAAACTTTGTGATGTATGGCCTTATGTAGATTATCAAGGGCTGAGTTAGGGAACGATTGTGAGCCAGTCACAACAGTTTGTTATGCAGTGGATTAAGTACAGAATACATTTTCCAAATCAGATTTACAAGGAGGTTATAATGTATTTCTTTTATAGGAAGAACAAATAGATGTTTAAGACAAAATTGGGCCACTTTGAATATAACATTATGCCATTTAACACATGAAAGGCGTTGGCAGCCTTTGTTTGTTAGTAATATTTTGAAGATTACTTTGGATATTGATGTTGTTTTGATATTTTTGAAAGACACAAACATCACGTAACGAAGGTACTGTAGAGACTAAGAACACACAGTGAGCCACAATCCAAATGTGATATCCATGTACAACAAGTAGACTCCTTGGGCTATATAATTAATCCTGGGAATTTGGCAATGGATCCCTCTAATGTTCTGGTAATTCAAAAGTAGACGAGACCAAAATAAAAAAAAAAATTAAAAGCTTTTAGCATTTGCCTATTTTTATTAAAGTTTTATTATGGATTAGGCAGTGTTGTTATTACTGCTGACTAGGTGAAAACATATACATATGGGAAGGGCTAAGATAAAGAAGTAGCATTCCAGATATTGGAGTATACATTCTGCTTAGCATCCAGTGTTACACAATCCAATGGTTTCAAGATATTAAAAAATAATATTGGTGCTTTTAGTATACTAGACAGGGCCCCAATTTTCTCAAATACAGGAGGATGAGCGTGTTCATGCAGTAGATGAATTTAGCATAATTTAACTACACAATTTAGATAAATGAGCTGATGGTGGGAATATAGGCAATTGGACATTGTAGACTGTAACTGGACATATACAGAAGGATTTGAAGGAATTCGATGTGTTTTTTAAAATACTTAGCATACCTGAAGACCTCGAAGCATATAAGTCAAAGATGGGCTAAATGAAGGATGTTTTTTTCCAGATTCAATTTTTAAGCACCTTCTAATCTGTAATTAATTATGTCCACGTTGTTGCATTGCCAAGACTAACTGCACATTGGTTCATTGTTGTTAGGCACTTAGAGTTTGCTTTAATGGGGAAATATACTTTTGAGATCCCCTGTCAAAAACAATTGTTTAGCCCTTGTTCACCATATTTTTTACTGATACATATAATAAAAACCTACGTGTATAAGGTTGCTGAAAAGGGGAATGCACATACTTGTGACTATGTAACTATAAGTATTGAAACACAAGCATGAATATTTTAAAATGAGTGCCATTCCATATGTAGGATATTCAGAAGTTGATTCTCCCCGCTTTATAATAATGAACACAAATACACGTACTAATTTCATTTGTTTTATTGAAAACAAGCTGACATACTAGTCTGCAAAATGTCTGACATACAACGTTTGTACAGAAATAAACAAAGCCCATCTCTGAGGTAAAGAATAAGTTAACAACCAGCTCAGAAGGTACAGAGTCATCACCCGGACCGCCCGCCGGAGCGCCCTTCCCATAAGGTTTTCACTGGCCCTATTTCCTGACAAGGCAAGACAACTTTTGTCCCCAGGATCAGTGAGGCTTTTTAACCTTGCGGTGATCGTTCACTAATAACCGCCTGACCCTAAGATGGCGGCTGAAGTGGACGTAATGTGCTCTACCTTTTCCTTTACGGAGCTTCGCTGTAAAGATCAGTATCTTACTGTAAATTATCCCTGTGTCCAATAATCAATTCTGATTCCACCATCTTGGCGATCTGCCCCAGAACGGGGACTGGCCCTCAGACGGCGCCCATGATGCTGATATCGACAATCTCAAGATCAGCCCGGGGATCCAGCATGCTGCTTCCCCCACCACCATCCGGCCGTCTACCCCTATGGACATCTCCAACTCGGGGATCCCTCCAGACCCAAGACCACCACCCTTGAGTGCAACACCACCTGAACACCTGGCTGAACAATGGCAAGAATTTCCTGCTCTGTAATTATGTAATATATAATTGTCCAAGCCTAATCGCTGTTAAAATGTAATCCTGAGTGAATTTGCAATTTGTATATATATATAACTCTAACCACTAGTATATGTAGTACACCTTTATACTTACTACCATTCCTATGTGATTTTAGAGTTTATCTGTTTGTATCTCTTCCTTGAGTGACTTTACAACTTGTACATTTGCAATTTTTTTCTGTTTGTATCTCTTATGTAACTCATGTAATCCAAAGTCCTTATGTAACAACTGGTCCTTTTGTAAAGCGCTCTGACACCTTCGGGTAATGTTCGCGCTATATAAAATTGCCTTAAATAAATAAATAAATAAATAAGTGCAATGATGCCAGATGAAATAGAACACTGTGGTCTTATTACGAGTTAGTGTTGAAATACGGTACTATTTATAGCATAAATACCAATACCTCAAAGCACTAAATTTATCAGGTGTGATAAATAGTGCCTATTACGAGTTTTCGGGGAATAGTATCTGGATTTTGGTGTTTAGCACACCAAAACCCGCATGGTATGGGAAATACCGTACACAGTTCCCCTGTTAAATTTCATCGGGTTTGTCTGCCGAACAAAGGTTGAGGTATTTAACGTAACTGATAAAATTAGGATTCAATAAATAACTCCCAACATGTAATTCGACCCGTGCGCAAATAGGGGGTCACACACGGGTCAGAATACACCAACCCATTCGTAATCATGCCCAAAGGTTACAAACACTCTATAACAACTTGAAACGATTATACAAGTACTGATTTATAAATGGGTAGGTTCAAGAGAAGTATGACTTATGCATGGATGTGTTTCTGGGATTAAGACCAAGTCATTGTTGAAATGAAGAAAATGGAAATTGGACTGATAACTAAAATGTACTAAGAAGGCACTTGGAAAAATGCAAAGTTGTCACATTTGGCTATCCATATGGAGGTAAGATGCTAGAGAATATTACCTGCCATCCAATGAATTGGACTCAAAATTGTCACAAAACACTCAATTTCACCATGCCAGTTGTGTTTACTAAATAGGGTCTGTGACAGGCAGTCCCGTGAATACAACAGGGGTGTTTGAGATCTTCCCATTACCTTCCTTGAGCCACTGTGAGCATGCAAAGTAGAAAAAGTAAATCAGTTCTCCAATGTCTTGGTCAGGGTCATGCAAGAAAACAGCGTGAGGTAGAGAATAACGATACAGTTCAGCACTGGCAGTGTCTACTGGAGCAGATGATCATTGGCAACTATTAGCAACTGCAAATTTGATGTTGTACCCTATGATAATATTTTCACGGGTCTTGGAAGACTATCTTTCAAGTATGGTCAGACAAAGTATATGTAATCTCTTCTAAGACTTTGTTCGGATAACATGACTTTCTTTCTCATTATCCACATAATAGTAAGTTAGAAGCAACATATTAAAGGTACATTTGCACTCTAAGCTACATCTTTGGAATTTGGAAGATTGATTGGATTTTGGACTTCCAATTTCTAGCAGTTAAATCATTCAAACCCATTTGGCAGCATGCAGTATAAAACAATGCCCCAATCATAATTCGACTAGGTGTAGTCGTTATTAATAAATGTTAATTGCTGCTCATTTCATTTAAGCTTGAATTTCCGGTGACATCTTGGTGGATAACACATCCCTTGTGTCAGATTGCCACTGCTGTACCAGATCCATAGGGGTTTTTCCCTCCTGCAGGAGTAGAAACAAAGGCAGAATGTTCTATAAGAATAATATCCAGGATATGTAATTAAAGTTGCTGACAAATTTCCTGAAATAATGTATTTTACAATAACTGATTCATGTTAAACACATGGCACTAAAGTTACAAAGAAATACCGGATATATGTTTTAATTAATCGGGCGATCGAGTTTGGGGTAGTAATGGCAAATGTCAGTTTGCATATTTTCTGTAGGCCATACAGATAACGTATCGTTGTTGGTCTGGTGGAACTGTATCGTCCACCTCGCTTCATTTGTTTTTAAATTATATAATCTTGAATGTATTGAAATAATATTAATTTACTTGAGTTTTTCAAGAATTTCTTTTTCTCTGTGTTCGGCGTTCTGGTCCATATTTTTAATTAATATTGAATAACATCTCTTACAACCAAGTTCCAAACATGTAAACAACAGGAGGCAAAGTAGTTCTTCAGCTCTGTGTGATAAGGTGGGAATATGGCAGCTTATTTTTAAGCAAGTGCTGTTTCTATTGCATGATGTGTACCTCATGAATAATGCTACTGTGTTCGTGCTCCAGAAATTACCAATACCTCTGCTTTCAGTAAATTTCGGAAGCAGGAAAACACTGTATCCATTGTCTTCCCAACGTTCTTTGCTCCACCTCACCGCTCAAAAGTTCAAAAGATGAGGAGAGACTCCATCAGCTGGATCTCAAAAGAGCCTTAAGGTTTTACATTGATCGCACTAAAGAGCATTGGCCGGACAATCAGATTTTTGTGGGTTCTCGGGGGGGTGGGGGAAGAAAGGTAAGGTAGTGCAGTAAGGACTTTGTCAAGGTGGACAGTCCTTTACATTAAGATCTGCTGCGTACTGGCCACGAATCAGCGTCTGGGAGAACTGAGGGCTCATTCTACCTGGGCCAAGGCTACTACTAATGCGATGACATGCAGAGCATCCACCAGAAAAAGTGTTACTAAAAGGTAAGTAGTTTGTTCATAATCTTTAAGTAATATGACAACAGTATGGATGGGAAACGTAATTTTTTTTCTGAGTTGGCACACAATGGACATTTAACAACAAAACTTTCCTGAATAAGAGGATCTAAGATTTAAACTAACTGTCAGATAATACTGACTGCTCAGTGTACAGCAAGTTAACCCATCCAGCTTTCACATTTTGGGCTACAGTAAAATGTTCAAAGTGCTCGAAAGCCAAGGAAAAAAAAACTAAGGAGAACGAAGAACCTTTCTTAAAAAAGACAGAAATAATTTTAGAAAATAATACACTCAATATAGAAACAAATGGTGTGTGATTGTTTTTTGGTGTCCAAACTTTGAGAAATATAAAAAGAAGGTTTCGTTATTTGGTGCCCAAAGATTGAAAATATTTCAAGACTTGGCAATATCAATAGGTTCGGCATAATGTGCTGCACCCTGCACTCACATGGGCACAACTTTCACCCTGTACTCTTGTATATGCACACCGCTCACCCTGCACTGCCACATACACACCTTTAAGTCTACACAAGGGCACACCTCCCACCTTACAATCACCCTGCAAGTGAGATTAGAACAGGCACCTATTAATTAGGTGCTCATGAAGCAGGGGATTCTACAATGAAACAACTACCTGCTGGTTGGTCTAACAAACCAAATCACTAAGGAATAATTCCAGACAATGTTTCATCATCAGTCTTGATGATGAATGGTCCTGGTCCATGGTCCTATTGCAATAAGAAACTTCCAACTATTATCCCACAAAGGAAAGACTACCTAAAGCCACAACTGAGCCACAGTTAAAGGCTCACCACAGTGATGTTTGTCTTCAAACCCATCAGAGGGCTGTTAAACAGCGTGTGGAAAAAGTAAAAGAAAAACTGTGCTCTTGCCCCACCCACACACACGTGCAGGCTGAGGCTTAGCTATCATTAGTGAAGCAGGGGCATGGCAACCCAGGGGTGTGAAAGGTCACACATTCCCAGGGGCTGTCTTTGTACTAACTGGCTTTGATAAGGAAGGCTTCACTATCCTTGCTTGTAATACCCACCATGCGTGTAACGTCACTCCTGCCTCTGCACACGTACAGACTGAGACGTGCCTTCAAAGTGAGTGTTCACGGTCTACTGACCTTTGTAGCGCCAAGAGTTGCATTGTGCTGCTGTCCTTAAAAGTTTACATAGACTCCTCTACAATATACTGTTAATCCCTTAAATGGAAAGCCTATAAACACGAGTTGTTCATTACTGCGACTGCTTTTGTGTACACTCATTTGCTTAGTTAGAATGCATGTCCCAATGTTACATTCTGAAGTCTGGCATGTTTGATTTTCTTTTTTTTTAAACTATCGGAGGCTAGACACTTTTTTTTTTGCAGAACTCGACCCTACGGTATTGGAGAGCTTTACATGAGCACCAGTTATGTTACATAAGGACACATTCATTTTTGGTAGGCACAGGGAGATTAAGTGATTTGTCCAGAATCACAGGATGTTGAGCCGACGCCGAGGCTCGAACCTGGTTCCCTTGCTCCATAGTCTGCAGCTCTGGCACATCCTCTCTGGTTACAAGGTGACCTCCTCAACCTGGCAAAAGTGCCTTGAGGCCCTCCCCCTCATGACGAAAGGGAGCGTCACCGATTATCTCGGACCTGGGTGCTTCAGTTTTCACCTCTTTCAGCAGGCATGCAGGCTTCTAGCTGTTTCAGGTGAGGCATAAAGCTCTTCCAGCAAGAGACCAGACACATTTGATGTCCCCTCACTTCTGGGACGCTGACTTTCAGACAGACACAAACTCTGGTTGCACAGCAGTCCTCTAAGTACTTTACAGAGTACTTCCTTCCTTGGCCATAGGCAACTTGGGACTGGAACCACAAGTGGCATAGGGGAGTACCAGTTTTATACACCAAAATCATACAGGAGATATGTATCCACTGTCTGCAGCTTGAGAACCGGTTTGAGTGGTTCTCCTTTCAAGTGTCCTTTCCTGGCTAATCTCCAGACATGGCTATTGTATACAGTGATTTCTCCCAGAGCAGGGCAGCCTATAGCCTGGAGCAACCACAACACAGGCCCAAAGAGGTGTGAGGTTTCTGTACTTGCCTGTCATCAGCCAAACTGAAAGTGTGATCAGGGAAATACAAAAGGTGGGTCTCATCAAAAAGGCCTCCTTCACTTTGCACAACAGAGTCTGCAGTGATGTTATTTACCCCTAGCCTCCCCAAGTGGTAGTGTTCAAGAAAACTACACCGCAGCTCCTTGTCAAGCAAAAGGCCTGCTTGAATTTCTAAAAGAACCTTGTCTCAGACCTGGGTTTTCCAGAAATTGATCCCATGCCTCCATTACTCTGGCACACTCACACACCATGCATGCACCACGTAGGCTACGCACACAACACACACAAAATATATTTAGGATACTAGCGCTAGGAGTCTGGTAATCTCATAGAGGTAAGTGAAACTTTACACTACAGACAAGAGGGCCTCCACCCTAGTGACACAGATAAAAACGTCTGGTCACAACCACAGATTCACAAATCACAGTACACTGACACCACCACTCTGTGCTAAACCCATGACAGTAGTCCAGGTCACAGGACATGTCTAGGATCCTAGACAGGTCCAGGACCATACTCATATCAAGGGTCAGGCCTACACCTCTGTTCACAATCTATAATAGTGTGACGCCAGGCCCAAAATCAAAGACCAGTATGCAAGATACAGGCAGTAGGGCACTCAGAGCATGGGGACATGACTCTACATCATGCAAGGGAGCTCCAGTCCCAACATACCTACTTTGATATATTGTATGATCTTGGGCAAATTACAGTATGTTGCTGTCCCTCAATTCTTATATGTTCCAACACTAGGAGTGCTTGAGACCCAGTCGTAAAACCTTGATTAAGCAAGACAAATGTGGACACCATAATTGGAGCCTGAGCAGGAACAGCTGCTTCAGGGCCTGGGCCTCACTTTATCCATGGCAACAAATCTGCCTGGAGAGTGTCACAACAAACATCCCCCATGATACAAACTTCCATGAAATTGAGTCTTGTAATCCAGAGAAGCCTTCAAAACTGAACACACCCCTCATGCTACAACTAAATAGGAGAAAATCAATCACCTTGCCTGGTCTATGCACGCCCCACCCCACCACTGCCCAGCACTTAGAGTCAAGTGCTGCAAGAACAACTCTGCAGCCAACAGGCCCTATTCCAGGGGATCAGCAGATCCAAAAGCCTATTACAGCAGTAAAATTTAAGTACGGATCCAAAGAACAGACCGGGATGTGTCCCTGGCTTACAGCCAGGCCCTGTTCCCTCTCCACAAGGCCTGCTGCACTGGACCTAGCCTAACTCTTTGGCTGGGAAGATGCAGGAGGAATCAGCCCTGTAGGACGTACAAGCTACTTATAGTGAGCACTGCCGTCATCCCACCAGACTTGTGCCCCCCACTTAGCCTAACTATCACCCGACCCTGGGTGAAGTCAGAGGGCACACAGTGCTCATGCGCTTATCTAAAATCGGTCGTCTGCCGGCATCATGTGAACGCTCTGAAGCAAGGCACTTGGATGGGAGGAGCAGAGATCAGGGGAAGGAGTACCAGGGGCTCCCACTGGTGCTGGCCCAAACCCCAATCCTCTCTATGCACTCAATGCTCAAAACGCTAAAAAAACATGTGAAGGGACTACGTAACACGGACAGGTGACACTCTTGTGCACTACATAATGCAAAATACGATCATGTCATGGACGCTTACATTGGCCATCTTTTGTATTTCTCTAGCAAATTATATTTCATCCAGTCGGCCACACTGTTGTTAGCTCACGCAGCATGAAATGCTGTTTTTACTGAAATACCAGCAGCTATTTTTTTATTTTTTATTATTGCATTCACTCTATAGATTAACATTACAACTTCATTGCAGTTCATCGTCACTTCAAAGTGAATGAACTGCAATGGAACTTTTTAATGAATGGACTCACACAACACTGCTCCAATCAAATATTTGTAGAAGGAAAGATCAACATGTGAATGGCGCATAAGCCCCTCTCTCAGCAGTGCTTCTCAATAGTCTCTATGACAGCAATGCTTCCTAAGTATCTTTTTCTGTTGCTCACATAAAGTTAGGTGACGACTGTGTTGTCAAGCCAGGCCTAACAAAGAGGTATAATCCATAGTCATATTTCTGTATTACTAAGCATGTGTGCACTTTTACGTCAAAGTAACCATATTATTGGATTAATAAAGGAAAATATGAATGTATTTTGCAGATGAATAACGCATGACATAATTTACTCATACCAGTTGAAATTCAAGGACTGGTAAATGCAAAAATACTGTAAGGAGAAAAAGTAAAATAGTTAAATTTGATAATGTATTTTAGATGCAAACACTGGCGTAATTTGATAGGAATCACAAATTAGCATTTTCATGCCAAAATTCAGTAGAAAAGAGTGCGTGATTAGGCCTGCAAGCACAAAACTAACACCAGTGGCAGTGAGGCAGGATTGTGGTGGAGGCAGGGGGGTTGTGGCGGTTCCTGCCGCATAGTACACATCTCTTGATTGCCATAAAATGGTGATTAAAAATTATTTTAAACGATTGTACATTTTGTCAGTGTTTTTCCTAATCTATATAATTGCCTAGTGTCCAATTCTCAGCTATTTTGCAAGATCAGGTTTAATTTAGGTGAAGGAAAAGTGTTGTCTGCGACTGAGAACGTCATATTCTAATAATTAGAATTACAGATGTGGAAAAGCCACTAGGTACATTGATTTTCCACATTTGTGAATGTAAGCAAGGGAGGAGACACTAGGGATCCAAGGAGAGGTGTAGAGAGGTGGCCGTTGACAGTGTTGATCATGTCATTCCCATTCCATTTTCCTTGACTAAATGAATTTGGAAAACTTTGAGAAAAAATCGAGTATACATGCATTTATGGTTTAGTTATTTTTATTAAACAATGCAGGAATCCAGTTTGCGTTAAACGGGCTACGCAGAGCCCACCATAGAGATTGATAAGTGCATCGTTATTACGAAAATCAACAAATAACTGGTGCAATCCCTCCCACCACCCCAAGAAAAGAGAGAAAGGAAAAAGGAGGAAACCCGAAAAGAACCTCCCCCGATCCATTCCTTCTGAGCGGTATCACACCAAGCGGAGTGTCATTCATGAAACCATGAGGCCAAGTCAGCCTAAGTGGAGGAGTCTGGTGCAGTCAGACACAGGAGGCGTAGGTATCTCGGGCAAGACAATTCCCGAAATTCTGGTGTGAGCAGGGCGAGGAATGGCTGCCAGAGATCGCTAAAGGAGGAGCCCTTCCCAGCTAAGGTAAGAGAGATTTTTTCCATACCCAGTATATGCCACAATCTCTGATGCCACCTAGTGTGTGCAGGGATGTGAGGTGTCCTCCAGTGAACCAATATGTCCTGAACGGCCGTGCCCAATGCTATGGCTATCTGTTTCCCTCGCCTAGATTTCAGGGGGTAGGTAAGAGGATTAGGCACCCCTAATAGGACATATGCGGGGAATCTAGGAAGCTCAGTGTCAAGGTATTTGTCGACTTCTTCAAGTATTTGCGTCCAGTAAGTCCGGAGGTGTTCGCAATCCCAGAGAAGGTGAACCAATGTACCCCTCTTCCCGCACCCTCTCCAACAGTCAGGACTCAGTTTCGCGTCAGTTTGGTGTAACCTCTCCGGGGTGTAGTACCAGTAATAGACGAGCTTAGTGAATGTCTCAGTGAGGCCTACATGTGTTGCTGTGTGGCGTGCTCTACAACAGGCCCCTTCCCATTCCTCAGGACTGAGACTGCGTTCAAGATCCCTCTCCCAACGTGCACAACCCGCATGATACGTGTGGGTATATCGAGACAAGAGCATCTTGTACAGGTCGGAGATCAGCTTCTTTTCTGAAGTCCGTGTAATGAGCCACCGTTCATAGGGAGTGAGAAGTCGAGACGCCTGTGTGCGATTGCCAGGGTGCATAGCCCAATGTCGCACTTGTAAGTAGTGCAGGCGTTCAGATTCTGGGAGGCCATAAGCCGCTCTAAGCTGCGAGAAGGGGATAATGTCCCCTTTAGCAAATAAGAGGCCTAAAGCTCGGCATCCGGCCTCTCTCCACAACGAAAAGGACTGCGGACCTGTCCCGGGGCTAAAATCTGGGTTATCAAATAGTGATGTAAGTGGAGAAGGGAAAGTCGTCAGGTCGTGGCGTGTGTTGGTCCGATCCCAAACCGTGAGGGTTGTGCGTGTCACCTGTGAAGCGTATTGGTTGGGGGGCCGGTGGTGCTTCTGGAGAAAGGGAATTTTCATGAGGGGTGTGCCCGCGACCGCACAGTCTTGGAAGAGCCAGTGTTTCTCAGATTCAGCCCTTCTCCATTCGACTAGGTGTCGGAGTTGTGCAGCGCTATAGTAGAGCGCGAGATCCGGAACCCCAAGACCTCCTTCGTGGGGGGGGAGAAAGCTAACTAACCTTTTCATTCTCGGTTTGCGCCCTTGCCAGATAAAGTGAGAGAATTCCGATTGCACCTTGTGTAGCCAACCGGGCGGGGCGGTAGGGGGAGCGTCTGAAAGAGGTACAGAATTTTAGGGAGAATCGTAATTTTAATAGCCGCGACGTGGCCCAGCCACGAAATCTGATAGTGTTTCCATCTCCGCAGCTCGGTGCGTATGTGAGTATGGAGGCGAGAGTAGTTAGCCGTCCTCATGGCCTGTAGAGTCGGGGCCAATTGGATACCAAAGTAAGGGACGACATCATCCGACCATTGTAGGGGGTGTCGAGCTTGAAGATTTGCCCGCTCCTGGGGTGACAGCGAGATGTTCAACGCGGTAGATTTCGTCAGGTTCACCCTGAACCCGGATGCGTTCGCGAAGGTGTCCAGCTCCTCCAAGAATGTCACATATGCTATCCCTGGGTTCGCTAGGGTGACTAGCACATCATCTGCATAGAGACTTATTGTGTGGTTGTCCCCGCCGAAGCGGATGCCTGTGATCTGGGGATGATCGCTGACTCTCTGTGCCATGGGCTCCATGTAGAGGGCGAAGAGCAAGGGCGACAGGGGGCGTCCTTGCCTCGTACCTCTACTGATGGGAAATGGGGTGGATGTGTGCCCATTAATCCGAACGGTAGCTGTGGGAGATCGGTAGCAGTTAAAAATGTGCGTCCGCATCTTTTCCCCCAGACCGACACGAGTCAGTACCTGTTCAAGGTAGGGCCAGTGGACCCGATCGAAGGCCTTCTCTGCATCTATGGTGAGGAGCATATAGTCCCCAGGGATGCGGGAGGCCTTCTCTATGAGGTGTGTGACACGTTTGGTGTTGTCGCTCGTTTGCTGCTGCGGAATGAATCCAGCCTGATCGGGGTCCACAATTCCCGGTATATAGGGGGCAAGCCGGCTGGCCAAAATCCCAGTATAGAGCTTCAGATCTATGTTCAGAAGCGAAATAGGGCGGTATGACCCGCATTCTGTCCTGTATTTCTCCGGCTTAGGGATAACGGCTATCGCAGCTTCCAACATGGAGGAGGGGATTGCCCCGGGAGCTGCAAAGGAGTTAAAGAGCCGGGTGAGCAGGGGGGGCAAGCGTTGAGCAGAACTGCTTATAGAAGGCCGCAGTGTAGCCATCGGGGCCGGGCGATTTTCCCAGCTTCAAGCGAGCAATGGCTGCTATGACTTCCTCCGGCCCGATCTCCCTCTCTACATGGGCTGCCTGTTCTGGCGTCAGGGTGGGAAGCCGAGCCTGTGCTAGGTATGCGTCTATATCCGCCCTATCCAAGCGCTGTTCATCGTAGAGTTGGGCATAAAAATTGCGGAAAACCCCTGCGATAGCAGCATCATCTGAGTAGGATAGGCCCGCGCAGTCCCTAATCTCCTGCACTCCCTCACGTTGTCGCACCACCCTGAGCCTATTCGCGAGTAAACGCCCGCATTTGTCTCCGCTAGTATAAAAAGAATGCCGCAAGTGCATCGCAGCGTTTGCGCCTTGTCGCGGTCGGCCAGTTGCGCCCGAGTCGCCAACTGTCTCTATATGCGGGGAGCCCCAGTGCGCTGGTGCATCTGCTCCAATTCTCTTACCCACTGTGTCAGTTCCCTTCTCTTCGCTGCGCGTTCCGCGTTGTCTGCGGAGGAGATGGCAATGACCTCTCCCCGGATGACTGCTTTAAGGGCCTCCCATCGGGTGGAGAGAGCTGGTTCGGGGCTATCGTTGTGTAATAAATAGTCCTCTAGTGCGCGCTGTATCTGGGCAACTGTGTCCGGTCGGTGTAGTAGGGTATCTCGGAAGCGCCATTGCCTGGTCGGGCGCCTGATCTGGGGAAGAGCCAGTGTGACTACCACTGGGGCGTGATCAGACAGAGCCGCTGCCAGTATATCGGTGCAGAGCGTGACATCCCGGAGAGCCTTCGAACCCAAAAAGTAGTATACATGCATTTAGGGTGGGAAAATAGGACGATCGCTCCCATATTGTCAGTCAAAAGAGTTTTCGCCTAAAGCAACAATGTATTACACTTGCAGAAAAAAGTGCAAAACAGGATATGTGTATTTCACTTTAATTCAAACTTGACTCATCGGTCAAAATTGCATGTGGGAAGAAGGCATAGTGACAATCAAGCTATTGTCATTCAAGAAGCGATACATTAGTCATGTGTATAGTGGTATACCATGGTAATCAATGTAGCTGCCATTCCCTTATTCTTGTTAATATAAGAAAAAGAACATGATGTACATAGAGAAATACTTACTCCGTTCTTTGTAGCCATGTTGGCTCCATATATGATCAACATTTTCATAATTTTGTAACGGCTGAGTCTCACAGCATCATGCAAGGCCGTATCACCTTCCTAAAATTAAAAAATATTACTTGTTTGTCATTGGCGTGGGAGCAATTGAGCATTTGTTAAATTGATGAAAATATTTCTTGGTTAAGATCTTAAATACGTTTTAAATATGCTAAAATATAGATGAGATCATTGTCGAGTTATTCTTTTCCCAAAATGATCTAAAACACCAGCTCAGAGAGAACCTACAAACCATCAGATTATTTCCACCTGTACCTCGTTTTTATTTCATTGCTCACAATTCAGTCCTCTCGTCTTCTTCGAATTCCACCCCAAAAAATGCGTCATGTGATATCAGCAATTCCCTGTTTTAGAATAAATCGGCCATTGGTTTCTTAACAATTAGTAGTATTGCAGGAGTGTAAGCAGTCTGTGTAAAACCTTTCTGTAAACTTTCATAAGCATACTTCTTTAAGGCCCCATGTTCTTTACCAATTAACATAGAGATCTAGATATAAGAAACAGCCCTTCCAGAACTAAACTCAATTTCATAATAATATTCCCTTGTAGATGGTAAAAAGCAGCTTGCTCAGCACCTAAGACATTTGAGAATTCCTGATATTCAGCAGGCATCTGTACTCTACTCTTCTTACATCCACAATATAACTTGTTCTTTCCAAGATGCAAAGACTGTAGAAAGTTACGCTTCATTAAATGTTCTGCACAGTAAATAGATGGGTGTCAAGTTAACTATAGAATACCTAGGATGAAATTCAAGCCAGAGATTCAACACTCCAAACTGTAGCCTTTTCTGGATGAGTGTGACTCACCATTTCAGATTCCCTTACACGATAAGCAACTAAGTTGCGAGTCATTTCAGAACCACGCACTCCTGTTTTTATGGTCTGGCTTGACAGCGTAGCTGTTGCCAGACAATTATGCGAGACCCACCAGGAGAGGGGCCTGAGCTCCGCCCACATGTTGGGAGCCAGGAGTACATGTTTTGATTGGGCAGAAGATGTGTGCTTCCACACAAATGTGCCGGCTCCCCACACAGCTGTGATTATTTTGTTTATTTATCCAGCTGCCTGAGGTTGAACTTTCAAAGACACATGCATGCTATTAAATTGTCGTGGTTATCTAGATAGTTCATGGTGTTTCTCTGGCAGAAACACAGATGAGAGGAGGGTAGTCATTAATCTACATGGATTTTTAGGTCTGACTTGACAATGCAACTGTCACCTGATCTTTTAACCTACACCAATATTATTCTACAGTCCTTTGCTTATCCATTCTCATGCTCTCTACTTGAAATTCTTAACATTACCATACAACATTATTTTAAGGCCATACCTATTGGCATTGCCAATGCTTGTTTCTATCTTTGCTTTGTTTTAAGAGCAGCTCTTAACCATACACATATTGTGTATTAACAATGATTTCAGTTGTCCCTGAATCTAACAGTATGAACAATTTTTACTGGGATAAACTCACTTAATTGAACTTCAGTAAACAAGTGATCTGGATCGTGTTGAAGTGCTTCAAACGAAAGACTTCAACTTCTGGGGTCTACACTTTCCCCATCACTGTTGCTGAGCCAACTAACTTATTTTAACAGAAAGATGCTGATCTAACTGCAGAATAAAACAAAGCCTTTCAGCTATTAAGGCAGGGATTGGATTAATTAAAACCAAATTATAATTCAATTCCTCAATTGATCAACCATCAGACACTTTCATTAGATCACTTCTGAGCAATGCACTTGTCCTTCTGATATTTAAGAGTGGCCTCGAACGCAGGCACATCGAATGTCCATTGTTTGCTTCTAAGCAATTCCGCTTGCTTTGACTGAGCTGAGTATTTCTGCACACTTGATATTTCCATAGTCATTTGAAGCTTCCATCACTTCTCATCAATACGTTATTTTTTCTTGGGATTGGATCTGCGTCAGACTAATACATCCACACTGACATTTGGGCATTTTGTAACAATTGAGGGCAATATAAAAAGTGAAGTGTATACTTTACATAATGAAGGGGTCCATGCTAAAGTACGGAGGCTACTGAAGCTGGGAAATCAGCTACTTTCTTTCAAAGCTTAATTCAGCAATAACTTAGCTCAGAATGCTTATTATTAAAAGTGTGAGACAGGCCATTTCTTTCTGTGATCTCTTAACACTACATATTTAAGTCACAACATTAAGCTATATAATCACTCATTTTGTTCATAGTTTGTGTATGGAAAGAGCTACACATCCTGCAATTTCAGGAATGAAATTATTTGGGGTACATAACATTTTAGGGCTCAAGGATAGATACACACGATGATGGGGCCTGACACCCATGGTAGAAGCCTCCCATCATAATACTGATATGAGTTGTCAGGTCTCCTTCCAGCAAAGATTTGGGCCCAGATGCTTTTGATGGCACTTCTAGAAAAATACAGAACAGGAAGTTCTAGCTTGACTCAACTACATTCTATAAAGCACAATTCTAAATACCTCAAAGGCAATAGCTGCAGCTTTTCAGGCATCTGTATGAAACGTATGTATGTATTTGTGTAATATATATGTATGTGTTAATTAAACAGCGCAAACCTAGCTAAAAGTCAGCATAACACTGTTCAGGGTCAAAGTTCAGTCTACATGTAATAAGAGAGGTAGCTGGCTTTGGACTGTTACTACATCATGATGTAGTGTCCTTTAAAGAGGTGAGTCTTCAGATGTTTCTTAAATTTAAGCAGAGTTGTGGGCATTCTAATGGATACGGGGATATTGCTCCAGATCCTGGGTGTATAAGTGAGAAGGCCTGTTGCTTTGTTTTCTTTTTATATTTTGCAGTTCTTCATCTCCACTCTAATGGTGTGCTGGCTCTGGGGGTGCCACGAGCTACCAGAGGTGGTGAGCGTGTCAGCCAGGTACGAGGAGGTGCCAGTCTTGATGTCTTTGTTGATGGTGCAGCTAGTTTTAAGAATGGTGTGTGCCGGCAAGAGGAGCCAGCGGAGTTCAGTCAGGGTGAGGGTGATTTGGTCATATTTTTTCAGACACAAAATGAGGCATGCTGCATCATGTCAGATGCCATTATGGGAGCAACAATGTGTAGTAGGGGAGGCCGTGGAACAGGACTTTCAAATATACTTGTGTGCCATCAACTTAGTTTCCTGTGGATTTTTTCTAATTTAGTTGGCTGGCAAACACCAGTGTAATAAAGCCCTGACCTCACCTCCATTTTAAAGGTTCTTTTAATTCAAGCACGTTTTACAGTCTGTAGTGACTCTGGTTTCTCAAGATTATTTAACAAACAGTTGTTGAGTTTCCAGGACATGGGCAGAAAAATGAGTTGAGCAGTGAGGCACATGTCAATCTTCTATAGACAATGGCGTTGAAGGACTTCACTGTAGATTAAAGTTTTTAGGATGTTCAAACTTGTACACAGCAAGCATACACCTCAATGCAATAGTACTTTCTAATAAAGGATGAGTTTCCTGACAAATGAAGTATACGAAAAAGTGATGGATGGAATGCTTGAGTTAATCTCAGTCACTGATAATTACTCAGGGTCACATACAAGTCCATCGTTATTTTGCACACCATGCCAACTCAGTTTGGGCGCAGCCAGATGTAAATCAGCCTTGACCCTGCTCCAGTAGGAACAGGCCAGCCTGAACTACCAGGCTAGGTCCTCCCTGAACAGGAACAAAAGCAACCCAAATCCGGTTTCACCCTAATTGTGATTGGGTCCAAATTTAGGTGGTGTGGTGTCCAAAATAAAGATAGACTGGGAAGTGGCCCGAGTAATTACCTGTGTCTGAGAGTAATTCAGGCATCCATCCATCCATTACCTTTTTGTATACTTCAGTGCCACTACCTAAGTGGGATGGGTATACCCAGACGTGGGTCCCATGCACACTGTGCCACTGGAACAAGGCTATACTGGACTGATGAGCTCTTATGAGAGGAATATATAGATCAAGCCATCCCTTTTAAACCATTCGACACCAATGATGCAAGTATTGTGGTTATGGACGCTAGTCAGCACGGATAATGTGCGGTATTGTTACAGGAAAGGAATGGTAGAGAAGAGGCAGTTGCTTTTGCCAGTTGTAGTCTCATAGGTGTTTATCTTTCACACTCAGTTGTGGAGCACGAAGCCTTAGCATGTTGATGTGGTGCTAACTATTTTAGTCAGTACTTGTGGGGATCAGAGTTTATCGTCCATGTGGTTCATAAACAATTGGTGGACCTTTTTACCACAAAAGGCGGATGTAGATCCATACCCAGAATCACAAATGGGAGTTCACACTACAAGAATTCTGTTGCCGAATTGAGAACATACGTGAGATAAAGAACATAATGGCTTATTATCATTCTAGGTTACCCTTAAAAGACTATGAGAGAGATGAGATTATGGAAGATGAAGAGACAGTAGCTAGTGAATTGTCTGTGGTAACCAAGGATGCCATTTCAGAATGTGAGTGGTCGAATGCTATAGAGCAAGACATGGATTTGAAGGTGGTTATTGATTATGTAAGTAAAGGTTGGCCAAATTCAAAGAGATCTGATGATGATGTGGCTTCTGAGTTATCAGTTGTCCAAGGATTGCTTAGTAGGTTGGACATTCTGGTTGTATCAGAATCCATGAGATGCTAAATTGTGAAATTAGCCCATGAAGGACACATTGGAATGGGAGCTATGAAAAGGAGAGTGAGCGAGTCATTCTGATGGCCAGGAATACAAGTGGATCAGTTTGTAAGGCAGTGTGAGTTCTGTGTAGCCAGCAACAAGGCACCAAGGACCAGATGTATCAACCCATTTTTCAAACGCAAATGGTGCGAACCACGTGCAACGTCTCCACTGCAATGTGCCATCTCCACTAACATGGTAACAGCTCGTTGCAACAATAATGCAGTTATGCGATGGACTGATCTTGTAAACCCATCCAATCTGCCCATCAGTTGGTGATGACGCCTACGGTGTGTGACATGATCGTGCTGCATTACTGTGCAAAGTTCCTAAATTACATTTGTCAGCTCCATCAAATTGTCCGCAGTGGCTTTTTGGCCTTACTCCACTTTTGTGGTCAGCTGCTTTATGCCATCTTTGATGCCACACATGTTGTTATTCAGTGACACCAACGGTGGTTTGCATTGACTTCATGTGGTTGCATTGTAGGCGTTGCACCTTTAACATTGATGCCTCCAGACCTCCAAATGCAGCTGAACCGCCACCTTCCTCTCATGCGCATCTTACAGCAAATTTACACATTCTAGGGCATGGTTGTGGCACATGACAAGGGACTGACGTGTGTGGGAGGATATAATGTCAGATGGTGGTGTAGGTATGTCTGTTGCAACATTATCAGTCTCTGAATCAAAATCAGGCAGTGGAGACACTGTTGTCCTGCATCTTGTTGGTGCAGGTGTTGTGGGTGTTGAAGGCACAATATCTTCTGCCTCTAACTGTGGCTGAGTGTCATGAAGTAGTTAGAAATATTCAAGAAGTGTTTGCAACGTTGACATTTGAATGTGCGGTGAGCAATTGCTGTGTTCTTAATTCCCTGCTAGTCGCATAAGTAGATGCTTAAAGTAAAAAAGCATTTGCAATGCAATAGGTCTTGCATTTGCGAGATTTTGAGCTATTGGCATTGTAAATGACAATGCCTTTTATTTATGCTTAAAAAACCTGCAATAATAAAAGGTATTGTCATTTACAATACCAAAAGGTCAAAGTTTTGAAAATGCAAGACCTATTGCATTGTAAATGCTTGTTTTTTAAAGCGCCAAGGTTTGGGCATAGTCTGCCAGGAATTCTACATTGGAGTGCTTTTCCTTTCCTAGTGGCGTCGTCAGTCTGTGTGAGCCCGAAAATAAAGCAAAAGACACACAATTGATGGACGGAATGCAGAACAAATCAAAACATTCACCCCCAGTCAAAAGATCTGGGTTAAATCCATCATTCTTTTGCTCACCATGCCACCCCAGTTTAGACCTGGCCATATGCAAATCAGTCTTGACCCTGTGCCTCATGGGAACAGTCCAGCCCGAACTGCCAAGCCAGGTCCTCCCTGGACCGGAAAGAAGCATCCTAGGACCGGTTTCGGGGTTTCACCCCTCTTCAGCCAGGATAGCTTGATTCCAGTGGCACAGGGAGCCCGGGACCCACGTCTGGGCATACCCGGCGCACTTAGGGCGAGAAAGCAAAAGACACACAATTGATGGACGGAATGCAGAACAAATCAAAACATTCACCCCCAGTCAAGAGATCTGGGTTAAATCCATCATTCTTTTGCTCACCATGCCACCCCAGTTTAGACCGGGCCATATGCAATAAAGGTCAAATGAGGTCAAGGGTGGTGCCTAAAATGCATCGTGATGTGACCATTGTATTGGTCACAGTGGGGGCAGGCAGGGGGCCTCCTCACCAATGAGGTGTAAATTACACTCTAGCAGCAGGGCCACCAAAGGTAGCCATTTTCGTGTGCTGACTGATTGCTCCTACAGTGTTGCTTTGCAGGCCCCTGCCCGAAGACACAGAGGGGAAGGGGGTGGAGGTCGTGGCAACTGCAGACGCCTTCCTTAATGTGCAGCATGCAGGGCTGGACGATCACGCAATATTTTTTAAATTCGGACCATACCTGCCGTCCTGGGACGCATGTCTAAAATAAAGAAGTAGGGGAACGGACTGTGTTAAATCTAAAAAGTAGGGGCACGCCGTGCCCTTCCGATCCCGCCCACTTCTACCACAGGCGGTATCAACTGTGAGATGGCACCGATGCACTGAGGAACAGGATGCAGGATACTGGGCCTGTGATGGAAAGTTGCATCTCGAAAGCATCCAGGGTAGATTAGTCAAGCAGCCATGGCTAAGTTCATGGGAGGTGGTGTGCAGGATGGGTCGGTATAAAGTTAGGGTCATTCCTTGAAAAGAAAAAAACTTGTTAATAAACATAAAATGAAAAAAAATAACGCAGTAAAATCAGGGTGATGGTAGTCTGATGTTTCTAGACCTAACATTCAAAGTTACAGTCCATTTAAGCTTTTAGGCGGGGTCCTTGATCAACAGAGCGGTTCTGGCATAGTTGTTCCGCATGGATTTATGGGACTTTGAAAGTCTGTGTCTCAGGTACAGCTAAAGGTGCTGACTCTTGTCAGTGATTCATGGTGCTTGTGACACTTCTTTAATGGATGAAGTGAGTTTGGCTGCTATTGCAAAATCACGTTGCAGGGCATTGCTCATAGGACCAGAGGGCTCAGAAGCCCTTAGGATCCAGGGGATACGGGGGCTGGCCAGATGCTGGACCACTGCACAGCCTAGTAGAGTCGAGGTTGTACACAACAGCCTCCTGGTACCAAGGCCAAAGAATTATCAGGTGAGAGCTTGGTCCGCACATTAATAACGCAACAAGCAATCTTGGTACAAGCCAACATGTTTGACAGGAAGAGTCACCATTCAAGGGGGGAGCACAAATGCACTTGAAGAAAGACTGTCATTGCGCTCCACCATCCCTGGTGAAGGGTGCATGGAGGGTACTTTGAGTCAGGTGTTTGGTCTTGCTAGGATTACAAAAGTAATGAGAGGAACACAAATCCAGATGTCAAGAAAGGCACCAGGGCACATCCAAGCACATCTTGTCGTGGGGAGGTTCTTCGGTTTTCTGAATTAAAGCAAGGGTTCTATGCTCTTTACAGCTGGGTTGTGGCTGGTTTTTGTCTTCTCTTGGAAAGCATATGTGTACTTCAGGCAGGGCTGGCCTTTGCTATGCCAGCTCCATGGGCTAAACACAATTTGGTTCCCCTTACTACCCTTTTTTCATTGAAAAATAGTCCTCTCACCCTCTCCTCATTCAGGTGAAGCTTAAGGGGATGCTGCTGTGTCGAGATTAGGGTAGGCATCCTAAAGTCTGGAATGAACTTCCCTTCCACATTAGAGCGCCAGCTCACTCCGAGAATTCTAGTTGAAACTGAAAACATGGCTCTTCCAATTGTCCCCAGGCAGGGCAGCACACCCTCCTCATAGCCGAAGATACCCACCCAGGTGATATGTGCACTCTACAAGTAAACAAAACAAAAAAATATTTGTGTTGTTACTCTTTCCCTCTTATAAATACATTCCTATACATACATACACACTTTCTCTCGTCTAGCTCCCTAGGGGGGCCTCAGGTCTGGATGAGCGGAAAAAGGTCCCAAGTACTGAAGCCCCCATCACTTTAAAATGGTGTAAGAGGTCTCACCCCATATGCTGCCTTCAGACAGCTTCCACTACTGAAAGGGTTGAGGGACGTAACCCTCTAGCAAATGATGGAGGAATCCTTTTGGGTCGCCCCTTCGCAGCATACCCCGAGTGCCGCTGCGGAGCACCGGGGTTGGTATTAAGATGGCTCTTGGAGTTAGGGACCACTTACCCCAGCCAAAGATCTAAACCTCGGTTGACTGTTATGGTCACAGTACAAAAGCAAACACTGGTGGGTTGGTACAGTTTTAACAGACTGCTGTGGGCGTTCGGAATTTAAATATGATGTGCAATATTTCTCGATGCCATGGAGTAGAGAGGATAATAATGATAATTTGTTTCTGTGACCCCTAATACCTCACCTATTTATACGCGCTTTAAATAACTGATATTGTAACACAGTTAACCTTCCTCGAGCTCATGAAAGGCCGAGTCTGCCGGGCCATGATTTTAGCTCCGGCCCTCCGCATTTGGCAGCGGTGAATGTTTAGCTCACTGAGCCAGCCTGTTAGCTACAGATAATTGCAGGTGTGGTTGAGAGGGTGGGGATGGGCAAAGTTCTCTTAAGGGAGACACGGCACCCCTTTTACCATAGCCTTTATGCATCTGGGGGAGATGAGTGCTGACTGGCTACAGACCTGGGTGGCTAGCTACCCTTTCCATCTGACCTAGGCAGGCCCTGGGCCCTTGTGCCCTCCGTCTGAGACTCCCCGTCTCTGCCCCAGTCGTCACCGACTCCCAAATGCCATCATTGGAACATGAATCATTTTTAGAGGGGGGTGCTGCAGTAACCATGATTTTAAGAAGTGCGGTGTGAACAAACTATAAGTGCCCTTGGAATCTTCTCTCGGGCAGTGAGTGTGTGTGTTTGTTTAATTGTGAGAGGTTCAACACCCCAAGACCATACACTCCTTTACCGTTAAGAGACAGGGGATGTGCAGAGAGGAAACAGAGGTACTTTGAAGCACCATGTGTCAAGGACATACAGGGTATCAGTTTTTCAGATCAATGTTACACATTCACCCAGGGACACGCATGCATCTCGCACATATTACATACACAGGAATTACATAGACACGCGAGTTGCACGCCTCGCATAAGGACATATGCACTCACACGTGGATATATCAAACTAACAAACGAGGCATGTCACATTCACACGTGCACAGGCAAAACGACGCACATACAGTACACACGCAAAACGTAAAGATTCAATATGCAGGTGTACATACTGCGCACGGAATCATTTTAATAATGCTAATTATGACCCGCAGCTTGCAAGCAAGTACCCATCAGCAGGTGCATTAATCCACCATGCCATTTTAACCGTGTCCGAATTTTGAGGCAGACTATCTGCAACAGTTTTGTAAAATTCACTTCCCAGTTGGGCACTGGGACTAGTAAAAATGGCGAGCTGGCACTTGCCTCCATGCGCCCCAGACTGGAGGCGGCACGGATAACGGGCTGCTTTTAACATCGTCAGTAAACAGCTGCCAAATGGTCAGGGGTGAGGCCAGCACACCCTGTTAAGAGTTCACTCTGAAGTCCACAGATGTCTTGGTGACATCTTAACCTGTCCCGAGCTTTCCTTTTACACATTGTTGTTTTCAGGTGCACGAGTCCAAATTGTTCAGTTGTAAGTGACACGAAACTAAAACTCCCAGAATGCATTTCGTTGTTAAAGGTGACTTTAGTTCTTCCCCGGGTTGCATTGCAGTTTGTGGCGTGCCTGTGCCCACAGAGAGTCTCCAGGTGCTCGCCCCCCTCGTGGCTCGGTTGTCCTGGGCACCAGGCTGGCAGGCCGTGCTCTGTTTACCTCTGCGGACTGCCAGTCCCAACCCTAGGCCTCCAAGGGAGCACATTACCTCACTCACTGGGAGATTTCCATGTACTCCCCAGCCTATTAAATTATTTACACGGGATGACAGTTGGTGCGCCCGTTGTGGCGCGCTCCTAGGGGTCAGGGGTTGCCTGGCTGCTTCACAGGGTAATCTGATCGCGGGCTGAGCTCATGGATTCCTGGTTAGGCCTTTAAACCTCATCGCCTAGTTAGACTTCCGCCTGTCGCCTGACAACGGCAGCTTGACGGTAGAGACCTCCCTTTGTCCTCGCCCGGGGCGTGTCTCGGACAGGTTGTGTACTCCACAGACCTGTGTACATGTACACAAAGACGCACCAACAGGCCTGTGTTTGTTTGGCGGTGTCCGTTTCAAAGGCCTTTGTGCCCCTGCGCCAAGCTTTTCGGGGAGGCGCTGCCTATGTTTCGCATGAATGCTTCTTGATAACCACAGTCTTAACTTTATTGCGAGGGGACTCTGGCTGGCCGAGGTCTGGGGCAGCCCACACCTCACAGACAAGTGTGCTGATACACTTTGGTGACGTGATTCCGCACATGTCCTGTCCAGGCGTGTGCACATCTCCTGTCCGAGATGATCTGGAGCCGACGGAAAAAGGGAGGGAAAGTGAAAGCGCGCCATGCGCGCGTTGTGCTGAAACGCCGCGAGCCGTACACGTGCACATCGCCTGTCCGGGCGTGTGCACATCTCCTGTTCCCCTTCGGAAGCTAAATCGACAACAATAGATCTCGCCAAAGCGATCAGCGCATGCGCTGCGTCGCTAGGCGAGACCTAAAAAAGGATTGCTTACCAGACTGGTGTATGGTGCATCTTTTCAGGGGAACTGCAGGGTTTCTGACAGAGGAGCCTCAGGTTGTCTTAGAATCCCTTTATTTGGCAGCCCGTTTGCCAAAGCTGCCAGGTCACAAGGATGGCTGCCCCGCCTTTTCCAGGTGAGGCGTCTGTCACTGACTTTCCATGCTGATTCCACTAACAGGCGAAACCAAGAACAAGGGGGACCCTACTCACTAGGAACCAGGGTATGTCATATGTATCAAAAACAACGGTTCCAGCGGAAAGTTAGGTTAATCTATAGTAATAATCAAATGCACAATCGCAATCAAAAAACGGGTTAGAAGTGATGTCAGAAAGAAAGAGGGCCTTGCAGACTTTATGTTCACAATAATTCTTTTTATCCAATTTGTACAATTCAAATCAATAAAAACACAGACCAAGAGAAAACAATAGTGCTTTTGTGTCCCCAAGTGAAATGGAACCATAAAACAAACAGTGAAAAAACATGTAATGTGTACAGCTTGGTTTCCACAATTTTTTTGAAAAAAGGCGACCAAAGAGTAACTTATTAATGATTCCAGCTTCTGTGTACAATAGTCAGAGCTGTTAAAGTGGTTCGCTTTCAAATACAGTCGACGGCGTTTCGACCCTTTTACAGTGTAGGGTCTCCTCAGGACCAAGGGATATGGGGACAATCTGATGGCGAATGTACAGCCTCGTGAGACAGTGAAAAAAGTGAGACACCGGTAAGGTGAGAAAGAAGAAGGGGATACTCACACGGGGACCCGGTCGGGTGCCCCGTATGAGAGACGAGAAGGGCTGACAAACGGTCTTAATCATGGGTTGCTCAATCGCGATGAAGGGCAGAAGTACATGACCTCCACTTAGTGTAGTGGTGCAGGAGCAGAGTCTTCAACTTAATTGTGCCGACCGCGGGACCAATCGTGCCACGGAAATGGTATTACTCTTTTTGAAATGTAGCCATAAATTCGAACTGCTCCGGTCGTCTGCCTGGTAACAATGGCCCTAACGTGCAGACTACATGCCCTGCGGGTTTGAGCCACTGTGGTTTGTTTTACTGAAACACACGCCTGCTTTGGAATTTTGTTTCAATAAAAAAATATATAATTGCAAGCGATACGATTGCCTGGCATTCATCTGCACTTTGTGTTGAAGGCACAGAGATCCATGGCACGCCACGCAGTCGGCTCTCCACCAGGGCCAGAGCCTCCACTGAATTTGCAGACTGGTGGACTGCCTGACAAGTGCTAAATGAGGCCCCAAGAGAAAAACAGTCCACCTTCTATGCTGCTCTCTCTTTGTGTTCGTGAAGCAGAACAAAAAGTCAATTTTTATTGCCATTCTAGCACAATGTTTTTAAAAAAAAAATTCAGTGAAGTCTCTAAGTTAGACAATAATAAGGGGGCAGCTTTTTCACATTCCAATATATTTCTTAGTAAGTAAATATACATTATTTTGTGATGTTTTGCTATTGTATCAACTTGTAGCAGTCCGATGTAAGCTGTATATCATAATACCCCTAATCACGGAAGACTAACTACATTTCATTGTATTTACATAGTGCTTCATACCTCTGTCAAGGCATGGAAGTACTTTTAGCGGACAGGTTTCCCATTACTTTGTTGATTTTGAACCATGAGTGAGACCTCTCTCACTTGAATATTTAGTTTTTCCTAGTCCCAGTTAAATAACAAAACCTTGGTGAGCACAAGGTAAGCATGCATGACAAATTTGAACTGTGCTTCTTTCCCCAGTCACAATGATTATTAAAAAAAAGTTAATTTTCAAGCTACTGTTAGCAGTTCAGTCATCAGATGAGTAACAAAGAAAACGTACCCGGTCTTTGTAGTTGATATCTACCCCGGTAGCTATCAGATGCTCCACAATGTCTACACGCCCAGTACGGGTTGCTACATGAAGAGGGGTGCTCAAGAGCTAGGTGAGAAAATAAATACGAATTAGAATCAAAAAGAAGGTACTTTTAGGAAACAAGATCAATACATACATTTTCTGATTTTTTGATGATATACTACATTCAACTCATGTTTTTATATTTCACTTCCCAGCATTCTGTGCAGTCAGCTGCCACTGAACATTGCCTTCAGCTTTGGGGGCGGCCGGAGGACCTGTGCCCAACTGTGACGACAAACCCCAATGCAAGAGGGTGGCCTGAGTGCATGGTCTGTAGCAAGCCCCAAACCACTGTGTGGCCAACTCCTGCCACCCATGGTCTTTGGCTGTGTGCAGGAAGGGCTGGCCTCAGAGCCTGGTCGCACTGCGACCACCCTGCTGCCCATAGCCCTCAGCCCTGTGCAGAAAGGTTTACATAAAACACCTGGTGTATGTCCACATCATCTTTGGCAAAGCTAATTTCCACACAGTTCTCAATTATCTATTCTGCTTCCTGTCTCCATCTAGAATTGGGCAAAGTGCTGCTATAAACAGTAGGTTGTTCATTGGGTACCTAGGAGACCTGCCTTCAATCAGTAATGTTGCCTGAGGTTTTATTATCCTGATCCACCCACCATTTTACATCAGATTTCCCTCCCAGTTCCTGTTAATCATAATTATACCATGTCTTTTCATACTGAATATCAGCAACTCATTTTGCTCAATAATAGGAATTTTCAGTTTGATAGGTTTTGATGTCACCTTTGCACATTTGGCATCCTGGTGCAAGTAGTGAGGTCGCTTTGCATGTACGATGTGCAGCTGTAGGTTCATATCAGCTAACATTCACACAGCACAGCGTTGCATTAAAATCAGCAGCCTTGTGTTGCATGAATGAGGAAAAACTGTGCATAGCCGTATTTAACAAGAGTTGCGTGCCAATGATTTATTCAGTGGCACTAAAAAGAGTTTAACAAAGCGCAGCTTTATTGCACAGAGCTTACCAAGTGCTGTTTTGCATGACATCTGCACTCGAAATATAGACTCCAGTAGAAATGTCACCATAAGGACAACCGTTAAGTTAAGTTTGTAGATTTATATAGTGCACCTCATCACCCGTGAGGCTATCCAGGCGCTGTCCATGGGCACGGGGAGATTAAGTGATCCGAGAGTAAGCCATATAAAATGTGTAATTGTGCAGCAATTACACGATATTCCGGGAACTATCATAGAATGGTTGTATGACATTACAATGCATGCGTTTACAACCCATTGCCTTTACCACGCATATACCTTTACCACGCAAGGTAAGTATATATAAGGTAAGTGAAACCCCCATCTATCTATCTATCTATCTATCTATCTATGTATCTATATATATTTTACCCAGTGGCAGTCTCCACTGGGTAGTTATAGTTAGGTCAGCGTTTCCATAGGAAATGCATTTTTTGTGATCTTAATAACTTTGGCATTGTTTAACGAATCTCTGCGAAACTTTCCAAAAAGGTGCTATTTTTGGACTCGTTTGTGCAAGGAAAGATCCGAGGTGATCCGTCAAGCGGGGGTCGAGAAAAAAGGTGGGGGTACCAAAATGCAAAACCCCAAGCATTTTCCACAGACATCTTTAGGCAGGGATACAGCAAAAACTGCTGAATGGAATTTCACCAAATTTGGCAGGAAGGTAGATCTTAGTCCGCAGATTGTACTTTGGTGTAAATCTGTTCAGTAGTTTTTGAGAAATTAAGGTTGAAAAGTATTTATATATCTGGATAGTTGGATTAGTGGGACTCTTGCGAGAGTTCCTCAAACCCAGTTTTAACAAATAGAGCGTTCTGATTGAGCCAGGGAGCTTTTTTCCAGTTGGGTCATCTTGCTCCCGCTCTAATTGGCTGCCAGCAACATGAGAAAAATGTTGCTGGCAGCTAGTACAGGACTCAGGGACTTAGTCCCCTGCCCTAAAGTAAAATTTAAAAAATAATATAAGGGGCAGGGTAGGGATAACCTGCCCCCCTCTTCCCTATAGGTGGTCCACAGGGACACCCATCCCCCCACACACCCATCAGACCCAACTTTTTCTTGCAGTGATCCTGCGGAATCGAAAAAAACAAAATGCCGGCTGGGGCCTTAATCTTCAATTAAAGGCCTCGGATAGCCCACCCTTGGGTCCCATGGGGCCGCATTGTTTATTTAGGGGATGTGGGCACAAGGCCCCCCTCCCCGACTCCTCTTCAGAGGTAGTAAGCGCTATATAATTACAATTACGATTATAGGCCCCAGTGTGCCCACCCACGGGATTGCATTAAATAAGGGGAGGGGGTGTGTGGCCCCCTCCTTGAGCCATTATAGGCCCCGGGGAGCACAGCGCTGGGGCAAAATTTGCATAAAAAGGAGGGGGCCACGCAGCCCCCATGCCCAAGCCCCCAGAGGGCCCGGGGACCCCATCCCACATCTCCCAGGCAGATTTCATTAATAAACGGGAGGGGGCCATGTGGTCCCCCCTCCCTGAGCCATTATAGGCCCCGGGGAGCCCACCCTCAGGCCGAAATGTTCCAAAAAGGGGAAGGGGACTGCGGGAGTCCTTGGGCTCCCCCTGCAGCCCCCGAGTGTATGGTGGGTGCCCTGGGTGGGCACCAGGGCACCCACCTACATTAAATGCAGGACCCAGATGATGGGGTTCGCAGGGCCAAAAAAGGCTTTGGTGGCCAGGTGCCCCCCCCTTTTAAAAAAAATGGCCCTGGGGGATGGGGTTAGCAGGGCTTTTTAAAGGCTCGGGGAGGGGGGCCGTGTGACCCGCACTCCTTCAAAAAAAAAAAAAAAAAACAGCCCTGTGGGTTGAGGTCCCTAGGGCCTAATACGGCTCGGGCAGGGGGGCCACTTGGCCCCACTCCCTTTTAAAAACATAAGGCCATGGGAGATGGGATCACTAGGGCCTGAGGCTCGGGGAAGGTGGCCACGTGGCCCCCCTCCCCTTTAAAAAAAAAAGGCCCTGGGAAATGGGCTCTCTAGGGCTCAATAAGGCTCAGGAAGGGGGCCACTTGGCTCCGCCGCCCCTTTAAAAAACATAAGGCCCTGACGGGATGGGGTCCCCAGGGCCTAATGAGTCTTGGGGAGGGGGCATGTGCCCCCCTCCTCTTTTAAAAAAGAGAAGGCCCTGACGGGTTTGCTGCAGGGCCTGGCCACAGGCCAGGCACTGTGGCCAACCTCCCGTCGTGTAGGGCCAAAGGTGGATTTACATATGGTAATAAAATATTCATTTAAATTTTTAAAAAACTAGAAATTCACTGAAAAAAACATAGGTTAAAGTAACGTTATAGTTAGGTGAATATGTCAGTGACAACATTAACATTTTGAACAAAAAAAAAACACAGAAATTCACCAGTTATAGTTAGCAGAGCAGAGTTATATAAAAACACACACTCACTTAAATATACTTACCTTTCATTGTAAAGGCATGCGTTGTAAAGGCATATTTGTGGTAAAGGCATTGCGTAGTAAATGATGCACAATAAAGGCATGTCATTGTAAGCACCGTTTTGTAAAACCTGTTTCCCTCATGCAATATTATGCTTGCTCTTTGAGCCTCACTTCATATAGCTTCAAAATTCCATGGAAAGCCAGGTCTCGGTATTTTAGCAAATCTGGCTTTGCCTGAAAACCTGAGTGTCCCCGCTGTTCCTGACGCATTGCACCCTGTATGCATAGAATATATGGGCAGTGTTGGTGCTCTGCGATCTAAAGCCATTTTGTGCTCACTTGCTTCAACTTTTCAGCACAAAATATCTATTGTTCAAGAAAGTTGATTGACGCTGCCTTTGACTCTGATTTGCATTGCGCAGCGCTGCTTAGCTCAGTGTGAGCATTTGCACACACGTATAGTAAACTAGGCTAGTTGTAGTCTCCTAAACACCAGCTCAGCAGTACTGCATGTACAACACATTTATAAGAATATTTCAAATCCCTAGCTACACTATCTTCGCCTGTGTTTTGGTAAAATAAAACTTCTTCACACCAGACCACCAGGAAACTTGGATCATCCAACTACATCCTTCAGGGGCCATACCGTCTCCCCTTGAAAGGTCAAAGCCATTTTTCGCTGTGGGTACCAACATCTGTATTCTTCACCCTTGCTACCTAAGATCCGAATTGTCCCATTAGAGGTTTAAATTTCTCTCTAAAAAACATTGATTTCAAGCTTTTCCGTGTCTAGAGGTGGTTTGTTCTTTACAGTTTGCTATTTGAATGCCCTACACAGTCATTCACTCATAACGTCCTGTGTCAGCCTGTGCATGCACCCTTATTTTCTATAAATACACAGAAGACGTAAATAGGTAGTGGTCCTAATACAGTTCATAGTTACTGTTGGTCAGGAGAAGACATGAGCGCAAAGTTTGCATCATTCACTATCACTTCTCAGCAACATTATAAATGCCTTCTGACGGAATAAAAGATGATGAAAATCAAGTGTTTCAAAAGTATGCCTTGTCCCCTACCTTGTCTTTCATATTGATATCTGCTCCATTGTCCTGAAGCAGTTTTACTACCTCTAGTTTGCCACCTCGACAGGCCCAGTGCATGGCAGTAGAATCAAGCTGCGGAAAGAGAAAGAATTGAACATTCAGACGGTTTTTACAAAATAAAAGATGTCTTTTTAACATTTAAATCCCAGTTATAACCCTCATCCTCTGACACCACATACAATTGTATAAAACGTTGCCCAGATCAGGGAGTAGTAGGCCAAATGCAGTGAATTGGGGCGCAGCTGTGTCACACGAACCCTACTTCTCCGGTCACAAAGTCATCCATGAACTTTCTTGTGATCTTCTGGTGAACATTCCAGGGAAGGTGTACAGACTCTACTAGCAATCTTATGCAAGAATTCCTAGCGTTATGTAAAGTCGCCAAAGTGAGAACACAACCCCTGCATTGCAGTGGCATGTCCCTGTTGGATGCTGAGGCATAAAGCACTTGCATCTTAGAGGAGTTGCTGTTTCAGAAGATTAGTAGACTTGTGCTTAGTAAGAGGAACCCAACATATTGATGATGCCCTTGTGAGGTGGTAGGCATTTTAAAGGTCCCTATTATCATACTTCCCATCTGCCATTATGCTCCAGTACCCAGAGCAGGGGCGCAGCTTGGGCAGTAAGATGGGGGAGGCATGGAGGGGGGGTGAGCTTCAGATTTCCCAACAATCACACGGGTTAAAATATATTATATGAGGGGCAAGGCAGGAAGGGGGCCTAAGGAGCAGTAGGAAGGGACAGGAGTGCGGATTGTGAGGCATACTTATAACTGTGGGGCATATTCATGAAATTAGCACGCAGCGCAGCAAGTCATCTTGCTGCGCAATAGGGAAAGGGCAGGAATGCGCTGTACTTAACAATATACGGCGCATTCCTGTAATTTCCCAGCTCTAGTGTACAATGTGCTGCCTAGCGCCAAAGCAGGCACCCTTGCACCACGGTGCAAGGGTGCCTGCGTTGTAAGCAGGATTGTTTTGTGAAGGAAGGGCCCCTTCCTGCACAAAAACAATCCCCTGAGGCATTTTCCTCTTTCTATGTGTGTTGCAGAATGCAGCACACATAGAAAGAGGAAGTAACGAGGAGAAATAAAGATATTTCTCCTCGTTACACCTCACCTGGGCAAGCGTAGAATTTTGATGCATTCCCAGGTTTACCACTGATGGTAAATCTGGGAATGCGCCAAAATCCATGGGTCGATGCGTGGGAACACCCACACTCCACCCATGGAGCGCCTCCCTGGTGCACAGTAACGCAACGCAGTGAATTGTGCTGCGTTGCGTTACTTTGGATTTATCAAGCCACACAGGGCCACGCAAGGTCACCTTGCGTGGCATGATAAAAAAGTAGGTTTTGCATCGCCCTTGTGTGGTGCAAGGCCGACACAAAACCTACATCAATATGCCCCTCAATGTTTTGTAAAATAACCATTTTTTAAGGTCTTCGAAATAGAGAAAAGATTATATGTGTGTGTGTTTATGTGTATGTAAAAATCCCAAGTGAAATCCAACAAACACCTGACTTAAAGCACCTGTACCCAACTATTTACTACAGAATATATTTATTAGGGGGGTGTCACCAAGGGGATAGCTTGGTCAATAAGATTGGTGGGGTATGAGCTTTAGATTTCCCAACAATCACACTGGTAAGAAAAAATTATACGAGCAGCAGGACACGAGGGAGGCCTTAAGGAGCAGTAGGAAGGGAGAGGAGTGTGGATTGTGAGGAATACGTATAACTCTGGGACATATTAATGAAATGATCATGTAGGGAAGTGCAGCAAGTCACCTTGCTGCTCTGCGTGATTGGGAAAGGTCAGGAATGCACCATACTTAACGATATACTGTGCATTCCTGTTATTTCCAACGCTGGAACACAATATGCTGCCTAGCGCTAACCCTGGCACCCATGCACCATGTTGCAAGTGTGCCTGCGTTGTAAGGAGGATTGTTTGTGTGCAGGAAGGGCACCTAACGAGGAGAAATAAAGATATTTCTTCTCGTTGAGCCACACTTGGGGAGGCATAACATTTTGACGCATTCCCAGGTCTACCACTGACGGTAAATCTGGAAATGCGACAAAATCCATGGGTGGATGTGTGCGAACACCCACACTCCACCCATGGAACGCCTCCCTGGGAGGAGTAACGCAAAGATTTGCGCTGCCTTACGTTACTCTGGATTTATCAAGCCACTCAGGGCCATACAGGGTGCCCTTGCGTGGCTTGATAAATTCAACTTGGGTTTCGCGTCATCCTTGCGCTCCTTGTGTGGGGCAAGGGTGACACAAAACCTTCATAAATATGCCCCTCAATAATTTGTAAAATAACCATTTTTTAAGACCTTTGAAACAGACGAGTGTGTGTGTGTGTTTGTATCTGCATGTGTATGTAAAAATCCCATGTGAAATACTACAAACACCTCACCATACCCGACTTAAAGCACCTGTACCCAACTATTTACTACAGAATATATTGATTAAGAGGGTGTAACACCCCAAACACCCCCCCACCCCACCCAGAAGCTACGCCCCTGATCCAGAGGTCTGATTAACAAAAGCTTTAGTGCTGCTTACTTAAACCTAGGAACGCAAAAAATGGCATCTGCTCGTGCAAATGGCCAGTCATGAGTCACAGAATCAGAGTCTTGGGATATTTAAAAGGGCAGATGGCATGGCACTTGCAGAAAGTCTGTCAAACGGAAATACTTTGTGCAGTCTTGTAACAAACACAGTGGCAGAAGGAACGTTCACAGGGTAATGGCCACAAGTAATGTTGATGTGTATTCCCAGACATTCTCATTCCCAGAGACTTTTCTCTCCCTAAGTGCACCCCTAGTATTAATTGTAAAATAAACGATGGAGTATATGTTTGATTAGGATAGGAAAGATCCCCAAATGCTCCCTATTTTGAAGGGCTAGATGGTAAGGGAATTCTTTACAAGGAAAACACGGGTCTGGCTGTGGTTGCTGTGCAGCATTGGCTTATGGGTACAAAGTACTGTCTCTTTCCACTGGTGCCCCAAGATGTCAGAAACAAGTGCACTCATGTTGGTTTACCAAGGAGTTCATTTAAACTTTTGGGTGACCAACGTGGCAAAGTCAAGCGTTCAAGGCTTCCTCCAGGCGGTGATAAGGTTTTGGAGCTGAGATACAGATTGATTCAGCAATCAGACACAATATATCTCCAGCCAGGGCTGCTGCAGTAGAAAATAATAGTTAGAAACAAGGTTGGCTTAATTGGAATGTGAAGCAAAGAAACCCTAATCAATCCTAGCACCTTCTGGACCTGAGCAGTGACCCCAAAAATGTTTATAGTGCTCCAATAAGTGTATTGCACGAGGTCAAAAAACAGAAGTGCAGTGGGTACTCTGTGAACAATGTCTGTAGTGCTTCAAAATATTCCCTCATTTTTTGCTGAGGGCTACGTCAGACACATCAATGTGAGTCTATCCAATTGATGCCTGCGATGTGTTGTCACTATGTTGCCCTGATTTCTCCTGTATCTCAAGGTTTGGAGGGAGGGGTTTGTAGCTCAGTTGTTGCGAGCGTGTGGTTCATCAATCGTGTGCACCGTCCAAAGCTTTGTCAGTCTCTCCATAGCCTGGTGAGAGAGCAGTAGCATAGAAGTCAACATTTGGAAAGAGAAAAAAAGGAGAGTTTGAAACAAAAATATTGTTGGAATTTATTTTCCCCATTGACCTGGATTGAAGTGAAGACAATTTTAGGATGGAGATAGCCATATTTTGCTTTAGAAATTGTGAGCGTCTGCTTGAATCAGGTTGACATGTACGCAGTGGCCACCATCTACCACGGCCGTGGTACAGTGAGGATCTATCCGCTATAGCGCTGAGTCTTCAATTTTGTCACGGAGCAAAACGAAAATGTGGAGCATCCTCAGTACCTACAGAGATGTCAGATTCACTGAGGCAAAAGGGCGGAGAGCAGGACAGAAAAATAAAAATGGGTAAGGGTATGCACAACATCCCTGGCAATGTAAGCGCGTTCATCCTTCTAACAGTTCACAGGATTTAAACCAGTGCCAATAGAAGTCTATCAGAAAATTGCAACATATTCCTTAGGATTTTGTAAATTCTAGATAATGGATAAATCTGTCTCAGTCATAGTTGTAATTCCAAAATGTGTCGAATCACTAATTTCTTTGGGCATAACGTACTTAATACTTAGCCTCTATCAGCTCCTAGGACAGTTTACCTGCCTGCAGTGTCTATGTTGCATCAGCCACTCGGTGCTTTAATCTGATTAATTCGAAATAACACCACAATGTGCCTGCCATTCGATTGTGCCTTACCTCAGTGTTTTGATGTTTTCCTGGATTGTGCAACTAGGGACTTGCCTTTGCTTGTCATCAAACCTCCCAGGCTAGATCCTGTAACGTTCAGCCTGTTCTATTCCTCTAGTTTCTTTGCATTGAACGATTCTGGGGACATAGATATCAACGGCCCATCTCACAGCGCTGCTCTAACTTGAACTGTGAGAAGGCAAGTCCTGTGCCTGGCTGCACCGGATGTGCAAACCGGGCCCATGATAAGGTGGCTAAGCAGTGTAGGATTCATGACCCATCTCGTTAACATTAAGGAAGCAGCGGCAACAAACCTCTTTACGCATTGCAGCGAATGAAGGGACTGATGCCTGTGAGGGGCGGCTGGCCTCCATTTCTGCATTTGATGTTGCCATGACGCAGATATGGAACCCCACTCCCTTAAATGGACAAGGGGTAGGTAGCAGTGCCGCAAAATCTGTTGCACTGTGCAGGCACCTACCACTTAGAAAGTTGAAGCTGTCCGTCCTGAGCAGCCCCCACTTTGTGAATGGGGACTTATGCTTTACAACCGCAGCAGAGTTAACTCACAGAGACACATTTCCTTTTAAGTCGCGAGGAGCAGGGGCCATAACGGACCCATTTCCATCGAAACTCTCAATGTTGATACAGCAATTAACAGAGATATTGGGAACTGCAGTGTTACTTTGCACACTGTGCACAGTGCCATCTTTGCACCACAAAAATCCTTTCATGCATCTGTCCTTTCTATTCTGTAGTCGCTGTCTCACCTCATTTACGCCATTGCTAATTCTCCACTTCCTTTTGTATTCGCCAGACCCATCCTCTTCATGCAGCAGTTCCATTGCTTCTCACGAGCATCTGATGAGTTTCCAACTCAGATCAGGAGTCAGTAGAGCAGTTTATCCATCAATTACTGACAGCTGTTATCTTATCATGACAGTGAAGACTGGGTCCAGCACCTTCTCTTCTGCATTCCCCTGACAATACTTTTGACAGATATTCATTCATCTATTTAGTATTGGAGGTTTGTTGAGCGTTGTCACATCCCAGCCACGTCACTGTGCTTGGTTACAGATACTATCCTGTCCACATAGTACACAGATCCTGGAGTTACGCTGTCTTCTCACTCCTGGTGCTGGTGTAAATGTGGTGGGTAAGGAGGTGTGCCGAACTGTTAGTGGAAGCAGGGAAGGATGTTTAAGCCGTACCTGTTGCTGGTTAAACTGTGGTAGAAATTTCAAATTGCACCTCACATTGCCTTTTACAGTTTGTTGCATGCTAAAGTTTAGTCTAACAAATCGCTATTCTTTTTAGTTTGCTCACTGGCCGGGTCACCAGATTTAAGACACCCCAACCTTTTCCTTTGTAAAGTTTCCCAGGTGTTATTGAATTTTTAGCAGCTGTGAAAAGAGTGGTCAACTCAATGTTTCTCCTTGGTTTCCGTGTCAGTGGTGCAGTGTGGAGCCTCATCCACCTTTACTGGGTGATGTTTCTACATAGTCTTAAGTTAATCAACGCAGCATTGAACATTTTAATGTTCAGGAGTTTCCTGAATCAACAACAGTTGGCTCAAAATCCTAGCCTGTGTAGTCTGCTGCATCTGCCCTATCTATGTTTCTGCTATTTAAAATTTGATTGGAGAAACACGTTGGATTTTGATGATCTGGGAGCTCTGATTGACAGTTAGTGGGGTGGTTGTGCCTTTCGTGCCCTTGGCTTTCCTCCAATCATTCATTCTGTTTACAGTGCACGGATTATAGGATTGTAATCCCTGGCTTAGCCAGGACCCCGTAAAGGGCCTTTAGTGACCCGTTAGACCCACATTTAAAGTCTGGCGAGGCAGGAGCACTTCCATATTCTGTCCGTGGCCCCAACACCACCAAACTCACTGAGCCCCTGCCTCATTTGGTTAGGAGAACCACAGGGTTCCTGACACTGGGCCATCAGCTGTCTCTTCTATCAGATACCCTTGACCGTAAGACCCATCTGCAACATGATCACCAGGTCACACCACAAAGTAGGTGGGGAGACAGTCACTGGGTTTTCCCTGCCCGGGCCTGCTATGCGAGACATGGTAAACCCACATAGGGAAAAAAACCAATGACCCCCTCCCCAAGCGCAGGGCAAACTCTGACTTTGGTTATTTGTGTGTGAAAAAACCCCAAAATGCCAAGCTTCCTAAAAATACCATGGCCACACACTCTGCATCCTTCCGAGCCCTAAGTGCAACCACCTCACCAGTAGATGCACTTATGGCTCAGAGATCCCTGCCAGGGAGGTGGGGTCTCTCAAGTATGGTGGGCAGTCGAACACTGGGGGTGGGGAGGCGCGATCTCTGCTGACCGGTAGGCCAGGCGGAGCACCCAGTTCTATACACAAGGCATGATTGTTGCCCTGTCTTTTTAGATTAAGGTCCAATCTGGTTGCCTGCTTTTGTAGCACCAATTCACATCTTCGATTCACTGGATGGATGGTTTGAAGAACCAGGAGGATTTTTCTGATCATGGACATCTGTGGGTTTGTGTTCTTGGCAGGTGGGGCATTGTATGATGACTACCTCACTATATAAGTTACGTGACTTTGAAATGCACTGATGTTTTACTGGAAGCAAAAGGTAAAGAACTGAACTATCGGGGTAAAATGTTTAGCACTTACCCTGTCTCTGAAGTTTACTGTTGCTTTGCTCTCAAGAAGTTTCTGCAGAATATTCACGTGGCCCTCCAGAGATGCTCTGTGGAGAGCCGTTCTCCTAAACTGAAATAAAGACAACAACAAGCAGTAATTCAACTTAAACATTCTTAAATCCGATTGCAAAAGAAGCCCCTTGTCACTTGTTCCTTAATGCACTGAATGAACAGAACAATTCTAGGATGGGATTAAGAGGCAGTTATCACATTTTTCTCCCTCCCCAATGCCACACAGGAGCATCTGCTATGAACAGCAGTCATGAGTTTATAAATCCAAGAGGGCCATCTTAACCTTCCATCCTTCCGAGGTCTGTCTGTTAAGTACATTTAAACTGACTGGTAACATCTGTTATCCACGGTGCTAAAAACGACAGAAGTGCGGTATGAAGCGTTGCCCAAGAAACACACTTTTTTATATGCTACCAATGGAATTCTGGATTTTCTTTCTTTACATGGAAACACATCTCAGTGTGAAGGTTGTTTTACCCCCAAATATTTATGCAATAACTGGCTGATACTGTGCACTTTTATGCAATTCTATGCTTTTTTGCAGTTTTATATAGTGCGAACTCGGCCCTAAAGTATTGGAGCCCTCTACATGAGCATCAGTTAAATTACACAAGTACACAATCATGAGTTTTTTAGGCAGGGGGAGAATAGTGGTTTGTCCAGAATCACAGGACGTTGAGCCGACGCGGAGACTAGAGCCTGGGTCCCCAGGTCCAAAGTTGGCAGATCTGGCCGTAATGCCACTCACACTGGGGTGACGCAGCTATAAGCCGTGTAGTAAGCATTGGTAATGTAATTCCTGACATTAACATGAACAGACCTTTAGAGACACAGGCGCAGAAACGAGGGGGTTTGTTGATGCTATCGACAAATAACAGATGTTTATGGGTATGCAAGTCAATGGTACTCACCCTATCAACAACAGAAGGATGAAAGTCTAAGATGGCATGTCAATTTTTCCAACCTGTGACCATAGGGTCAAACACAAATCCTTGCTGTGGGTGATTACTCCACTGAGCCAGCAGGCCCGGTTAATTCCACCTACTTCTGCAATGAATGCTCATCGCCCCTCAAATGATGGAGGCCGGTTTATTTGAGAGGGTTGTAGGCAGTTCAACAATCAGAGAATGACCATCCCCCCCTTAATGAGGCTATCAGTAGTGACGCCAAGGTATTTCCAACTATATTCCAGATCCTGGCACTATCCTGGGCACACGTGGTTGGGATAATAGTTCAGAAAAATGTCTCGAAAGTTGCCCAATTTAAGATCGACATCAGTTATGTAAGTCAAGATTATTTTAATGATGCACAAAGAAAAGCGACCAGCCGACACGTGTTTCGTCACAGTGGGAAGTAATCCCGTGACTCTTCAGGGCCGAACGGGTAGTGGCAAAGTCACGTGATCGACAGACGTCGCTTCCACTCCAACCTCAATGCGGCTCCTGGGCGCACTCGCCTGCCACTCTTTGTCCGCTTTTCCCGACCAATTTATTAGCGTGCCCTCACTGGGCCCTGCCCTCCTTCACCACCCGGACCCGGTTTCCAATCCTGGTCACCCTCCTCTGGGCAGGACTTCGAGATTGTACACCCTCCCTTCATGGGCCGCCCATTTCTTACCTTCCCTTACTTTGCCACTACCTTTTACTCTAACATTGTTTTGATTTTGATTTGCAGAGCACGACAGGTACCCAAAGGCATCAAGGCACTATAGCCGGCCATCCAGAGTTACAACCTAACTGTAAATCCACCGGTCTATAAAGTATAAAGTATAAAGCATAAAGCCAGGTTTTAAGTGCTTTCTTGAAAGGCAGCAACTCTGGGATCGCCCTCAGGCTTTGCGGAAGAGAGTTTCAGAGTCTGCTTGCTGCAACCAAGAAAGCTCCACCTTCCAATTTCTTCTTTCTAGTTCTAGGCACAGTAAGCAGGTTTCGGTGTGCCAACTGCAGGTTCCTATCTGAAGGATGCCAGTGAAACATTTCTTTAATCCTAGCTGGACTGGGGAGAAAAAGGACCTTATGCACTGTACAGACTGCTTTAAACATAATGTGCTTTCTGATGGGAAGCCAATGTAAGGCCCCCAAACCCATAGCAGTCGATTGTCACCTGGGAAGGTCAAGCGTTATTCTGGCAAGTGCATTCTGTACTACTTGGAGTTTGTTCTGAGTGCTAATGTTGGAGTCCAGATAGAGAGAATTACAATAGTCCAATCTGGACATAACGGCTAATGCATCCTGCTTTCGTGCTGGCTGAGGGATAAGAGGAAACATTTACCTAAGCATCCTTATGAGCCAGAAGTAGGTTGCCACAGTGCGATTGGCCTGGGCATTGAGTGTAAGTTCAGTATCTAAGAAAACTCCAAGATCTTGGCCTTCTCCACTGGGACGGGACACATGTCTAAGGTGTCTGGCCACCAATTACTATTCCAGCTCAATGAGCATGGGCCAAAGAGCAGCACCTCGGTTTTATCACCATTTAATTTCAGAGAATTCCGTCCCATCCAGTCGGCAATTGCCTACATGCATTGAGAGAAGTTTACTGCCGTGGTGTCTGAGTTCTTGGGAACTGACACAATAATCTGTGTATCATTAGCGTATGATAACACCTGCATCCCAAAAGCCCGAACTATATCTGCAAGTGGGGACACATAGCGGTTAAAGAGCGTGGAGTTTAATGATGAGCCCTGCGGCACTCCACACAGCAGGGAAAAAACTTCAAAGTAGAACTGCTGTAACATCACCCTCTGCCAACGATCCCTAAGGAAAGAAGTTCCTGGCCCATTGCAGAGATGAAGAAATAAGCGCCTGAAGAGATAAAGCTGGGAGATGCCTTCTCTATGAGTCCAGTGCTACATAGAAAGCCAGCTGCCTCTCACTCTAGCCAATTGTTTAGACCTCTTGAAAGTATGCCTGCTCTTTTGGAACCTTTGTCTATTGCAAGCAATATTCCTCTTAACATATATATCAACCTTAAGTAACTCATGTAATCCCTCATATATATGCAGTGGGCTGGACTGTAATGAAACCTACTCCACAAATGCGACCATTGGTCCATTCCCAATCGAACAGTGAACAAATGTTATTTACTAAGGGGGCCTGATATATTCATTTTCCTGTTGTACCTCATCGCAGGTGTTTACTGAGCCGCCATCCTCGAGGAATTTTTCGATGATCTTTACCTTCCCCACTACAGCAGCTTTGAGGAATTCTTCTGATTCCACTGGACCCGTCTGAGAAGACACAACCGAAGAAAGAACTGTGATTTTTGGTGTATTTTGCAGTATCTACAATGGAAACCATTTAGTTCTAGTACTCTTGGCACAAAACAAACTCTTTGTCGCTACTTCATTGGTCTAACACTAGACTGTGACAGAACAATAGTGATTCAGGAAAAGACCAGTTGTTTCTTCAATGTAGGTACTGAGCATGTTTTATGAAGGTGAATACACATCAAACCCATGCTAAAATATTGCTGAAGACAAATGTACTTACAATTTCCTCATTCAGCGGAGGGAGCTCCACGACGGACACCCTCGACCTCCTCTTCTTTTTCTCTTTTCTCTGCTTCCTTAACTCCATCAGGTTTTCAATGCCGCCAACATCCACAATCTCCCTTCGCAAGTCCAAGGAGGTCTTCCTGACCCGTTCTTCTGCCTACAGGGGTTACAGGCAGTCTATGAGTACAGAGATCTTTCATGTGGTGGGTGATGCAGCAGCATAGGTGAGACACACAAAGACACTAACGCAGAAACAGCGTAGATATATCAGTGCCTCAAAATCACAGTTATTTTAGTATAAAATGACAAGGAAGAAGGACACCAGGTGCATATCATTTACTTTATTTTTAGAAGTCTCTGCTTTAATAGCCTCACCTAGTTAATTTTGTAATTTGGAACACACAAAAAGTTGTATTCTGTTTAACATCCAGTCAGGCCCGGCTCTAGGATTCTTGCTCAGGGAGGGCCATCAACAAGGATGGGTGGGCCACAAAGATGACTGAGCAGTAGTACAAAGTATTATTGCAGAGATCTGATATTTTAGGTACTGACATTGTCGACCTTTGACGTCTTAATACCATAACCACCGACCAACGAGGTACCTACTTCGCTTTCCCTGCTGCGCTTCCACCTTTGTTGAAATTGGGGGATGCAGCATGCAGATGTGCTGCAGCCTGCTCCTGGTCATGTGCAGAAACATTCCTGCGGCCACATGTCTCTTTGCAGCTTTTCACATCTTTTTTTTTAATTGTCAGGTTTGCAGTTTGCAAAGCATTAAAGTTTAAAAATGTGGTGCAGTAAGCCCGCTGACAACTTTTCACACCACTACTTAATAAAATAATGCAGACTTTGCCATTATTTATCCTCCCTTTCTATGCCCATGATCATTAAAAAAACATTTAAAACTTAGTTATGGTTTGGACAAATGTGCAAAACCAACTCAACTGGGTCTTTCTCCCATCTGTTTTGAGACCTACACGTTTTTTCTGATATTGCTTCTTTGGCCATCCCTGTAGTGGTAATACTTCCAGCATTTACATCTCCCCCTTAATGGAAGAAGTAACAACATACTTGAACTGCTAGTATTGAGTTGTCTGGCTGTTTTGTAGCGTGTATTTGGTTTGCAATGTGTAAATGGTTATTAACGTGTACCAAGTTATAAAAGAAGCTTTATTCAGGAAAATAATACTGCAGTGCCCTATACTAAACAAACATGCTCAGAATAGACAACACTACACTGTGCACTACAGTGCTCTGCTTAGCCATTCATGTAAAAAAAAAAAAAAAAGACTTTCACAGGAGTTCAGGGCACAAAGGGTGTGCACTATGAACCTTAAAACACCTATCTTTAAGGCACAGAAACACATCAGGTAAGGTGCTTTTTAAAAAATCATAGTTCTATGCTGCAAATGGATGAAATTGGAGCCTTTGCCTCATCTGTGCGAATAAGTGAGAGTGTTCAGAATATCTGTGCTGTTCATCTGTGCATGCAGCAGCTACCATCCCTGCTGACATTACACTTGTCCCCAGGCCTGAAAGTAGCCTATGTCCAAGGGTGAATCAGGAGGACCAACAATTTACCTGGGCACCCAAAAACAAGTGGCCCACCTTTGCAGATCACAACCTTTCATGAAACCATGCTTGGTTAGTTTTAGGGAGCTAATTTGGGGAGACATTTGTGATAAATTATACTTTTCAAATGTTCTAAGACCATTAGCATTATCCAATGCTGGAAACACCATTATTCCTCTGCAGCACACTCACACGTCTTCCGACGAATATGTGCCTGAATCAGTTGTTCACTCTTTGATCCTCTAAGCCCTTTCTCACCCTCCGATCTCTTAATCCTCTTTCGGCAATCAGGTCCTACAACTCCTGGTCATTCTTATGGATCCTTGCTTGGTCCTGACCAACATGACCCCTGAAGTTCATGTGGATCCTCTTGTCTGTTGGATTCTGTTCACACATAAGAATCCATGGGTGCTGCTCATCCTAAGGCCTGCAGATCACTGACATTCCTGGTCACCCTGAGGTCTCCTGATATCTTTGCCCACCCTTAATAAGTCAGAAAACTCACTGCTAAACTTCAGGCTTCAGTGCTGTACACATCCAAGTCTTTCTTACACCCTTTTGATTGCCACACAGACATCTTTCTGACTATGATCTCTTAATGGGTGTAACCCAACTTGGTACTTGGTGACGTTGATGGGAACAGACATGATCTGACTCGGCTTGACATGGTGGAGGAAATCACTTCAACTACAGCCGTTCTTTTCATTTTCTAATTACCTGTGCCCTTGCTCTCTTTTTCACTCCCCCACACGTATGAACAGCCCTTCACTCCTCTTTCTAGTGTTTATCCGTCTCTCCCCTTTCTTCACTCTCTCATTTCACCTGCACTCTCACGTTCTTACCCACCACATCTATTAGATTTTCTATGTTTCTGTATATCTATCAATATATCATACCAACTTTTCATTCTGTCTCCCTCCCTCTGTCTTTCTCTCATTCTACAAAACGCTCTATCTATTTTAATCCCCTCCTATATCATTCTCCCTCCCATTATTTTGCCTCTCTTGTTTTCCATCTCTTTTTACTGTCTCTCTCTCTCTCTCTCTCTCTCTGTGTCTCTCTCTGTCTCTCTCCATAGTTGCCCTGGTTTTCCCATTTCCATAGCCCCTGCACTAGTTCCCTCCCTGTCTCTTAGTCTATAAACTCCCCCTCATTCTCACTCCTCTGTCTCTCACATACACTTTAACCTTCGTTCTTTTTCTACCTCCCATGTCCTTTTTCCCCACTCTCTCAGTTTCAATTGCCTGTTTGAGTTTTACTTCAGTTCTTTTTCCTGTCTTAAAAATTCTCCTGAAGCATTCCTGGAGAATAAACTCAGGACACAGGAATGCTATTTCCAAGATGTTTATTCCAAGAGAAAGATCCCATCCATCAGCAAGCAGGCAACAGCAATAACTGATAAAATACAGAACCTTCTCATGCCTAGAACATCATGACATGCCAGGATTCCAACTTAACATAACATAAGACATTCATCAGATAACATGCTGAGATAACCAGAGAGGTGAAATACCACATCTCCCTTTCTTCAATTGTGTTTTCTCATGCCAGTTACCCTCATTTCCTTCTAGCCCTTGCACTTGTTGGTGTCCTACACCTAATGTTATATTCTGTTGTGTCTCATTTACAGGCTTGCTTGATGTTTATCAAACCTTGACATTTGCAGAAGTCCATTCTCTGCAGACATTGCATTGATTCCTGTCCCTGTGAGTGCTTTCAGGTCTGCAGCTCCCAAAGGTTATTCAGGAAACTGGAGGGCCTTCTACCTTTAGTAGAGATCAGACCACAAGTATGTTTTATTGTTGAGTGGTAAGGGAAAATCCATTTATTTCGGGAGGAATTGTTAGAAACAGTGGAGAATCCACAGGTGGCATTTCTTTGACCATACTATCTCTTTCTTGGGGTTTACTCCATATTTGTCACTACTTCTAGGTATCACCAACCTCTAAATCAAGCTGTGAACTGCTGGAACGTCAGAACTAAGAAGTGTGCGTGAGGTCGTGTCCATCTTTTCCTTAGTATTACTGACCAGAAAACATCTAACATCCTCTTCAGCATCCAGCCTTCACTTTGTCATTCACTGTTCTTTTTCTCCTTTTGCATCGCCCTTCTCTCCACTTTTGCTTCTACCCTTTCCTCTTTTTATCAATCTCTTGTTCCACCCTTCTCTCCACTTAGTCTGTCCTCACTTCAACTTTTCATTGGCTGTTTCCCTCTCTCCTTTCTTACTCTCACACTCCCTCAATGTGCTTATGTATAATAATTACCCTCCACTCTATCCTCTTTTCCTCTCTTCTCTCCTCAATCATTTATCCCTCTCTCCTCTCCCCTCCGTTTGTCTCTACTCCCCACTACGTCTCTTATTTCCTTTAGTCTCTGTCTCTTTCTTTATCTCTCCACTGCTCTCATCTCTCCATTTACCCAAACATAGAGGGTGGATTAATTTTTTCACTGCTACTTTCTCAAAATCAAATTTTTCTTTTAGTCATTTCTAGTCATATGTAACTTTATTTCAGTCCTTAGTGTTTTATTTCTGAAGTTGCATCGCTCTTCGATGTGCACAGCTCACTCCCCATTCCATAAACGGACGGAATGTCATTGGAATGAAACTTCCAATCTACATCTGGTATGTCATTACACAGTTTTTAAACCAAGAAAGCTGGCACTAGGCTCCCCCCTCGCTCCCTCCTGTAACGTTACTATCCGATCGTTATGGCCTGCTGCAAGGGACTAAAGCCAACATCCCCCGCCTAAGACTTGTTAATTGTTCTGCTCAAAAGCATCATAAGCTCCATTATGACTCACTCCCCTCCTGAGGCCTGGGATGGGGGGAGATGCTCCATGCTGTGCCTCCTTTGCTGCCCATGTCATTTGACCGGCCTGACTGTGGCTTGCTGAGAGTCACATCAAAGCTGTAGCAGCCTTTCGGGTTGTGCGCCAGCATGAAAGTCGGCCCAAGTATGTGGACCTGCTTTTCCATTTTTGAATGACCTTGGGTGGGCCTGGATCTTCCTTGGGTGGGCCTGGCCCACCCTCTAGAACCGGGCCTGCATCCAGTTACCACCACCTTTCAGTGGCCATAATTGTCGTCTGCTAGCTGCAGACTAATAAAGATGACAGAATGAGTTGATACAGTACTGGAGAATTTCATATTCCAGCATTGCCATCAGTCGGTAACCATAACTAGAGCGGCATAACATTTCAGGCATACCGGCACAATGAAACATAGGCACACCACGCCGCCCTTGCCTGCAGCTTCACTGCCATATTACCAGTTCGCAATCTGCTGCATTGACATGACCTTCCTGAAGCTGTGTGCTAAATGCTTTACTAATTAGGCTGGGTGTTCTAACATTATCCTATTGAAAAAACTGACTTTGATTGATTGCTTCTTATTTGCTTCACGTGACATGTTGAGGTTGCATACTGGAGAGAATCATTCCTCAGCATTCTTGTCGGCTGAGAGAGATGACATCAACACATAGAGCCTCATATACAAGAAAACGACACAGCGTGGGGCCGCAAGCCATTTAGCTGCGCCATGCTGCGCCATTTTCAAAGCACAGGGATGTGTCGTGTTAACAACAATATGAAGCATCCCTGTGCTTTCCTAGCGCTGGCGCTCAATTGGCTGCCATACGCCAACGCAGGCACCCTTGCGTCATTTTGCAAAGGTGCCTGCGCTGCGGGGATGATTATTTTTGTGCAGTAAGAGACACATTCCTGCAGAAAAACAATAATTAATGGCATTTTCCTCTTTCTATGTGTGCTGCAGAATGCTGCACGCATAGGAAGAGGAAAAAACGAGGAGAAATAAAAGTATTTCTCCTTGTTGCGCCATTCCTACGCCTCCCCTGGAGAGGCATAGGATTCTGACATTTCCAGTTTTACAAAATGTTGTACATCTGGAAATGCATCAAATTCCATGGATGCTGCGTGGGAACACCCACAGCAACTCCCATGGAAGGCACCTTTCCCGCAGAGTAATGCGTGAAAGGGGCCTTTATTTACAAGATCATGAAAAATCACACAGGGTGGCTTTACGGGGCCTTGTAAATATGGGCAAGTCCATTGCGCTGCCGTTGCATCAAAAAAAGTGACTCACCGGAAGCGCAATGGGCTTGTAACGAAGCCCCCATGTCTTTAGCAGCAGACAGGCCCAATAAAAGGTGGATGGGTGTTTTCAGCCATTAATTACTTAATAATATTCACCCTGTGTTTCTTGCCGTCACATTCTTATCGCCATAGTAACTCCGTCGCACTCTGAGCTCCAGTAACACTGGTGCTCCATACAGTAGTACTGCATGTGTCTGCAATGATGTCCAGCTATGTCCTATGTCGAACTTAATGGTGAATTTCATGAGAATCACTCTGTCCCTGGGATTTTAGCTGAGCAGCACAAGTAAAAAACTATGGAGTACTTATTTTCCAGTTATATTTTAGGTGTGGGATGCTAGGTTTGTAGGGGTATAGGGTAGGAAGTTAATTAGTTAATAATTGAATAACAATTATTCACTAATTCATAATTATTTTATTGAATAGTAATGTAAGTTGATTAAATGTTTTTTATTACACATATATTTTTTGTGTTAATTAATAATTTTTGTATTAAGAGTTTAATATTTTCCGTACATTTATGGTGTTACTTAAGTATGTATTCTGTTTTAAGGGAAGTATTTTCCCTTCTCTTGTTTAGACTGCAGTAGGAATATTAAAATTAACCTCTTTCAAGTTCAAACCTTTCCCTATTATTGCACTGTTTGGAGTTGGGATAGCAAATCTCACCCCTCCAAAATCCAACACTTTCCTTACAGTTTCACGGAATGGGAATAGAAAATTGTACCCCTCCAAAGTCCAAAACGTTCCCTACTGTTGCGCTGTTTAGAATAGGAATGGCAAATTTCACCCCTCCGAAATCCAACACTTTCCCTACTGTTGCACTGACTGGAGAGAGAATAGTAAATTTTATCCTTCAAAATCCAATACTTTCCCTACTGTTGCGCTGACTAGAGTGGTAGTAGTGAATTTCACCCCTCCAAAGTCCAACACTTTCTCTACTGTTGCACAGATTGGAGTGGGAATAGTCAATTTTACCCCTCTTTAGTCCAACACTTTCCCTACGGTTGCACTGTTTGGAGTGGGAATAGTAAATTTTACCCCTCCAAAATCCAATGCTTTCCCTACTGTTGCACAGACTGGAGTGGGAATAGTAAATTTTACCCCCTGGAAGTCCAACACTTTCCCTACTGTTGCAAAAACTAGAGTCGGATTAGTATATTTAATATTCTTAGGCTCCAATAGTTTTCATACTGTTGGTTAAATAGGATCTATAGCTTTATTTGTTTTATTTTTGTATTTAATATTATTTTTACTTTTAAATGTATCGTAATGTTTATAGTATTTCTTGTAAATGCGTTTTTTGGATTTTTCAGTTTTTAATATTTTATTTAATGTCCACATGAATTAATATATTTTTGCTTATTCCGTTTTTTTATATTTGCTATGGTTTTATTGTGTATTTATGATATATATAGTAAAATAGTAACATAATTACATAATTAATAAAAATATTTACTTTACATGATATTAATTTTAAGATGAGTTTTAATTTATTGGTACAAATATATATATATGCATATACATTTTCATATTAATAGATTTAAAAGATAGAAGAATGTCATGCTAATGATTATTAATTATATTATCTATATATATTTTAATAGTAATACATTTAAAATATAAAAACATATTATAATACAAAATAAATATTTGTATTATGTTTTATTTTATATAATTATAAACATAATTAAAATATTTACTTTATGTTATACTAGTTTTAATATGATCTTTTGTACAAATATATATATATATATATATATATATAAATGATTTTTATTAATTATATTATCTATCTATATTTTCACAGTCATACATTTAAAATACAAAAGAATAATATAATGTAAAATAAATATTTTTATTAATTATGTTTTACTATAGGTACATATATATATATATATATATATATATATATATATATATATATATATAGGGTCCTCGCTCGTTATTTCTGGTGGCAAGGCAGAAGTGAATGCGAGTTTACTTCATATATATATATATATAAATATATATATGTGTTTGGGTGTTTATATAGTGTTAAATATAAGTTAAATATATTTAGTTTATATTATATTAAAATTATATATTAAAATATTTAACAATTACTACTTTAAACTCTATTAATATTAAAAGTCAATATTTTTGTCTATATTTGGACAATATTAGTGTCAATGATATTTTTTACCATAGTTTTGTACTTACTATTATGAATATAGGAGCACAATAGTGTGGTAAACGATAATTTAGACAAGATATTTTTGTCAACAATATTGTTTACCACGATATTGAGTCAGTGATCCCTCTCAATTTATCTTTACTATGTTGTGACCCCTGATTTTGTGGTTGCAAGCCCATTATTTCACGAATCTCAAGCTTTTTTACCTCAAAATCCGCTCATACATCATGCATCATTTTCCTTCATGAATGTTACTTGCACATGCAGCCACATCGTATATTACCCCTACATACAGCTGGGTCAACTAGGGTATCTACAGCCACATGTACCAATGAACCCTATCTGACTCAGTAAGCTAGCATGCTCTACCCGTATATGCATGGGAAGGTCAGAGAACGTTGTATACAGACTTCACAGATGTCCAGGTTTGTATTGCATTTGTTGCCTACTCCAGTGCAACAAGAGGGCCTTCCCCTGCTCCTGTATATGCAGTGGCGTCACTAAAGGGGTGCGGGGGTGCGGACCGCACCGGGTGACACCATCACATGGGATGACACCGTGAGATCTGGCCAAGTGCAGGGAGAGCTGAACCTGTGCTGCTGCTGTGCTCCAGCTGAGCAGGTGTGAAGTGTGCGTGAGGGAAGCTTGCAGCCCAAGCTGCTCCTCCTGTGCGTGGGCGACGCCTCCACCGCCCGTGGATAGACGGGAGAGTTCATTTGTCAAAGCTCTTCATCGCCCACTTCAGGAGTAACTCATGTTTAAAGCCCGGGCGTGCGCGGATAGACTGCGCCGACGGGGCGCGCGCGCGCTGCGTAAAGTTGCGGCTTCGGCACGAGCCCCGGCGCACGCCGCACCCCGCTGCAGCCTCATCTCGTTACAAACCTATTTATCACTTGAGGGGGTGACACCATGAGTTACCGCACTGGGTGACACCAACCCTAGTGTCGCCGCTGTGTATATGTTACCCTATTTGCATTGGCTTCCTACATTTGCTTTCGATTACCCATTTCTCTGGTGTGCACTTCATCCTTGCCCTTTCCACAAGCTGTTTCTTTGGGTGATTCCACCAAAAAACTTCTCACTGCCATTCCCATATTTCCTTTTCCTCTAGTGTGTGCTTCCTGCACGTGATCATTGTGCCCTTCCCATGGGCTTTTCCAGTGGTCCATTGCTCTGGCACCTGTGCCCTCCTTGCCCCATCCACAAATGGTTCAGCACAGGTCCGGCTCTAGGGCGGTGCGATCGGTGCCACCGCACCGGGCGCTGACTTGGGGTGGGGCGTCATTTTTACAAGTATATCATCATTTAAGCACCTGCTGCCGCGTTCCTGGCCTCCAGCAATTTTCAGGCATCAATTAAAATGTCAAGATAACTCCGGTGATTAATCGTCTTCTTGGAAAGAGACCGGAGGTTTGTCTAGTGGAAGTTTTGACTCATGGAAAGGTAGCGCAGAGGGTTAAAATGCCTGCTGCTAAGAACGTGTACTATACAGAGAACAAAGTGCATATAATTTAAATACGTCAGTGGGTTACTGGTTTTGTAAGAGAGCTCCTTTTGTTACTTGTCTTTTGTATGTCAAAATCCTAATATAGAACATTGAGCTATTAACTGTCATCAAAGTTCTGCATGCAAACTGCAAGGTATATGTTATCGCTATATGTTTTTTTGCCCAGTCTTTCATCATCCTAATCTTCCCAAAAGGGTTCCTTTGGGTAGAAAACAATTCTTAATATTAAAGAGAACCCCTAACAATGGTGTTTGGGCTTGGTGACGCAGTAACCTGTCTGTCGAAATGTAAATCAGGGCCAGAATGTCAAATTTGGATTCAAAACATCCACTGACATCTTTGTCGAACATAAAAATGATTTCAGAACACACAGAAGGGGTGACAACAGAGATTTTAAGATATCACAAATGGAGGTCATTTCAATTCTCACACTTCACAATAGGCTAAACCAAGATGGAGATTTGCTCATCTTGTTGCAACAAAGTTCATTAAGGACTTTGTTAGCAACAGAACTTTCCCCTATAATATTTTATCACAGTCTGCTGTAACCTTAGCGTCTGCTATTACTAGAAACAGTCTTTACGTTTTAGTCTACCAAGGATGACCTATCAATTACATATTACAAAAATATGATAATCCCTGTGGACAAGTGTTTAATTTATGATTATTGGCTAAAGGCCTTATTATGAGTTTGGAGGTGCGAGAGCGGGACCCCCCGCACCGCCAATCCCATGTTTGAACCGCCTGCCAGATTAGGAGTTTTCTCCTGTCCGGCAGACTGATTTTTGGCGTTCCCACGGCGGTGCCTATGAAACAGGCACCGCAATTGGAACATCAAAATCAATACTTGCACGGCATGGACTGCTGCAGTCCATGCCGTCCAGGTACTGGTGTGCATGCACACTGGGGGGCACAAGTTGTGCCCCCCAGTGTGCATACACATGGTGTGAGGCACCAGGGGGCTCTGTAGGGCCCCCTTTGGTTCCTCACTGCCACTCTTTTAATGGCGGTCACAACGCCATGAAAAGTATGACAGTGAGGTAACTCGTAATATGACCGCCAAGCATATTATGGCCTCAAGACCACCGCCTGATCTCTGGCAGTTGCGGTGGTCTCAGGGCAGCCTGACCGCCCTGGTCATAATAAGGCGGTCAGAAGACCGCCACTGCCACACCCCCACGAGTATGGTGGTCCGTAGACCACCAGATGCGTAGTAAGGCCCTAAATAATTTTCCTTTTTTACCCTTATTGAACCCATTATCAAGGGCAGTCAGGCTCCCCTTTTCATTACACTGATTCAACATGGTGCCTATGCTCCCCTTAATATACACACATGCAGATGACATGCATACTGCTTCCCGTAATACGTGTAGGTGACATAAAACTGCAATATCACAAACAAACTCAACTTAAATACTGCATAGAAATGATGTGCAGAACTCACACATATACTGAAACACAAGCAGATGGATGGACATAAATTGGCAGGTAAAAACTGCATTCTTTGCTCATTGGTTTTCATTACCACATTTAGGGGCCGATTACAATGCGGCCCGGAAATGCTCTGACCAGCGGTCAGAGCCTTCCTGGCCGCATCCTATTCGGCCCCTCGGTTTACTTTCCGACCGCCGCATTACAATGCTGGCGGTCGTAAAGTAAACCGTCCAGTCATTCCGGCTGGCTTCCGACGGGCTCATGGTGGCCGTAAACCAGTTGGAGCCGGCTTGTAATCCCAAAGTCTGGGCCTTTTCGCCCTTGGGATTACGATGCATGCTTTTCGACATGGTTTCCATGCCGGCCTGTCCAACATGGAAACCATGTCGGAAAGCGTGTTAGGGGAACCCCCAGCAGTGCCTTCTTGTGTGTGTGGCCTCCAGTTGGGGGTCGAGGGGGGGGCCTATGGTGCCCCGCTGTTGATCCCTGCATCTTGTGGCAGGGACCTTGAGGTGCCTGCCACGGGGTGCAGGGATGAACGACACCTCCCATTTCTCAATGGGAGCTTGTGTTACAGCCGGTTTACGGCCATAACACGAGCTCCCATTGAGAAATGGGAGTATGCGACATAACAGTGTTCGGTCACATTGTAAGTAGCCGGTCGGGACCGCCGACCGGAGGTCGGTCCCAGGACCGAGACGGTGTCGGGCGGACACAAGTCCGACCGACATTGTAATAAGCAGGGGCGGTTTCTCCATTAGGGCTGTGGCCCTCTGAAAATTCCTACACATTTACATTAAAAAATATTAAATTGATATATTTAAGTCTGGGTTGCCTGTTTCAGGCTGCCTGCCCCGCCTCGCTCTGAAGCAGGAGACGGAAGACAGGCAGTAAATCAACTTTCTTAACGTGACGCACGACGCAGGGCTTTCTGTTTAAAAGCCCTTCATGGCCATTGGGGCCTCTGGTTGTATGCACACTGTAGGCCAGTGACGCAATAAGCGTCATGGTTTCGGGCGTAGGAGACTTCATCCATGCGTGATTTCAGTGGTCCGTCATTCAAAGACGTAGATCCCACCCTTTCGTCATACGTGAGAGTGGATGCAAGCACTTCTGATCCGGTGCTTTGTTTTCAGTAATGGTAAGTGATTGCAAGCTAATGCTGTGTTCTGTATATTGGGCCGAGTCCTCTCATCACTCTAACCTTCCCCACTGTGACACCCCAGGCTCTCGCTGCACATTGCTTGCTCCTTTAGAAGTGTTCCCTTGTGAAATGGATCCAAATAAGGAGCAGGGTTCGCTCTTGTTTCCTTGCGATTTGGATCCAAATATCCGAGTCAGGCCCAAAGCGAGATATATGTCCCTACTGTGTAACATGTGCTTACAGTGGCCAGTTCTCTGATGTATGGCATTAAAACTGGCCCTGTGTACATGCCCCTAAGATAACACTGATGCTAAAAACATGGATTGACTTGCAAACAATGAATGTTAAAAACGTCGAGGGAATTCGGCGATTTAGTTCCTCTCTTATTTTACATGCTTTACTTAATCTTGCATTCCCTACCAGTTAGCTATTTTATACTGTTGTTGTTTATCTGTATTTTTTTCTGTGCATACTTTGAAGCTTGAGCCATGCCAGGTGTTTATGAGGGGCTTTGATTGAGCGCTCAGGCGCTAAGGCTAAAGCCAAGCAAAGTGCCTATCAGTGGGTTGGCCTCTCTGCAGAGTACACAGAACAATGTTTGTGTATTCCATTTGCAACTGAAATTCTGTGGATGTGTGTGTGAAGGGGGTATACTGATGTCATCAACCAACTTTATTTCGCACTTTGTAAAAAATGCATAAAAGCACACACATAAAAGTAGCATAAAAGGTACAGTAAAAGTAGGTGTACAATAGATTCAAAATTTAAAGGCAGTACCAAGCCCATAATTATATACTTTGCATAAAAGGTTGAATCAGAAAATGCATACAAGTCTTAAAAAAGACAAATTAAAACTATTACAATTTGATCTCAATGTGCTAAAAATGTGGTACAGAGGCTTTACAGGATCTCATGGCGGCCAGTAAGAAGGAGGCTAATGCAGAATCATACCAATGGGGTGTCTAGTGAGTAGAATAAAGGGACAGCTGAGGCTACAGTCCTCACTGAAAATTTCCTCAAGAGTGGGACAATGAAAGCCTTCCTCTCAATTGTGTATAATGAACAAAAAAAGGAGGAGATGTAAGGTCGATTGGGCTGTCTTGTTGTCACAAGGACAAGGCGGTAAGATGTTTAGGGAAAAGTGATTATTTGGGTAACCCAGCATTAGCGGGATGAGAGTCAGTCTGAATCTGGTCAGGATGAAACAATGCTGTTTATTCTCAATGAACCGTACGTATGAATGCGAGTGGTTTGATATCTGTGGTATTGATTCATAAAACTTTACAGTTTGTTTCCCTTTGTGACTATTCCACCTATCGTGAGTGACTTGTTTTATAAAAATGGCCTTTCATCTCGACTTAGGGAATTGTTTGCAAAGAGTCGGGGTGTCATACAGAAAGGCGAGACCCAAAGAGGTAAGAGTTTCTCTGACAGATAATAACCAGGGGATTCTGTGGGCATAATCCAAATTCATAATGTCTTTAAGGATTTTTTTTATTTAGACCCACAGTACCCCTTTTCCATATAGATAGCCAGAGAGAGAGTGGTGCTAATCTTATGGCATCCGTAATAAAGGCCATGCTGGCTTCTTTGTGGACTATAAAATTATTACTCGATTGTGGGACCGACTGATGTCAAAATATTTGCAAGGCAAACGTAAGAGAAATTAAAGTGCTTACATTTGAGGGAGTGCAGTGCATGTTGGGGGCGGTGAAGTGACAGAGATGCAAGGAGGGGCATTCGGGGAAGAGTGAAAAGAGGATGCTGAAGAGGAAAGAGAGGGGGTTGAAGATCTGCAGATGGACAAGATATGCAGAGAAAAAGAGGATACATATCTAACATAAAGCACACATAATTGAAGGCCAAAACTCCTTCCACAGGCCTCAATGCTATTCAATTTACAGACTCACTATTTCAAAATGTAAACATTTCCAATGTTAATTATTTATAAGAAATCATTGTTGTTACTCATTTATCTTAAACAGCTAACACTCCAGTGACAAACCCAATCATACTGATAGGCTTTAGGCGAGAGAGCACCCACTTTCTTTTTATCTCACTTAAAGAACTATCTGCACATATTTCTATATGACTGGTTACAGCTAGCATCTGTGGGTGATTCTCGAAGTCTGGTTAGAGCATATTTTTCTAAAGTTAATGCTGCATGCAGTGCAAGACACTGGGCAAGCATACATTTTAAAGGGCTAAAGTTGTCATGCAGAACAATTTACACATTACAGTAACTGTTGAACAAATTAATGCAAGAAGATATGGGGCAGTTTTTAATGTGCTTAATATTTCAAGACTATGCGTTCCCACTCCTTAATAAGCCTTGCTTTATCGCTACATTCATTTGCTTTAAAATGCACCATTTGCCAATCTTTTTTTCATTTCATTCTCAGGCGAGGGACCCCAGGTTTGTCCATAGAACTTGTTCACATCGCTTGCTATATAAAAATCATGCCCAATGTTTATGCCTCACCACTTTCAAATGTCACCAGCCGGCACTGGTAATAAGGCCCTTGGTGCTTAATAAATTGCCTTGTCACACTCAGAGGTACAAGATTTTCTACAGTTTTTTCCAGAATTCATTCAGACACGTAATTTATATTTTGGCGATCTGGCAATCAATGGGTCACTTTTGTTCACCAAGACTGTACAACTTAAAATACCTACCTGCTTAATAATCAAAACAAACAATAAGAGCCGCATTGTATCACCTTGATATGTTTCAGCCTTGGTGTATGTACCACACGGACTAGCATATAGCAGGGACTGCAACACTGGCTGTTTACAGGAACACTCTTTTGCCATATTGCTCTATTTTATTACATTTAATACATTATCACATGAATCGTTTTCTTGTTATATGCACAAGTTAAATGACCACGATGCACACCATAGAGAATCATGCTGAATTGCACCACAACGTTTTGGGTATTTACACAAATGGGGTTATACTAATACAGCAAGTGTATATGTTTCAGAACTCCTGACATGGAGCCGTTAGGGAGAAGCAACTTGTTTTATAAACCAGTTGCTTCTCCCTGACGGCTCCATTCTTTGATGGATTTGGGTTAATCTTAGTGCAACGGTTTAACTAGATATATTATTTGACTTTTTTGTTCAGTTCTTTTTTTAGATTTCTCTATTTCATTTATATTCATCATACACAGCCTTGAGAATGCTCTTGAACTTCAATTGTCTCAGTGAAACACATCAGCTAAACAAATCTATGATTACTTCTTTGCTACATATGATTTCAAAAACAATTTAATGTGGGATTATGAATCAATAAAGCATACGGATCTTTATTTAAAAAAATCATTTTCATTGATTAATTATTTTCAAGCATCACACAGGTAATTGTGCTCTTATAATTTAGAGTCCTATATTTTTAATGGGCTACTCTTAACAAATTCTGTATGATGGTTAGTTCATGAATACGATGGGTAAAGCTTAGTATGGAGGATCCTCTCTATGTTGCCCTGTGGATATGACATTTCCCACTGAGATTTCCCTTCTTGTGTGAGGAGTAAGCCTGTCTGGGACTGTTTAGAGAATATAGATCCCATCCCTGCCAGAACCAAGCCTTGCTAGAGAATTGGGATAACTGAAGTAGTTTATTCTGCTTTTTATAGCTCTGCTCTTTGTACAGTTTGCTCCTACTTGGAGAGTCTAGCCTCTTGAATCAGATGGTTCCTGCTCCCATCACTCCTTTGTTGAGGAAGTCAGTGAGAAGAGATCCCTTGGTAAACCCCACACATCAACTAAATTTGCTTGAGTGTTACAGACTCAAAGTAACGTATAGTTGTCTTTAAGGCAGAAAAGATGCATCTCAATTGATGGTTATTGGGATCACATAAGCCACTGAAATAAGTGTCCGTAGGATTTTATACCTTTTGGAACAGGTTGCTGTACAAGACACAATCCAGTGGCTCACATTGTTTGGATGTTGCCCACCATGTACAAAACAGGACCATAATAATCCACTGTTTGGATTTGCTAATTTTCTTTGTCATGTCTACGTATAACCAAAGGGCCCTCATCATATCAAGAGTGCAAAAGATGCTGCTGAACAAAGGGTGTTTTAAAAATGGTTAGATCATTTAATTTAAAAAGAAAGTTGCCAAAAAGACTTTATTCCTATGGAATATTGTGCACTGCTCGTCAGAGCACAGAGAGTATATAGGGACTACTTTCTTACTGGTATGAGTATAAGTAGGCATTCCTGTTTTCAATTTCTATTTTCGGTAGATTGTGGTGTTTTTTTTTTTTTTAGTGTTTTCAAGTGATTTCAACACCTTAGAAAACAGTGTTTATCAGGGGTTACACATTTTTTGCGCCATTAAAAACAACAGAAAGTGTTTTTCTGGTGTTTATGGAACGTTTTGCTTTTATTATTGCTTGCTTTCTGCACTGATAGTGCATGGTATGTAGGCAGTGTACATACAGTGTATATGAGGTCCAAATAAATTTTTACAAATCAAACTTATTGTAGTACACCATACAATACGTCTTCAGTGAGTCTTCGGTCCTGCGCGCCTGCTCTTTCATTCTCATGTAAACTTTTATCTGTGAAAAGACCCTCTCAACATTGGCACTTGAGATGGGCAACACCAAAACAGCCAGTTCACAATTTGCTAATTCTGGCCACTGACATAGCTTTCCATGCCAATACTGGTGTACCTGAAGATTGCGATTCTCTGGGACAGGTTCTGCAACAAATGCGTTGAACTGGGCTAATATGCCCTCAGAGTTATTGAAGCAGTGAAAAATGAAGCAGCACTTTTGAAAGTCTGGAGAAAATTCCCCTTTACGGAAGGGATCTAGAACTTGTGCAGAGTACCACAGTGAGGCTTCATTGACTTCAAATGCCATGGTTGGGAAAGGGACATTTCTATGCATCATTGCAAGCCATTTCTCATACATTGTAAATATAATTTCCTGAATTGCTCCTCAACATTTCTTTGCTTACCAAGAGGCAAGCACTCTAACATGGAACGTGTTGCAGTGCCAAAGCCACTAAATGTGTTGCCCAGCCTTCTCTCTAGGAGATGTTTGACATCTACACCAATTTTTCTGAACACTTGGTAGACAAGGGTGTTTTCAGACTCTAGTTTTTTTGTATTTCCACTACAGCAGTCATGTTTTCCTGTAAAAATCTAAGAATGCAGTAGAGTGTACTTTTTTTTCACATCACTATCATATGTGAGCAAAGATCCTCACATTTCTTGCCTTTGGCATTATCACTCAACAACAATTCTGTAAACGGTTGCCACATGGATAATATAGCATTCACAGCCTCTGAGACTGAGAACCACCAGCTAAATGACACAGTTGGGATGACTCTTTCTTTGATGCCACACAAAGCACAAAATGAGAAATATTTGCGTTTTAGTTCCCGTGCATAACAAAACAGTGCAACAGAATGGACTAAAAAGTCAATAGCATTCATCATTAACTCTGAAGATCGTAAAGATGCTTTCAGCATACCATCTAGCAGGTGGCAAGGATCTCTTACAAAGAAGCACTTCAGCTCAGTTATCGATTCTGACAGGCCATCACACAACTTTTTAATATACGTAGCTGAATCACTGCAAATACAAACAATATCCCTCCAATCTTTGTTGAACTTGGTAAGAACTTTTTTCAGCAGCATTCCAAGTGAACTGCTTTCCATGTTTTCCAAAAGTCTGGTGTCATGTTTTCACCACTATCCCAGATGCTTGGTGACAACACTCTTTTCGCATATACCTGTCAATACACCTTGCATTGAATGTTTAAAGCCTGGAGTGTTTGGCAATTCGCCTACTATCAAAACTGACTCACTAGAAAAGGGGGGGGTGATGTATCAAGGGGTTTTACCCATTCTCTGTTGGTAAATGCGATAGTACATATTAGGAAAGATTCTTATGAAACCAGCCATTTTACCTATCAGTGAAAGAATCAAGCGTAGCCAAAATATCGAATATGAATTTGCTATTTCCTGATTCTCTACAGTTTATACAATAAATAAACAAGACCTAAAACATGCTTCTAAACCCTCATCTTTAGACCAAAAACTAAAAAAAGCAAAAGGAAGAAGAAACAATATTTCAGTGGCATCCCTAAACAACAAAACTCAAGCAGAATAATGTTAGCACAGTCTTTCTTGCTGCTACCTTGTATAACAAAGTTACATTGTATTGGCTCCTTCAGGAAGAAATAAAAATGACTCTTTCACTCTGCTTTTCCTTTCTTTGATGGCATTTAGTTTGTGGTTGTGCAGGTGTTTTTTCAGTGTGTTTATGTTTACACTGGTGAGGGCTATTTCCCTTTTGGTGGGGTTTTATCAGTTTTAAAAGTTTTAAACCTAAAACAGGATAGCCTAAGTATAAGTGTGTCTGGGGACCATGTCTCATGCTTTCATGGGTGCGAGAGTATGATGAAGTTTGGTCTACACTGAGTAACAGCAAAGTACTTGTATTCAATTGGGTGCACATCTGCAGGGGTGTGGCTGTTTGTGTGACAAATTGAGAGTAATTGAGTGTGTTCTGGAAGTTGGAGAGAGAGCCTGAGAAAAGCAGCCAGAAGGCAGACTTAAGGGCCTGTGATTTGGCCTTTGGACGTCTGGGAAGGGAGCCTGTACAATGTTCTGTTCATGGAGGGTCCTAGCTAGTGACAGGTTCTAACAGGAAGAAGGTAGCCAACCCTCCGAAATTCACAAGTCCCTCATGGTTAGCATTGGGCTGATCCTGATGCCTATATCTTGGGGTCAACCTGGCTCAAGTCCATTTCTGCAGCATGAGGACAGTGGTGCATAATAGTAATTGCATCATTCACATTCTAGAATTAATAACCCAGTGGGTACGAGGGCATGGATGGGCACAGGTGGAATCATGCTCTATGCCCAATCGGTGTGCCCTGTCTTAAATCTTGTACACAGCAAGATGCCATGCCAAGATGTCCCTGTGAGTGAGTTTATGTATGCACGATTGGTGTGCCTCTACAGGAGTATTAGCAATCAGGGTGATGTGGTACTACAATTTTAGGCATGGGCTAGAGCTACAAAACTCAGATATATTTGTGAGGATGAACCTGTTTATTTTATCCAGCTATCCAGAGAGTTGTGGTGTCATTTTTTAAACCTCTTGAAATAATTCTCTCCCTACGGTAACTTGTTTTTGTTTCCATAGGTCTTTATTCTGATCACTGTTTCCAATATTGTATCTCACTCCACTTCTCACTACAGATGTGCTGCTTTTCTGTCTATTGGTATATTGACTCTCCTCTCCACTGGTCACTAAGGGCACACCTTCACAGAAGTGGCGATACTACTCTGCTCCTATTCACATAACTTTCTTGACTCAGGCAATTTACACCATCTAACCTGGACAAAGCAATTCCCTTGATTCATGCTCACCCAGATGGTCGTAGGAGCAGAACATACCCTTAATATAATTTTCTCTGATATGAGTTATTTTACCATCAGGGATCTCCCAGTTTTACCTGGATTGATCACTTTTCTATTCCTTTCTCAAGTAGGTTTCCTATTTTTGCCAGATCTAGCCCTACTAAAACACCATCATTCAAGGAGTGTGCTTGGCATAAAGTTCCTGCGAACAAAATCAACCCCGTCCTGAAGAATAGTATGCCTAATTTAGTGAAGAATATTATTTATAATACCAACTTTTTTCTGATTGACTTATCAATTAGAAATTGCCCTCCAAAACTCATCTCCCCTCATAGATCCACACCGTCCCCCGAACTCACCAATGCCAAAATAAATACACATTTGGAAAGTTGCTGGTGCATTTCCTATAACCCTGTTCTCAAATCTCCAACTGAAGGATGCTCGGCTAGGTATTAATAGGGCTCTTAGATAGATAGAGGTTAGTTAGACCGTACTATGATATTTTACCTTGCCTTCTATTTACTTACTTTATTACGTTTGTATTCACATGATAGGTTCATGATCCAGTAATTGAGTTATAATATATGAAGGAGTTCAATGAAAAGCATGTAACTCAATGACATTTGTTGTAATCATTCTTATGGATTTCAAGACCAAGGCATACCTGTCTTGCCTGACAGACTATCAATTCCAGTTGGCAAAAGCCTCACCCGTTCTGTAGTTCCTTTCTCAAGGTTATATGGATATCATCTTCAAAGTTACCTTCAACAACAACACCACAGTATATGAAGACCCAACCAAGTTAAAAAGTTTTCTCAATATTCATTCCTCAAGTCGAATGGACACCATGAGTACTCAGTTCAATTGAAAAGTTGTTGTATGGTTGGTCTCTAGGCAGCTTCCTCTACTAATGCTCTCCCTTTATATTCTTTTTGCTTCTCTATTTAAATATGCAACCCAGGTTACATAAAGTTGTTTTGGATGGCACGTTTTAGTATATACTTTTAAACTTTAGGTTAATAGTCTGCAATTTGCCTTCCTCTATTATAATTTCTTACAGTATAATCTGATAATGTTAACTATATCTTCCTTTTACAGGTTTCGCTTCAGTCTGTCTAATCCGTACGTCATATATGTTGTTTCTTCCTGAAGTCTTCCCCGCCTCATTTCGTGAAGTCTGGACGTCCCATCGTTCCATGTGGCCTCACCCCCTCCCCACCCCACTCATTGTTTTGAGTCCTATGTAGGTATGTTCTCTTTACTTGTATCTTTTCTCACTGTATTCACATTATTTTTATCTCTTTACCCTTCCTGTTCCCAGTTTTTTATTTGTACATCGATTCCCTCCTTCCTTTTATCCTTCTGTATTTCACGTATATATACACTACCTTTGTACACAATTCTCTTATATCCATTACTCCTTCCTACATTGTGTCCTTTATCTTTATCTCTTTCTCTTCCTCTATTTTATTCTTTCTTTCTTCTCACATTGGTTTTCACATCTATTAACTTCGTACATATTACAAATGTTCTTCAAAGCTTTTATTTTTCAATTACTGTTGATTTTTTTGGAAAAGTTATTTTTAACGCACATACTTTTAATGGTCCACTTATGTCCTTAATTCTTCTAATTGATACATGTCTCTAAAATTTATCTCATGGAATGTCAGAGGCTTGAATTCCCTATAAAAAGACAGAGAGTCCTGTCCCACTTATCAAAGTTAGACGCCAATATCGCATTTTTGCAAGAGACTCACCTTACTGAAAGCGAGTCACTGAAGCTTCAAAGAAATTGGGTTGGCGAGGTTTTTCTCGCCAGGAGACGGGAAGAGAAATGGGGTTATAACTCTCTGTCACAAGGCATTGAAGGCGCAGCTTGTTTCTCAGGAGGCGGACACTGAAGGTAGATGGATTTTCACAAATTTATTGTTAGGGACGTCCTCACTATCCCTACTCAACATTTATGCTCCTACTAATGGCGATGCAAGTTTTTGGACACGCATCTCTCAATTACTACTCAAATACCCGACAGATAATTTCATCCTTGCAGGCGACTGTAATCAAGTGATGGATCCGTTTCTTGATAGAAACTCTGGTTCTCACTTTCACTCAAATGCAGCACATAAAGCTTTCATACAGACTATTAAACAAAGAAATTTATTAGACTCATGGCGCCTTTGCAACCCATCCACAAGAGAATACTCCTTCTTCTCCCACCCACACCAGACTCAATCCCGAATTGACCACATATTTCTTTCTCGAAACGTTGCCCAATCCTTACGCTCTGCTGATATAGGTCCCATACTTATTTCAGATCATGCACCTGTTTCGATTCAACTAGACCTTTGGAATCATTCCACATTAACGAAAAATGGCGTTTTAATAACTCTTTACTTCTAGACCATAAGTTTAATTCATCTTTTGTTTCCTTCTCTCAAGAGTTCTTCTCTATTAATCTAACGGAAGATCTATCCTTTCATACTATATGGGATGCCTTTAAAGCCACTGCTAGGGACTTCATTATTAGATTTGTATCAAACAAACGAAAAGATTTCCATAAATCCCATAATACTCTTCTTGATAAAATCAAAAAGTTGGAACACTCTTTTCATACTTCTAAGTCAAAAGATTCTCTTAAAGACCTCATTAATGCGAAGATAGCATTTAATGAAGCGACTACCAAACAAGCTTCCTTATATCTATTAAAATCCTCTGCAAAGTATTATGGAGGCCAGAATAAATCGGGCAAACTCTTAGCTAACTATTTAAAAATTAAACAACAAAAACTTCATATTGGCTCCATTATAGATGATAATCAAATACCAAAACTCAAGGACCCTGACATTCTTCAAGAATTTGTTCATTTCTACAAATCCCTTTATACACCAGAAAAGACACCTTCCGATACAGATATCTCCCAATACTTTTCCACTATTCAAAAACATATCAATCCCCAACTGGATCTATCATCACTGGAATCTGATCTCACACAAACAGAATTATTCAATGCTCTACAGACCCTTAAAAAGACAAAGCCCCTGGCCCTGATGGATTTACAGTGGAATTTTTTTCTACACTTTGCTCATTTATTACTCCCACATTTACACACTCTTGTTTCTTCCTTCATAGCCTCAAATAAATCCACTGGTTCTTTCTCTGAAGCTTTGATCTGTTTATTATTGATAACCGATAAAGACTCACGCTTTTGCAAAAATTATAGACCCATTTCCTTAGTCAATGTGGACTATAAAATATTCTCCAAGGCTTTAGCTTTAAGACTAGAACCACATCTCCCCTAATACTTGGCAAGGAACAATCAGGTTTCAGTCAAAGGTCGAAATATCACCGATAACACACGTCTATTCTTCGACATTATCTCCAAATCATCACATTACCCCGATTCACTAGCAGCAATTGCATTAGATGCAGAGAAAGCTTTTGATCGGGTTTATTGGCCATTTATATTCCATGCTCTTAAGTGGTTCGGTTTCGGACCAAGAATGATATCCCTAATTGCCCTTCTTTACTCAGAACCTAAGGCTGCGATCTCAGCCAATGGTCTTATCTCTCCCTACTTTAATCTCAAAAGGGAGTTCGTCAAGGCTGTCCCTTATCACCTTTTCTTTTAATTTAGCTTTAGAGCCATTCCTGTCAAAAATTCGCCAAAATCAATCTATCACTGGCTTTGTTTCAGACACCCGACAAATTAAATTAGCAGCATATGCTGATGATATTTTAGTCTTTCTCTCCCAACCCCAGTCTTCACTCACAGCCTTTATGGGGGAAGTGGAAGATTACGGTCTAGTGTCAGGGTATAAATTAAACAAAGGGAAGTGCGAGATACTACCTCTAACTAAATATACCTTCAAAGATGATTTTAAGATCTCTAACTTTACCTGGAATTCTAAACATATAAAATATCTAGGCATCTGGTTTTCGTCCTCTATTAAAACATCCATATCTCTAAATATAGATAAATGTCTTGACAAACTTAAAGCACTAACTACAAGATGGCATCCTTTACATCTATCTTGGTGGGGTCGTTTAGATACCATTAAGATGATGTTGACACCTTTAATTCTATATATTCTATCTAACACACCAATTTCCATTCCATCCAATTCCTTTAAAAGAATCAATTCCATTCTCACCTCGTTTTTATGGAATGGTAAAAAACCAAGAATGGCATTACATAAATTAACAAGACCAAAATCCGAAGGTGGAGTTAACTTCCTCACTTCTCTAATTACCACAAAGCTTTCCAACTCAGACAATTATCACACTGGATCAATACTCAATCCGAAAATAGGCCTCTTTGGGTTGATCTCGAACTTTCCTTTTTAACCCCTTTCTCATTCCAGGAATATCTTTCCTTTACCCGAAAACCACAAAAACTTTCGACTCCCATACTTAAACAATCATGTAAATTATTGTCTATCGCACCCCATTTAATTACACACAACTCAGATTCTTTTCTTAATTCCACAATTTGGCATAATAAACACATCCTTATCAAAGGGAAACCTATACACTGGAAGATTTGGAGGAGCAAAGGTCTACTTTGGGTACACCAATTTTTTGATCTGGGCACACCCATTCCATTCACACAAATACAAACTTTATATCAGTTACCCTTCTCTTTTAAATCAAAATTTTTGATCTTGCAGAAGGTATTAATTGAGGCATATGCCAAACTTCAAACCTTGCCCTCTACACAATCTCAACCTCTCTTCCCATGGCATCATCTTCTAATCATAAACCCCAAAGCCTCGAGCATTTATTCTCATCTAATGAAACCTCCTGAGAACAGACAGAAAACCAAACTAGAACTCGCATGGGAATCCGATCTTAAAACAAATTGGCCTGTGACTCTGTGGGACAAAATCTGGTCAAAACTCAGGAAATCTTCTAGAGCTGCTAGCACTACACAAACACTTTTCTTTCTTTACAATCGATTGTTTTTCACTCCAATGTTTCTTAATAAGATACATAGCACAAACCCCAACGCATGCTGGTCATGCTCTCAAAGTGAAGCAGACCTTAAACACATGCTATTTACATGGACACATGTCTTTGGGTTTTGGGAAAAAGTCTGGCACCAAATTAATATCATTTTTCATACCACAGTGCCCTTATCCCTCACTAACATTTTCCTAGGTAGTTTATCACCGGAATGGGACAAAAGTCACTCCCAACTCAAACTCATCGACCTGTTACTGGCTGTAGCGTTTCAACAGATTTCAAAAAATTGGAAAGACTCTTCCAAATTGTCCTATTTAGCGTGGTGGTACGCAGTTTGTCACAATCACCGCCTAGATACAGCTCTAGTCCACCCTATCTCCCTAGCTATGAAAAGGTTACACCTCTGGTCCCCACTTACAGACTTTCTAAACACATCAGCAAAAAACGCTACCTCCCCTGAGCCTTCGATGCAAGAAGTCTCCAAGCCTCCCTGACGTCCTAATATTTATTTGTATACAATTCTAAATACTCTATCAATACCTATAGTATCCTCTTTTAATTTTATATATGGACATATGTAGCTATGTGTATTGCTTCTGGACCTATGAATGTATTCATATTATATTCCACGTTACACTTTATTGCCGTGAAGGTTTTTTATATATCAACAACACTCAAGTATTCCTTCATGCTTTCAGATATTGTTATATTGTTAAATGATTACTTGTACGAAAAATGGTTTATGTAATAATTTTAATTCTTCAATAAACCTTACTTGAACTTAAAAAAAAAGGTTATATGGATATATTTAATTTTCCTTGATTTAATTATCTTCTACAAAATAAAAGGAACCAGGGTTGTCTTTTTAAACACTATATATCATAAGAGTTTCATACATGTTTAGTAGCTTTTAATGGCTCTACATCTATCCAGGCAACAGCTTGATCTGTTGACTTGATAAAGCAATTGCAAGCGTATTTGAAAGCTAATGGAATATCTCATTCTGTGCCTTATAAAAATTAATATTCACCCCAAGCCACAGATTTCTATGTTTTCTTAGGGGTCACAACCGTCTTTAGTCTAACACCACTGTGCATCCATCTATATATAATTTAGTCAAATTAGGAGTGGCTTGTTCGAGGTAATGGAATTCATTGTATGGGTCATTAGCTTACAACGCTACTCCCTCAATTTAGATGTTAAAAAAAATACAAATAAAGGTGTAACAAACATATCATTTGTAACAGGTGGCCTATTTGTGAACGCATTATGCAAAGAGATTGCTGCTGGTGTATTGTCGCTCACACCTCCACTATTATCTTTAAAGTGATTTCTTAACACAGGCTGGTTGTTCCTCCTCAGGTAACTTGCACTAACTAAAACCACAATTTTTTGAATCCTCTCTATTGTTCCACCAATCACTCTGGAAGTACTAAATATCCATGAGTGCATATGAGCGGCAATAGATCCACACATCGACCATGTTGGAATAAGTTCTCGTCGCCGCAATTGAATATTAGCAGTAATCTACTTGCCTAATCTTTCCCAAAAAAGAAATTGACAAGATAATTTGATCATTGTGTTAAGTGCACTAAAGTTATTTCAAAATCCTGACAACGACTCCAAAAACATACTGCCCTTTATGCAATGCAAAATATCTGCCCTTTTGATAGTTTACAAGGATGGAAACCGTGGTATACTAGCTATTTGTTGCTAATTATAAAACCTCTATAGTTGAATAATTAGGCAGAAATGAACCGAAAAATAAGAATTGGAAAAAATGCTTTAGGGCTCCAACTGTAGAAATGAGGGTTTATGGGATAGGCATAAGAATGTATACATGATGCACTACGAGTCTAAGGGCCTTATAATGACTATGGCGGTGCGGAAGCGGGCCGTCACGTCAGCGTCCCACTCCCACACCGCCAAAGCCATAATTAGACCGCCCGCCAGATTCCGACTGGAATCCAGGTCGGGCAGTCCTGCGGCAGCTGGCCAACGGCGGTGCAGTGCACTGGCTCATAGCCTTAGCAAGGCTCCACAAAGGGAACGCCATTGCATGTTCCTGCAGGGCATGGACTGGGGGTGCATGCAGACAGGGGGGCACACCATGTGCCCCCCTGCATGCATCCCCTGGCGCAGAGGCACCCTTTCTTTCCTCACCACCACACTTTTTATGGCGGGCTCACCTCCATGAAAACTGTGGCAGTGAGGAAACTCCTAATATGCTTGGCTGTGCCGCAGCAGCACAGCCAGCCTATTATGGGCCTCAGACCGCAGCAAGACCGTCAGGGATCACGGATCCCTGGTGGTAGCAGTGGTCCCATGGAGGTCCGACCGTCCAACTTGCTTTAGGGTGCTCGGACCACCAGTGCAGCAGTAGCCACACCGCCACCATGGGTTTGGCGGTGCATCGGATCGCCAAACTCAAAATAAGGCCCTAAGTATTACAGTTCTTATTGTTGAAGATTCCTATTACCTGCCATTAGTTTCCCATATTATGTTTTAATTGAGTCCTACCCTGTGCGTTCTTAAAATGAATACCCAGAATGTTTCTTTCCATATTTGCATTTCAGTCATATTCTACTGTGTGAGATCGCCCTTTGTTTTTCTATAATTCACCTCAAATCTGATTCTTCATGCTTCATTAGTGTATAATGTGAAACCAAGGGTACCTGCTTTTATTGTGTCCTAAGCACTGACTTGTGTTCCCCAATGCGCACTCCGAATTCTCTCCCTGTTTCTCTTACATATCCCATGTTGCATGGACATAAGATGAGGTACACAATCTTGCTTGAGCAGCAGTTTGTCATATCCTGAAGCTTAATGTACAAACCACTGTGTAATAGTTTTTCCACCACCATTGCAGCATTGCACACATGACCTGTGCCACATTTGTGGTTGCCCTTAATCGTATGGATTTTGTAATTTAAGATCTCTGCATACACTGCTTGTTGTCAGGCAACTGAGGGCGGACTAACATGTTTTTTAAATTTGCATTCCGCCAGAACGCAAACATTGGTTTATCGAACATCTCACCCTCCTCGTAGAGTTAAGAATGTGTCAATTTGAGTTTATGATCTTTCTAATCTTACTGTCCAGATTCGATTGTTGAGGGACACATACTATTCTCTCTTGTATCTGTTTTTGTCTAGCTCTAAACATTGCTACCCTATTAAAGTATTGGCTCTCTTGTATGCATGCCTTACTAGGCGACATGGATATCCTCCATTCCAAACTTTTTGTTTTAAGTCTTCTGCATTCTTTTCAAAATCTTCCATAGGGGAACAATCTGGACTTAGCCCTAAAAAAATGGCCAAATGGAAAACACTCTCTATGGCTGTTAAAGGTGGAAACTTGATAAATGCAAGAGTTTGTTCCTTGTTGAGGTTTTTCTGAATAGACCCACCTGGATGGATCCCTGTTTGTCATAGATACATATGTCCAGAAAGTCTACCCGTACTTCTGATTTTTTGGGGGGTGAATTTCAGGTTAGCATCACACATATTTATCCACTCTATAAATTCATCCAGCTGTTCCTCCTGTCCCTGCCAAATGGAAAAAAACACATCAGCAATATATTGGGACAAATCCCTAATACTTTCTGAGAAAGGAGCAACTTAATTCTAAAATAATTTCTCCTCAAATATCTCCATATAGATGTTTTCAACATTTGGGGCACAAGTTGCACCCATGCTTGTCTCTCTTGTTTGATGAAATCATTTGTTATCAAATTGAAAAAAACTTCTTGAGGACTATCTGGAGGCACTCTATAATTAATTAATTTGGTCTATTTTCATATGTTCTTGAAAGTAAATCTGAACAGTTTAAGGAACACTTGTGTGGGATATAAGTATAGAGTGCCTCTATGTCTAGTGTTACAATAACCTCCTGGTTGGCAAGGGGGGATTTTCTAATTTTTTGATCATTTCTCCAGTGTGTATAATATATGAATTTAAGTTGGTGACAATGAGTCTTAAAAACATATACATATTTGGATAATGGTTCTGTCAAAGTATTTATGCTGGATACAATGGATCTCAACAGAGGGCCTAGCTCATTCTTATAATTTTTAGGTACCCCATACATAGTATGGGTCCTAGGGTAGGTCTTGTTTAGAAATTCAAACTATTTTCTATATATGTCCTTTCTCTCCATTGCTCTATTTGTGATTTCATTCGTTTCAGTCTTCACACTTTTAAGAGACCCAATATGTGTTTCTTCATAATGTGCTGGAATTATACTATTACATTTCTGTTCTTAGGGTGTCTTGGGCTTGCCTCTTCCATCAATCTTCTACATCTTTTTTTCCCTCTGGTCACTGAAGTACAATTTTTTATTTAAATCTATGCTGGTTCTTCCCTGGACCCTGCCCCATTACAACTGTAAAAGATCTGGACACTGCTATTATGCCTAGTTTGACGTTACTTTGAAATCAGTCCCTGTTGAATGATTAACTTGCATTTATTTAAAGAAAGCATTGTTGTCCCACTTTTAAAGAACCTGTCTGTTGACACTACCATTACAGCATATTTTCAGACTATTTCTCTTTTCCCCTTTTCTTTCAAGTTTACTAAAAACATAATTAACACCCAACTCTGCTCTTTTATTTAAGAGCAAAATACAGCAATGCTGATAATGGTACTCAACGATCGACATCTTAATTTAGAAAAAGTAAGTTCTGCAGCCCTGGTGCACTTAAACATCTTAGCAACATTTGACACTGCTTCTAATTCTATTCTTCTTGACTTTTTCTGCAAGGTGGGGTGTGAGATATCAAACACTTGACTGAATTGGTTATTTTTGTCCAGGCGCTCCAGGTTACATCCCTTCCTCTTTACAAGTAAGAATACAAATCTCATCCTTATGGGTATATGTCCTGAACCTGACATTATTTAAAATCTATGTTGCCCCTCTTGCCAGACTCATTCACTCCTTTGATGTCACTTTGTTTGCTTACTCTGATGGTACCCGACTTACTGTCAAACGTAGAGGTGACAATAAACTCAGGCAAGAGTATTTCTGCCTTTTGGAACAGGAATGTCCCCTCCATGGTTTAGGGATTTTCCTGACCTCAATGTGACCTGAATGGGAATCTGGTATCCCAAATTTTATTTGGTGTCATACTTACCTAGGATGTGCGAAGAGGCCTAGGCCTGTCACTGAAGATCCAAGGTCCAGGACCTGTCCTGTGGCCTGAAGGGGCACACCAAGCATGCCCTCAAGGTGGACGGCTAATTGCCTGCTGAAAGAGGAAAAGAGCATGCCTGGTAGGAGGAGAGTCTGTCCAGCACAATAAGCTCACCATGTTCCCAGTGTGAGAATCACCCAGAGAAAGTGGACTGTATTGCAGGGCAAAGCCAGTAGCCACCCACAGCAAGAGTGGATCTCCTGATTTCTCTATGTGGTTCTGGCTGAGAACTACCCCCAAAGGTTTACCCACTGGAGTGTGGCTGTGTCCGCACACAGCCGCTGTGAGCAGTGAGCTAATGCTGCATACACCAGCAGCCTATTGGCCTGGTAGGCAGCAACTACACGTCACTGCTAAAGGAAGCTGGTTGGCCTGGGAAGCAGCATCTGGTGAAGCAGTGCGATGGCCCGGGACCTGCAGTATTGTGATTGTCCATCAATGCTGATGCATCGTCACTGAGTGGAGTCAGACGGCGCGAGAGACTGCAACAGCTGGACCTGCTGCGTTGTAATCCTTCATCAAAGAGGGTGAGAACAGAGGGTGTGGCCTGCACCTGTCACACTACCCATCTGCTCAGGCACCACAATGCTTCAGCCATGACTGGAGCAAAGGACTGAGACCTGCTCCAAATAAGTTGAACGCAAGGACTTATGACTTTCAGCCCTACTTAAACTGGGGTAAGAACTACTGGCCGAGCTGCACGTTTGAAGCCCGTAAGAACAATGACCTGATCTGCAGCTGTGCCTAACTCATGACTCTGCCACAGATTGTGGACTGTAACTTTTAGGGTCACCGGGGTAGGGACAGAATGCTGAAACAGTGGAGTGCAGAGATTACTGCAGATGTAACCAGGGATATAGCACTGTATTTGATAACTTTATTCCACTGTGTAGTATTTAGTTTTGTTATGTGATTAAAGTATTTGCTTTTCCTAAAAGACAAGCACTGAGCTGGACATTGAGTTATTGTTTGTCTGTTGGCTAGTTGTCGAGTTCTGAGCTTTTGCCCCTGACACTAACACTATGAGATGCGTTGGACTATTTGACCTTGCTACCCTCACAGTCAAGTGTGGAAAGGGTTTTACTTGGGCCAGTTTGCAGAGCAATAGTAGGATGGTCCCCAGCACACCAGTGGCAACCGACCTCAACCACCATGGGTGGGAACCAGCAGTTGCTGTCTACCCTGTGTGCCCGAGTACGGGTCTGACACAGCCATTTTGAGTATCGGTGTCTTCATTGGCTCTCAGTGGCTAATGAACTAACTGTCTTGAATAGGGTTGGCGACTAAATTCACAAGCTAATGTATGTTAAAAAAATATAGATATTTCTTTTAAAAAGGTCAGTTGAAGGGACAAAACTATTTTTCACCTCTTGGGGCCTAATGTACTATTCCCATTCACAAACCAGGGATGTGCAATTTGCACACTGACTGATTTGTAAATGGGAATGGGAATGTAATTTGTGATGCGACATCTGTACTACCAGACTGAACTGCATTTGGAGGAGGGAGCAAAATGACCTTTCTAATTAATATTAATTAGGTATGTCGCAACCCTCTGTGATTGACTGTCTGTGCTGGGACACAGACCTGCAAGAAAGAGCAGATCTCTGCCCCTGCATTTGCATTCCCAAAGAGGAAACTATTTTTAAAAGCAGCCAATGTCAATTAAAGGGGCCGTTGCTGCCTTAAAACAAAGAGTTTCCTGTTTTGGAAGACATCAAGAGGAGCAGGAAGTGATCCCCTCCCTCCCCCCCCCCCCCCGATACAACTGCCTGCTCCCTTCGAGATCACCCGACATGATTCTCAAAGAGGAAGGGATCCCCAGGGTAGTCCTTTACCACTGCAAATCACTAGCCACCTCATTTGACATTTTTGTAACTGATCAGTTGCAAACCATTGATACATATCATACCAATTAGCAATTGGGAAGGAACAACTGTTTTACACCCCTTCCTAATTCCAATATGGGTTACAAAATGGGTTTAGTACATAGGAAATGGCCATTTTGCGGTCACAAACCCAGTGATTTTGCAACTCACTCTGCGGCCATAAAATACCTTTGTGAATCATGCTCTTAGTAGCTGACTAAAAAGCAAATTGTGATTTTTAATGCATATTTCTTTTGAATCCTACACTGCAAACTCTACATTCTACTCTTCCTTATAAAAACCTGATTGTGAACAGGTTCTTCCCTTTAACATTTTTTCTCTCATATAGAAAAAACACAGTTATTTACAGCTCTGTACTTCAGAGGCGACAAAGGAGACCCACAGAGAAGCCCCAAGGCAGAGGAAGGAAAGCAGCACAGCCAGTGGAAGTGTAGGTGGGGACAAGACAGTACCTATTATGCTATTATTTACAGTCTAACACTTTCATTCACAGTTCTCTTCAAGCTTCACTTTACTGCACAACATTTGTGCATTTGTATCTGCAGGGAGGGGTATCATGAGAAGTGCATAGACCACTTTAAGGCTTATTTAGATACTTGCCGTACAACAAGGTAAGTGTGTGCTGCACTTAGGGTCTGAAATTAGGGCCATATCTACAAAGTTGTTTAATGGGTGAATGGCAACAGCTCCACCAAATAATTACTGGTTCTCCATTTTCTAAATTTTTGTATTTCTCTCTAGAAAGTCGGGGAATGATATGGATGTACAATATGACCAACCACGTATTGCCCCTTCTCCTTTCCTACAATGTGCCTCTTATAAAAAAAATGTAAACCCTTCCCCCAAATAGAGAAGTAGGAAGATACTTCGCTCACAGCTCATTCCATATATTTCTGTTGTGCGGTTTAAAACAATGGGTATTTACTGCTCTTATGTCAGAGCATTGAAGAACCAGGCTTGAAGCCTTTGTTCTGGTGGACCCTGAACCACCATCTACATCTGGTCTTCGGAGACTCAAGGAAGGCACTTTACGGTCTGCCTTCTCGCACCTCTCAGGTTAGTGCAGACCGGAGGGAGAAGAGTAAATGGGAGATGAGCTCCTGTGCCGACAATCGCCATCTTCCATGTCAGTCGCGCGTCTACAGAGATCAGGGCTGACAGGGGAGCATTGTCAATGCTGTTGAATGGCTCTTTTCAAGCCTTAGACAGCAGGGCCCCGGCTCTCCATTCTTACATTGAAAGTGGCGAGTACTGCTTCAGGTGGGGAGGTGTGAACACCCCAGTGGCGGGTCCTCCGCTAAGGTGGAGTAGCGTCGCCCCACTGCCTCAAAGCAGCAAAAGAAAGGAAAAAAATAAAATGAGAATAACTGATGTTATTATCATTTTATTTTGTCCTCCTGCTGTGGCAGCTTGCGGGGGGTGAGGGGGGGGGGCTGAAGAGCAGGGGCACAACCCTCCTAAGTGCACAATGACTGTTTGGTCGGCCCTCTCGGGCTGCCCAAGCCAGTCAGGCGCACTTTCCCCCTTCTCCATGTAGACTGCATTACAGCCTGCATGGTGAACAAGCCCACCCCTGCAGCCCCTGGCTGTGTGCCATGTCACGGCGCTCAGTGCAATCACAACGCTGCATTGCAGTGTTGTGATTGGCTGCGGGGAGACGTGGGAGCTCTGGTGCTTCCAGCTTCCTGTTTCTCACAAGAAGTCAGGAAGAGGACGCAGGAGAGGTGTTTATAGTGAACCCCACCTGCCCCCCGCCCTTGTCCCCCATCCAACCCCGCCCCTTGTCCCCCACCCGCCCCACTGCTGCTTCCAGGCAGCAGCCGCGACTGGAACACCCCCACTATTGACAGCTACCCTACTGCTTGCCTTGACCTGATTCACACTAGTGAACACAAGAAGAGCCCTGTGATAAACTAATAATCGATTCGGTCACATATAGGCAGTTATTTTATCTTGGTGACTCTTGCTTGCCTATTTTCTGTTGTACATAAAATCACTACATCACTTGTCATTTTAATCTACGATTGGATAAAGTAAATGGCAAACTTTGGCACTAGGATTCTTACCTTAATTCTGGCAACTTCTCGATCTACTGGATAATTGTACTTTTCTTCCTCCAAAACCAGGTTTTCAATGCTAACCAAGCCTGTTTTGCGGGTACGTCCTTTCATTTTCTACGTAGAGAAAAATATAAAAAATATATTGTGTCAGTTCTAAAGCAGATATAATGATGTATGGGGCACAATGACATTGAGATTCTCAATCAATCATATGGTACTTGTATAGCGCAGCTTGTCACCCGTGAGCGTATCCAGGTGCTGGACTGCAGGTTTCAGTCTAAGAGCCAGGTCTTGAGTCCCTTTCTGAAGTCTGTCAGCGAGAGCGAAGATTCTGCTTGGCAAGTCCAATTGTAAGATGTCAGTAACATTGGAAGGTCACAGCGGAGACACAGAGGTAACCCCAACGGCTCAATGTGGTCAAGACCTTGGTGTAACTGGGATACTGACACAGACGTGTGCACTCGTTTCATGTATACATTACCCATGCACCAGAACAGCTGCTTACATGGCAAGACTGTGAGCATGCGATTTTATGTAGTCATAAATATATTCAAAGAAAAGTTTCAAATACTCAAAAAGTTCTCATACATGTGTAAGCCCACACTGCCCCTATCCAGCACTCCCACAAACTGCTCCTTGGGAATTTTTCAGATTACTTAACACAATCGTCTTAATTGTAAGGTATCCATTCAGCCTTAATTCAATTCTCTCACTTTATAATAAATAAATAAGACAACGAATGAAGCCATCTTTTGCCCAGGTAACATGTTCCCAATGAAAATAGTTCAAGGTCATATTGTTAAAGCCCCTGATCACAGAAATTAATTGTATCTTATCTCAATACAGACCTCCACTCAATAATCTGAAAGAATCTGACTCAATGCTGAAAATTAAATATTTTATATAGTGCGTACTTTTTGACTGTCATCAGGTTTCAGTTTTATCAATACATGTGCAAATAACCATCCTCCCAAATTAGGATTATTCATATGCATATTTATCGCATGATTATTCATTGCAGAAATTTGAAATTACTTCACTGGATTTAGCCTTGAAGTCTAACGAGTACCTCTATCTAGAGCAAATACAGTCTAGGACCACTGAACAATATCGCGTATGTCGTACACAGTGAAGGTACTATAAAAAGCATCTGCCATCTAACTTCAACAACCTCTTACACGCCACTAGTTCTGTGGCGATGGATAATCCTGGCGCCAATCCTGCACAGAGATGGAGACTGCTTGCTAGGCCAGAAGGAGGATCTGGTGTTTATGGCGGGACTACATTTCCCACGCTCGGCATCATACTCAACTCCTCCCTCACCAACACCCTTCGCAAGACCTTCAAGTGAATCTCCCCCGAAGCCAGAAAGACCGTCACCCAGCACTCATAACTAGCTGGCTGGACTATGGAAACACCCTCTATGCTGGAATCAACAAATTCCTGCTATGTAGACTCCAGACCATCCATAACACCGCGGCCAGACACGTCCTCAGCATCCCACGACATGAGCACATCACCCAACACCTGCAAGACCTCCACTGGCTCCCCGTCGAGAAGAGAGTAACCTTCAAGCTACTCACCCACGCCTACAAATCTCTCCACAACACCGGACCCAAATACCTCGAGTCTCCTTCCACATACCCAAAAGAATCCTCCGCTCTGCTGACCTCACCCTAGCAGAAACCCCGCACATTCGCATAACCAGAGCGGGTGGAAGAGCCTTCTCCTACATCGCGGCCAAGGCCTGGAACGAACTCCTTGGTCAACATCAGATGTGCCACTACTCTGCACACCTTCAGGAAGAGCATCAAGACCTGGCATATCGGCTGAATCGGAGCTTCACCCACACCCCCTCGTGCCTTGAGACCCTCACGGTTGAGTAGCGCGCTTCACAATCCCCTGATTGATTGATTTTAACTTCAGTATACTCCAGCGACTAGAAGAGACATCCTACACTCAGAGCAAGGTCATTCCTGAAAGGATCACTACTTAGATATAGCCCACTCACAAAGAGAAACATGATCAATCCTTTTTACAAACAAGGACTATATCGCATATGCCAAGGTATGGAACTCGTGAGATTCACTGACCAATGTCTTTCAAACTAGGAGCAGTAGCACAGTTGGACAAAGTCCAGGCATATATCACACAAGGTTATTTTCTAGTTTTATTTATTTCACTACGGAGCTCCCCTCAGAAGGGGAACGACTTGATGTTGAGAAAAATGAATAACTTGAAAAAATTAAAATGAAATTCAATGTAGACACTGCAATACTTTCAACTAGATAAGCTCCAGAGAATCAGTAAAAAGAAGAATTGTAATTCTGACGAGATGGCAGTGATATCTTGGAGGTCGAAGGAATCACAGCAGACGATGAACAGAAAAGTACAATAAGAGAACCAAAGAGAAGCTTGGGAGCTTACCAGTAGAACAACTTCACAAATAGGAAAAAAGAAGACCAGGCAAAGTACAGCTGTTGAACCCATCCTTTTGTTGTGTATTCTCAAGCGATAGAACTAAGGGCCTGGATGGGCTTCGGGATGTGTATGGCAGAGGATGGATGCTAGCCCATATACCAGAGAAAGAATCTCATGGAAGGTGCAAGCCTTAAAGCTGGTGAAGTACTGGGTCCAAAAGGGATACACAGTGGGTTACTAAAGGTGGTTAAATCTGGCTCCTGCGCTTGTTTGAGAAAGGAAAGGGTTGGAGTAAATAAAGAAGTGCATGTGGTCCCACCGTAAGACAGAGTAGAGCGGTCAGCTACCCCGCCACCAACAATGGAGAAACTGATATAGTCACAAATGGGAGAAGAATAAAACACATTAAAAACTAAGTTAAAAGATTCACAAAAACATGCTTTACAAGCCGCTGTAAATTAATATAATTAATTTTTTGACTGGGTGAGAATAAAACAAGGCACAGCATTTGACAGGGTCTACAGTTATACCTGCTGCTCCATTACCTCTGTAAGGGTGTAATACAGGCATTACAGTTACTTTATGTAAGGAACGCAGTATTCACCCACCAATATAGCTCAGTGAGGTAAATATTTTCCACCGCCACTCGCATGTTACAAGTTTGAATTCTGGCAAGACCAACTCAGCTGTCCAGCTTTGGAGGTCAGTAAACTGAGCAAAATTACATTGGGCATTAGTTCCAGGTGGTATTTACAGAACTTTAAACAGACATAACTGCACTCTTAATTGCCAAGGTTTTAGATTGCTATGTGTGACATTTTCGTAATTTCAGTGTAATTATGAGCGACATTTCAATGACTATGAGTGACACTTTCTCGCGAGCAAAATAAAACAATGAAGACGAGGGAAACATATATATCAGTCAGTCAGTCAGTCAGTCAAAAAAGCTTTATTTCGGCCTTACAGCCCTAAAAGCACATAAAATATTACAGATACATATATTCAATAAAAAGAAAAAAAAAGAGAAAAAAAAGAGAAAAAGTAATAAATATTGTGTTAAAAGTATCATCACTTGTACGGGGTTTAAAAATCAACAATAGCCAGCAATGACTAGACGCCCCCTTGTCAGTACTTGCTAGAGGAATAGTACAACAATCATCCCAGCAATAAAAAAGTGTCTTACATCATGTTGCAAACAATTGCAATGTTACTGTCATCAATTTATATATTTAAAAACAGCTATTGACTGATAACCCGAAGGGATTAAAAAGTAAGTAAAAAACATTAAGAATATATAAAACATTTTTAAAAGAGAGGTAGGTGAACAAGCGACCCAGGGGAGGAAGAAAATATGTAAAACAAATTTCGGGCTAGGGGATATTCCCCTTGAAATAGCCACCTATTTAGTACACACTCTATTGAGGTTCTTCTGAGTTCTTTTTCTTTAGAATGGCCCTACGGATACACCACATCGAATATAAAAACCTGGAGATGGCAAACACGATTAACGGGTCTGTTTCGTATTTGAGGAGTCTGTAAGCCTCAGTATGGTGTCTGATTCCCAGGTTTCTGCAGAGCTGAAGAACCCATTTAGACCTTGGCCTTTTATAGGCAGGGCAAAAAGGACTGCGTGGAGATCTGTTTCGTCAACTATGTCACACCCAGGGCAGTCTAATTTAGACATTCCCTGCCATTTATTAGTGAGTGCTCAAGCGGGAGCACCCCATGTCTAAATTGTAAGAACAGTTTCTTCGCAAGCAGTGGTTGAATACTGTCCAATACCAGCTCAAGCTTGTATTGCTGTTTGGCCTCTAAAAATTTTGAGGTCAGACTACTGGGATTAATACTCTGATATAATTGGACCATTTTGTGTTCCCTGTAGGAGGCGAGTAGAACCTTTTTGGGGATAGAGGGGCAAGTCTCTTCAGGAGTTAACCACATGTCTACCCTCCCCAATGCCTGGCAAGAATTCCTTATATAAGCCAGCCAAGGTAGGTTCCCCGCTCCCAAGAGGGACATGACATCCTTTAGCTCCTCCCTATAATTGGCCAGCTCTGGTATACTCCAGAGACGACGCCAATATAAGAGTGGTCGGAAGGCAACAACATCTGCTATGGGACCAATCCCCAAGTCCATCCTAAGGGGTGTTAGCGGAGTGCTCGTGGGGAGGCTCAGCAATTGCCTTAAAAATAAGTTCTCTGTCATGGATAGCATATTTGCCGAACAATAGCCCCAGAGTTCTGCCCCATATAGCGTGGCTCCCCTAGCCTGTGTTTTATATATTTCTGCTGGTGGGCCTATCACCTTCTGGGAGCAATTTTTATATATTTTTAAAATGCCACCTGCGGACTGAGTCAATTTGAGGTTAGCTTTCTTAACTTGTGGTCCCCAGTTCATCTTATCGTTGAGTGTGAGCCCTAAATAATCAAATACGGGCACCCTCTCTAAAGCCTTGCCATCCAGTTGGGGATGTGGACAATTGATAGTGTTAGCATGGAAAACCATATATTTGGTTTTTTGAAGATTTATCTCCAATCCCCTCTTCCTACAAAAGGCACTAAATACTTCAAGTACACGCTGCATACCCATGGGTGACTTAGAGAGTAGCAGCGTGTCGTCCGCGAACATAAGTGCTGGAATTTTACGATTTGCCAACCTCGGTGCGTCTATATCTTTCCCTGCTAATAAGGTTTCAATTAAACCATTTAAGAAGAGGGAGAACAGGGTCGGGGCAAGGACACATCCCTGTCTCACCCCTTTCTCTATATATATCAGAAATTGCACCCATTTGAGCAACGAGAAACTCTAGAGCACCAGAAATGGAAGGGCACCAACCTAGTAAAAAAGCAGTAACTCACAGCTAATCCTCATAAAATACAGTTTTGCGAATATCCGTGGTTCATGTTCTTTTGTGAAAACTGTCACTAGACAAAACTCTGATCTCGCCCCAGCGCTCCATTATTCACCAGAGTTACCTTGACCTTTTTATTGTTGCATGAAAACTCCTGGACACACAAAGAATTAAGGCCACTGCCAGTTGGTTTTGAACCCATGTTATTTTTCTGGACCTTTGCAGAATCTTAAAACATGATTCTCTGGGAGAGGTGGCGACCCTACTGGCCTATCCCAGTCCATTTTAACCCCATTCATAACTTACCTAGGGTGTTTTCATCGGGCCGGGAGGAGTGAGCTAGCCGTGCTCTGCACTGCTGAATACTACATGAGAGAGGCTGCCTTAGCCAGCCTGAGCCGAGCGGGCCTCCTGGCTCCTCCCTGTTAATCCTCAAATAATGCAGCATCATGAATTGACACACAGGGTCTGTCCAGGCTCTCAGTCCCATGTGGGACTCGACTGTACAACAGACAGGATGTGAGAGGACCCAGCGCGAAGAGTCACAGTCGCAGGCTGCAGCCTTGCAGATGTCTCCTCAGCAGCCTCCGGCATTAATAATCACCCGGTTTAGTACCTTTACACATTTCTTCAAAATACCCCCAGGTGAGGCATCAAGCCTGAAGGAACTGGTGAGGGGTGGGATGGCCTCATTACCTGGGACACTCCCATCTGTGGTGTACTAAGCAACTCAATGACATCAACGTAAGGCGCCGCCATCATAACTGTGTGCCTAATAGACTTCAACGTACTGCACCTGCAAGAGCCTTTCTTGTGCTGGAGGTTTGGGTCTCTTAGGATGTTGAGCCAAGCCGGGCAACAAACCTTTTGGCCCTATTGGCAGAACTGCAGGAGTGAGGCACTGACAGGGAAGCTGTGGTGGTAATGAGTAGGCAGGCCAGGTGATCAGCTGAACTCAACTTAATTGTGAAGAGAGGTGCAGACAGCGACTCACTGCAATGCAGAGCTCTCAGCTGTACTAACTTTACTTTTAAGAGTGCAACATTCAGCCAGTCTATAGCTACAGAGAGCAGCTTTGCATGCAGTCAGTCTGTACAAAGTTAAGTTCAGCCGTGCAAGTAAATTACATTAGGAAGCCAAGGAGAAGAAACAGTGAGTGACTCTTCACTTACACGCTGTCAGCCGCGAGCTCCATTAACGGTACGGGCTAGCCATGATGACTCCCCCAGCACCGTACTGGGCAAATCCGCAACCACGGTCCAGGTAGACACTCCGACCGACTCGCATGGCATTGACTGCAGTGGACTGCAGGGAGGCTGCTGAGGCAGTCACCCACCACCACTCTCAGGCTGCAGTCCGGTCCCAATCATTGCGCTGGCCGGGCCACGCGGTGCGAGTTGTAGCAGCGGGCTCCAGGTGCGCTGCACTGCCAAAGAACTTAAACTATGCCGTGCCTGTCCACGGCATCTATGGTGATTGGGCAAATTAAATCATGGGAAAGACTTGTGACGTGATGTCAGTGATTGCTGCTGCCAGTGTCGGGTGAAACAATGTACCCAGCCACGAGCTGAGCCTGCCACCAAGCCTGCTGCAAGCTGCCAGCTAAGAGCTTTGGCAGTCAGTAGAGGTGCTAAATAGCAGCACTCCGGCAGACAACTGAGGCACTATAAATGTGTGACAATGCATTTCATGCGGACCACCACATTGAAATGCGTTTGCCTAAAGCCTGATGCTTGGTACTTGGCAGGACTGTGCACTATGACTTCCTACATAAAAACAGGAAATTACACAGGACAGGAGTGTTTCGGTGGAAGAATTCTATGACCAACTAAGATAGTTTATGAACTGGGTCTCTTGCCATCTGAGGTGGAGGATATGAACACTATAAATGAATTAAAAATATGTATTTGACAGACATGGGCAAGCACCAGATCTGAATATGGGTAAATATGAAGGTTACATAAGGTATGTCTTTGGCATCAGGAAGTACCGGAAATAACAACTATGACCCACTTCCGATGTAGGCATTCCCTTGATGGCTTCTTTGGCCAAAAGAGCTTGCACTTCCTGCCATAAGATGGACAATGGTACCCTGTCAGTCATTCTGGGGATAGTGGAAGGTGCAACAGAGCAGCCATGAAAAGTGAGGCATAACCCGTCTATACAATTTGCAGGACCCATCTGTCCTATGTTATAGCCTGCCAGCCCAGTAAAAACTGTTGGATCCTCCCTCCAACCGAACAGCTGTGCTACACTAAGGGCACACTAAAGGGGTTTGGCAGGTGTGGTTGCCCCACAGTGAGCCACAGAAAGATCGAAAGGCTGGTGTGGTTGGCAGGACAGACATGCCCAAGGAACTTACTGTAGCCCGGTTTTCTTTTAAGTGCTCCAGAGCAGAGTCCACTTAATTTCAAAAAGGTGAGCCTTATCAAAGGGTATGTCCAGATCGCTGAAAAAAACTGTAAATCTCATCCAGGCTTGGCAACGGATAGCAACGCTAGTGCCAATGGCTTGCCCATTAGAATCCGTGGCATCCAGGCCACAGCAGTTGTTGTAAACTTGGCAGCATCACAGCCAACATATATGACTAGGGTTAGCAATGACCAAAGGTCTTGCAGGACACCTGGGAAGACTTAAGCAACAGTGTCCCATTGAGCGTGAGAATAGTGGCCTAAAATACAGCTGGCATTGACCTACCAGAGAAATTAATTTTGGAAGAAAAGACTTCCTATTCGGAGGAGTCAGAAAGTCATTAGGGTTTGTCCTGCTGGTACCAACTTGAATCACCAAGCTCTCTGGTGCTGGGTCAGAAAAGCAGGGACGCCGGTGGCAGGGCGATGGCACCATGCAATCTGGTGATTCACTGTAAGATCAAAACAAGGTTTGGCCCAGGCCCCTAACAGGATGTCGGCAAAGGCCTCATTAAAGGGCAACAGGGGCTCAGTATTAGTGTGCCTGGGTTGGAGAACTTCAGTTAGAACATTAGTTTTGACCTCAAAGATGGGAAGCTGGAGGTCAAGAACCTTGGCCGCCCTTTGCACACTGCAAAGCAAGCCCTTTCCTCAGTGGCAGGGCCTGGAGGTGAGGCTAGGCCAGTATTAAGAGAGGTATAAGCGCAATTGGCATAGTGGAGGTCCTCATGCCAATTTTCCACACAGTACTGTTACCCAAACTCATCTCCCGCATGATACTCATTGGCTGTTCCAACTAGGGAATGGAGAGTGTGAGACCGGTCCTGTGGAACCGGGACGCTGAGAGGCTCAGTTGGAGTGGGCAAGGGCTGCAGCTTGATGAACACCAAGTGTGGCCTTGGTCAAAGTCAGGGCATCGCTGACTCAGACTCAGAGATCACAATGGGTAGCGACTCACCCTCCTGCATCCACGGAGTCGGAATCGAAGTATCAGGAACCAGCGTGAAATGTGGAGCTGGATGCAGAGTTGGCAAAGGTGCCAGTGGGAACCCAGTGGCCGGCACAGAGGGTCCATCTGGCACCAAGAGCCAACCTGCAGGTGGTATGCCAAATGGAGAACCTGTCAGCTCTTTGGGGCCCACAGGTGCACCAAAGGGCATCAGAATGGATACGAAGAGTCAGAGTATGGCCTTGCAGAACTCTTGGATCTGCCTCAGTATCGCAGACATCCCCAGAAACCTGGGTTGTGCTGGGACAAGTTGCAGGATTGGCTCTGATGTCGACTGACTTCTGGAGCGAGATTGAGAGGCATGATGACGCCCTCACACCTTCTCAGGTGTACGAGAGCAGTAGGAAGGGGTTGATTCCTGCATGGATTTCTTATGCTTTTTTTTTGACTTAGCAGAGTATTCAGAGTGCGACGATGAATGGCATTGGGACCGACTTCTGGACCGGGAACAGGATTGAGATCGTCCCTTGGACTTAGACTGATTCAGCCCCGGGTCTTTCAATGTTTGATGATGTACAGCTTTGCCTCATGGTCCCTGATACTATGAAGAGACAAGGGCACCTAAGTGTATCTGGAAGGGACCTTGAGTATGAGTATCTATCTAGGAACAATGGTCCCCCACATTGAACAATAATTATAAATTACAACATAGAAATACAATGACATCTATGTTTGTATATCAAAATTGAATATTTATACTTCAGCACACGAAATTTACAAAAACAAAGACATATACAGTGGGACAATTTTCAACACACAAAAAACAGGAAAGGTTGCCAAACCCAGGCATTGAGCAAGGTGGCCAAAGCACCTCTGAACATTGTAGGCAACGTAACATACATACACCATTGCATTTTGAAATGGCTACACATTTTTGGGAGTATCAAGGTGCTTTGGTCGACTGTATTTTGATCCCTTAACTAAATAACGAGATCATCATCAGGACATTTGTAATTGATGCCTGAGAATAATATGTTGAAAATTGTCCCACTAGATATGTCTTTATGTTTTTGTAAACTACGTGTACCGAAGTATAAATATTCAATTTTGATATACAAACATAGATGTCATTGTATTTCTATGTTGTAATTAATATTTATTTTTCAATATGGGGGACCATTGTTCCTAGATAGATCAGGGTCCCTGATGGCCTTCAGCTTCATTGGTGTACAGTCACTGCAGGCCTAGAGTTGTGAGCCGACCACAGGCACAAAAGGAAAACCTGATGGGGATCTGTCAGAGACATTTGCTTGTGACAGTCATGCAAGGTTTTAAAATTGTCGTCTTGAGAGGTTATTTTCCCTTACACTGGATTTTTTAGGTCCGCCTACGCAGCGCGCATGCGCTGCATAGGAGGACCTTTAGCCGTCGCTTTGCTCTTTTTGGAAGCACACACTCGTGCTTGTGGCGGCATCCACCTTGCGGGAGTGAGCAGGGGCGCGCCACAAGCACGAGTGCAGTGCTTGAAAATGAGCAGACTGCGCACGCACGCACCACTCCCGAAAACAGCTGCTGCTTGTTTTCCCAAGCACCCCATTCCGCACTTTACCTTTAACGGGGGCGCGCCGCTATTAAAGTGAAAGCCAGGAGCGAGCTCAACTTCTTTTAGCATTTTCTGCCAGCTTCTGTCACCGTCTCTGTGATTGCGTTCCCCGTGCGTTTTTCTCACGAAGTGCTACTTTAGTGCCTGCTTTCATTAACCCAGACAAGTCAGCCCAGTCTTCCTTGTAGCCCAAATGTGCCTCCCCATTACTTGAGCCACAGCACTACGCATCTCCTGTAACTCCCTCGGACCGTCGCCGCCGCTCGTCAGTATAGTTTAGCATTTGCTGGCCGCCGTCGCCGCTGCTGGTCAGTGCTTGTTTAAAATCTTTTGACAGATTACCAACTATTTTGATGATCCTTTTGCATCTTACTCACAACACAGTCATCATTTTTAAAATCCCTCAACACCATACGCACAAAGCAGCCTCCATTTTCAGAATCGCTCAGCACGTCACCAACAGCAGGTTACCCACAACATTGCCACCATTATGAGAATCCCTCAGCAAGTCACCGACACTGCCACCCTTTTTAGAATTCCTCAGCATCTTACCCCCAACACAGACATGATTTTTGGAATCCCTTAGCACATTATGCGCAACTCAGCTGCCGTTTTCAGAATCTCTCAGCTGGTTACCGTCAACATGACCACAATTTACAGGATCCCTCGAAAGGGTATCGGTTAATCTCTAGTGAGAGCTAATGGCATGCTTTTCTGACAAGCGTTCAGTTACTTCATGCAGCAAAAATATATTTAAAAAAATAAACAATTGCATCAGTTTCATTACATGTACAGTGTATATTTTTCTTTATAACTCGGGGCATATTATTATGTGATACAGAATTGTTTCAGTGTACATTTTGAAATCAATATAAATCATAGATATATATATTTATTTAATAGATTTGTAACTAAAACTACTCCCAAGAACAAGACTTTTCCAGTCCCTGGTCGGAGAATAATTCCAATGGGCAGTTTGAAATTACTAAAGGCGATTTTGAAGTGTGATAGTTTTGATCAATATTATTTTTTTCTGTATTTTGTAGGTTCGATTTCCCCTTGGTATTTTTGAGAGGTCATATCCCGTGAACAAAATCCGGCTATTTGTTACCCATTTTTGTCATGGGGAAGTGGAGGTTCACATGCATACAGATTGTCATGTTTCTCATGTATTTGTATGTTCTCCTACAAAAGTCCTGAGCATTGTTTTAGGCGTCGGTCCACCGTATTCCCACCTCCTCGATTGAGTTGGTCTGGCGTTAAGCTCTTACAGTGGCTCACACTGAAAGAAAATTGAATAGACTGACTCCTTGAAACCTTGGTTGGCGCTACACTGGGGCTTTCCCGCTGATGAGAATTGAGAAAACATTGAAATCCCGGGCTCGAGTACAGACATGGTTTACTGTAGAGTCCTCAAAATGCACATTTTTTATGCACCATTGTATGGAAATCTTTGCATTTCACTAAGTTAAGAAGTTTACCACTACCGGAAAAGGCAAACTTGCAGGGAAATATTTTGCATACTTTTTGCATCTTGTCTTGATTTGACTAGAGTGAAAAATGTCTTGCAGTACTTTGGAAAGGATTATGCAATTTGCAGAAAATCTTGCATGGGAGGCAAATTTGATCTGGCCCCTGTACAGTGTTGATCTTTTTGTTGCGCTTTCTTTCCTGTTAGCTCTCTTGGAGCTTTGTTCTCTCGTTAGTGCGTAGCTTTTCGCACACAAGCATATGTTTTTGAGCATATGTTTTTTTTTTTTAGATTGCTTTGGTGTCGCTGTATGGTGCGCACAAGGACACTGGCATCTGTGCGGCGATATCTCGGAGCTTTCTTCTCCGGTTTGTGCGTAGCTTTTAGTGGTGCCGCGAACAAATTTAACTTTAGCACAAACAAAGTTCGAGCGCACGGAAAACAAACACTTTCCCTATAGGCATTTCATTTTTTATTTAAAAGCTGCGCCGGTTACTGCCTCATCCCCACACATCTTACTATAACAATAAATACACTGGCAAGCACAAGTTGTAATGTAAACATCTAAGGCGCAAGGCACAGGCTCATATACGTGCGCGCCCACTGGGTTGTTCAGCCTTCAAATGTTGGTAAAATTATGGGGATTTATAAATACGGCAGTTTGTGCTACTCTCTCACTTCTCCTTTGTTCTGTCTTTCCTTATGCTACACATACAGTGTATCTTGATTTAATTATTGGGATACCGCTGATTACTTTCCCTCGGCATATAGATCTGTTGTAGCTTTGTTTTCCTGTTAATGTGTATTTTACTGGACACTGCTATGCTTTTTACGGCGCCTTCTTCTCCAGCTTTATTTTTTTATGCGCATACGCAAGTGTATCTTGATTTAATTACACTTGCAAGCACAAGTTGTAATGTAAACATGTATGGTGCAAGGCACAGGCTCCTATACATGCGCGCCCACTGGGTTGTTCAACCTTCAAATGTTGGTAAAATTATGGGGATTTATGAAATACCGTAGTTGGTGCCAGTCTCTGACTTTTTTTTCGTTCTGTCTCCCCTTCTGCTACACATACAACTGCACCCCCCACCTCTTCCTTTTTGTCCATTTGGGCGTCCACTCTGTGTATCATAGCCAATAGGTCTCGCCTTTGGGACCTTATAAGTGTTTAGTTATCCAGCACAATATCCTTGGTGCAACAACATCAACTGTTGCATGGCTAAACACTTATAAGGTCCCAAAGGCGAGACCTATTGGCTATGCCAATGCTTGTTTTAAGTTGTTGAGGTAAAAAGGTACTTCGAAGAGACAAGAAATAGCTCTGGATCTGCTTCTGGTGGCGCGGAAAGAAAGGAACTGACATTAGCATGCAGGAGTGGCGGCCTATATTGGCTCCGCATGTCGTTTCCGGGGCAGAACGGTGTCAGTGTGGACCCACAAGACACCACCTAGCGGCACGCACAGGTACTGCTCGAACGTTTTCGAATCCAGTAGTCTCTATCAGAAACGTTTTTTATTGGTTAGGTTGTCTCCCTAGAAGCCCTTGACACAATGTTGGAGAGATGTGAACCTTTTATCGTATAGGGCAGAGTGTCTGTAGTCAATGTGTAGGACTTGGAGGTCATTGTTGTGAGCACCACAGTGGCACAAGCTACAGTAGTCAAGACAGGAAAGGCCCAAAGCGTGCACAGTGCTTGAGGTGGAAAGCAGCCACGGCTCGCACAGGTAAATGCTGTGGGGCGGTGAGGCAGGGCAGGGGCGGGGCGTGGTGGGGGATAGTGGAATCCGACATACGACAGCAATGTGAAAACTAACTAACTAAATAAATAAAAGCACTTACCTTGTGCTCGCTGCATCTCTGAAGTCTGCGATGCGACGAGCGCAAGGTAAGTGGTTTTATTTATTTAGTTAGTTTTCACATTGCCGTCGTATGTCGGATTTTCCCAGAATCACAGGATTTGAGCAGATGCTAGAATTTCACCTCCCTGTGCCATAAAAACAAAAAAGTATGCTTTCATGTAGAACTTCTGCTTCTCATATAAAGCACATTAATGCCCTCCTGTCAAGTTCGCGCTATATTTAACTGCAAAAAGTATCGATTATGCCTCACACCTGAGCCGAACTTGGCCAAAGGGAATTAGGCGCTCTGACAGACAATGGTGAGTGTACTCCAGGGCTGCAACCTTACACTATAGCTGACAGCGTGACAGTTACAGTGTCGGGAGCGATAAGCCGTCAAGCCACATGTCCTTATTCCTGTCGCGCTGTCAGTTAGAGTGTAAGGCTGCAGAAACAAGCTGCCTCTGGAATACACTCGCCATTAACTGTCACATGCCCATATTCTAGAGCCCAACCCCAGCATGCCACTAGGAGTACTGGTACTCTCTTGACACAAGGAGAAGTCCTGGTACTCAATGGAAGAACACTGAGAAGTGTCAGCACTCAGTACCGGTGAGTACTGGCCCATTTAAAGCACTGGTTGAGCTGTTACCCAACAGTGTGATACGCATTTTATTCACCGCACTTCCACAGGAGAGCCTGAAATTGAGCTGCCTACCTTAGCACAAATTCCTGAACTCTAAGATGTGTGTTTCTCTAGTTTCACACGTCCCTCTGGAAAAAACAGGATTACTTCACTAAGTTATTACACCAGAGTGGAGAGATAATTCAGTTAATGGTCACAGGAAGGACAGTCAGATCCTTAGGGTCTGGAGAATAGGGGCCATATTTACGACCGTTTTTAGCAGAGATTTGGGCTGTTTGTGACCGCTAAAAAGGGTTGTAGCATGTATGAGCCCTATTTTGGTTATCGACTCGCAAAATAGGGTTTTTACATAGAAAAATGCATTTTACCGGTCGCAAACGGCCCGAAGATCCATTCGCGACCAGTAAAATGCGTCGTACATATGGCCCACTGGGTGTTACAACAATTATGTACACAGTCATCAAACGTATTTTACGCTGTTAGCTTTTGTGGATTGTTAAGTACTAAGCAGTGTGAGGCATGTTGGTGCGATGTTTTGTGTGCATGCCTCCTGTCTGATGGGAGGTGTGTAGGATCTCGGTGTGAACAGAATGCTGTGCTTGGCGTGTATGCCTCAGCATCCTGGCTTAATGGAGGAATACATGAAGTACTTGCGTTCCGCATGAATGACGGTCGAGTCAGTAGTCTGCAAACCGGCCCAGAAGAAGAAAGAACAGCACAGATCCGGGGCAGAGTTCCTGAATCGATAGGTGATTCTTGCGCTTGTATTGAATCTGCCTGCGTGTAGACACAGCCCCCCCATCTGTATCTGACCGTCTGCATGCTATTTCGCTTCCCAGGTGGTAATTTTAAGTACCTGCCCTGCCTTTTGCACTGTAAAGGCCTAGACTGGAGTGACCCACTTTTAAGGGAGACAGGGATTTTCTCTCTGGAAGTGGGTCTGCCACTATATATTCAATATAAGAGGCCCATTCCTGGAGGAAGGCTTGCTTATGGCAAGACCTGGTGAGGGCAGTGCTTAATTTGTAAAAGAATAAGTGCTGGGGCTCTCGTCGGGAAAGCACTGCAGCTTGCACCACATATTGCCCCCTGCCATGCTGCCAATGATAGTAACAACACAACTACTAACCATCATACTCGTACAAGTGTGACATTTCGGACTATTTCAGGCACCCAAAGCTATAAGAATGGCTTGGGTGGCAGACAAAAGTCATATTAATGTATATTTAATCAATAATTAACTGTTGTTGAGCTAATATCTAAATAAGGCAGACAACTCCACCTTGTGATAGACTGTCACAAGCGCCTGTGTTGTCAATTAAGTGCTTGTTCTGAGCACCAGAAACCACCGGCTCAAATTAAGCACTAAGGGTAGTCCCATCCTTTTCACTGGGAACCTATTTTTCCTGTCCTGGCCTTTCAATAACAAATCAGTGCATTCTGGGAATTGTACTCTTATTTCAGTTCAGTACAAATAATTAGACCAATACACCAAAAACAATCATCTGCAAAAGGAATCCCTGGCACTGAAAAAATGCCTTCCCATGCGATGGAGTTACTTGTCAATCTTGGGTGACAGCGTGAGGGGTCTTGCTGCATCCTGACTAAAAGTCCTGACAACTCAATCAGACCCCGAACATAAATTCAAAGCATTTGGACTGCACTCCCCAACCCCAAAATGGTGGGCTCATGTACAATGTGGGGGTAGCAGGGTTACAAGTTAAGCATTTGCTTATATCCCTGACAACTTGCAACTAACGTAGCTGCATAAATCAATTGTTGGATTCTGAAAACATCAAGAAACGAGAAATACAGATCTGTAGGGGAATCAGATTTCAAGGTGGGCAGAAGCATCCGAAAGGGCAATAATGTTGAGGCCATGTTAGTTGTACGTCAGGCGCAGCTGAAACGCAACTGACACCGCCCCATCCCTGCCATTCTTTCAGATACTTTGACACTCGCTCTTTTTGAGACAGAGGCCAGTCACCTTTATCAAGGATGGACGCTTATAGATTCAAAGATGGGAACGCACCGAGGAAATGCAATGTAGGGTGCAGGGCTTCAAGTGGGATGAAAAAACTGGGGGTGTCTCAAAGGGCGTGGCCGCTGTAATTAGGGCGTGGCTTAAAACACAAACTAAAAATCTGTGCTTAGCATAGTGTGCCGCCCGATTGGTAATTTGCTGCTTCTGTCATTGCATTCAGATATATAATGCAACAAGTAACATTACACCTACAACAAGCCAGGACCATTGGCTTCGCCAATGGTTGTTAGTTGCATAAACTAAATAAGCAACAACTATTTATTTATTTTTATTTTATAAAGTTTTATATAGCGCGAACAAGATCCCGAAGGATATCAGAGCGCTTTACAAAAGGATGGAAGGACATAAATGTAATAACGACATCAAGTAAGAAATTAAAAAAACAGGAATAAACGCATAATTACAAGACAATGAGTCAAGGAGAGTAATACAATAAACAGGTATATAGCGGGCTACGAAGGGGGGCACACTATGCGGTAAAGAAGAGCAGCATCAAATGATGGTACAATGGTTGTAGGATCAATGACTTCGAGCAGGTGAACCAAGCCCAATTAAGGTAAGAATTTATTCATTAGGAATCTTTTAGCTTCCAGTTTTAAAGCAGACGTTGAGGATATTCTGCGTACTTCCGGAGGAAGAGAGTTCCATATCTTTACAGACATATAAAACCACACATCCTGCAAGTCTATGGACACCATCTGTTCCCCAGGATCTAGGGAAGAGAGGACCTCAAACAGTCATCATCTTAAATGTATCCTTCCATAGAAAGGTGTTAAAGAACCAAAGATCCAAAATTAGTTTCATCCATCCGTCCTTTTTGCAAGAAACATAGGAAATGCTTACCTAACTGGCCTTGGTACTTAGTTTAACATTACGAGTGATTTAATCAGTTGTAAGTATGGAATAATCACATAAAAACATTAACTCTGAATACTTCATCACTAAACTTTTACGGAGTGGTCAGAGTATCAACAGTCATGAAACAGAAGTATGAACTGCAACACAACATTTTCAAGCTATCCCCTGGCCCGCATAGCGCGCAGCGACAGACAAGACCTTGACGAGCCCATAACCTCAACTGAGGTCAAACAGGCACTACAGGCATTGGCCACATGTAAGGCCCCAGGGTTAGACGGCCTCCCGCTAGAATTGTTTCGCACCTTTGCGGCACAACTGGTCCCTCAACTAGTACAGCAGTTCCAGGCAGCTTTGGACGAGGGTGGGTTGCCACAATCCATGTGCGAGTCGGTTATAGTCTCGCTCTTCAAGCCTGACAGGGATCCACAACACATGGGCTCATACCGGCCAATAGCCTTGTTACCGGCTGACTATAAAATATATGGAAAGATACTAGCGGACCGGTACGCCACAGTCCTACCAAAGCTGATTCACCCAGATCAGAATGGGTTCGTGCCGGGCAGAAATACTTCCTCCAACATACGGCGCCTGTTTTACGTTCAGGACCAGATCCGTGACCGCTATCCTCGTGCGGCGTGTCTGGTCCTGGACCTCGAGAAGGCCTTTGATACTCTCCTGTGGCGCTACTTATTTCAGGTCATACACCGGATGGGAGCGGGACCCCGTCTGCTCGCATACACCAAGCTCCTATACTCCACGCCAACATCTAGGGTAAGACTTGGGCCCCATATGTCGCCGTCGTTTCTCATACTCGGGGGTACACGCCAGGGTTGCCCGCTCTCTCCTCTGCTCTTCGCCATGGCGATGGAGCCGTTGGCGATCCGTCTCCGTAAGGAGGGCGGGAGATGGGGCATTCCACTTGTAGACACCACTCACGCAGTCTCGCTGTACGCGGACGACGTGCTCATTTATGTACGCGATGTCGCGTCGGACCTGACCCCCATATTGCACACGCTGCGAGAATTCGAGGTGGTGGCAGGACTCAGAGTGAACTGGTCCAAGTCCACAGTCTACCTTCTCGCCAGCAACCTTCCCCCTTGTCCGCTGCGACTGGGTGGCGTAGATATATCATGGAGCCCACAGGCAGTGCGGTACCTGGGCGCCCGTTTATACCACACGCCGCAGGATCTATACGAGGGGAATTGTCGTCGGGCTATGGCTGGTATCCGATCCTCCGTGCACTTCTGGAAAGATCTCCCCCTAGCTGTCATCTGCAAAATCGCAGTTGCCAAGATGATATTAGTCCCGAGATTACTATACTATTTCGCAAACCTCCCAGTGGTTCCCCCACGCTCCTTCTTCCGGGAGCTGGACACCCTACTCGGCACCCTTATCTGGGGCTCAGGACGCCGGCGCTTTGCCCTTGCTAAGCTGCAGCTACCCATGGATCAGGGAGGGCTAGGGGCCCCTTCCTTTGAGACGTATTTTCTCGCGGCCCTGCTTCAATGGGTGTCGAGATGGACAGCAGGCCGTGCATTGGGGGAACCGACCACGGCCACTGAACCCATCCCGATCCCAACCATAATCCGCATGCTGTTGCCAGGGGCGGCACCCATACGGGAGTGTCCCCTCCAGGTAACAGTGGCGCGCGCTTGCCTAACCCGTGTGCATAGAATGCACTGCGAAGCACCCATGTATTCCCCCGTCCTGCCGGTGGTGGGGTTCCCCAGGGGTCGCACACACTACACGGAGCGAGCGCTGCGAGAGTGGGCTGAGCACTCGGTCACGGAGGTAGGCTCCTTATACATAAACGGGCAGCTGCAGACGTTTGCATCACTGGCGGCCGACATGGATCTCCCCAGGGGACAATTCCTCCTGCATCGGCAACTGCTGGAAGACTGCCGTAGGATGTGGCATACTATAGACACGGAGCCCCCCACACACCCAGTGATACACACACTGCTGCAGATGGGCCCAGGGCGCCATCTGGTCACATGGCTATACAAAGCAGTGCGGGCACTGCGCCCGATCACCCTTGCACCTCTTCGGGAGAAGTGGGAGGCTGAGTTCCAGCGACCACTCCACGACAAAGAGTGGGAAGGCGCGCTAGAGTTTCCTAAAAAGTGTCCCGCAACTATCGCTTTAAAAACATACAACTCCAAATCTTGCACCGCGCCTACCTGACGCCCGAGAAACTCCAACACTACTATCCGGACTCGTCCTTCACGTGTCCCAGATGCCCCGAACCTCATGCATCCTTTCTACACATGTTCTGGGACTGCCCAACGCTCCGTGCCTACTGGACCAGAATTCATGCCACCCTTCACTCAGTCACGGGGCTTGTGGACATTCACACATGGGAGGCCTGTGCGTTAGGCATAAATAAACGCCGTAAAAATCAAAAAGTGGAAACACGCGTCACATCATTGGCGCTCCTTTTGGCTAAAAGATGCATAGCAATGCGCTGGAGGGCGCCTGGGGACCCCCGCTAGCGGCTTGGGCAGGGGCGGTCAACAAATGGGGCGCTGCAGAGGAGGAGGTGCTCCGCACTGAAGAGGTTAAGGGTATCCGTAAACATCCCATATCAATGCCATGGGCTATCCTACTCCATTCCTTCAAACACGAAATCGAGGAGGAGCCATTGTCTCAGACTGTTCGCTCCCCTGCAGCCACTGCACACCATGAGACTACCCACTGCAGTCCCCCAGCGGAGTAGATACCCGGCGGGACAGGACTCGCCGCCGAAGACCTACAATGCAGGCACCACCCCAGACACAGTATCCTTGTCTCCCCCCCCAGCGCACACACAGTCCACTACCCAGTTCCGCTGAATTAGCTCGCCGGCTTCTACCACGCGGCACCCATTCCGACACAGTGTACCCCAGTTCTATCTCCCCAGTTTGACGAGTTCATATCGTTATCTACAACCCAAAAACAAAGAATCATAGGGCCAGCGTTGGGAGCTTACGCTCCGCTCACAGTACATACAATAGACACCCACCCATAGGCACACGCTTCATACCCACACGCCTCCTCAGACCGGCGGCAATGTTTAAGGAAATGTTATACAGGCCATGTTCTAATGCCCGGTCCTAAACAACGATATGATGTACAAAAGTTATGATGTTTGTCTCCGAAGCAATTATAATTATTGTAATGTACACTATAAGAAATGCAAATAAAAATGATTTTACTAAAAAAAAAAAAAAAAACATTTTCTAAGCATTCCAAATATCCTTAAAGAAAGTAATCTCAATATCCAAAATGCTGACTCATGTTAAACACGGTTGTAGGAAAGTGCCCCTTTTTGCATGGTTGCCCCCCACTTTTTGCCTGATGTTGATGCTCTTTTGACTAAGTGTGCCCTTGGTTCCTGCCAATCAGGTACCCAGGGCCTATGTTCTTTCCCTAAAACTGTACTGTTGCACGCCAGATTGGGAACTCTCTGGCCACATGCAAGTCCCTAGTAAACGGTACCATGGGTACCAAGGGCACTGTGACCAGGGAAGGAATCTAAGGGCTGCAGCACATATTGTACCACCCTTAGAGGCCCTGTACCCTGACACACACACTGCCATCGCAGGCTGCGTATGACTTCGTTGTATAGAATATTGAAAATGCTTCAGATATGAAATGATGAGATTGTGAAAGAACTATAGCGAGTCTCTTTGAAGTTACATCAAAGGCAGTGAAGGGTGGTACTGCTAAAGAGTTAAGATTTTTTTTCACCCTGAGGATGAGGGCAAAAATGGAGAACCCGATAGGGAGGGACTCGTCTCAGCACCTGCTTTTTAGAACTGCCAGTGCTGAGCACCAGCAGGACCCGGCCCACTTAAAGCCCTGGTAGGAGGCTCACATACTGTACTCAGAGACGTTTTAAGGCATGGGCAAAGTGGGCTCTGGCCCAGGGCCAAAGCATTTTAGGGGGCCCCCTGATGTAGGTAGCTCTGTTCTGCAGAGAGTCTTGCCCTGATGACCTTAAATAATGTTTAAACAAATTGTTTTAAATACCGTTTTCCTTTAATTTATTTTTTATGTGGGTGATGTGTGTCTATGACAGACATTTTTAAGAGAAATGTGTTTATTTCATGCAATATTCATTAAAAAAAGTTTCTTTTAGATCAAAACCGGACCTCACGTTTGCGAAATGGGAGGGTGTCACAGAGATTATTTGCAGTAGTATTATTGAGCTGCTGCTGTGTTACAGTATTGAAAACACACATCACTATCCCTGAATATTAGATATAAACACATTTAGAATTTGGACCAGTGTGTCTTTGCACTGTCAGTTACCTGGTCAAAGAGGGCATGAAAGACCTGAAACGGGATCATAAATTCAAAGCTGTTCCAAACAGGGGCCCCCAAAACAACTTTGGCCCAGGGCCCCCAAAATCCTTAAGATGTCCCTGACTGTCACCTTACATCCCAGGCGTCTGCAGACCCACCTCATTCTTCTCTTCAAGCTCCAGCTTCTGGTCAATCAGATCCGTGGCCCACTTCACCTCCTTCTCCATGGCTGACCCCAAAGAGCACCCTGCACAGACTGAAGCCGGAACACGTCAGCGGGTAGAACAGATCCCTCTCAGCTGCTGGGCGAGGCCGCGTGCAGAAGATGTCGCAGTCGCAGAAAGTATTTCACTAAATGTCTTCAAAGTGCAGAGAGCAAAACTTTCGACAGCTCCACCAATCTAGACCAGTCGATGACGTGACACCAGTGCAGCTCCCTCGGACACCGTGGGTATTGCACGCGCGTTCCATCTTTTATAGACACAGGGGCTGAAGGGCCACCGCTCTGAAGGACAGGTGTGGGCCCCTGCACGTGACCTTGGAGCCTGAGCTCCCCGCTCTGCTCTCTGCATTCCCACGTGCCTCTCTCTGACCTTGTCCCAGTCCCAGCCTCAGACACTTTCTCCATGTCTTCCATAGCGGGCCTGTCAGGCCCGGCGGATGGCTTCATGACGATCCCTTTCCGCCTCTAGGGGTCGTCACCGGCTGGGTGTAGATGCGCACACACGTCTGTTGTCCTGCTAATCCTTGTGGTACTGACGCTGTCCGTGTCAACACTTGTCAGCAGCTGCGCTTCACACGAGGTCTCATCAGAGCTGCAGGAAGAGTCGCGCTTCATCACAGCTCATGCGACATATACCAAAAAGCCCTCCATGGAACTCTCACCAGCACTCTGCAGGTGCAATTCACTAATCTGCCCGTTTAAAATGCAAGTCTTTGCAACAACAGGGACCTTGTAAAAATTGACTTATGTTTGTTTCCAACATGTTGGCCTCACTTTCTTGAACATAGCAGAGAACGGGTTACATAACTCAACAATTTTAAACAGATCTTAAAAAATTATTGAATATATGAACTCTCAGGCCCATATATATGTTCTTTCTAAAGTCCTCTCAATGAACGACTTCCCTATTAATTATTCCATATTAATCATAATTATATATTTATATAGCCATGCAAGTACTGCTTAATTGGTTAAATAAATAAATAAAAAACCCTCCTTCGGTGTCGACTGTAGCCGAACGCCAGGGTAGTCGTATAGTCTGTCTGCTTTGCCTTAATTCCCACTCACACTTCTTCCCGTACCTTACTCTTCCTGTCTCTTTATCTCACTCTTTCGGATTCTTTTTCATCCTTGCTTTCTCTCTGTCACGGTTTTCTTATATTTATTTTCCTCTTTCTTCCTTCCTTTTCGGACTTTCTCTTTCTTGCTGTGGATTAAAGTCTAATGATGACGCAGAAGTCCTGGTCCCCTAAAATGAATGCCGGAGGCCCCCATCTGCACAAATTAAGCACGTCATACAAGGTATTCAAAATATGGCACGCGCCCTTTCTGAAATGAAAATATACTCTTTGGAGTCTACGATATTTATCTTCTGGGCACAATATGTAAAGGGATTTTTTTCAAGTGCTAATGATGAAGTGTTATCATCGGCACCAGTGCAGAGCCAGTCGTGCAAAGGGTGGTAATGGGGTACAAGCACTGACATCAGGTGTTCATACACTGACATTGTATGGCGCGCCTTAATAGCTTATTCCTTCTGCATTCGTGCTGCACAGCTAGTTTCTTTGTGGCATAACCATAGCCTGAGCTCATAACCATAGCCTTAGCTTATAACCACAGCCTGAGCTCATAACCACAACCTGAGCTCATAACCATAGCCTGAGCTCATAGCCTTAGCTTATAACCACAGCCTGAGCTTATAACCACAGCCTGAGCTTATAACCACAGCCTGAGCTCATAACCATAGCCTGAGCTCATAACCATAGCCTGAGCTCATAACCATCATAACCATAGCCTGAGCTCATAACCAAAGCCTGAGCTCATAACCATAGTCTGAGCTCATAACCATAGTCTCAGCTCATAACCATAGTCTCAGCTCATAACCATAGTCTCAGCTCATAACCATAGACTCAGCTCATAACCATAGTCTCAGCCAATCACAATACTCACCCCCATAATCTGTGTCGATTTTGGACGCTGTTGAGTTACTGTTGGACTTAAGATCACACATGGGGCGGTCTTATTTTTGATAGCAGTGTTAAGATATATTGGACTGTGTATGGGTCCCAAGTATATGTATGTATAAGGCCCCTGCATAGCTCTGATGGATATTAGTACAGCTACTGCAGCTGGGTTGTGAGAGGGCACACCATGGCATGGCAAGGGCGGGCCTGTATCCTTCTTTAATGAAGTGAAGCTAGACGATGTTACATAGGGTATCTCCAACATGTTTGTTTATTTTTTTTAAGTTTAAAAGCTTTATTCGAATAATAAGAAATACAGAATACCAGCAATACAAAGTAGAGCATAATAAGTTAAAAAAAAATATATAACGAAAGAATGGCAAGTATAAAAACAGGAGAGAAAGCTGTTTTAAATTTTTAAGGAAATAAGGGGAGGAGGGGGGGAGGGAGGGAGGGAGAGAAGGGGAGGGGAGAGGAAACTTTTACAAAACTGATAAAATGAGAAACTGCATATTACAAAGAAATGAGAGAGAGATCCTAATCAAACTAATATATACAACAAGTCAATAAAGGTAAAAGGCAAGGAACAAAGAAGAAAGGCATTCAAGGAGGTTTAAAATTTTCAGCATTTAAACTAGAATTATCTATTAACACTAGATTATCTAAATAAGTAATAAGAGGTAACCAAAAGAGAGTGGTTTACAGTATGAGGCAAAAGCAATATCAAGTCGATGAAAATGACAAAGACTATTCCACCAGTGCTTGATAGAGAGTTTTGTAAGTGTTTTCCAGTTGAGAGTGATGTGTTGGAAAGCTAAAGCAAGCATAAGGTCAAAGAGACCATGTTTGTGAGAGAGAAGATCTAAGGAATCGGATAGACTCCCAGAGAAAAGAAGAGGGATGGAATAAGGAATGGAAATATTAAACAGGCGAGAGATATAGGACCAAACATTCCCCCAAAAATTAGAAACCGAAGGGCAAAGGAAGAGAAGGTGTAGAAAGTCAGCATTAGAAGAGCCACAAGTCCAACAGTTTGTATTAGTGGAATGAGAAAATCTAGCTATAGAGGTAGGGGTAAGATAGAGTCTATGATATAAAAAGAACATAGATTGAGTAAGAGAAGCAGAGCGAGAGATTTTGAGAGAACGGGACCAAAGTTTGTCCCAGAAGATGATAGACCATTCACATCCCAGGTCAGATTCCCATGAAAGTTCCAATTTAGTTTTAATACGATCTGGATTAGGTGCTGAGAAGTGTTTATAGATAAGAGAAGCTTTGGGTAGCAAGAGAAGGATCTTGAGAAGAGAGTTTTGAACAGAGGGAAGAGGGGAAGATGGAAGAGAATAGAAAGAATCAAGAATGACTGCCATTAGAGTAGTGAATTTCTGTAGGAAGGAGCGAGGACAATGAAATGTGGCTTGAAATTGGGGAAAGGGGCATGGAGAAAGGCCATCAAAAACGTTTTTAACCCAAATTATGCCCCTTAATCTCCAGGATCTCCAAAAGATGGATCTACCATTAATAGTAATAAGGGAGTTATGCCAAATAGGAGAATCTAAAAAGGATTCTCTAGAAATAGGCTTTGGATGGGTCAAAGGTTTCAGTAAGGAACAAGTGTGTTTAAACAAGGGGAGAGAGGTAAGAGGGGTTTTGGCAGAAAAGGCTAGAACTTCCTTTAAAGAGAAGGGTAATAATAAGGCACGTTCAATGGAAAGCCAAAGGGGAGTGAAAGGGGAAGGATCAGAGAGGAGCCATTTCGAGGCCTGGTGAAGGCAAAATGACTTATGATAAATGCGAAAATCAGGAAAATTTACACCCCCATTAGATTTTGTCTTGTGAAGAAAAGATAAAAAGATCCTGGCTTTTTTGTTTTTCAAGAGAAATTTAGAAAGGCGAGAATCAATTCGTTTAAAATAACAGGCAGGAATATGGACAGGAAGCATAGAAAGAGTGTAAATCAAAATAGGAGTAATCATCATCTTAATTGAGTCTAACCGACCCCACCACGAAAGAAAGAGAGGATTCCAAGAGGAAAGTAATTTGTCAATCCGAGACAGGGCCGCAGTCATATTTAATTTAATAGAAGAGGCAATGGAGTTAGAGAACCACATACCTAAATACTTGATTTTAGAACGACCCCATGCAAAACCAGTGGAAGAAAAGGAATGTGGAAGACAAAATTTAGTGAGAGGGAGAATCTCTGTTTTATCTGAATTGATTTTATATCCAGAGACAAGGGAAAAGGAAGTGAATTCATGTAATAAAGGGGGAATGGAGATTTCGGGAGCAGAAATAAAAGTAGGATGTCATCTGCATAAGCGGAAAGTTTTAAATGTTGGTCACCATAAGAAAAACCATATATGGAATCATTATTACGGATTGAGGATAAGAAGGGTTCCAGAGCTAAGACAAAAAGAAGGGGGGGGGAAAGGGGGCAACCCTGACGGACTCCGCATTGGAGAGGGAAATAGGATGAAATACAACCATTGACTAGCACCGAGGCTCTGGGGGAAGAATATAATAAAGAAATAAGAGAAGTGAATTTGGGACCAAAACCATGCCATTTCAGAGATGCAAATAAAAAGGACCAATCCACTCTATCAAATGCTTTTTCAGCATCGACCGAAATGGCCGCCAGGGATGTGGAAAGGGAAGGAACTTTGTTTAAAACGTTAAGAAATAGGCGGGAGTTGTCCGAGGTCAATCTGCCCCTGACAAAACCGCATTGCTCCTTGCCAACCAAATGAGGCTCTAAACGTAAAGCAAGTGTTTTGGCAAATAGTTTATAATCAACATTGACCAGGGAAATCGGCCATTAGTTTTTACAAAACATAGGATCTCATCCCTCTTTATGTATAAGGCAAATAGTGGCCTCTTGAAAAGTACCCTCTGTCTTACCAGAGAGAAAGAAAGAATGAAAAAGATTTAAGAGTTTAGGAAGTAATAAGCTAGAAAAATGCAAATAAAATTCAACTGAAAAACCATCCGGGCCAGGAGTTTTCCCTTTCTTTAAAGCATTTAGAGCAGAGGATAGTTCATTAAGGGATAGGTCAACCTCAAGATCATAAAGATTAAGATGAGAATTAGATGGGGTTGGGAGATTATCAAGATAGGACTGGATGAGGGAACTGGAGGGAGGAGAATCTGGAGTGTAAAGATCTTTATAGAATAGCTTAAATTCGTTAAGAATGTCTTGATCTTTGTGGAGGAGAGAACCATCTGAAGAATAAATAGAGTCAATCAGCGTACGGTCTTTACGGGGTTTAAGATAATTCGCTAAAAGTTTTCCAACTTTATTACGACCTCCGTAATAACGACTACTACGACGGAGAAGAATGGAAGACGCATTGTCAGTCGTAATTTTATTAAATGCTAATTTGGCACGTATCAGAGCTGGCAGGACCGAATCCGCCGATGAAGTATAGAATTTGTGCTCCAAGGCCTTAATATGAGCCAGGGTAGCATTATGTTGTTGAAGAAGACGTTTCTTTTTTATATTAGACAAAGTCTATGATGAAACCTCTTGCGGTAGCCTTAAAGGAATCCCATAATATATAGGGGGAGGAAGTGGGGTCACTGTTTAGGTCGAAAAATTTGTTAGCAAAAGTAATGAAAGAGGAAGAGAAAAGTGGGTCAAGAAGAAGAGAATTATTGAAACGCCAACAGCAGGACCTGGGATGTGGAGGAAGTAAGTCAAGATCAGTTATAATTGGGGCATGATCAGAGATAACGATAGGTTCAATAGAGGAGGATAATAGGTTTTGAGATAAAGATTGAGAGAGAAAGATATAATCTAAACGGGAGAGGGAGTTGTGAGGAGGAGAGAAGTAAGAAAAATCAAGAGAATCGGGATGAGAGAGTCTCCAGGAATCAACGAGATGTGCTTGGGAGATGGTGTCAAGAAAATGCTTATGAGATTTGTGAGGAGTGAAGCGTACCTGACATTGGCGGTCTCGAAAAGGGTCAACAACTTGATTGCAATCGCCTCCTAGAATAAAGTAATCATCCCTAAATTGAATACATTTCTGTGTAATCAGAGGCCAAAAGTAACAATCAGGATGAGTAGGGCCATAGACATTAAAAACAGTCAAAGAAATATTATTAATTAACAACTTAGCTAACAACCATCTACCTTCTGTATCAATTTCTTGCGATATAATTTTACAGTTCAATTTCTTATGACATAAAATTATAACACCGTTTTTCTTATTAGAAGTGGGAGAGAGTAAAACTGATCCCACCCAACCTCTCTTTAATTTTAATGCCTCGGTTTCTGTAAGGTGGGTCTCTTGTAAAAGGACCAAATCAGGGTTATAAGAGGCAAGATGTGATAGTATTCTTTGTCTCTTAATTGGGTTAATGAAACCTTTCACATTCCAAGAAATAACTCTGAATGTAAAACCATCGGAAATACATAAAGAACAAAACATGCAGTAATAAAAAAGATGCATTGAATAATACAATCAAACATACAAGCCAAAGGCGAGTGCAACATTAGAGAAAAGGAAGGAGATGGAAAGAAGGAGGGAAAAAAGGGAAAAGGACTGAAAAAAGATGAGAATGAAAGAAGAAATAGTAAGAGAAGACAGCACATGACAACCACTGATTACAAAATAGGAATACAAAATGAGAAGATAAGGGGATTGACGACTGTGATACGTACCTTCTGAGGGAAGACAAAAGAGAAATACGAGGAGTGGCGACACAAGGAAGAAGACGGCACAACCAACCGGGGAGGGAGCATCACAGCGGGGAATCTTATGCGATAAATAGGAAACAGAGAAAGAAATATGTTAAAGAAGAAAATACCTGCAAAAATATAGAAGGAGAGAAAAGAAAAAGAAAAAATAAGAGTGAAATGATACAATACAATGATACAATACAGTTATGAACAGTAACCTACGAAGATAAAAACTAAGTAAAATCAAGCGAATTAAATCCTGCAACGGAGAAGAAGAAAGTCAAGGTATGGAGGACGTAGAAGAGAGAGGACCAGAGACTTCCATTGACGGCGTGGAGTGCGAGTGAATGAATTTCCTCAATTCTGCCGGTTCCTCAAAAGTAGAAGTTTTGTTTTGGTAAGTAACCTTGAATAGACACGGATGAAAAAGTCCATATCGAGCTCCAAGTGTACGCAAAGATGGTCGAAGATCCAGGAATTCTTTCCGCCGTTTAGCTGTTGCTGAGGAAACATCTTGAGAAAGAAATAACAGAGAGCCTGACCAGACAAGCTGTTTTTTGTGTTTAGCTGCATTTAAAACAAGTAGCAAGTCCGTAAATTTCAAAAATAGAAAAATCACACCCCGTGGTTTGGAAGGAGCAGCTGACGAAGACAGACGGGGGCCCAGCCTGTGGGCTCACTGAATATGCAGGTTTGTAGACGCAGGAAGGTCAAGAAGCTTTATGAGAAAATTGTTGAAGAAGGGAACGGGATCATCACCCTCCAAACTTTCAGGAAGACCATATAAGCGTAGATTATTGCGTCTATTTCTGTTTTCAAGGTCTTCCGCTGATTTCCTCAATGAAAGGACCTCCCTCTCAAGGGCAACTAATTTTGTGGAAACATTTTGTAGTTCATCAACTTGGTGTTCCACTGTGGAAATACGAGAGTCCATGGAAGCCCATTTAGTATCCATAGTTTGTAGGCGGGAGTTGGTCTCTTCGATAAAAGGGCGTAACGCGCGGATTTCCTCAAAGATAGTGACAATAAGGGGCGAAAAATGACTGTTCAAGCGACACCCAAAGGGGGGAATCAGACGAGGGGGTAGTAAGCCAATGGGATGATTGACGTAAGTTAAAAGCTTTATGAAAAGTAGGGAAATCGGGAAAATTAACCCCACCTTCAATTTTAGTACGAGTAAGCTTTGCTAAAGACATACGAGCTTTCTTCTTACTCCAGAGAAAAGACGACAGCAGAGAGTTAATCTTTTTGAAATACTTTTGGGGTATGGAGACTGGAATGTTAGACACTGTAAACAAGATGATGGGGATAACATCGTCTTTATGGTATCCAGCCTCCCCCACCAGGACAAGTACAAGGGATGCCATCTGTCAATAAGAAAAGAAATCTTTGAACAGCATTTATCCATGTTGATGGAAATTGATGATGGAATAGAAGAAGAAAAATAAATTCCTAAGTACTTTATATGATTAGAGTTCCAGTTGAAATTGGTGATTTTAAAATCCTCTTTAAAAGTAAATTTAGTTCAGGGTAAAATTTCGCATTTGTCATTGTTTAATTTATATCCGGATACAGAAGAGTAGGACTCAGTCTCAGATAGAAAAGCGGGTAAAGAAGAAGTAGGATTAGATAGGAACAATAATATGTCATCAGCATACGCTGCCAATTTAACGTGCGTGTTGCCATAACTAAACCCCTGAAAATCAGAATTTTGACGGAGTTTACACAGAAAAGGTTCTAAAGCTAAATTAAACAGAAAGGGAGATAAAGGACAACCCTGTCAGACACCACTTCCCAAATCAAAATACGAAGAGGTAAGACCATTAACGAAAATAGCTGCTTTAGGATTTGAGTACAAAAGAGAGATTAAGATAATGATTTTGGGACCAAAGCCAAACCATCTGAGGGTTGAAAAAATGAATGGCCAATAGACTCTGTCGAAAGCCTTTTCTGCATCTAAAGCTATAGCGGCTAAAGCATCGGAGTAGTGAGAGGATTTCGAAAGAATATCAAAGAACAGGCGCGTGTTATCAGTAAGAAAACGGCCTTTCACAAAACCTGACTGCTCCTTACCTAGAAGATCCGGAAGGAAGGATTCTAATCTTAGGGCCAAGGATTTTGAGAAAATGTTATAATCAATGTTTACCAATGAAATCGGTCTATAATTTTTACAAAAGCGGGGGTCTTTATTATCTTTGGGAATGAGGCAAATTAGGGCTTCTAAAAAGGAACCTGAAGCAGTACCTGTTTGTAAGAAGGAGGACAAAAGTTTATGTAACTTAGGGAGAAGAAGCTGGGAAAAATGCGAAAAAAATTCGGCAGTAAGTCCATCAGGACCAGGGGCTTTATCCTTCTTGAGAGTGCGCAAAGCATTATTTAATTCTGTCATTGAGACGTCCAGCTCTAATGATTCAAAGTCTAAATTAATGTCAGGGGGTTTAGTAATGGAAGAAAGATAATCTGTGATAGAATCGTCAGTAGGGTTGGTTTCAGGTGTATATAAAGATTTATAAAGCGTATGAAATTCTTGTAAAATTTCTGAGTCTTTAAACTTGGGCATCTGCTGATCATCAAGAATTGAATCAATATTAAATTAGTTTTTTTAACTTTGAGATAATTGGCCAATAATTTACCTGATTTGTTGTTACCACCATAGAACTTTGCACTGGACTTAAGTAAATACAAAGAGGCGTTGTCAGTAGATTTTTTATTAAACTGAAGTTTGGCAGCTATGAGATCTTTTAAACAATCTTTTGATTTGGAAGTGTAATAAGTATGTTCTAGTGATTTTATCTTAGTAAAGAGATCTGTGGCAGATTTTCGGGCAACATGACGCTTCTTGGAGACGTAATTAATAATAAAATCTCGTGCAGCCGCCTTGAAGGCGTCCCATATGACAGAAAAATGAAGGGTATCTGATTAGTTAAGAGAGAAAAATTCATTAAAAAAATAAGTAAAAGAAGAAGTAAAAACAGGGTCAAGTAGTAATGAATTATTAAAACGCCAGCATCTAGGGGCAGAAGACTGATGAAGAATGTCTAGGGAAACGGAAACTGGGGCATGATCGGAGATCAGGATAGAGCCAATATCTGAAGAACTGAGGGATTGAGAAAGAACGTGAGAGATGAAAATATGATCAATGCGTGATTGTGTATGGTGTACTGGAGAGAAGAACGTGTATTCTCTCAAGGTGGCATTACACAGTCTCCAAGCATCAACTAAATGTCTTTGTTGAAAAGAGTGTAGAAATAATTTGTGAGGCTTGGAGGGTATAAAAGAGGGCGAGGAGTTACGGTCTATAAAGGGATCGATGATTTGGTTACAATCACCAGCTAAAATCAGGTTATCATGAGAGAGTTGCAGAAGTTTATTTTCAAGATGGGACCAAAAAAGACAGTCACCTGTAGTTAGGGCGTATATGTTAAACAAAGTGAGAGGAGTCTTCCCAATCAATAGGTCCGTAAGTAACCAGCGACCTATATCGTCGATCTCCTGAGAAACAAGTTTAACATGAAGAGATTTATGACATAGTGTGATAACGCCATTACGTTTTCCATCACCTGGAGAAAAGAAGACTTCTCCGACCCAGTCCCTCTTTAATTTCAAGTATTCAGATTCAGTGAGATGTGTTTCCTGAATCATGGCTATATCGGCATTCAGTTTAGATAAATGTGTTAATACACGTTGCCTTTTAATCGGTGAGTGTAAACCTCGGACATTCCAAGTAACAACATTCAAAGTAATCTAAAAACCATTAAGAGAACAAACAAAAAGAGACCAGATATAACAGTGACCTTGATAAGAATTAACCATAAAAGCATAAGAAAGTAGACATGCAGAATAACAATTGAATGAAGAACCATGTAATTAAACAGAGAATAAACTTTAGAGAAAACAATGTAAATGGAACCAGACCCAGACTAAGCTGGAGAAATGAAGAGAAGTATCAAAAATGAGGGGTTAGAAAGAGAGTAAAAAAAGGAAATAGAAAAGGGGAAAGGGTAAAAAGCAGAGGACGGAGAAAAAGGAGAAGAAATTATCTGTAAAACTGAGGTAAGAGCGGTTAAGAGAAAGAAGGGGATAAAAGTTGAAAGGTAAAATACTCTAGTTCAAGGAGTAACAAAGAAATCAGGAAAAAAATGATGCAGAAGAGAAATACCTAAAGTACCGGATAGAAAAAAGGGATATCAAAGAAGTGAAGAGATGAGGCAGAATGAGAAGAGAGAAAACATGAGAGAGAAAAAGTAGAAAAACAAAAAGAGAAAAACACATACCTATATAATTCCAAAAATGAGGGGGGGGGGGTGAAACCACATGGAAGGGCGGCATATCCAGAACTCACGAAGGGAGGCACAGATATGATTGGATAATACAGGGTGCGAGAGGGTACCTATGAGGAAAAAAAATATACAGTTAAACAAATAAACTTGACATCATAAGGGTTATAGTAAAATCAGAGAAAACGAGAGCAAAAAGTAGCTGTACTATTCTAGAGCAAAAAGGGGAAACATCTTATCTAACAGTGCAAGAAGTCAAGAATACAACAATGCAAAGTCAAAATAGCAGAATCAGCCACAATGAGAGGAGGAAGCATTAGACGTATCCATATTATCAGATTTACAAAAGTTGAGAAAACTTTTCAATTTGAGTGGGTCTTTATATGTGGTTGTTTTGTTCTTGTAGGTGACCTTAAAAAGGCAAGGGTGAAAGAGACCATATCTAGCGCCAAGATCACGAAGCTCCAGTCTCATCCTTAAAAAATCTTTACGTCAGTCAGCAGTACTCTTAGCATAATCCTGTGAGAAAAACACTGTGTGACCCAACCATGAAACACGTGGTGATTTTTTAGAGGCTGATAGAACTTTGAGTAGGTCCGTATACCCAAAAAATACAAAATGACTCCTCTTGGGCGAGCAGAAGTAGAAGTGTTAGCATGTTGACGGCCCAATCTGTGAGCACGTTGAATATTTAGAGTCGGTTCTGTAGGTAAACCCAGCACTTTAGGCAAAAAAGTCTTGAAGAAGGAGAGAGGGTCCGCACCCTCCGTGTTCTCCGGTAGGCCATAAATGCGTAGGTTGTTCCTACGATTTCTATTTTCCAAATCTTCGACATGTTTCTGTAAAAGAGATACTTGTGATTGAAGGGCATGAACTTTAGATTCGGTCAAATGAAAAGAAGAGACATTCTGCTCCACCGCAATGAGCCTTTCATCAAGCTGGGACCATCTATCAGTCAAAAATTGAAGTTTAGAATGCGTCTCCTCCATAAAAGGTTTTAAGGCCCGTATTTCTTCTAGAAGTAAGTCCAGAGAAGCAGGTGGAGGTGATTTAGCAGGAGATGGAGGGTCTTTTTTGAGACGTTTAGGATTAGCTTTGACTGAAATAGCCAGTGCGGGTAGCGTCGACTGTGACTGTGAGGGTGCGCCAGACTTTAGTGAAGATGTCGAGGCAGCTTCCATCATGGCGAACTTTGTAAAAATCGTAGAGTTTTTGATAAGTCTGTGAGATGGAGAAGAAGAAGAGGAGGAGAGTCTCCGCAGTCTTCCCCATAAAATGAGCAAGAAATAGTGGAGCAGTCGATGGCACAAAGAAGGGTACTTGTTATATATGAGAGTTGAACAACATCCAGAAGTCAAAAATTATCAATAAACTTGAGAACAAACTGGTGGTATGACAGCAGGGTCAAAAATGTATAGGAAAAATATGGCACATGGTGGTGGGAATGATAAATCTCAGCACACAGGATCACCTCAAGGGTTAAAGAAAAGCAGGTCAGACAACATGCGTAACATCAATATTTCAAAAATAGCCAATGTTGCGACCGTAAGTATGAGATGGGAACAACGGTCAATTCAAAAGAGAAAAAATACTTAATAGCCCAACATCAGTGATAACTTGATAACGAGCAGAAAGTCCAGCCATAAAAGTCTTAAGAAATAGAAATGAGCAAAGCAGTTAAGGTTCAAACTCTCAACATGTTGAAAACACTCAATGTTATGGAGGAACAAAGCGTCATTAAAAGAAGAGTACTGCTGAATGAGAGAAAGTTCCAGGATGCACAGCTTGCAATGGCATAACGGTTGAGATGTGAACAACGTTGCGACCGTTTCCGTTAATAAAGAGGAATGGTCGTTATAGAGGCAGTTGAAATTTGCAAAACTATTGACTTGAACTGAGCGTATAATCGCAGCGCCTCAGTAGTAGCTTACCTAGCGACCGCGTTCATGAGGAGAGAACGACGGTCATTTTAAATATGGAAGCACAGCATAGTATCAGCAGTAGCACGCCTCATTTAAACAAGCCTCAGCCATATATAAAGGAAGTCCAGAAATGGCAAAGTGAAGGAGGCTAAAAGTATTCAGAGACGATATAAGCCCACCGCTGCATTCTAATGAGGCGGGTGATATCAGAACGCAGCCACAAAATGGCGGACGCGTCTGAGGCGGCAGCGAGAATGCCGAAAATACCTTCAAAAATCAGCGCAGGCTCATCTTCAATTCAACCAGGTGGTTGTCGAGTGTTCCTGGACGTGAGACTTGTATTTCAGATGATTGAAGAGGCACGAAGAACGCACATATCAGGTTCATTTAGCGCCGGTCTATCGGAGCTCACGGAGTGTCCGCCATCTTCCGTGGGCGTCAAGCCACGCCCCCCCTAAAAAAGCAGGACTTTTAATGTCGGCCTTCCACCAAATCCAGAGTACTGCAAGGGATACCATTTTGCAGTTTGTCTGCTGAAATGTTGCAGTTCATAGAAAATGAAACCAGCTGATATTGTTGCCAAACGTTTCAGCTATCACCAGCGGGAACTGGAATGTAGTCTGAGCGATTGCCTGTGGATAATATTTTTGCAAATATTCCACCTATCTTCCTTTGTTGTTTTGATGTAAGCTGTGTGATAGCTGTTCCATAGGATCCAAGCTGTACCTCAAGTAGAAAGCCCAGCAAGGCTGAAACGGCCTTGGGTTGCTTATGTTCTCAATCAGAAATGTCAGCTGGTGATTTTACCTCTTCAAGATGACCTTGGAGATAAGATTGTTTGCCTATGCTTTACATGTAAAGGGAGAAAAGACTGTTTGAGATAAAACTTTAAATGCGTTTTAGACACGTATTTCAATTTTAGGTTCAAATACATTCAATATTGAAAGTACCAAGTCTAAAAGACAGTTATCCAGTACGAGTGTGTATGTATGTATGTATGTATGTATACTATCGGATTTTGTCTATGTCCATGGGATTTTTTTGAGCACTTGCACTTTAAATATGGGGGCTTTGCTTAGGCTGTGTCATGTGATCAAGGCCGCGTTGACGGCAGAAACGCGTCATGGCAGACACCGGTGATGGTGAAACAAAATAAAAAATTGCTGCACTGATTTGGGTCTACGCTCGTTTTTTCCTACCGAAAGGAAACGGAGGCGAGGTGTTTGATGTGTTCCGGTTTGGGCTGATACCGGTTTGTGGACCCCCTCTCGGAAAGAAGGCTCCGTAATCTTCAGTCCTTTGTCTCTGGCGGCGCTGCCCTGGACACCGCAGGCTTGTGGTGTTGATCGAGGCACGGGCTTCCAGGGGCATTTAGTAAAGTCCGAAACGGAATGAACGGAGCCCCCTGCGCACAGCAATCCTGGTGAAGGAACAGCAGACCGGTTGTGGAACAGCACAGCAGAGGTGCCTGGAAACTGGAATCACTCGGTGGAGTGAACAGCGGGATGGTGCCGAGCTCTTCGATTCGAAACACCCAAAGGTATGAGCAGTGAAAGTCAGTGATAGACTGCGCGCAGGTTGGGAGGTGTGCATGGCTTTGCAACCACGACGTTATTCAACAAACGGGAAGTGGTTGGAGCGGAAGAAATAAATACATTAAGCCATATAGCCGAGATGTCTGCCGACACGCTAAGAAGCCGCGAACAAGCTGCGGAGGAAATGTTTTCGGATTCCCTGGCGGAACCGCTACAAACTGATAAAAGGGGTGCTGAGGAACAGAGCAATAAACCTTTTGAGCTCAAAGAAAGTTACAGAACATTAGAAAAGCTCAAAAGACAGGAACAATCGAAATGGTGGGAGGCGCGCTCCCTCAAGAGGTATCTCGATGTCGGAAGAATCCCTCGTGGGCTCCGTATAATGTTGACCCCGAGTTATGAGGCGCCTAACCCCTCAATGATGGCGGAATGGGGAGAATGCAACCTCGACTCGTCCCGCAGACTGGTAGAGATTTTAGTAAAGTATGCGGAGATAGATGGAGGGGAGTTGCAAATTAAAATTGACCGATTGGAAGATGAGATTAAACAACAGGAAGGTGACTCGCAAATAGGTCGCAAGCTGCGTGAAGATATGATGACAAGACTTACCAAAGAGGAAGACAAAATTAAAGTAAGGAAGGCATATAAGTTTAAACGGGATCGTGAAGACTATGCCAATGGCCAAATTTTCACGTTTGCCAGATGATATGATTCGCTCAGAATGGCAACAGCTAGCAGACGTATGCAAGCGAGCACTCAAGCATCTGATCAAGGTGAAAAAAGCCAGCATGAAATGGCAATGACATCCGCATCAGATTTGAGCTCTGTAGCTGAAAGTGAGTCGGATAATGAAGGCACAAGGAAAAATGTTGCACATAATGGAATCAAGCTGCGTTTGGGGGAAGAGTTGGGCATTTTAAAACAGGGCAGACGAGAAACATTGCGACCACGCAACAAGGACAAAATTCTAAAACCAACGCACAAAGAAGAAGGGAGAGACGGAGGGCCAGCCAAAGGCGCAGGGACTATGAAACGGGGCCGAGGCAGATATTAACTAAAGAAAACATCAGTGACGTGAATGAAAAGGACAATGAGAGTATGAAAAATATTCTAAGCAGGCAGGAAGCGAATACAATTATCAATCTGGCTAGTATTGATTTATCGGCAGCAGAAAAGCAGCTCCTGTCTCTGGGACTATCTCATTGCCCGGAATCAAACTTCAATTATGTAAGAACACGAGCGGATATTTATCAGTATATAAGGAAATTAAAGCTCAGAAAATTTCACCTGCAAAGGCCCGCCCCAGTCGAAACCAGTGCTGCAGGGCTGGCACCATATGATACATGTCCCATTGGTCTTTCAATCTCGGATATAGGCTTATATCAAGACTTAAGGGAATTGGAAGGTAATTTGGAAAATAATGAACAAGATCAACGGTTATCTCCGATAGCAATGAATGTGAGACCCATAACACCTTTTAAGCCCAAATCAAAATTCGTTCCAATCATGGCTAGGGATGGCTTAGATGCGTTCAGTGAGCAGGTGGTGTCTCAAATCAAGAAATTAAACTTGGAGATCAATGAGCCCAACAATAGGAAATACACTAACAAGGAGAGGCAATATAATCAACTAATTGCCAAGCTACAGAAAGAAAAAGTAATGATAAGAACTTCAGACAAGGGTGGCAACATTGTTCTCTGGCCTCAGAATGAATATATGGAAGAGGCATTGGGCCAGTTAAATGACCAGCAGTGTTACAGGAAAAGCTCCCCAATCAAGTTCAAAAGCATTCAGGATTCTTTTTTCAAACATCTGTTGGCATGGAAAAGTTTGGGCCTACTTAGTTGGGAAGAGTATAGGTTTTTAAAAAAGGAATATCCATTGGTTCCAGTGATATACTTTATACCTAAAATCCATAAGAGTATTATCAAACCGTCAGGTAGACCTATTATTGCGGCGTGTGATGGACCATTGGAGAATCTTTCTCAATACATTGACCATTCCTTGCAGATTTTTGTTAAAGAATTAAAGTCGTATGTACAAGACACCAGTGACTTTATAAGAAAAATAAGGAACATTGAATGGAACCCGGACTATTTATTGATAGCTTCTGGATGTGTCATCCCTATATACTTGTATTCGGAACAAAGATGGGATGAGAGCTGTGGAATACTTCCTAAATACTAGATCCATGGTATTTGCACAACATACTAAAATGCTTTTGGACATGCTGCTATTTTGCCTTGAAAATAATGTATTTCTATTTAATGGTCAAATGTTTCAGCAAATTCAGGGGGTAGCAATGGGGGCCAGCTTCTCCCCCAGTTATGCCTGTTTGTTTATGGGTTGGTGGGAGGAGCTGGTCCTCATGAGGCAATATGAAGCTATATATGATACCAATGTTATTTCCTGGATGCGTTTTATAGATGATCTTTTTATAGTCTGGAAGGGCAGTGAAACTAGTGCAATGGATTTTATTGAACAGATCAATCACAATGATATTAATTTACATTTTACATCTGTTATTAGTAAAAGCAATGTAACGTTTTTAGTTGTACAGGTTCATGTGGAAAACAATGTATTAAGTACAACCCTTTTCAGAAAACCTACGGCAGGCAATACATTGCTGCATGCGTCGAGTGCCCATCCTCCCCACCTTATAAAAAGCATCCCTTATGGGGAAATGCTTCGCATTCGACGTATTTTCAGCAATGATGATGATGCAGAAACTAAACAAGCAGAAAGCCGGGCCAGGTTTCTAGCCAGGGGGTATAGCTCAAACATAGTTGATGCAGCCATACGAAGATCTAGAGTTTTGCCAAGAGAGGATCTCTTAACATACAGGGATAAGAGAGTTGGGGACACAGGACAGATTATTGAGACCCCTCAACCCACCAGGCTCATCTTGTCATACTCCAGGCAGGAAAAGCAGATTAGGGCCATTGTGAGGCGCCACTGGCACTTTATCCAGGATGATCCAGTAATAGGCACTTTGGTATCACCCAATCCATCTATTACTTTCAGAAGAAGTAGGACCATGGGCAATATGTTAGCTAGCAATAACCAAGTAGATAAGAATCAACAGGATACGTGGTTAACGGCCAGAAAGGGCTTTTTAAATGTTCGACCTGTAAGGCCTGCCAATTTGGTGCTAATACGAAATCCTACACAACTGCGTTTTCATCTAAAATTCGGGACATTAAACAACATCTCACATGTAAAACAGAATTTACTGTGTATGTCCTAGAGTGCAGTTGCAGGCTTAGATATGTAGGAAGCACAAAATTGGCTGTGCACAAAAGAATATTACAGCACATTCGAGCGATTACAAATAAAGATAAGAACTACCCAGTGGCAAGACACTTTGAAACTTTTCATAATAGTGACCCCAGATGCTTGAAATACTTTGCTGTTGAGGCTATTCCAGCTTCAAAAAGAGGTGGGGACAGAGAGGCTAGGTTGAGACGCCTGGAAACCAGTTTCATTTTGGAACTAGATACGAAGCAGCCAGGCGGTCTTAACGCTACTGAGGATCTGCATACGTATCTCTAATTTGTGCTGTTACCTTAAGCCCCTTTTTTTATCAATGTAGTATGGGTTTTTATATCTATGAGGTTTTTTTTGAGGTTTTAGGGTACTTATATTTATATTTATTTACTAATATATATCTATGTATTTATACATATTATCTCATGAATTAGTTATATGTATGTAGTTTGAAACCAGGTTTTCTCAGGGCTATATTAGGTAAATAATTTTTCCTCATGGCCCCCCTGCAGACACATATATATTAGTGAATGCTTGTATAAGGTGCCGTGGATCCAAATTTCAACCTCACACTATTATTAGGACAGAAGAAACATCGTTGCACTAATAACTCTCCCCTACATGTTCAAAATTCCATTTTTCCCTTATGTATGTTCCCAGATTTTCACCCGAAATGTTCAGCATTAAGTTCAATGTAATTAGTTTATCTGTTTTTCATGTACTGTAGCACGAAGTCACTTTATAGGTCTATTATGGTGAGGGAGGACAATTACACGGTCTATGGTTTTATACTGGTAGGTAGTATAGGACCAATATATTGACTTTGATAGCTTTCATCATATCCTAACCAATCAAAGTATATTTTATATAGACTAAATTTTACTGCGGTACCTGGACACAGGGTTTTAATGTTTATATTTAGCACATTTATCAATTTCCACGTTGCACTTTTATAACTTTTATATCTTTCTAAAATGGACGGACAGGGTACTGAATTATAAATTATGCATTTATGCAGAGATAGGTTCACGGACATCATTTAAAAATCTATGGTGAAGTTAACAATTTAAAAAAAAAAAAGAATTGGAAAACTAGATGATTTGTATTGTGGGCATTTATGCACAATATACTATCGGATTTTGTCTATGTCCATGGGATTTTTTTGAGCACTTGCACTTTAAATATGGGGGCTTTGCTTAGGCTGTGTCATGTGAACAAGGTCGCGTTGACGGCAGAAACGCGTCATGGCAGACACCGGTGATGGTGAAACAAAATAAAAAATTGCTGCACTGATTTGGGTCTACGCTCGTTTTTTCCTACCGAAAGGAAACGGAGGCGAGGTGTTTGATATATATATATATATATATATATATATAGATATATATATATACACATATATATATCAAGAAACGCTCATAGGTGCATGCAGGCACCACGACGAGAAACGGACACTCCAATAGGCTGATTCTGCTTGTAAAAATATTGTATTTATTTGTTAAAGTTTTTGACGGTGCAAAGCGGTCATTACGCGTTTCGGCCAACGCAGTGGCCTTGAACACATATATATATATATATAACATTACACAGGCACGCCTTCTTTTTAGGTCTCGCCTAGCGATGCAGCGCCATGCGCTGCTCGCTAAGCGAGATCTATTGTTGTCGACTTGCTTAGCGATGCGGGACAGGATAGGTGCACACGCTTATGGACATCAGCTGTGAACGTGTACGGCGGCGATAGCTGAAGTTGCAGGTCAGGATATGTGCACGTGTATTAGTGATGCCGCGTTAACACGCCTCCTGCTTGCCGCTCTGCTTTGTTAGACATCAGCTGTGAACGCGTACGGCGGCGTTAGCTGAAGTTGCAGGACAGGATATGTGCACGCGTATTAGTGATGCCGCGTTAACACGCCTCCTGCTTGCCACTCTGCTTTGTTAGACATCAGCTGTGAACGCGTACGGCGGCGTTAGCTGAAGTTGCAGGACAGGATATGTGCACGCGCATTAGTAATGCCGCGTTAACACGCCTCCTGCTTGCCGCTCTGCTTTGTTAGACATCAGCTGTGAACGCGTACGGCGGCGTTAGCTGAAGTTGCAGGACAGGATATGTGCACGCGTATTAGTGATGCCGCGTTAACACGCCTCCTGCTTGCCGCTCTGCTTTGTTTTAGCACCTCATAAACAGGAGACGCAAATGCGTTAGGCTGGCGCCATGTCATCGCACCTCTTGTTCCTTGCTCATGCTTGGTTGCTTAACATCTTACACCTAGGAGATAAGTGTGCATCTTGCTGGCGCCATGTCATCACACCTCTTCTTCTTTGCTCAGTACCTTACCTCACAAGCACAAAATAAGGACCCGTCTAAATGGCGCCATGTTTTCACATTGCTTAGTGTTTACGATAACCACGAAAACAAGTTAATATATACACACAACAGTTGCAGTATAAATAATAGCACTTGCGCGCGCGCGCGTACAAGTTAATGCACACTAAGTATAAATAATAGCACTTGCGCGCGCGTACAAGTTAATGCACACTAACATTTTTTTTTTTTAACACCTTTTATTAATGCTTATGCTTTTTTTGTTATCTTTTCCTGTTACGTCTTTGGTATGTTTGTACAATTTTAACGTATATCGCAGTTTTACGGCTGGCGCTATATGCTTACAAATCTTTATTCCTTGCTCAACATCTCGCACACAGAAATTGACCACGCGCTACAGTGGTTCACAAGATAAAATATATGCGTGTGTGTGGATGGCGCCATGTTGGCACGCTTTTTCGTGTTCTACTAAACTCCAAATATTCTAATATGCACGCGCAAGCGTACACGTTTTATGAATGCGTGTTCTTTGTCGTTAAACAAGTGCAAAATATATGCATGCCATGGTCCTAATTTTAACATTTATAGCATTTATGCGTGCGTTCAGGTTGTGGCGCACGCATTCATACAATCTTTTGGTTTTTGGGTTTGCACTTTCGGATATTTTGTCGTGGCGTACAGTACCTTACCTCAGAAGCACAAAATAAGGACGCGTCTAAATGGCACCATGTTTTCACATTGCTTAGTGTTTACCATAACCACGAAAACAAGTTAATATATACACGCGACAGTTGCAGTTTAAATAATAGCACTTGCGCACGCGTACAAGTTAATGCACACTAACAGTTTATTTTTTAACACCTTTTATTAATGCTTATGCTTTTTTTGTTCTCTTTTCCTGTTACGTCTTTGGTATGTTTGTACAATTTTAACGTATATAGCAGTTTTTCGGCTGGCGCTATATGCTTACAAATCTTTATTCCTTGCTCAACATCTCGCACACACAAATTGACCACGCGCTACAGTGGTTCACAAGATAAAATATGTGCGTGTGCATGGCGCCATGTTGGCACGCTTTTTCGTGTTCTACTAAACTCCAAATATTCTGATATGCATGCGCAAGCGAACATGTTTTATCAATGCGTGTTCTTTGACGTTAAACAAGTGCAAAATATATGCATGCCATGGTCGTAACTTTCACATTTATAGCATTTATGCGTGCGTATCGGTTGTGGCGCACGCATTAATATAATGCTTTGTTTTTTGGGTTTGCACTTTCGGATATTTTATCGTGGCGTACTTAATTTATTCTTTGTACAGGCTGTTTGTAATTTAATATGCGACACATTTTCCAACTACACTATTTTTTTAAGCGAACACCGTTGGTACTAGTACTTAGAAGTTATATAAATACTTTTGTTTTGGCTTTTGTCCCAGGACACACAATATGCACGCGTACAACTTTATTATTTCATACACCACCTAATATATCTCTGCCTGCTAACATACTTTTGCAAAACACACTTGTGCCCAAGAAAACTTGTGCCCAAGAACATTGTTTGCTGTGTTCAAGAAATTTCTAATGCTAATCTACAACACCATCTTTTCTCCTTCCATTTAACACTATGACCTCTTTACCACATGCTGTGCTTTTCCTGTCTGTTTCAAAGCTCCCATGACAATTACAAGCAACACACGAAATAGCCACACTGCAAGGCGCCTTCAATACATTTGCTTTTTATACTTAGTGGTTTGTACTGCAACCTTTTAAAAGTGGTTGTAATGTAAACATTCCATTACATGTTTGATATTTTACAATTCTAAATGTTTACATATGCAATTCATGTCCATACTAATGTACTCCTTTTCCTTTACCTTATTATTAAAATATTCTATACTACTTTTCTACTTTTCCATATACTTCTGCTTTTTCGTACTGTTAATTACAACATAGCATTAATGTCCGAGTATACCGTCGTTGCCAAAACTAACAAACAAAAAAACTATATATTTACATACGCATTGCACTGTATAAACAGGAGCACCATTAACATAGCTCTTTCGCTCCCCCTTGTGTCTAAATAATTTACTTTTTTATATACAACTTTTTTTTAAATCTACCAAATGCTCTATAGCCATCTTCCGTTCCCTGCTAAAAGCAGCCTGTTGTATTCCTATATCACATGCTGCACTTTTCTTCATTCTCTAATACCTTTTATACAACTTGCGCACATACAACAAGCAAACATACACAACGTTTTTCGTGCCACGCCAAATTTGTAGTTTCGTCCTATTTACAATACATTGCTAACAAACACTTTCTCAGTAAAACTCTTACTCACTTACATTTACATTATTTATTGCTCATTGCCATCACTTGCACTCTCTTTATATTTACTAATTTTCTAATTATACATTACCAATGCCGCTACGTAATAATGCTACACAGCTATACACAATAAGTACTATACAAATAATGCCACTTGCCATTTTCTCCTTCAGGTTCCTTAGCTTTTATATGCGCTTTTATAGCAACACATATAGTGCATACATCTTCATAACTACTACATCTAAACATTCTTAACAATATAGCATACTGCTTTACAGTGTATTGTACCTTAAGCTGTGTTGACTATCTGCTATACAAATACTTGCCTCTAACTTATCCTACAATCTAAAGTAACCTACAGTTACACTGCTTAATATGCCACTGATAGCTATTTTTATACTAGATTACTTACAAATAGCCTATTATCGCTGCACACCTGCGGTATTACATTCCTTTTCAATCATACACTTTTGCATCTTTTCAATAGCTCTATTACAAACATTTACCCTTTACATTTTTAATCTTAAACGTACCGGGTAATGGCTTTATTTTTCATAATGTCCACATTTAATAGAGCGCCTTGCCATACAATTTCCTCTTTTTTTTTTTTTTACTTACGCTGCAACTAATATTTTCTTTGCATTGCGTCTCGCACCAATACAAACAAATAAGTTTTGCTGCAAAACACTCTTTCATCCTATACGCATTATGTGTCAACCTTGCCAACATTTCTCTTTCCGTACGTTCTACAAATTCACCTAACCTATTTTGTCTGCCTAAGGACCTTTATTTACATTAAACTTTCCCACGCTATTTACTAACACTCAGCCATCTTCACACCATCGCCATGCATTTCCCGTGCCACATGTGTTTTACTATTTTATTACTCCTAAAGATCGCTATCTTTCCCCTTAGTCCTCTACTTAACACCGATGCAGTAAACATTCGCAAACCCTTTCAGCACCACTGCCCTATACATCGTTGAAGCCCTACATCTCCCTGTCGAGAACTTCTTTAAAACAAGTACGTTTTACCAAATACAATTTTACTTATGCTTACCTTATGTTGCGTTTCCGTTAAACCAACATATATTGCCTATGTTTGCTCCTTTATTACAAGCTTCTATACCACCTATTTTATACGCTTTTCCTGCCTTTTATCTCGCTCGCATTACGTTTGTTTTTCTTTATTAGAACAACACTTTGGGGTCTATTCCGATCTCGGGGGCTCGGAATCGATCTCGTCACGACCGAGCCGGACCCGGAGCCCAGATTTCCGACCGAGTCGGACCCGTGCAGTCCGACCGAGCGAGTACGATGCGCACGTATGCCAATCGCCGACTCGAGTCGGTCGCGGGACTCAACCGCTCGAACCGACTCGCATGGGAGCACTGTCGTGCACCGCGCAACGCGAGGCGTTCCATTGACTCGAGTGGGTGCGATGCGGACAAGTGCGCAGTCCACCGACCACGCGTGTACGCGGCGAGAGAGACTCGCGCCGTAGCACGCACAGGTAGGGGGACCCATGCGGTCCCCCTGTGTGCGACTCGCGCGGCTACGCATACAGGGGGGTCCGACACGGATCCCCAAAGTACGGCTCCGACTGCGCTGTCGAGCCGCGAGTGCGCGGCTTGGTCGGACTCGCTACGCGGCGCGCATCGTACTTGCCCGGCCGGGGAACGTCTCATTGCGCGGTGCGAGTCGAGTCCGAGCGAGTCGGTCGGTGCGGTTCGAGCCGGAACGAGTCGGTCGGAGCGGTCGGGACCGCCCGGACGAGTCGGTCGTGCGAACCGCATCGTACTCGCTCGGTCGGACCCGCGTACGATTCGGTCGGGAAACAGGGCTCCGAATCGGATCCGGTAAATCCGAATCCGATTCGGAGCTTTCCTGCCGAGATCGGAATCGGCCCCTTTGTGTCCTATACTTACTACCCACAATATGCTAAGTCAGCTACTGCTTTTATTACGGGTTCTTTTTCAAAGCAATAATGCACTTTTTTGCTTCCTTTAGGTACACAGTCCACAAACACTTGAAATCTTTCCATCAAAAACAATTATTGCAAGGAATCTTCGAGGTGCCGCCTATCGAAACTACAACTTATTCAAAACAACGGTGAGTACTCAAACATTTTACATGCTGAAACTTTACTTTTTATCGTAGTACCGCCATTATGCCTTCTTTACATACAACTATAATATATATTACATGCTAAATTTACAACTGCATTTCGTTACTCTTCAGTACAAACTGCAGTTCTCATTATAATATACCTGTTTAAAAATTCCTGCTAACTTTTTGGTATCTGCTGCTTTTGATTGTGATTGTCATTATTTGTATGTTCACCGTTTGCTTTTAAGAACATCCTTCACAATAATTTGCTACTCCCCACCCCCCTATAGTTGCTGCTTTCGCTCTCTACGTTGCCGCCCGCCAACCCTTAAAGCACATTTTATATTGCGTACAGCTTTTGCCAGCACAATGCCCTATACGCAATACTATACGTTTTCCTTATGCAATCTGTTTTCATATAAACAATTTACTACGCTATTTACTACCTCCCTCCCTACCTACTTGATTCTTTGTTTCTTCAAATTGCCGCCTAGCAGCACTTAAGGTAAACGTCATAACGCATGCTGCATCTGCAAATACATTCACTAAGCACAACACAATACTTTTTATTTCCGCCAGCTTTGCTCCATACCACTAACCCTACCTTATTATCTACTATCTCTCTCCTTACTTTCTTCCACCCCCCTCTTCACTTCCTTCTTTTCCTTTTCCGCGTACCCAACACGCAGCGCTTTCTCAACTTACCGCCGGGCACCATTTGAAAGCACATTTTATACCGCATGCAACATTTGCAAACACAATACAATAAAGGCAATACAATGCGTCTTATTTATGTAATATGCTCTTCACATAAACTATTCTAACGCGCTATTTCCTACAAGTTGCCGCTCAGCAGTACTTAATCCAAACGTTATAGCGCATGCTGCAATCTCAAATACAATGCGCTAAGCACAACAGAATACATTTCACTCAAAACATATTTGCTCCATCTCAGCAACCCTACTTTCTTATATACTATCTCTCTCGCCCCTCCCCTTTTCCACCCCCATCTTCCCCCTTTCTTTCTCCCCGTCCTCAACAAGCAGCACTCTCACAATTTACCGCTCGTACATAACACACTTATATTTACCCATAACCTCTCACTGTCTGCCTATAATTAACTATATATGCTTACCTATACTTGCTCCTACTGCTCTCCACGTTCCCTCTTATGCAGCACTTAAAGCACATTTTATACCGCGTACAGCTTTTGCAAACACAATGCTCTATTTATACAATCGGTTTTCATACAAACCATTTCTGATTTGCTAATCCCCTTCCTCTCTCCATACTTACTACTTTCGCTCTCCATGTAACCACGTAGCAGCACTTACAGTAAATTTAATAACAAGTACTACATTCATAAATACAGTACACTGACAACAACACCATGCATTTTTGTTATAGTGTGGTCCCTTCATAAAAACAATATATGCCCATTATTTACCACCCCTCTCCTTCCTCCCACTTGCTTCTCTTTCTCCCCACGTCGCCCTCCAGCACCACTTACCGCAACAATGCCATGCATTTTATTTATGTCATGTTTTGTTCACAAAACCAACCCTACCCATTTTTTCCTAGCCCCCCTCCTTGCCCCCACTTGCCTTTTCTCTCTTCACGTCGCTCAATTCCTAACCATTATTTACTACCCTCCTCCTTCCCGCCCACTTGCCTTTTTTGTGTCCATGCCACCTAGTAGCAGCACTTAAACCATTTTATAGCGCATATTGCATTTCTAACTCCATAAAAGCAACCCTAACTTATTATTTATTACTCGCCTCCCCCAACAGCTTACCACTTTCCTTCTGCACCTCACTTCCCAACAGCACACTTAAAACTTACTACTCATACATAACACAACTACATTCGTACATGCTTCTTAAATCTTTAGCTATAAGTACCTACATAAACCTCTGGCCCTATATTATTTTGCATTCCTTTAACGTTTTACTTTTAGCACCTTCGTTAAACATATACTACAAAAGTTATCTATCGTCGCAATGCTGCCAGGCACTAACGTACAAAAGTATAAACAAGAGTAAAATGTATTAAGCTATATATCACAACAGTAAGCAAGCACCTTAACATACACTAAATATGGCAATTTAGATTGCGCGCACTACATTACATGTATCAATACAAAATATGCGTCCAAAATCGTTCCATTTACTATCGTGGTAACTTACGTTAAAGCATGGCTAAAAAGTTTTTGCTACCACCCACCCACCTTGCCATTCTCCCTCCCACGTCGTCACCACACAACACTCATATTACCAACAGCTCGTAATAATCACACAAGCACGTTCAAAACCACACCGCGCATACTTCTTTTACTTTTAACCTCTCAAACCCAAAGTTTGCACTTACCCGCAGTACATAAAATAGCTTTTTGTATACAATCTTCAACATACTTCCCACAATAAACACATTGCTAACACCAACACTAAACAATAATACAGTTTTACCGTATTAGCAAGCACTAACAAAAAACAACATTGCAATTCACACGTTTGCGACCTTTTTTCATGCTAAAAACCATATATTTAATTAGTATAGTTCCGGAAAACGTACTGTTCATTATACTTTCACAAACGTCTCGCCTAAAATTGCTACACTACCTCCACCGCGCACAAAATATCTCAATGCGCACTAACGCCCCATTATGCACGCGAACTGCGTCGTCAGCAACACTCCCACAACAGGAAATATGCGCGCGGACGTCTGCCACGTAATAGCACGTCTGTTTCTATTTGCAGAGCTCGCGCACACTATCCTTAATCCCCCTATATCACACATAAACAATACGCGCATATTGCAATACTCCTATCACAAACAAATATCTACATGCTAAAAGTAAAAATATCAAACATTGCCGTCCAGCAGCTCTTAAGGCAAATGTCAAACGCATGCTGCGTTCCCAAATACAATGCGCTAAGCACAACAAAATACATTTTTTTTATAACATATTTACTCCATCTCAGCAACCCTACCTTATTATAAGTTTTGTGCGTGCTACTTTTTACAACAAAAAGTGGTTGTTCATTAAAGTGCTGCCAAACGGTGTCATTAGTAAGAAACAGGCACGGTAGCACGTAGTAGTATACATATGTACACCGCATACAGGTAAAACATATTTACATACATATTACAGAACTTATTGCACATACTGCAATATCAAATTCCATAAACAACACACAAACTTATACAAAAAATTCCCTTTCCCACATTACAATTGGAATCTTGCCTATGCCTTCTGTTTCCCTTCCTATTTCTTACTGTACGCACAATACTTCCTTTGTGCACGCAATACTTTTCAATAAAGTTTTCCACGTATTACAATTAGCAGGTAAAAAAATGGGTGCTCGTGTATGTGCTACTTTACAAGTTTTCATTACAAAAAATGTATTTTCCATGTTCAATGTTTGCTTCACATAAGCGGCCTTAACCACAATTTGCTAATCACCCCTCCCTACATACTTACTACTTTCGCTCTCCGTGTAACCGCCTAGCAGCACTTACAGCAAATTTCCTAACAAATACTACATTCGTAAATAGAATGCACTAACAACAACAACATGCATTTTATTTACAGTATGTTTCCTTCATAAAAAATCTACACCTATTATTTACAACCCCTCTCCTCTTTCCCACTTGCTTCTTGTTTCTCTGCAAGTCGACGCCCAACACCACTTAACGCAACAACGTAATGCATTTTATTTATGTCATGTTTTGTTCACAAAACCAATCCTACCCATTTTATACTAGCCCACCTCCTTACCCCACTTGCCTTCTCTCTCCACATCGCCCAATTCCTAACCATTATTTACTACTCTCCTCCTTCCCGCCCACTTGCCTTTTCTCTCTCCATGTCACCTAGTAGCAGCACTTGAAACATTTCATAGCGTATACTGCATTTCCAGATACAATGCGCTACGCACAATAAATTACAATTGTTTTACAATATGTTTCCTCCGTAAAAGCAACCCTGACTTATTATTTATTACCCGCCTCCCCTTAACAAATTAGCACTTTCGCTCTCCACGTCGCCTCCCAACAGCAAACTCACAACTTGCTACTCATACATAACACAATTACATTTGTGCATGCCCCTTAAATCTTTATCCATAATTAACTACATAAACCTCCGGCGCTATATTATTCCGCATTCCTTTACCGTTTTACTTTTATCACCTTCATTAAACATATACTACAAAGTTATCTATCACCGCAATGGTGCCACGCACTAACGTACAAAAGTATACACAACAGTAATAGGTGCTATCCTATATATCACAACAGTAAATAAGCACCTTAACATGCAATAAATATGCCAATTTACATTGCACGCACTACATTACATGTATCAATACAATATATACGTCCCAAATTGTTCAATTTTGTATCGTGTTACCCTACATTAAACCATGCCTAATAAGTTTTTGCTACCACCCACCCACCTTGCCATTCTCCCTCCCACCTCGTCACCTCACAACACTCACATTACCAACAGCTCATAATACAACACACAAGCACGTTCAAAACCGCACTGCGCATACTTCATTTACTTTTAACCTCTTAAACCAAAAGTTTGCACTTACCCCCAGTACATAAAATACCTTTTCGTACACAATCTTTAACATACTTCCCACAATAAACACATTGCTAACACCAACACTAAACAACAATGCAGTTTTACCGTATTAGCAATTAGTAACAAAAACCAACATTGCAATTACCACGTTTACAACCTTTTCCCATACTAACAACCATATATTTAATAAATATCGTTTAAGAAAACTTGCTGTTTATTGTGCTTTCACGAACGTCTCGCCTAAAACTGCTCCACTACCTCCACCGCGTACAAAATATCTCAATGCGCACTAACGCGCCATTATGCACCCGTACAGCGTCGTCAGCCACACTCCGACAACAGGAAATATGCGCGCTGACGTCTCCCACGTAATACACGTCTGTTTCTATTTCCGGAGCACGCGCACACTATCGTTAATCCCCCTATATCACACAGAAACAATACGCGCATATTGCAATACTCGTATCACAATAAATACCTACATGCTAAAAGTACAAATATAAAACTTTAGCTTGCTACAAGCCATACGCTAATTATTCTGCTTAGCACTTACGGTATAATCCTCATCATGCTACACCTCCAAACTGCTCGACTCCCCGCAACACAAGTATAATGTCTTTAAGCATTCAAACACAGCGTAATGCACGCAAATTGCATCATTAGCAAACAGCCCCCCCCTCTTCACTTCCTTCTTTTCCTTTTCCGCGTACCCAACACGCAGCGCTTTCTCAACTTACCGCCGGGCACCATTTGAAACCACATTTTATACCGCATGCAACATTTGCAAACACAATACAATAAAGGCAATACAATGCGTCTTATTTATGTAATATGCTCTTCACATAAACTATTCTAACACGCTATTTCCTACAAGTTGCCGCTCAGCAGTACTTAATCCAAACCTTATAGTGCATGCTGAAATCTCAAATACAATGCGCTAAGCACAACAGAATACATTTCACTCAAAACATATTTGATCCATCTCAGCAACCGTACTTTCTTATATACTATCTCTCTCTCCCCTCCCCTTTCCCACCCCCCATCTTCCCCCTTTCTTTCTCCCCGTCCTCAACAAACAGCACTCTCACAATTTACCGCTCGTACATAACACACTTATATTTACCCATAACCTCTCACTGTCTGCCTATAATTAACTATATATGCTTACCTATACTTGCTCCTACTGCTCTCCACGTCCCCTCCTAGCAGCACTTAAAGCACATTTTATACCGCGTACAGCTTTTGCAAACACAATGCTCTATTTATACAATGGGTTTTCATATAAACCATTTCTAATTTGCTAATCCCCTTCCTCTCTCCATACTTACTACTTTCGCTCTCCATGTAACCACGTAGCAGCACTTACAGTAAATTTAATAACAAGTACTACATTGATAAATACAGTACACTAACAACAACACCATGCATTTTTGTTATAGTGTGGTCCCTTCATAAAAACAATATATGCCTATTATTTACCACCCCTCTCCTTCCTCCCACTTGCTTCTCTTTCTTCCCACGTCGCCCTCCAGCACCACTTACTGCAACAATGCCATGCATTTTATTTATGTCATGTTTTGTTCACTAAACCAACCCTACCCATTTTTTCCTAGCCCCCCTCCTTGCCCCCACTTGCCTTTTCTCTCTTCACGTCGCTTAATTCCTAACCATTATTTACTACCCTCCTCCTTCCCGCCTACTTGCCTTTTTTGTGTGCATGTCACCTAGTAGCAGCACTTAAACCATTTTATAGCACATATTGCATTTTAAACTCCATAAAAGCAACCCTAACTTATTATTTATTACTCGCCTCCCCCCAACAGCTTACCACTTTCCCTCTGCACCTCACTTCCCAACAGCACACTCAAAACTTACTACTCATACATAACACAACTACATTTGTACATGCTTCTTAAATCTTTAGCCATAAGTACCTACATAAACCTCCGGCCTATATTATTTCGCATTCCTTTAACGTTTTACTTTTATCACCTTCGTTAACCATATTCTACAAAAGTTGTCTATCGTCGCAATGCTGCCAGGCACTAACGTACAAAAGTATAAACAAGAGTAAAATGTATTAAGCTACATATCACAACAGTAAACAAGCACCTTAACATACAGTAAATATGGCAATTTAGGTTGCGCGCATTACATTACATGTATCAATACAATATATGCGTCCCAAATCGTTCCATTTCCTATCCTGGTAACTTACGTTAAAGCATGCCTAAAAAGTTTTTGCTACCACCCACCCGCCTTGCCATTCTCCCTCCCACGTCGTCACCACACAACACTCATATTACCAACAGCTCGTAATAATCACACAAGCACGTTCAAAACCACACCGCGCATACTTCTTTTACTTTTAACCTCTCAAACCCAAAGTTTGCACTTACCCGCAGTACATAAAATAGCTTTTTGTATACAATCTTCAACATACTTCCCACAATAAACACATTGCTAACACCAACACTAAACAATAATACAGTTTTACCGTATTAGCAAGCACTAACAAAAAACAGCATTACTATTCACACATTTGCGACCTTTTTTCATGCTACAAAACATATATTTAATTAATATAGTTCGGGAAAACTTACTGTTCATTATACTTTCACAAACGTCTCGCCTAAAATTGCTAGACTACCTCCACCGCGCACAAAATATCTCAATGCGCACTAACGCCCCATTATGCACGCGAACTGCGTCGTCAGCAACACTCCCACAACAGGAAATATGCGCGCGGACGTCTGCCACGTAATAGCACGTCTGTTTCTATTTGCGGAGCACGCGCACACTATCCTTAATCCCTCTATATCACACATAAACAATACGCGCATATTGCAATAATCGTATCATAAACAAATATCTACATGCTAAAAGTAAAAATATCAAACATTGCCGTCCAGCAGCTCTTAAGGCAAATGTCAAACGCATGCTGCGTTCCCAAATACAATGCGCTAAGCACAACAAAATACATTTTTTTTATAACATATTTACTCCATCTCAGCAACCCTACCTTATTATAAGTTTTGTGCGTGCTACTTTTTACAACAAAAAGTGGTTGTTCATTAAAGTGCTGCCAAACGGTGTCATTAGTAAGAAACAGGCACAGTAGCATGTAGTAGTATATATATGTACACCCCATACAGGTAAAAAATATTTACATACGTATTACAGAACTTATTGCACATACCGCAATATCAAATTCCATATACAACACAAAAACTTATACAAAAAATTTCCTTTCCCACATTACAATTGGAATCTTGCCTATGCCTTCTGTTTCCCTTCCTATTTCTTACTGTACGCACAATACTTCCTTTGTGCACGCAATACTTTTCAATAAAGTTTTCCACGTATTACAATTAGCAGGCAAAAAAATGGGTGCTCGTGTATGTGCTGCTTTACAAGTTTTCATTACAAAAAACGTATTTTCCATGTTCAATGTTTGCTTCACATAAGCGGCCTTAACCACAATTTGCTAATCACCCCTCCCTACATACTTACTACTTTCGCTCTCCGTGTAACCGCCTAGCAGCACTTACAGCAAATTTTCTAACAAATACTACATTCGTAAATAGAATGCACTAACAACAACAACATGCATTTTATTTACAGTATGTTTCCTTCATAAAAAAATCTACACCTATTATTTACAACCCCTCTCCTCTTTCCCACTTGCTTCTTTGTTTCTCTACAAGTCGACGCCCAACACCACTTAACGCAGCAACGCAATGCATTTTATTTATGTCATGTTTTGTTCACAAAACCAATCCTACCCATTTTATACTAGCCCACCTCCTTACCCCACTTGCCTTCTCTCTCCACATCGCCCAATTCCTAACCATTATTTACTACTCTCCTCCTTCCCGCCCACTTGCCTTTTCTCTCTCCATGTCACCTAGTAGCAGCACTTGAAACATTTCATAGCGTATACTGCATTTCCAGATACAATGCGCTACGCACAATAAAATACAATTGTTTTACAATATGTTTCCTCCGTAAAAGCAACCCTGACTTATTATTTATTACCCGCCTCCCCTTAACAAATTAGCACTTTCGCTCTCCACGTCGCCTCCCAACAGCAGACTCACAACTTGCTACTCATACATAACACAATTACATTTGTGCATGCCCCTTAAATCTTTATCCATAATTAACTACATAAACCTCCGGCGCTATATTATTCCGCATTCCTTTACCGTTTTACTTTTATCACCTTTATTAAACATATACTACAAAGTTATCTATCACCGCAATGGTGCCACGCACTAACGTACAAAAGTATACACAACAGTAATAGGTACTATCCTATATATCACAACAGTAAATAAGCACCTTAACATGCAATAAATATGCCAATTTATGTTGCACGCACTACATTACATGTATCAATACAATATATACGTCCCAAATTGTTCAATTTTGTATCGTGTTAACTTACATTAAACCATGCCTAATAAGTTTTTGCTACCACCCACCCACCTTGCCATTCTCCCTCCCACCTCGTCACCTCACAACACTCACATTACCAACAGCTCATAATACAACACACAAGCACGTTCAAAACCGCACTGCGCATACTTCATTTACTTTTAACCTCTCAAACCAAAAGTTTGCACTTACCCCCAGTACATAAAATACCTTTTCGTACACAATCTTTAACATACTTCCCACAATAAACACATTTCTAACACCAACACTAAACAAAAATGCAGTTTTACCGTATTAGCAATTACTAACAAAAACCAACATTGCAATTACCACGTTTACAACCTTTTCCCATACTAACAACCATATACTTAATAAATATCGTTTAAGAAAACTTGCAGTTTATTGTGCTTTCACGAACGTCTCGCCTAAAACTACTCCAGTACCTCCACCGCGCACAAAATATCTCAATGCGCACTAACGCGCCATTATGCACCCGTACAGCGTCGTCAGCCACACTCCGACAACAGGAAATATGCGCGCTGACGTCTCCCATGTAATACACGTCTGTTTCTATTTCCGGAGCACGCGCACACTATCGTTAATCCCCCTATATCACACAGAAACAATACGTGCATATTGCGATACTCGTATCACAATAAATATCTACATGCTAAAAGTACAAATATAAAACTTTAGCTTGCTACAAGCCATACGCTAATTATTCTGCTTAGCACTTATGGTATAATCCTCATCATGCTACACCTCCAAACTGCTCGACTCCCCGCAACACAAGTATAATGTCTTTAAGCATTCAAACACAGAATAATACACGCAAATTGCATCATTAGCAAACAGCCCCCCCCCCCCTCTTCACTTCCTTCTTTTCCTTTTCCGCGTACCCAACACGCAGCGCTTTCTCAACTTACCGCCCGGCACCATTTAAACCACATTTTATACCGCATGCAACATTCGCAAACACAATACAATAAAGGCAATACAATGCGTCTTATTTATGTAATATGCTCTTCACATAAACTATTCTAACACGCTATTTCCTACAAGTTGCCGCTCAGCAGTACTTAATCCAAACCTTATAGTGCATGCTGCAATCTCAAATACAATGCGCTAAGCACAACAGAATACATTTCACTCAAAACATATTTGATCCATCTCAGCAACCGTACTTTCTTATATACTATCTCTCTCCCCCTCCCCTTTCCCACCCCCATCTTCCCCCTTTCTTTCTCCCCGTCCTCAACAAGCAGCACTCTCACAATTTACCGCTCGTACATAACACACTTATATTTACCCATAACCTCTCACTGTCTGCCTATAATTAACTATATATGCTTACCTATACTTGCTCCTACTGCTCTCCACGTCCCCTCCTAGCAGCACTTAAAGCACATTTTATACCGCGTACAGCTTTTGCAAACACAATGCTCTATTTATACAATGGGTTTTCATATAAACCATTTCTAATTTGCTAATCCCCTTCCTCTCTCCATACTTCCTACTTTCGCTCTCCATGTAACCACGTAGCAGCACTTACAGTAAATTTAATAACAAGTACTACATTCATAAATACAGTACACTAACAACAACACCATGCATTTTTGTTATAGTGTGGTCCCTTCATAAAAACAATCTATGCCCATTATTTACCACCCCTCTCCTTCCTCCCACTTGCTTCTCTTTCTCCCCACGTCGCCCTCCAGCACCACTTACTGCAACAATGCCATGCATTTTATTTATGTCATGTTTTGTTCACTAAACCAACCCTACCCATTTTTTCCTAGCCCCCTCCTTGCCCCCACTTGCCTTTTCTCTCTTCACGTCGCTCAATTCCTAACCATTATTTACTACCCTCCTCCTTCCCGCCCACTTGCCTTTTTTGTGTGCATCTCACCTAGTAGCAGCACTTAAACCATTTTATAGCGCATATTGCATTTCTATCTCCATAAAAGCAACCCTAACTTATTATTTATTACTCGCCTCCCCCAACAGCTTACCACTTTCCCTCTGCACCTCACTTTCCAACAGCACACTCAAAACTTACTACTCATACATAACACAACTACATTTGTACATGCTTCTTAAATCTTTAGTCATAAGTACCTACATAAACCTCCGGCCCTATATTATTTCGCATTCCTTTAACGTTTTACTTTTAGCACCTTCGTTAACCATATACTACAAAAGTTGTCTATCGTCGCAATGCTGCCAGGCACTAACATACAAAGTATAAACACGAGTAAAATGTATTAAGCTACATATCACAACAGTAAACAAGCACCTTAACATACAGTAAATATGGCAATTTAGGTTGCGGGCACTACAATACATGTATCAATACAATATATGCGTCCCAAATCATTCCATTTCCTATCCTGTTAACTTACGTTAAAGCATGCCTAAAAAGTTTTTGCTACCACCCACCCGCCTTGCCATTCTCCCTCCGACGTCGTCACCACACAACACTCATATTACCAACAGCTCGTAATAATCACACAAGCACGTTCAAAACCACACAGCGCATACTTCTTTTACTTTTAACCTCTCAAACTCAAAGTTTGCACTTACCCGCAGTACATAAAATAGCTTTTTGTATACAATCTTCAGCATACTTCCCACAATAAACACATTGTTAACACCAACACTAAACAATAATACAGTTTTACCGTATTAGCAAGCACTAACAAAAAACCAGCATTACTATTCACACATTTGCGACCTTTTTTCATGCTACAAAACATATATTTAATTAATATAGTTCGGGGAAAGTTACTGTTCATTATAATTTCACAAACGTCTCGCCTAAAATTGCTAGACTACCTCCACCGCGCACAAAATATCTCAATGCGCACTAACGCGCCATTATGCACGCGCACTGCGTCGTCAGCAACACTCCCACAACAGGAAATATGCGCGCAGACGTCTGCCACGTAATAGCACGTCTGTTTCTATTTGCAGAGCATGCGCACACTATCCTTAATCCCCCCTATATCACACATAAACAATACGCGCATATTTCAATACTCGTATCACAAACAAATATCTACATGCTAAAAGTAAAAATATCAAACATTGCCGTCCAGCAGCTCTTAAGGCAAACGTCAAACGCATGCTGCGTTCCCAAATACAATGTGCTAAGCACAACAAAATACATTTTTTTTATAACATATTTACTCCATCTCAGCAACCCTACCTTATTATAAGTTTTCTGCGTGCTACTTTTTACAACAAAAAGTGGTTGTTCATTAAAGTGCTGCCAAACGGTCTCATTAGTAAAAAACAGGCACAGTAGCACGTAGTAGTATACATATGTTCGCCGCATACAGGTAAAAAATATTTGCATACGTATTACACAATTTATTGCACATACTGCAATATCAAATTCCATAAACAACACACTAACTTATACAAAAATTTTCCTTTCCACATTACAATTAGAATCTTGCCTATGCCTTCTGTTTCCCTTCCTATTTCTTACTGTACGCACAATACTTCCTTTGTGCACGCAATACTTTTCAATAAAGTTTTGCACGTATTACAATTAGCAGGCAAAAAAATGGGTGCTCTGTATGTGCTGCTTTACAAGTTTTCATTACAAACAACGTATTTTCCATGTTGAATGTTTGCTTCACATAAGCGGCCTTAACCACAATTTGCTAATCCCCCTCCCTACATACTTACTACTTTCGCTCTCCGTGTAACCGCCTAGCAGCACTTACAGGAAATTTTCTAACAAATACTACATTCATAAATAGAATGCACTAACAACAACAACATGCATTTTATTTACAGTATGTTTCCTTCATAAAAAAATCTACACCTATTATTTACAACCCCTCTCCTCTTTCCCACTTGCTTCTTTTTCTCTACAAGTCGCCGCCCAACACCACTTAACGCAACAATGCAATGCATTTTATTTATGTCATGTTTTGTTCACAAAACCAATCCTACCCATTTTATACTAGCCCACCTCCTTACCCCACTTGCCTTTTCTCTCTCCACATCGCCCAATTCCTAACCATTATTTACTACTCTCCTCCTTCCCGCCCACTTGCCTTTTCTCTCTCCATGTCACCTAGTAGCAGCACTTGAAACATTTCATACCGTATACTGCATTTCCAGATACAATGCGCTACGCACAATAAAATACAATTGTTTTACAATATGTTTCCTCCGTAAAAGCCACCCTGACTTATTATTTATTACCCGCCTCCCCTTAACAAATTAGCACTTTCGCTCTCCACGTCACCTCCCAACAGCAAACTCACAACTTGCTACTCATACATACGACAATTACATTTGTGCATGCCCCTTAAATCTTTATCCATAATTAACTACATAAACCTCCGGCGCTATATTATTCCGCATTCCTTTACCGTTTTACTTTTATCACCTTCATTAAACATATACTACAAAGTTATCTATCACCGCAATGGTGCCACGCACTAATGTACAAAAGTATACACAACAGTAATAGGTACTATCCTATATATCAGAACAGTAAATAAGCACCTTAACATGCAATAAATATGCCAATTTACGTTGCGCGCACTACATTACATGTATCAATACAATATATTGCGTCCCAAATTCTTCAATTTTGTATCCTGTTAACTTACATTAAACCATGCCTAATAAGTTTTTGCTACCACCCACCCACCTTGCCATTCTCCCTTCCACCTCGTCATCTCACAACACTCACATTACCAACAGCTCATAATACAACACACAAGCACGTTCAAAACCACACTGCGCATACTTCATTTACTTTTAACCTCTCAAACCAAAAGTTTGCACTTACCCCCAGTACATAAAATACCTTTTCGTATACAATCTTTAACATACTTCCCACAATAAACACATTGCTAACACCAGCACTAAACAAAAATGCAGTTTTACCGTATTAGCAATTAGTAACAAAAACCAACATTGCAATTGCCACGTTTACAACCTTTTCCCATACTAACAACCATATATTTAATAAATATCGTTTAAGAAAACTTGCAGTTTATTGTGCTTTCACGAACGTCTCGCCTAAAACTGCTCGACTACCTCCACCGCGCACAAAATATCTCAATGCGCACTAACGCGCCATTATCCACCCGTACAGCGTCGTCAGCCACACTCCAACAACAGGAAATATGCGCGCTGACGTCTGCCACGTAATACACGTCTGTTTCTATTTCCGGAGCACGCGCACACTATCGTTAATCCCCCTATATCACACAGAAACAATACGCGCATATTGCAATACTCGTATCACAATAAATATCTACATGCTAAAAGTACAAATATAAAACTTTAGCTTGCTACAAGCCACACGCTAATTATTCTGCTTAGCACTTACGGTATAATCCTCATCATGCTACACCTCCAAGCTGCTCCACTCCCCGCAACACAAGTATAATGTCTTTAAGCATTCAAACACAGTGTAATGCACGCAAATTGCATCATTAGCAAACAGCCCCCCTCTTCACTTCCTTCTTTTCCTTTTCCACGTACCCAACACGCAGCGCTTTCTCAACTTACCGCCGGGCACCATTTAAAGCACATTTTATACCGCGTTCAGCATTCGCAAACACAATACAATAAAGGCAATACAATGCGTCTTATTTATGTAATATGCTCTTCACATAAACTATTCTAACGCGCTATTTCCTACAAGTTGCCGCTCAGCAGTACTTAATAAAATGTTATACTGCATGCTGCAATATCAAATACAATGCGCTAAGCACAACACAATACATTTCACTCAAAACATATTTGCTCCATCTCAGCAACCGTACTTTCTTATATACTATCTCTCTCCCCCTCCCCTTTCCCACCCCCATCTTCCCCCTTTCTTTCTCCCCGTCCTCAACAAGCAGCAATCTCACAATTTACCGCTCGTACATAACACACTTACATTTACCCATAACCTCTCACTCTCTGCCTATAATTAACTATATATGCTTACCTATACTTGCTCCTACTGCACAACTACATTTGTACATGCTTCTTAAATCTTTAGCCATAAGTACCTACATAAACCTCCTGCCCTATATTATTTCGCATTCCTTTAACGTTTTACTTTCATCACCTTCGTTAAACATATACTACAAAAGTTGTCGATCATTGCAATGCTGCCACGCACTAACGTACAAAAGTATAAACAAGAGTAAAATGTATTAAGCTATATATCACAACAGTAAACAAGCACCTTGATATACAGTAAATATGGCAATTTAGGTTGCGCGCACTACATTACATGTATTAATACAATATATGCGCCCCAAATCGTTCAATTTCCTATCATGGTAACTTACGGTAAAGCATGCCTACAAAGTTTTTGCTACCACCCACCCGCCAAAATGTACCAAATTGTAAATCATACATAGAAACGCCCTTTAGCAAAACATTTTGTTGTGCACCTCCCCTTTTATTATTATAGTTTAATACATATGCTCTCGCTACACAATGTGTTCACTAATATAGTATATGAAGAACATATAGTGCTTTGTTTTTATAAAGCACATAATGTCTGGTTTGATAAACGCATGGTGTACAGTGTATTTATGAGTGCTTTCTGTGCAGACAAAGTATGTATTTGTGTTTCACATGCTCTAACTAAATGTTTTTTATTTAAGTTTTGATGTGTAAAGAGATATAGTTTTTTTGCCGTTATACTCTGCAGATTACTTCCATAGGCAACCCAATTTCTTACAATTTCAAAGTATTGTTCGTGTGCTGCATAGTTTTTATTAGTAAACCTTTGTACTGTGCAAGTTTTGATGGTTTTACTTATTAAATTGTGCCTATAATAGCAGTGAACTACCATTCTTTACATACTTTACTCCTTACTACTCTTTCTGTACTCCACCCCTCTCCCCTTACTCCTCTATGTGCTTTGCACCTCTAGGTGCCACTCTATACACTATGCACCCCTCATTACCTTTCTTCACTATGCACTCCTAGTGCCACTCTATATGCTCTGCCCTCCCTAGTGCCACTCTATTAGTTGTGTAACTCTATGCTCTGTCCCCATAAGTGACGCTCTATATGTTTACTTTTCTTAGTGCCACTCTATTTGCTCTGCCCCCACTGTGCCATTATATGCTCACATCAATACCACTCTATACACTTTACCACCGTTAATACCACTCTATAAGCTCTACCTCTTTAATGCTACTCTGTGCACTCTCCACTATAATGCACAATGCGCTCTAACTGTCTTAGTGCCACTTTATGCACTCTGCACCTGCCAATGCTATTATATGCGCTCTACACCTCTACACTCCTATGCATACTTTGTACACTTTATACAGCTTTGCATTCTACAACACTTTGCTTTACCTCACTTTATTCTACTCTTGTTCTCTCTTTTACACTATTGCTCACCATAATTTTCTCTGCAGTATTCTGTCCCACCCTCCGATGCTCCCCTAGCTAAGTCCCACTCTTATTTACTCTACTCAAACCACTTTCACACATGCCAAACAGCAGCCACAGTGCTCTACAAAATAAGTAAAGTACCGCTCTATGTGTTGTACTTTTCTTCGTAACATAAAATACTCTGCCCTCACTGTCCCACCATATGCTCCCCCTTGGTACCACTATATACACTCTGCCCCCTAAATACCACTGTATGCACTCTACCCCCTTCATGCTATTCTATGCACTCTACTTCCTTAGTGCACAGTGCATATTAACTCTCTTGGTGCCACTCTATCCATTCTGCATCTCTCACTCCAAATCTATGCACTCTACACCTCTACACTCCTATGCATACTTTGTGCACTCTATGCAACTTTGCTTAATTCTACAACACTTTACTTTTACTCACTTTACTCTGCTCTTGTTTTGTTTGCTCCACTATTGCTCATTATAATTTACTCTCTGCTACTTTCATCCACTCTGCAATGCTCCCCTTTTACTAAATTCCACTCCCTTTTACTCTGCTCAAATCACTTTTACACATGCAAAACAGACACAGTACTGTAAAAATGAGTAAAACACGTTAATCAAGTCAAAAGTTCTGTACACACATGTTGCTTTTCACAAAACCACTTCAACATCCATCAAAGATAACAAATGCTATATAAATACAAACCTTTCTTTTCCTATTATCCCTTTGCTATTTTTTTATTCCAAATAGCTCACTAGAAAACACTACTAAATTACTTTCATTTTTTACCATATTAATTACCAGTGTTCCTTTATAGTCTACTGCAAAGTGTACTTACACAACCCATTGCACACAACAAGCGATATATACATATCAACATTTCTTACACCTCTATCATACTGGCATTATTCTAAATCCGAATAACTGCCTAACGTACCCACCACTTAAAATATACTTGCATATTTACTATACTAATTCACCACTAATACTTCCCTAATCGAATAAAAAATAGCTATTATTACAGTAATAAAAAATACCACTTGCCTTTACAAACACCATCACAAAAGCAACAAACTACACATAACTATATAATACATATTGTTCTACGCTACGTACCATAACGCATATTTAGTACACATTGCTTATGCTCATACTTCTATGCACTCTACCCTATAACTGCCACTCTATGTGTTGTACACTTCTTTATGCCACTCTATTTGCTATGTCCTCACTCTGCACCATATGCTACCCCTTAGTACCACTCTGCATGCAATGCCCCCTTTAATGCCACTATATCAACTCTGCACCCTTAATACTGCTCTGTGCACCCTACCTTCTCGATGCATTGTATGTGCTCTAACTCTCTTGATCGCACTCTATACAATCTGCAACTCTCAATCCTAATCTATGCACTATACATTCCTACTCTTTTATGCATACTTTCTGCACACTTCGCAACTTTGCTAAATTCTACAGCATTTTTCTTTTACTCACACTACTCTAGTATTGTTTCCTCTACTCCACTCTTGCTCCTCATAATTTACTTGTGACACTCTATTCACCTTACAATGCTCCCCTTTTTCTAAGTACCACTCCCTTATACTCTACTCAAATCACTTTTACACATGTTAAAAAGCAGCCACAGTACTGTACAACATTAGTAAAACATGTTAATAAAGTCACATAATTGTAAAGTAGCATGCTATTCTTCACAAACCTACTTTACTCTCTATCAACAGTAACAAGTACTATATGAATACAAACTTTTCTTCCTCTATTATCCCTTTGCTATCTTTCTTATTCCAGATAGCTCACTACAATCCACCACTAAATTACTTTTATTTTTTACTATATTAATTTAACACTATTCCTTTATATGCTTCTTCAATAGTGTGCTTAAACACTCCATTAGACATAACAAGCAGTACATACATATCAACATTTTTCCCGCCTCTATCCTACTGGTATTATTCCAAAACCAAAAACTAGCTGAATTATCCACCACTTAAAATATACTTGCATGTTCACTATACTAATTCACCACTAATACTTGCCTATACAAACCAGAAATAGCCATTATTACAATATTAAGCACAACACCACTTGCCTTCGCAAACAACATTACAAAAAACAACAAACTATACATAAATATATATTGCAACAAGCTGTACTTTACATACTTATAATGCATGTTTAGTATATTAGTACACATTATTCATGCTTATGAATCTATGCGCTTTGCTCCATAAGTGCCACTCTATGTGTTGTGCTTTTTTTGATGCCACTCTATTGTTGTGCTTTTCTTATTGCCACCTTATCTGCTCTCTCCACAATATACCACCATATGCTCCCCCATGGTACCACTCTACATGCTATGTCCCCCTTAATGCCACTCTATGCACTCTACCTTTTTCATGCTACTCTGTGCACAATACCTCCTTCGTGCACTCTATGCGTTCTAACTCTCTTGATGCCACTCAATACATTCGGCATCTCTTAATCGTAATATATGCACTCTACACCTATACACTCCTATGCATACTTTCTGCACTCTATGCAACTTCACTTAATTCTACAACACTCTACTTTTACTCTCTCTACTCTACTCTTGTCTTTCTACTCTACTATTGCTCATTATAATTTATTCTAAAGCACTTTGTTCCATTCTGCAAAGCTCTCCTATTACTAACTCCTACTTTTTTTACTCTACTCACATCACTTTTACACTGCCGAACAGCAGCCACAGTAGTGTACAAAATAAGCAAAACACATTAATAAAGTCGCATAATTATTCAGTGACGTGCTACTCTTCACAAAACCACTTCAGCATGCATCAATAATAACAAGTGCTATATAAATACAAACATTTCTTCTCCTATTATCTCTTTGCTATCCTTGTTCTTCCAAATACATTACTCAAATACACCACTAACTTCATTGTATTTTTAACCATATTAATTTACCACTATTCCTTTATAGGCTTGTTCAATAGTGTCCCTAAACACCCCATCAAACACAAGGAAGCATTATATACATATCAACATTTTTTACACTTCTATCCTACTAATTATTCCAAATCCAAATTACTAACTAACTTATCCACCATTTAAAATATTATTGCATGTTCACTATACTAATTCGCCATTAATACTTGCCTACACAAACCAAAAATAGCTATTATTATAGTATCAAGGAAACACCACTTGCCCTCACAAATACCATCACAAAAGCAACAAGCTATACATAAATATATATTATATATAGCTGTACCATACATACCCATGATGCAAATTTGGTACACATTACTCATGCTAATACCTCTATGCACTCTCTCCTGTAAGTGTCACTTTATATATTATGCTTTTCTTAATGCCGCTCTATGTGTTCTGTCCCCACTGTACCACCATATGCTCCACTTCGGTACCACTCTACATGCTATGCACCCCTTAATGCCACTTTATGCACTATACTTTCATCATGCTCCTCTATCACCTCTACCTTTTCAATGCACTGTCTGTACTCTAACTCTCTTGATGCCGCTCTTTACACTCTGCACCTTTTAATACTAATCTATCCACTCTACATCCCTACACTACTATGCATACTTTGTGCACTCTATGCAACTTTACTTAATTCTACAACACACTACTTTACTCACTCTACTCTACTCTTGTCTTTCTACTCCACTATTGCTCACTATAATTTATTCTACACCACTCTGTTCCACTCTGCAACACTCCCCTTTTACTCAATCCAACTCCCTTTTACTCTACTCAAATCAGTTTTACACATGCTAAACAGTGGCCACAGTACTGTACAAAATAAGTAAAACTGTCAAGAAACTCAAAAATTCTACAGTGGCATGCTACTCTTCACAAAACCTCTTCAACATCTATCATTAGTAACAAGTGCTATATAAATACAAACCTTTCTCTCATATTAACCCATTGCTATCCTACTTATTCCAAATAGCTCGCTACAATCCACCACTGCATTACTTTCAATCTTTACCATATATATTTACCACTATTCCTTTATGGGCTACTTCAATATTGTACTTCAACAACCCATCACACATAACAAGCAATATATACATATATATACAATAAATAGTATACATATTAAAAAAAAAAAAATTTTTAGCAACCACTTTTTTTTTTCAAACTACACTGCTTTTACTCATTGTATATACACTAGATAAACATAAGCCATCCTGTATCATAATTAAACGGTATGTAGTAGCATACAAAAAATATACAACTTGATCACTTTCTTCTTTATTATTTGCAGATATTCCAGATACTAACTCAAGAAAGAAACCATCAAAAGGTAAAAATCTTTTAGAACATTTTGCATGCACATTTTAAGCACAATTTCTTTAGAAAATATCTTTATGCTACACTTACTATACAAACGTGTCCATACTTTAAAATACTGCTTCTAACACATATAAATATATTTACAAAAAAATACATAAGCATTATACAAATTTGTATTTTTATATCTACATTTAAATATACATTAATATATAAACAAACATATAACTACAGCAAACAAAAAAGTATAATTAGACAAAAAACAAACTAAGTAGCAATACTAAAAAAAAAGGAACTACTTAGGGTACTATATAAAAATGCAAGCACTTATACAAGCCGATTATCATCAAGGGCATGTAAAATTTTCTGCCACTTCAAGGGGCAAACAATGTTTGCCAAATAGCACATTTGCAATAATACACAACTACTACAAACCAGCAAATATATGGACTATTGAAGATTTACATTATATAATGGACCTTGGAGATGCTTTATGTACAGAAATGCATTCTCTTAATAAACAAGATTTTATGCATCCTGATGATTTACCTACTTACATTAACCACATTGACAATGTATACTCTATCAGGCTTTCCAAACCATTCTATGGAAACACATTAAAGCCCTTCGATACATTATATCCAGATATACGACAAGCATTGACTATGTCTTAACCTTCTCATTCAGGAACTTTACTTTGTATGGGCGCCTATGTTATTTCCATTATGAGCAATAACAATACATATGTTATTTTTGACTCGCACAGTCGCGACAGCAATGGGATGCCCCACCCAAATGGAACATGTATAGCTCTAACAAAAAATACTTTTGATGACCTAATAAATTACATTTTTGATTTAGCTAAACAATTAAAAGTACATCATGCAAATGATATCCCATTTGAACTAACTCCAATTACTATTAATACTATTAGGAAAGACTCACTACAAAAAGCACAACATAGGAACAAACAAAAAACAACGTCTACAACAATAAACAAACTTTATGTACATAATACTAAAGCCTATGCTAATCTTATAACAGCAGCTAATCACTGTAGTAAGCAAACTTCTCCAACACAGCTACAAAAACCAGATACCAATACTGCAAAATGTATACAACTAACAAGTTCACCATTAAATACCAGACATAAAACAACAATGCATAAAAACACAGTTAGCAAACGACAAAATACAAACACAGCAAATGTTAGTACACCCAAAAAAAGCAAACAAACAAAAACACTAGATGATAAGTTGCTATTATGTAATACACAAAGTAATGCAACACATACAAATAGCATTCAAAATACGCTAGCATTACCTGCACAAGTACACAATGTACTATTAACTACTACTAACAACTTAGCACACAAATATGATTTCAGTACAACAATAGATAATACACATTCTAGTAATACAATTTCGCATACACCGCATACAAAAACAACTATTACACACACTCACAAAATAGTACCCAAAAGTAATACTCTACAAAATGTATCACCAGCAGGCAATAAAAAACTAATAGTTCCACAAGTGCAACAACAAACACAACAATCACCTAGTATTGAAAAACAAAGTACCTCTACCACTAAACATTCCACTAACATAATAATACAAGAAGATTATCATTTAAAGAATACAAAGTTTCAACAGAATACAAACAGCAACCCATGCATTACCAATAGTATATTTGCTATTATATATAACTACCATAAAAGTGCATGTACATGGGCTGCACAAGATCTACATTATATATTATGGATCTAGGCAATGCCTTATATATAGAAATGTAATGTATACATAACAAAAATGTTATGCAAACACAAGATATACCTAATTATATACAACACAATAATTCAATATATTCTATAAAGCTTACCAAACCATATTTACATACAATATCAGTACATAATACATTACAAGAACAAATAACATCTACGTTATCTTATGCATTAACTACACAATATGCTATATTAGTATGCATTCACACAGATATAATTTCTATTGTTAAAAGTGCTAATTCCTATTTTGTATTTGATTCACATAGTAGAAACACAAAAGGGATGCCATATACTAATGGGAAATGTATAGCAATTAAATTCAGCACCTTTAAAAACCTTATAGAACATATAACAAAACTAGCTATAAACATAATGCCCCCTAATACAACTTCTGTATTACTACAAATTATACCTGTTAATGTAAACACTATTAAAGACACTTCCCTTAAAAAAGCACAAAAAAGAAGCATTTCAAAGGACACAATAAACACTTCTAAAAAAATATATATTCATACTGCAAAACACTATCCAGATACACTTCCAAGTATTTTACAAACTAATGTAGAAGCAAATGTGATTAATATAGAACATCATAACAACTACAAAATAATAGATACCACCATTCCATATACACCAATACTTACTCACCAATATGATAGCTCTATTAATATAAGCTTATTACAAAACAAAAAAAATACAAAAACAAAGCACAAAAACAAAGCCAAACGCAATACAAATACAACACATACAAACATAAATATAACAGATGAAAAAGATATCATTAGTAATTTTCATGCACATATACAATATGGCCCAGAATACATTTGTACTATTTGTAATCAGATGTGGCATAAACAAACAGTACAAGGAACACATATTATCCACAAACATCCAAAATTTGTGGAGTGTAATATTAGCAAACACAAAACAGACTATATATGCACCACATGCTATAAATATATTATTCAAGGGAAAATACCGCCCGTTTCTGTTTATAATGGAATGCAATTTCCTGACATACCACCTGAACTTTGTTTACATAATTTAGAAGAGAGATTAGTATCGCCAAGAATACCTTTTTTACAAATCAGAACGCTGCCACGTGGTTTTCAAAAATCATTATCGGGTGCTGTTATTAATGTACCTGCGGATGTTATGACAACTGTTACAATATTACCAAGGCAAATCAATGATAACATGACAATACCAATAAAGTTAAAACGTAAATTAAGCTATACATCATACACACATTTTGAAAATGTAAGACCAAACATAGTAAAAAAAGCAGCACTATATTTAGCAAACAATAGCGAATTATACAAAGAATATGGAATAACTGTAAACACAGATTGGGAATACACATTAGAAGAACCAAACTGTCATATAACCAGTTCAGAAACAAACAATACATCTAGTTCAACAGAAAACATACCAGCAGGTAATTTAGATACTTTGTTAACAAATGAGACAATAACAGAAAATATTAATATTTTAAGCTTAGCCCCTGCAGAACATAACACACCACGCGGTTTATATGACGATAAAGACTCAGAATATTTAGCATTCCCAACACTATTTGGTGGAAAACGTAGACCTACAAATAAAGATAGACATATACCAGTACATTACAGTACAATATGTCAATGGGAATTAAGAAGCTGTGACAGAAGAGTAGCTAAATGTATAACTAATCTTTTTTAAGCTAAAAAAATTACATATTAAACAAATACAAGACAAGATATACATATCACTTAAAAAGCATTTTAATAGTGGCAAGATTATAACAGTGAAAGATATAAAAGACAATCTGCAAGGTATTTTACAATACAATGAAGGATACAAAATACTCAAAACCATACGTAGTTCCCCACCATACTGGGAACATTGCAAAAAAGATATCTTTGCAATGATAAGACAATTAGGAATACCAACTTTCTTCCTTACTTTATCAGCTGCAGAAACAAAATGGTATAATTTAATAAACATACTATTGCGCATTGACAATAAAAGTCAATGTACTAGAGAAGAATTTCTAAATATGTCCTGGGAAACTAAATGCACACTCATACAACAAAACCCTATTACATGCGCACGTCATTTTGACTATCAAGTAAGAAAATTATTCAATTGTATTTTGTTACACAAAAGTAACCCCATAGGCAACATAACAGATTACTTTTGCAGAGTAGAATTTCAGCAACGAGGATCACCACATATACATGCTTTATTATGGGTAGAAAATGCTCCACAATATAATAAATCAGAAGATAACGAAGTAATACAATTTATAGACACACACATAACATGTACAAAAACACAAAACAAACACATAAAGCCTTTACTACCATTACAAAGACATGGGCATACTAAAAATTGTCGCATAAAACATAAGAAAACATGTAAATATCAATATCCTAAGTATCCTATGCGACATACTATTATACTAGAACCATTACAGCTAGACAAAACAGATAGAATGCTAAAGCAGCATATAGAATTAATACATACAACTATGAATACTCAACATTTTAATAGCTATACTTTTGATGAATTTTTACAATATATGCAATTAACTGAAGACCAATATATAAAATGCATACAATATGTTATACAAAAAACAACAATAATTTTACAAAGAACACCTGCTGAATGTTTTATCAATAACTATAATCCAATAATTTTACAAGCATGGCAAGCAAACATAGACTTACAGTATATATTAGATGCTTATGCTTGTGCTGTATATATTGTTTCATATATTAGCAAATCACAACGTGGATTAAGCAAAATAATCGCACAAGCTACAAAAGAAGTATATCATAATCCAAATATAAAAGACCAATTAAAGCACATAGGCAACAAATTCTTAAACTGTACTGAAATAAGCGCACAAGAAGCAGCTTACCTCATTTTGCAAATTCCATTGCGCAAAAGTTCAAGATCATTTGTATTCATTAATACAAACACACCAGATAAGCGAACATACTTAATGAAAGATATGAATATAATAAATTCATTGCCAGATACATCAAGTAATGTACAATTTGACAATATAATTGTTAAATACAGCCGTCGCCCAAAAGCTTTAGAAAAATGTACTTTAGCTGACTATGCTTCTAATTACAATATAACCAATAAAAAAAACACACAAATGTACAAAACACCTATGACAATTTACTTTTAGAAACCGACTTTTATAGTTCAGACGAAGAGGAAATTCAAATAAAACCATTACTTAATGACAAAACTACCACCATATATAAAAAGCGGAGACAAACAAAAATTATACGCTATTGTAAATTTAACAAAACTAATGACTGAGAATTATTACAGAGAATTACTAATGCTTTATTATCCATGGAGAACAGAAACTAATATAATTAATACTGAAGACACATACTATAAAAGATACCTGCACGTTAAAAACATAGTTGATACAAACCATAATACATATAATAAACAAACTGAAATACTTGCTGATCCTAATATATCTACAAACGATGACCCAATGCTTACACCTCCAGTATCACCATTAACAGCGGTCTCAATTGATAATATAGACCATAATTTACAATTACATGAACAGCAACTACATTATGACTTAGCATTAGATTTAGGTATTAGAAGTACTACTGAGGAAGAAATATTAAATAACTATATCCTACCACAAGACAAATACAATAATATCATGCAAAATTTAACACCTGAACAGCTTAACTTTATATATCACCACTTAAATTGGATAAAAACAAAACAAACACCATGCTATACTTTTTGTACTGGTAGTGCAGGAGTAGGAAAAAGCTTCCTTATAACTGCACTTTATCAAACATTATTACGATACTACAATACTAAAGCAGGAGAAAATCCAGACAACATTTATATATTACTTGCAGCACCAACAGGAAAAGCAGCACATAATATAAATGGAAAAACACTTCATAGTACATTCAAAATTCCAGTCTCACAAACATTAACATATAAACAGCTAACTCATGAAAACAGAGGTACACTTCAAATGCAACTAATGCATCTAAAAGTACTAATAATAGATGAAATATCAATGGTAGGTACTAATATGTGCAATTTCATACATAATAGATTGCAAGAAATAAAAGCATCAAACCAGCCCTTTGGAGGAATATCTATTTTAGCAATTGGAGATTTTTATCAATTAAAACTAGTTTTTGACACGTATATATTTGACAATTCCAAACATTTATATGGACCATTAAGTACAAACTTATGGCAAACACATTTTAAATTATATCAACTCACAAAAATTATGAGACAGCTAAATGACCTACCTTTTGCACAAATGCTAAATAGATTAAGAATAGGTGAACATACACATGCTGATATAGCAAACATTAAATTACGTGAAATAGAACCACACCCCAGTATTACCAAAACTATACCATATATAATGTCTACAAACAAAGAAGTAAATACAGTAAATAATGAAGTATTAATGCATCATATACAACAAAATCCTGTTTTTACAACAATAGCAAATGATACAGTTGCTTCAGATTTAAGTGAAGAAGTAAAACAAACAATCCTACGCCAATTGCCAACAGACCCCACAAAAACAATGGGCCTGTCATACATATTGCATATTGCAATAAAACTGCGCTATGATTTGACTTCTAATATCAATGTCAATGATGGATTAACTAATGGCGCTACAGGAATAGTAGAATATGTTGAGCATACAAACAACACACCTATTATAGTATGGATAAAATTAGATAATTCCAATGTAGGTAAATATACTAGACAACAAAACAACCACTTGTATCACACAAGCATTTCAAAGGATTGGACACCAATACTACCTATATCAAGACATTTTCAATTTAGAAAAAAATATATCACAATAATACGAAAGCAATTCCCATTACGGCAATCATCTGCACGAACTATACATAGGACACAAGGCGAAACAATAGAGCCCCTATATATACATTTTAACAATAGCAAAATACATCATTTACATTATGTAGCTATAAGTAGAGCAAAATCCTTACAAAACATATATATAAAAACTTTGATGAAACAAAAATATTAGTACACCCAAAAGTGCATGAAGAAATGCTACGCTTACAAACATATATGTTATTAGAAATAACAATACCACAAATTTCACAATATAAAAAAGATTTTACAATTATAGTACATAATGTTAGATCTTTGCAAAAAAATTATAAATCTATATTAGCTGACACTAATATATTAAATGCTGATATTTTGTGCCTAACAGAAATAAACACAACACGCAAAGCACATACCAACAGCTTTGTAATTGATCATTATCATTTAATAATATTTCGACAAATTCCACAATGAACATACAAACCATGGCATTGCAATATATTACAACAAAAAACACCTCTTACAACCATTATATACAGCACACCAGCAACTCGACATTTTACAATTTACGAAGCATATCAAAAATACAAACTACTTGGTAATAATTATATACAAACCACCAAATGTACCAATACAAACATTATTACAAAAATTAGCAACAATAATAAATGAATATCCTAACTATAAGTATGTAATAATGGGAGATTTCAACATAGACTTATATACAACAACACACGCTACTTCTGTATTATTAGTATACATGAAATCACACTTTAACTGTACACAAAAAATAGACTCATTTACAACAGACTACAATTCTTTGCTAGATCATATATATACAAATGAAGATGCCTCACATTATGGAACATTAGAATCATATTACAGTGATCACAAACCAATATGGATAGCTATTTAAATGAATTATGTATTTAACCAATGCATTTCTCTTTTCAGATGATTTCTATTCAAGAACTAAAAGAATTGAAGCATGAAGAAACAAAGCCATACCAAAAGGCTATACGTGTGAATATCATAAAGTGCTCAACAAAAACCCATTATCGGAATGCAAAGCAAGAAAACAAGATTTTGTATCATATGGCTTTAGCAGATGAAAGTGGCTCCATAAAAGCAACATGTTATAATGATGACTATTATACCCAAACAAAAGAACAAAATGGACTGCTGATTCGCAATTATCTCATCAAAAACAATGTTTTAATTATGACAAAGCAAACAAAAATCTCAAGAATGCCACCAATTACTGTACCACAATCTATAATTCAGGAAGCTGAATATATTTTGCAGCCACCAGCTCCACCGGTGTCTCCGATAAAGGCAGTCAGAGAATTGAGCATAAAGACGCTATTAAGGGGCCGATTCCGATTCGGGCCGGAAATCTCTCCGACCGAGCCGGACTCGGAGAGATTTCCGACCGAATCGGACTCTGGCAGCCCGACCGAACGAGTACGATGCGCACGTATGCCATCGGACTTGAGTCGGTCAGACTCCCATTGAAGTCAATGGGAGCCGATCGTACAACGCGTACGCGGGCTCCCATTGACTCAATGGGTGCGAGGCGGACAAGGGCGCCCCCTACAGCGTGTACGCGGCAAAGCGACTCGCGCCGTACACGCACAGGTAGGGGGGGACCCATGGGTCCCCCCCTGTGTGCGACTCACGCGGCTACGCGTACAGGGGGGTCTGACACGGATCCCCAAAGTACGGCTCCGACTCGCTCTTTCGAGCCGGAGTGCAGCGGCTCGGTCGGACTCAGCTCGCGGCGCGCATCGTACTCTACTCCGGCCGGGAATGTCTCCATTGCGCGGTGCGAGTCGAGTCCGAGCGAGTCGGTCGGTGCGGTTCGACCCGGGAACGAGTCGGTCGGAGCGGTCGGGACGCCCGGACGAGTCGGTCGGCGACCCGCATCAGTACTCGCCGCCCGGACGCGGCGTACGGATCGGTCGGGAAATAGGGCTCCGAATCGGATCCGGCTAAGCCGAATCCGATTCGGGAGCCCTACCGGCCGAGATCGGAATCGGCCCCTAAGTGTTTCAGGGACAATAACAGAGGTAAGTTGATTATCTTAATTTTTGAAATCCATTTTTTTCCTAATGTTACTTTTGCTAATAATACCTAAACAAAGTGATGCAATAGGCCTATGCTTATAAGACTAATAAATATGTTACTTTTTTTAAATGTTAGACAACATATCTATTTGTAGCAATATATGTTACAGTATGTATCACAAAAGTACTTGCTGACTAATAAAGGTGAGTAAATTCATTACATATATACAAATTGCATAATAATGTTTGTTTCACACAGAAAACATGCATATTTATATATATATATCAGTTACCAATTATATGTGTAAATATATATATATAACAGCAAGTGTTTAGTAATTTATAATGCAATTCATATATATATATATATATATATATATATATATATATAAAATGTTATATATATCCATATATATTAAAAGAGCATACTTTCTCTAAACAACATATTGTGATATTAATTTGCATCTCGCCTTTCCCGCTTCCAAAGACCACACTTATAAAGCACCAAAATATGCCGCAAGATTCAGTTTTTTGTTTGGGCATATATCAAATATATATATATATATATATATATATATATATATATATATATGAGGCTACATACATCTGTTATCATATTAATATATATAATACCGCAACAATATAGCTATATCAAAAATGCAAATAATATATGCATATATATAAACACATATATATATATACATATATAGTATCAGAAACTATACCTATGTAAACAATATAACAGGTAGGTAAACCTATATAACAATGTTTGCATATCAAAAATAAACTACAAGTTGCCTATATTGCTTTCTTCAAATACAACAGTACTTACTATAAACATGTCTTCAAGTGCCAGAATTAATTATTATATTTTGCATAACTTGTATTTCAGGAGGTTTGAATACCAGCGAGGACATGTATACCCACATATGATTATTTCCACTCAATATCCATTTAAATGTTTATTTATTTTTTAATATCGATGTGGTTATTGATCAAGGGGACCTGTCTGGACCGATTATTGGTTTGGACATGGGTTCCTCTTCTCCCCTTACATATCCATATACTTTACTTATTCGGTAGGTTTGAGATGGCCTCCAAATATCAGTTACAAGTTGTATTTGTCAGAGACATTAAGTCAATAGGGCTTCATTTTCACTTATGAGTCACTATTTTTAATCTTGAGTTTCACCAAAATGAAATGTTTAATCATCTTTTTAATAACATCAGCAGTTTTTAGCTAATTTATTGGGATTTTAGGTTGGAATGATTTTACAACAATTTTTATATTGTGTATTCATTTGTGGGAATCAACCTTCTGATCGTCTCATTTATTAGCCTATTGGTTGTATCTCCTTTTGAATATTTATTATGTCTTGTTATTTTGTTTGCAATCTTGTCATAAGTTTCGCTGGGTACTAGGAAACCTATTTGGCTGCTAGCATACTTTTTTGTACATAAAAACTTTTTTGCACACATAGAACCATTTTGCACTTATTTAGCACTTTTTTGCACATATTACGATTTTACGAGGGACTCGCACATCAGGATGTTGGGGGGATACAATGCATGCACTTAGTCACTTTGAACAACATACAGCAGCAAAATTTACTTTGATCCATAGCTAGGATATATACACATGCATGAATCAGGGGTTATACGTATGTATTTATACAAAAACTTATCCCTCTACCATTATATTTTTAATCATGTGTGTTTTCGTTTTATGTACTTTACAGTGATTTGATATCCTGGCTGAATTTCTATACTCGTATTTTATATGATTTTACGCATTATGTTGTAAAATGAATATGTAGTATGTTTACTATGTCTATTGCTGCTATCTATCTGCATTTGCACTTTAAATAGAGGTAATCCCACCCCACACGCTCACATGTGATCAAAACCATCTCTTCCGGCCAAAACGCGTCATGGCGACATGGTGATTGCTGATTAAAAATCACTGCAACAAATATGGATCTACTCTTGCCTTATTCCGAATTGATGTGAAGTGGTGGGCAAGTTTGCTAATATATATATATATATATATAAAAAGCACCATATATATATGTAAATATATATATAGCATGCAGCAAAAAATAATATATCGGAAAAGCAAATAAAATGTATATATATATATAATATATTGCAAGAAACTTCTTCTCGTAAGTAAGGATACCTGGTATCCTTACTTACGAGGAAGGAGTTTCTTGCAATTTATTTTGGGTTATCCGGTAACCCGTACCAGACCGCCTCTTTCGACAGCTTCTGACATACCGGAAGTGGTTTTGCGATATATATAAATATGTATATATATATATAATAAGTCAAAATACTATACCTAAAGAAACAATATAACAGGTAAGTAAATATATAAAATAAGTTTGCATTCAAAATACAAATAAAACATTTATAAAGTTGTATATTTAAAATGTATCTTTTATATAAATATATGTATGTATAAAAATATCAAGTTACAGTATTGTAAAACACAATATAACTGGTAAGTCAAATGCTCTTAAATACTATAATTATTATAACTAATACTAATAAAACTGTCAATTACAGAGTGTCTCAATAAAACTTTCCTAAACATTACAGGTAAGTACAAATTAATTTTCAAAACCCATACTTTAATATACACATATCCCTATATAAATGTATCTGTGACAAAATATATATCATCTAAACAAAAACCAAACGCAAGTACTTAAATATTTTACACAAATGTAAAATTTTAAGCACATTGGCAAAATGTATTACAAGTATATTATACACATATATATATATACATATATAGATTTTTTTACATATATATATATATATATATTTGCCAGCAACTAGCAACTCAACCATAAAAGCTATATAACAGGTAAGTAAACTTTTACCATAAAAGCATTTGCAAGGTTTTCTTACAATCACCACAATGAGTTATCTAAATATCAACAAAGCTTACAGCCATGCATTAAAATAAAACCATATTGCAAATTCCTAATGTATTGTTTAAAATACATTAATACATCATATTTAAAAATGCTTACAATGCATCTATTTAATAAAGCTTGTTTCAAAACAATTCACCAAAACTGCAGTATGCATATTAAACATATTTAGTCAGTTTTCTTTACAAATGTTATTATTAAAAATTGTACACCATTATAGCAATCGCATGCTACATATTCTGTGAAAAACTACTAACCAAAACATATTATTTCTTACAGGAAGAAGCAACAAAAACAATATTCATTGGAGGACAAGATACTAAGCTGAAATCCATAACGCTAAATGATACAAAACAGACTCCGTAAAATAACGTTGTGGAGAGAAGCGTACACAATTTCCCTATTGAGATCGGAAAATATGTAAAAATCACCCATTTGACAGTTCATGAATACAATGGTGAAAAATTCTAAACACGACTCGTCACACCCAACTACAAGTAAGTTTACATAAAAATTTGCACTTTTAAAGAAACACAAAAACTTGCAGCATAGCCATTAATTTTTATTTTCCTCAATAGGTAATACAACCACCAGAAGAAAATATCATTATGACCTTATACGGTTTGGAAAAACAATACCGAAATAAGCACTGTAACAGGTACAAGTGCAAACAACTGAACATTTCCAGTCAATGGATATACACAACACCACTTTAATGGATTTCCTGGATATAAGTCCTGACATTGAAGACTTTGGCAACGCATTAATGCCACACTTGCCGATAACACTAAGGGGTCGATTCCGATCTCGGTCGGAGACGCAACCAACGTCATTCGGTCGGGAAAAAAGCCATGCGAATGCCTGTTTCCCGACCGATCCGCACATTAATCCGAACGAACAAGTACGATGCGCACAACAGCGCAGATTCCGACCGAGTCGTACTCACCCAATCCAGGTCCTGATCCCCGACCGAGCCGGATCCGTAAACGCAGATACGAGTCGCCCGGAAGCCAAAAGCAGCCCCGTCCGGCCGGACAAGTACGATGCGCTTCCCGTACGCGCCGAACCCGCCGCTACGCACGGCACGCCAAAGCATCCGGGAGAGGCGCACATAAGCTCCGATTCGCGCCACAACACGATCCACGGCTACGAGACGAACACGCCAGCGACGAGGACGAGGCGAAGCAACGACGAAGACGAACGAGACGAACCAACAATGAATCCCATCGTTCCGATCCTACCAATATTCTACATCTACTACCGGAACAGGCACGGACGCGTACGGCGCAGAAGGTAAGTCAGACACCAACCACAAACACAAACTACACGTACCCGACATATCACACACACACACAGGGATGCAGAAATTACTTACTCCAGAAACAGCAGCACCATAGGGGCGGGATGCCCATCACCAATGCCACATATACACATAGGGGCCCGGATGCCTGTCACTACTACCACCTCTACCCATGGGGGTGCCAGGTGCCTACCACTACTACCACCTCTACCCAGGGGGTGCCAGGTGCCTACCACTACTACCACCTCTACCCATGGGGGTGCCAGGTGCCCACCACTACTACCACCCTCTACCCAGGGGTGCCAGGTGCCCACCACTACTACCACCTCTACCCAGGGGGTGCCAGGTGCCTACCACTACTACCACCTCTACCCAGGGGGGCTGGATGCCTGTCACTACTACCACCTCTACCCAGGGGGTGCCAGGTGCCTACCACTACTACCACCTCCACCCAGGGGTGCCAGGTGCCTCACCACTACTACCACCCCTACCCAGGGGGTGCCAGGTGCCTCACCACTACTACCACCTCTACCCAGGGGGTGCCAGGTGCCTACCACTACTACCACCTCTACCCAGGGGTGCCAGGTGCCTACCACTACTACCACCTCTACCCAGGGGTGCCAGGTGCCTCCCACTACTACCACCTCTACCCATGGGGGCTGGATGCCTGTCACTACTGCCACCTCTACCCAGGGGTGCCAGGTGCCTACCACTACTACCACCTCTACCCAGGGGTGCCAGGTGCCTACCACTACTACCACCTCTACCCATGGGGGTGCCAGGTGCCTACCACTACTACCACCTCTACCCAGGGGGTGCCAGGTGCCCACCACTACTACCACCTCTACCCAGGGGGTGCCAGGTGCCTACCACTACTACCACCTCTACCCAGGGGGTGCCAGGTGCCTCCCACTACTACCACCTCTACCCATGGGGGCTGGATGCCTGTCACTACTACCACCTCTACCCAGGGGGTGCCAGGTGCCTACCACTACTACCACCTCTACCCAGGGGGTGCCAGGTGCCTACCACTACTACCACCTCTACCCATGGGGTGCCAGGTGCCTACCACTACTACCACCTCTACCCAGGGGGTGCCAGGTGCCTCCCACTACTACCACCTCTACCCAGGGGGTGCCAGGTGCCTCCCACTACTACCACCTCTACCCATGGGGGCTGGATGCCTGTCACTACTACCACCTCTACCCATGGGGTGCCAGGATGCCTACCACTACTACCACCTCTACCCAGGGGGTGCCAGGTGCCTACCACTACTACCACCTCTACCCATGGGGTGCCAGGTGCCCACCACTACTACCACCTCCACCCATGGGGGTGCCAGGTGCCTACCACTACTACCACCTCTACCCAGGGGGTGCCAGGTGCCTACCACTACTACCACCTCTACCCATGGGGGTGCCAGGTGCCTACCACTACTACCACCTCTACCCAGGGGTGCCAGGTGCCTACCACTACTACCACCTCCACCCAGGGGTGCCAGGTGCCTCACCACTACTACCACCTCTACCCAGGGGTGCCAGGTGCCTCCCACTACTACCACCTCTACCCATGGGGGGCTGGATGCCTGTCACTACTACCACCTCTACCCAGGGGGTGCCAGGTGCCCACCACTACTACCACCTCTACCCATGGGGTGCCAGGTGCCTACCACTACTACCACCTCTACCCAGGGGGTGCCAGGTACCTACCACTACTACCACCTCTACCCAGGGGGTGCCAGGTGCCTCCCACTACTACCACCTCTACCCAGGGGGGCTGGATGCCTGTCACTACTACCACCTCTACCCAGGGGGTGCCAGGTGCCTACCACTACTACCACCTCTACCCAGGGGGTGCCAGGTGCCTACCACTACTACCACCTCTACCCATGGGGGTGCCAGGTGCCTACCACTACTACCACCTCTACCCAGGGGTGCCAGGTGCCTCCCACTACTACCACCTCTACCCAGGGGGCTGGATGCCTGTCACTACTACCACCTCTACCCAGGGGGTGCCAGGTGCCTACCACTACTACCACCTCTACCCAGGGGTGCCAGGTGCCCACCACTACTACCACCTCTACCCATGGGGTGCCAGGTGCCTCACCACTACTACCACCTCTACCCAGGGGGTGCCAGGTGCCTCACCACTACTACCACCTCTACCCATGGGGTGCCAGGTGCCTCACCACTACTACCACCTCACCCAGGGGTGCCAGGTGCCTACCACTACTACCACCTCTACCCATGGGGGCTGGATGCCTGTCACTACTACCACCTCTACCCAGGGGTGCCAGGTGCCTACCACTACTACCACCTCTACCCAGGGGTGCCAGGTGCCTACCACTACTACCACCTCCACCCATGGGGGTGCCAGGTGCCTACCACTACTACCACCTCTACCCAGGGGTGCCAGGTGCCTCCCACTACTACCACCCCTACCCATGGGGGCTGGATGCCTGTCACTACTGCCACCTCTACCCAGGGGTGCCAGGTGCCCACCACTACTACCACCTCTACCCAGGGGGTGCCAGGTGCCTACCACTACTACCACCTCTACCCAGGGGGTGCCAGGTGCCTCACCACTACTACCACCTCTACCCAGGGGTGCCAGGTGCCTACCACTACTACCACCTCTACCCAGGGGGTGCCAGGTGCCTCCCACTACTACCACCTCTACCCATGGGGGCTGGATGCCTGTCACTACTGCCACCTCTACCCATGGGGGTGCCAGGTGCCTACCACTACTACCACCTCTACCCAGGGGGTGCCAGGTGCCTACCACTACTACCACCTCTACCCAGGGGTGCCAGGTGCCTCCCACTACTACCACCTCTACCCAGGGGGTGCCAGGTGCCTACCACTACTACCACCTCTACCCAGGGGTGCCAGGTGCCTCCCACTACTACCACCTCTACCCATGGGGGCTGGATGCCTGTCACTACTGCCACCTCTACCCAGGGGGTGCCAGGTGCCTCCCACTACTACCACCTCTACCCAGGGGTGCCAGGTGCCTACCACTACTACCACCTCTACCCATGGGGGCTGGATGCCTGTCACTACTGCCACCTCTACCCAGGGGGTGCCAGGTGCCTACCACTACTACCACCTCTACCCAGGGGTGCCAGGTGCCTACCACTACTACCACCTCTACCCAGGGGGTGCCAGGTGCCTACCACTACTACCACCTCTACCCAGGGGGCTGGATGCCTACTACTACCACCCCCACTCACAGGATGGCAAATACATGCCACAAGAAGCACACACCAGCAGAAAGAATGCAACACAAAGACATCCCCCCAACACCATGACAAGCGTGTGTAGACTGTGTCAAATGCCTACAACACTGAACAGGACTGTGGACATACAATGTGACCCCTATCACAAGTGCCACACATAAATGTGTGTGGCACCCACAATGCAAGCAGGCCATGACCATTGTGGCAATGGGGTCCAAAGCCCCATCATCACAGTGACCAAAATGTGAGTGTGGGGTCCATAGCTGAAGCACATATTGAACATTGTGGCAATGGGGTCCAAACCCCATCATCACAGTGACCAAAATGTGAGTGTGGGGTCCATAGCTGAAGCACATATTGACCATTGTGGCAATGGGGTCCAAACCCCCATCATCACAGTGACCAAAATGTGAGTGTGGGGTCCATAGCTGAAGCACATATTGAACATTGTGGCAGTGGGGTCCAGACCCCCATCATCACAGTGACCAAAATGTGAGTGTGGGGTCCATAGCTGAAGCACATATTGAACATTGTGGCAATGGGGTCCAAACCCCATCATCACAGTGACCAAAATGTGAGTGTGGGGTCCATAGCTGAAGCACATATTGAACATTGTGGCAATGGGGTCCAAACCCCCATCATCACAGTGACCAAAATGTATGTGTTGACAAAGAATAAGCTGCAACTGCCAAACTGCATGGATTATTCCTGGTCACAGAACAACAAACACATCAGTGGCAAAGTAGTGCTTGTGTCCCATAGCAACATAGAATGGGGGAGGCAAACAGTGCAGTGCAAACAAGACATACCTTTGGCCATGTGCAGACAAACATCACCCATGGGGGCTGACACTGTCAACACTCATCAATGACTCAATGACAGAAGTGACCATCAGAATGCAGACCCACATATTTGCACCAATGGGCACACAAATTCAGATACCCAGTGGAGACTGTAGAAGGGAGGTGAACAGATACCATACCATGGCAGCAATGGGGCACACACACAATGATCATTGTGCTGACTGATGACCTAGGAGTCCCAGGGACAGCAGGGCAAACACACCAAACAACATACAGCCAATGGCACACTAAAGATATGCCAATGCAGTGGTGCAGATGCACAAACACAAACAGGCAGACCCACACTGCACATCAAACACAACAGGTGAGGGGGGTACCAGTGTCCCCAGGCAAACACACAACACATGAGGAGGCCTGAATACCAACTACACAGACGTGCATACAGTGCCACACAAAGGTAACTCATGGATCCAAATCCCCTATGTGGGCAATCAGGCATTGTCAGATGAGTGGGAGCACAAATCACACATGTCACACAAGCATGTAGGAACAGCAACTGACACAGCAAGACACACAGACACCACAGCACCACACCCAGGGCCCCCACAATGTGGTGACCCTGGGCTGCATTACAATCCCACTGTGATGACAAAGCTAGATGTCGTTCACACTGTGAACCACAGTCATGTGTCCTGAGCAACAAACTACCATCACACCTACACAAGCACAAATCAACCAGCACGGCCTGTCAGCCAAGGCCAACATGGAGGCAGGGGTCTAGCCGGGCAACAACTCTCATCTGCACACACTCAACACCACACACCTCGACCTCCAACAATGTGCAGCAGTGAAGCTCACATGCACTGGTGACATTGCACATGCACCCATGACAATCCCAGGGGGTGGTGGGAACCAAGGTGCAGGAACACATCACACATGGCCACTCTACCAGACTCCTGAATGTCTGACACACTGCACACTACGCTGTACATGGACATGACGGCAATACCACACCAACCAATGGGATCCCAGCCACAGTCACACACCTATGAAGAAGCCAAGGTCACCCACAAAGGACACACATAGACAACTACCAACATTGCAGCCCTGAGGAGTGCCAGCAGTCACACACACAACGTGTCACAACCAATGAAAGCTAACACAAACCAGAAATCACATGACAGGTGTCAACAACAAGTGCAAAGGGGAATCCGGACTGTGACACATCAGCGTCTGCCCACAAACTCAGCCCTGACAGCAAACACACCTATGGGTGACACCCTGATGACCAGTAATGTGCCATGCACCCACATCACAGAGAACCCAGGGAGAAGACTTTGGGGGAACATAGCTCAACTCAGCAAGCATCACAAACAGGAACATCACTAGGGATCCCAGCATGCACAGCAACATGGAAGTGAACACACACACATGCTCATACAACACACACCTTGGGCGCACGAGATGTCACAGGAGTACACACTGCCATGAGGGGACTCCACTCCTGTGTGAGGAAAGCTGTGCCATATGTCGCATCAGTAGGGCTCCATCATGTCAGCAGAACACTTGGTCACACAGTCAACAATTAGCACCAAATGAAGGCTCCCGCCACATCAGCCTGGTCATGGGAATGTCAACGAAATCAACAGCACAGATCCAACACACATGTATAGCAAGTTGCACTGACAACACAGAAGAGTCCTTCCCCATTGATGCCCAAACCTGCATGTCCAGTGGAGATGGCCACACGGTCAGGGAACTAGACTAATTGAACAATGGCAAACACAACAGATGTGCATGGGTGGAACCCACAGATGTGACATTGCTAATGTAAGTAGGAAATCCCATTGCCAAATATTGAATACATGACACCCTCAGATGCTGCTAAGGACGACATGGATTCACCACAGGATAGGACACTGTCCCCTGGAACACATGGGTTCATGCACAGTAACACTTCATTTTCATGAGTCCAAAAATCACCATCACTGCAGCAAGGGCACGGTTAGCATCATCAACATCATGTACATCAGAAGCAAAACCACTAGAGAACAGAAAGTTGCTTTATTCAGCATGTGGGTTCAAAACTTGGAAGAACTGCAAGGTATCAACAAAGGCCAATGGCCAGTCCATCAAGGAAGTCTATACAGGGTGACAGTGGCAGATGTCACCCTATGCATGCCTGCACTGATCACAACCGGGGACAATCCCCTAGGAGGGGCATACGGGGGCAGGCCAGGCACCGCAGGGACAGGATCAGGGCTCACCAGGAGGAGGCAGGGAAGGGGTGGTGGGTGCTGGAGAGCCACTGACAACTGCAGTGGAGGTGTCTGACATGGTGTGTGCCGGCACAACTGGGGGCATGACTCAGATGTTGTGGGTGCCGGCACAACTGCAGTGGACCCTGCAGATGGAGTGGACAGGTCCGCCACTGCAGCGCCCAAGTCAGACAGGGTGATAGTGGACTCCACTGCAGTGCCCACCTCCAGGGGAGGAGAATGGGGATCAGGAAAGGTGGGCAGGACAGAGGGGGAGGACACCCTCACCACATCAGTGGTACAGACAAGCGCAGCGGGGGTGTGGGGCCGGAAGAGCAAGTGGCAGGGGAGAAGGCCTGACCCTTCTGGGGATGGTGTATCTGTGGGTGGGGGAACCTGGGGCAGGGTGTGGTGGGGGCACCTGTGGAGTGGGGGCCTGAGGGATGGAGGAAGGAGACTTGGTGCCTGGAGCTGCAGGGCGGCGGCGGGGTCTTGCTCTTCCGGGACCGGGGGACTTGCGGGTGGGGGCCTCAGTCGGTCCGCGCCTGGGGGATGGTGTCCGGGGCCAGGGGCACTCTGCTCCGTGTGGGTGGGCTTCCTCTTCCCCTGAATGCTGGATCAGCTGGGTCGGAGGGGAGAGGCCAAGGTCACAGAGGAAGAGCCGCTGTGTGTATGGGGTTGCAGGTGAGGCAAGGGAGGGGTCTTTGGAGGGAGAGGCAACTGAGGACTGCGCAGTGCTTGTGGATGCGTGTGTTTGTGCCTGTGCCCCATCCCCTGTGAGTGTGGTTGCAGTCCCCTGACGGTGCGTGCGTGTGCGTCTTGTTTCTGGCGTGTGTGTCCGTGTGCTGCATGTGTCTGTGCTGGTGTGTGCCTGTGCCAGTGTGTGTGTGCTTGGTACGGGTAAGGTGCTGGGGAGTGTGGATGGGGCAGAGGCAGGAGGGGTGAGGGACTGTCAGAGGAGGGACACTGCTGCCGTCAGGGAGGAGTCCATGGACCTATTGCTTCTCTGTAGGTCAGACATGCCCGATGAGATGCTCCTCCATGAATGACACCAGCTGAGTCAACAGACTGGTGTGTGCATGGAGGACACTCAGCATCGCTGTCTGTCCTACATGGAGCTGGCGGAGGAGGTACACAGACTCCTCACTCAGGGCAGCAGGGGACACAGGTGCAGGGGGTGCGGTGCCTGGCCCGAAGGAGACACGCTCCCGAACATGGGAGCCTCCACGGACCTCGGGAATGGGAGCCAACGGGAGGGCGGTGGTGGTGGTGGTGGCGGGGACAGCAACACTAGCTGGGGTGTGGTGGCTGCTGACACCCGCCTCCATAAGGGAGTCATCGTCCGAGTTGCTCTGGTCCTCAGCTGAGGTGGATGGTGCTGAGGACTCTCGGTGTGGCTCCCTCGCCCTCCGTGCCACTGGGTCCCTCCGACCACTCCTCGGCTGCTGACCCAGTCTGGCTCTGCGGCTCCTCCTGGTCCGTGGAGCTGTCCCCTCCTGTGGCCGTGGATGTATCTGCAATCAATAGGGAAACAGACAGACATCAGTCACCTGCACCGAACGCACACACCACAGTAAGTACAGCACATTACAGAGCAAGCCCTGGCATCCTTAGTTGAACATTGCTAAAACTGCACAAACAGAACAGGAGAAGTCAATTGTCAGTCTGATGGTCAACCATGGCACTCACATCCCACCTGGCCTTGCACCCATCTGTATGGTGTCTGTGGGATGGCAATACCCCAGTGTGGACACATGCACCACCTACACAGTATTTGGACAGTGCAGAGAACCCGGTGAAGCATGTGGACATGCACACATCACAACTCTTGCCACTGAGTCAGTGCAGGTGTCCGGATGAAAGGGATGCCCAGAGTCAAATAGGAAATGCATGTGATGCATACCAGCGACAGACACCATGATGCACCCATGTCCTGATAGCCATTGCCACAATGGTGTGCATGTAGCAAATGTCACTCCCCTGCAGGATCACTAATAGGAAGTCACATGCCATGGCACAGCCATGCCTGCTAAGTCATACATAACTGTCTCCAGTCACATGGGCAGGGCAGCCAGACAACAACACTCTGCACTGTGTCACAATAGTAGATCATGGGGAATGCAAGTCCTGGAGCTGAACAAGTGCACATGTACATCCCCCACACACCACATCATCTGTACCCTCATCTGTCCAGGTTATACCCATTGTACATATGGGAGACCTGTAACACTACCCTCTGCACCTGAGCACATCACAATCTGCTGTGTATGGGAAACAGCTGCCTGAACCTCATATTCGCATACCCCAGTCTGCACGGTCAGGTGATCAAACACCTATGTGTCACACATGTATCATCTCCTATGGTCACATCTCCGGTGGCATGCGGAGCCCCAACCGAGGAACACCCCAGCAGACCTGACAACGAAGCCACAGCACACTGACACAGAGGCAGACACCTGAGGGGACGAATCACTGAGCAAAACGTGTCAGCTGATACACGGCAGTGGGAGTACAGAGTGTATTGTATGGCCTGGAGTAGGCATGACTGTCCTGTCCCACATGAATGAGGGATGAGCCCTGGACAGTAGGCAGCTGGCTAAGTATGTGTGACACACGTTATATACACACTCCTGGGGCACAAACATTGTTCCCACCCGCAGCATGGGTGTGTGCCAGATACCCCAGGCACATGTGGTGGATCAGCTCAGCAATTGGGCCACATATCAAAATGACACGCAGAACACATGTCAGAACACAGGCAATGTGTAAGCAATGGACCCACCCATGATGCCCACCACAGAGTCAGGGAAACAGATGCTGTCCCCCACCTTGAGTCAAGCAAACTGCAAGGACACAGTACCCAAGTGACACAATACCCTGACTGTAAGGGCCACACCTGGGTATCAGATGAGGAGTGGGCAGTGCACAATAGAGGGACATGGGTCCTGGACCACAAGACTGATGTACTGTGGAAGTTTAACCAGGCCAGAGGAGGGCACATAGCATGGCAGACATAGTTCACAATGCAGACATGGACTCACCCCTCCTTGCTGCTCTCTGGCCTTCAGCTGCCCATCCAGATCAGGGAAGACCACCGCCAGGATCCTCAGCATGTGGGGGTCAGGGTCCGGTGTCCGCCCCTCCTGCGAGGAGGCGACAGCTTCAGCTGGACCCGTGCGATCCTCCGGGTCCAGCCCTCGAAGGTCCTGCCACCTCTTCTGGCAGTTGCGGATCCGGCGCTTGTAGACCCTCACGGATCTCACTGCCCGGACGATGGTCAGCCATATCTTCTGCTTCTGGTGGGCATCAACCTGTGAGGATAACAAAGTGAGAATGCCATTACTACACATGCAACATATCCGTGCATTACACAGTTGGATATACATGTCTCAATCACAGGGGCACATGATGTACACAGGCAGTGCAACGATGGCTATGGACAGTATGCCAGCAGTTACTACATGGTATCATTGCCTGGGAAGTAAAACCTAGTTTAAATGCACTGTCACTGCACTATACCTGTCCAGTGCATGTAACTACACACTATGGGGGTGACAACTACTCAGTGAGCCTGCTAGCCAGTGGCGTGCAGACTGTTAGCCTTGCTAGTCAGACAACATGCACATTTAGAAAGGCAGTGGACAGAACACTCACCTGCTCCCCTGCTTTCCCATACAGCTTGCTGTACTGTGGAAGGAGGCCATCCAGCAGGGCCTGGTTCTCCTCAGTGCTGAAGGCTGGGGCTCTCTCCACAGTACGTGCCATTGCAGGGTCCAGAGGGTGCAGATACAGCAGCAGTGTAGTGGCAGATGTCGTCCTGGAGCATGTAGTGCAGGCAAGTGAGCTCTCAGGGGAACAGCCAGCATTATATGTGTGCTGCAGAGGCAGATACTGTCCCATGTGTCCAAAGTGATAGGTCCAAGTCGCTTGCATCATCTGAATCTGGCCAATCCATGGAATTGCACCACTTACACACGCCCCAGCATCCTTCAAATGTTCAACTTCGTGACACCCATGAAATTGCAACATTGTTGTGGGTGACCAACTGAATTTACAGCATCAGACTCGCTCAAATTTTGAAAACGCGTCCGTTGCCAGGCCAGGCCATAGCCAATGGGTGCGCACCGATCGGACCATTGCTGTTCAACGCGTACATGGGAAACAACGCGCACCAAGACACATTGAATGCAATGGGCCGGCCGGGCACACCGATCGGACCATTGCTGTTCAACGCGTACATAGGAAACAACGCTGCACCGACACATTGAATGCAATGGGCCGGCCGGGCACACCGATCGGACCATTGCTGTTCAACGCGTACATAGGATACAACGCGCACTCACGACACATTGAATGCAATGGGCCGGCCGGGCACACCGATCGGACCATTGCTGTTCAACGCGTACATGGGAAACAACGCGCACTCGCGACACATTGAATGCAATGGGCCGGCCGGGCACACCGATCGGACCATTGCTGTTCAACGCGTACATAGGAAACAACGCTGCACCGCACACATTCAATGCAATGGGCCGGCCGGGCACACCGATCGACCATTGCTGTTCAACGCGTACATAGGATACAACGCTGTACCCGCACACATTGAATGCAATGGGCCGGCCGGGCACACCGATCGGACCATTGCTGTTCAACGCGTACATAGGAAACAACGCTGCACCCGCATACATTGAATGCAATGGGCCGACCGGGCACACCGATCGGACCATTGCTGTTCAACGCGTACATGGGAAACAACGCTGTACCGCGACACATTCAATGCAATGGGCCGCTGGGCACACCGATTGGACCATTGCTGTTCAACGCGTACATAGGATACAACGCGTCCCCGCAGACATTGAATGCAATGGGCTGGCCGGGCACACCGATCGGACCATTGCTGTTCAACGCGTACATAGGATACAACGCGCACTCAGCACACATTGAATGCAATGGCCAATGTGTGCGCACTGATCGGTCCATTGCTGTCCAAGGCGTATTGCCAATACAACGCGTACCAGCGCACATTGAATGCAATGGCCAATGTGTGCGCACTGATCGGTCCATTGCTGTCCAAGGCGTATTGCCAATACAACGCGTACCAGCGCACATTGAATGCAATGGCCAATGTGTGCGCACTGATCGGTCCATTGCTGTCCAAGGCGTATTGCCAATACAACGCGTACTCAGCGCACATTGAATGCAATGGCCAATGTGTGCGCACTGATCGGTCCATTGCTGTCCAACGCATCCCTGTACAAGTCACTGGCATATGTCACCATGCCTGTCACAGGTGAACATATGCCAGCCACATATACTTCCCAGGCAGTGAGGGGCACACCTACAACACCACAGCCTGTCCAAACTGTATCCTAGGGCATGTAAGGCTGCATTACCTATTCCGTGTATGGGGGTGAACATGTTGTTCTGTGGGTGTCACTTGGGGGCAGCCACCCCAGGCTGTGCACGTGTTTATGGGGACAGAATCCTTGGTGTTTCGTGTACATGACCACTGTGATGTGCAACTGTTCATATCTGTGCATGTGGCATGGTCACAGTTCACGGTGGTGTATGTGTATGTCATGTCACATACCCCCTGAGTCCCATGTGGGACGTTATGTTCAACCCAGGGTGACCCATTGGCACAATGTTGATGGTCCTCCACAGTCTGTGTGCATGTTGTGATTACAATGTCTCTGATTTCATGTGCACAATGGGAGGCAGTCTCCACATCCACGTTGTTTGTGCATGGACTTTGATGTTGTGCGTGTGTGTGTCACAGACGTCCATGTCTGTCCTGCCGAGGCAACACGGACCACTACCTGTGGGGCTCATGGTTGTTTTGCTGTGGTGTATACATGATACACCATGTCATGCCAGTGTCCATGTGGCAATACAGGGTCCCTGGGAATCTACCTGTCGTTGAGCTGTGATGCCTGGGGCACATCAGTCCTCACATGTCACTGTGGCGTGTGTTTGTTATTTGGCAGCAGGAGATGGGTACTGGGACACGGCCTCATGGTATCCGATGGCATGACCTGGGACTTCTTGATGCCACTTGTTGGACTGTGATGTTAGATATTGGCCATGTATGTGCCATACATATCCGTACGGAACTGCACACATCATGTACTTGTGCCTCATTATGATGTATCATATGATGTTGAGTGTGTTCAATGCCACATATGTGGGGTGACTGACAATCTTGCTTTCTTCACCTATGCACTGCAGGGCACCAGCTGTCCATAGACCATTCCCTGACCTGGCAACGATGGTGGAACGGGACAGCATCCGACGGTACCGCTTCACCAGGCAGCTGATTGAGGATTTGGCAGTGCGCTTGGCACCACATTTGCAACCTGGCCGTCCATACCCTACAGCGCTGACCCCCAAGGTGAAGGTGATGGCAGCCCTACACTTCTTTGCCACTGGTACCTTTCAACACACTCTGGCGACTGCTGGTGGGATGTCACAGACCATGTTCAGCCGTGTGCTCCGGGATGTTTTGGAGGCTATGTTGATATACCTGAACCAGTACATCTATTTCCCTAGACTCCAACGACTCACTGGCGTGAAGAGTGACTTCTATGCCCTGGGGAGGATGCCGCATGTCATTGGCTCCATTGATGGGACACATGTGGCGTTGGTACCACCACAGGCCCAAGAGCAGGCTCTACCGTAACCGCAAACACTACCACTCGGTCAATGCACTGGTGGTCTGTCTTGCAGATATGAGTATCACACACGTGTGTGCCCGTTTCCCTGGTTCTGCACACGATGCGTACGTGATGAGGAGTAGTCGCATCCCGAGGATGATGGCACAGATGCGGAACCAGCGTGCCTGGCTTGTAGGTGTGTACTGACTTTGTACCATTGTGTGTGTTCTGCTATGTAGTGTTCCACCCTCTTTTCCAACTCTGCTAATGTGCAATTGTCTGTATGTAGGTGACTCCGGATACCCCAACATGCCGTGGTTGCTGACGCCCCTCAGGAACCCTGTGACACCAGCCCAGATGCGCTACAATGAGGCACATGGTCGGACCAGGAGAGTGATTGAGCGGACATTTGGTCTCCTGAAGAGCCGCTTCCGCTGCCTCGACAATACAGGAGGGTCCCTCCCATATGCCCCAGCAAAGGTGTGCAAGATTATCATCGTCTGCTGCATGCTCCACAACCTGGCAGTGCGGAAGGAGTTGCCTCTCATCCTGGATGACGATGACCAATGTCCGCCACCTGTGGAGGATCCTGGCCTGGACCACGATGCCAGTGATGATGATGTTGAGGGTGATGTCCGCACACAGCTCATCACCAACTTCTTCAGCTGAATGTGAGTATCCAGAGATGGCATGTCAATGATGTGAGTTTGCATGATATGTGTTGGTGGTGCTCTGGTGCTGTTTGAGTGTGTCCATGGGCTACATGTCTGTATGCGTGTAGCGATGTGTCCTTGCAGGTAGTCTGTACTCCCCAACAGTGTTGACATGCAAACTTGGTTCTGGGTGGGTATCTTGTAACATGTATTGTGCATGAGTATTGCAGTTCTGTCCTGTTCTTCAGTACTTTTGACTGTGTGTCATTTCTGTCCTTCACAGGGTACTTTCAGAGTCGTTTGGTCAACTGTGATCCCCAACACCGTGATTCGACTTCCCGGGTGGTAGCTGTTGTGTCCCTACAGGTGATGTGCACCACACCCATGGACTTCCTTCCTTCTACACTTGTTGACTATGTGTCCGCTGCCAGGTGGGATTACCTTTCATCTGTGGTGGTTTCAACATGTTGCAAATGTGTAATAAACCTGTGCTTCACTATGTGATGTGCGTTGTCTGTGGTCACACATCTGACTGACATTTGCTTACTGCACCAGTGGGCTAGTTAACACAGACTGTGAATAGGTGTTGGGTCTGTGCAATGCAACGTATTTCCTGGCAACACCAGTGTAGGCGATGAGTCAGATGTCCATGGTGTGTATGTGTTGTGTAGCCCTGGTGGTGTGCCTCCCCCATTTGTGTGAAGTCGCCATAACTCACATGCCGGTGTTGTACTTGCTGTAGCAGTTAGCATGCACAGTGTCATTTCCCGATCATCATCGCAACTTCTGAGACAACATTGGAATCACAACAGAGGCAAGTATGGTGTATAAGTGAGTTTATTATAAAACTCTATAAATGGTATCAGTTCCTACAAAGAGAAAAGAGAGGGCGCTCAGCAGCCTTAGTCGGTTGCGAGTGGGAATATTAGTCTCTGAAACTAGGAATGAGTATGCAAAAGTGGGGAGTAGTACTCCTGTGTGTCTTGTGCCCTCACACACCCTTGCGAGTGTAAAGCATCATCATTGGGCACTGCTCCTCGTGGGGGTGGCGGTGCAGTCCCTCACGGGCCCTACTAGGGCTCTTTGGTGGAGATCTTTTCAGGAGTATGCCGCAGTTGTGCATGTGGGTATGTGGGCCAAGTGGTGGGTGTAAGTGAAACTAAAATAACCCGTTGGTACCCTGATAGATTTATTAGGGGGTCCTCTGGGCTAAACTAAAATCTGAACAGGGATAGAGATGCACATTAGGCAAAAATATGGAGGGGAAAGAAACCATTGAATTCCCGCTGCTCTCAACCCGTAATTCAGTGTAAAGGTGTTCTTAAATGTGAAAGATGGTCGACATGTTTCGCGCCGTCAACGGACCCCTAATGGATCCCTACGCGCTTCATCAGGACCGTGAATTTAAATAAAAAGAATGCGAATCAGGGAAAGACACCCTATATTCACACCATACCAACAATGAGGTCAAATCAACATAATATGTCTGAGCCACGTCTTATTCGTGTACTCTGGACCAAACCCTCCCCGTGTTGGAGTAGAGCCACATCGGCGTTTACCGTCAGGCGGAGAGTGGAAATTATTCGCCCTCCTTCCTGAACCTGAAGACCTGTCAGCCCTGATTTGACCTCATTGTGGGTCCGTTGACGGCGCGAAACATGTCGACCATCTTTCACTTTTAAGAACACCTTTACACTGAATTACGGGTTGAGAGCAGCGGGAATTCAATGGTTTCTTTCCCCTCCATATTTTTGCCTAATGTGCATCTCTATCCCCGTTCAAATTTTAGTTTAGCCCAGAGGACCCCCTAATAAATCTATCAGGGTACCAACGGGTTATTTTAGTTTCACTTACACCCACCACTTGGCCCACATACCCACATGCACAACTGCGGCATACTCCTGAAAAGATCTCCACCAAAGAGCCCTAGTAGGGCCCGTGAGGGACTGCACCGCCACCCCCACGAGGAGCAGTGCCCAATGATGATGCTTTACACTCGCAAGGGTGTGTGAGGGCACAAGACACACAGGAGTACTACTCCCCACTTTTGCATACTCATTCCTAGTTTCAGAGACTAATATTCCCACTCGCAACCGACTAAGGCTGCTGAGCGCCCTCTCTTTTCTCTTTGTAGGAACTGATACCATTTATAGAGTTTTACGGTGTCCTTAGGAGCATTGGTACAGGACCTATTTCTAACAGCTCCTTGTCCCTCCCTCCTTGTATTGTGGTCATAAGTGAGTTTATTGACATACATGTGTGAGTATAGTGCACAGGTTGTTGGGTGCTGTACATTGTGATTGTGATCCAAAGTTCCTAGATAATTTGGAAGTCCTGGTAGCAGAAATGTCCAGAGTAAAGTCCACAGTAATCAGAGACATTGGTCCAACTTGAGCTCCCCATGTCATGTGGGAGAGTTGTGTTGCAGTCAACAGGGTGAACAGTTTGCGAACAAAGGTTATTCTCCAGAACAGGTTTTGGCTTCCTGGGGGTTGCACATGGCCATCGGCCTCTCACTTGCCCCTCCTCGGACGGCCCTCTTCTTTGGGGGGGGATCCTCAAGTGCAGGCTGCTGCGGTGCAGGGGACTCTCCGCCAGAGTCATCCTGCCTCCCTGTGGCAGTTGCAGTTGTTTCAGCAGCAGATGTTGTGGGCACACAGGGAGGTGTTGACTGGTTGCTGCTCATCTGGCGGAGGCATTGTAATATGTCCCTATGCACCGCCGTCATCTCTTGCAGTGTGTCCCACTTGGACTCCACGCGGGACATGTGTGAGTCCAAGCGGGCATGATGGGCAGCCTGCTGCTGTTTGATGTCCCTGAGGAGCCCCACTACCTGGCTGAACTCTCCGGTGCTGGACTGGTACGCATCGGCTATGCGTGCCAGTTGTGGGTCATCATGCAGTCCAGACCCCTCTGTGAGCAGCGACCTATGTCTCCCACCCCTCCCACCACTCCCTGGCGACACGTGCAGTACCTGAGGTGGCAGGCACAGGTGACCCTGGGCCACCTTGTGGGTTCTTGGTGGTGGTGGTGTCCATGGCCCCACGTTGGTCCAGGGTCCCTGTGCTGGTGGTGGTGCTGCTCCTTGGTCTGTCCGTGTCGGCAGGGGTGGTATGTGTGTTGACAGTCGTTGGAGGGGTGGGTGCAGGGGGTGCAGCTGGTGGTCCTGCTGGTGCTGCATGATGACTTGCTCCGGAGGTGCCAGGTAAGTGTTCGTCATCCGAGGAGGGCAGAGTCTGTTCCACACCAGTGAGCTCTGTATCCTCTTGAGCCTGGGACGAGGACTCCTCAGCATCTGCTGCTGTGTCCCCATCATCACCTGTTTTTGGGAGACACACACAATGTATGTTATGTTTGTGCAGGAATCAATGGTTGACACACCTGACAGTTGTGACTGTGCCTCTGGATGCGGGCCTGTACAATGCATTGTCCTAAGTTGTCACAGTCAGGGGTTGATATTGGTGTAGCACATTGTCCTGCATTATTTGGGCATTTCTATGTGAATGTTGGGGTGTGTACATGGTCTGTATTGGTTGTATTTGGTTGTCATCCGCTCCTCCTTCCCACCCAGCCAGATATCCCACCATGGACCGTGCTTCCAATGCAGGGAGTGCAAGTTGTCTTTCAGGATGTCAGTCAGTGGTGTCCTGCTGTTGGTTGTTGCACAGTTGCCAGCAGGGCCTTGTGCTCCCCACAGCAGTAGCCAGTGTCAGCCATCTTGTCAGTTGTTTTCCACTCCCTGTGATGTGCGCATGGTTCAGGGTGGTGTTGATGGGACAGTTGTGGGGGTGACCAATATCTGTGCCTACCACTCCCATCATGCTATTGCCTCCACCCCACTTCCCAGCATGCCCATACTTCCTTCCTTTTGACTCTGCTTCCCTGTGGGGTGGGCTGCCTGTGCTGACAGGATGGCTGGGAGTGTTGTCCGGGCAGTTGTTTGGCTAAATGTCCCAGGAGTGTCCCTGTGCTTCACACAGCATGACCCAGGGTGGTGGTTCTTTGTGGGACCTTGAGTTAGGATGTGAGGCATTGCATTCCGCTCAGGTGGCTTCTGTGGAGTATGTGTTGAGGGGGTGTGAGGGGAGGTGCTTGTGACTATGGTCAGTGCTGTGAGTCCTCCTTCCCACCCAGCCAGATATCCCACCATGGACCATGCTTCCATTGCAGGGAGTGCAAGTTGTCTTTCAGGATGTCAGTCAGTGGTGTCCTGCTGTTAGTTGTTGCACAGTTGCCAGCAGGGCCTTGTGCTCCCCACACCAGTAGCCAGTGTCAGCCATCTTGTCAGTTGTTTTCCACTTCCTGTGATGTGCGCATGGTTCAGGGTGGTGTTGATGGGACAGTTGTGGGGGTGACCAATATCTGTGACTACCACTCCCATCATGCTATTGCCTCCACCCCACTTCCCAGCATGCCCATACTTACTTGCTTTTGGGTGGACTTCATTGTGTGTGAGTGTGAGAGCAATGGCAAGATGGCTGGCAGTGGTGTCCTGCTGTTGGTTGTTGCACAGCTGCCAGCAGGGCCTTGTGCTCCCCACAGCAGTGCCCAGTGTCAGCCATCTTGTCAGTTGTTTTCCACTCCCTGTGATGTGCGCATGGTTCAGGGTGGTGTTGATGGGACAGTTGTGGGGGTGACCAATATCTGTGACTACCACTCCCATCATGCTATTGCCTCCACCCCACTTCCCAGCATGCCCATACTTACTTGCTTTTGGGTGGACTTCAGTGTGTGTGAGAGCAATGGCAAGATGGCTGGCAGTGGTGTCCTGCTGTTGGTTGTTGCACAGTTGCCAGCAGGGCCTTGTGCTCCCACAGCAGTGCCCAGTGTCAGCCATCTTGTCAGTTGTTTTCCACTCCCTGTGATGTGCGCATGGTTCAGGGTGGTGTTGATGGGACAGTTGTGGGGGTGACCAATATCTGTGACTACCACTCCCATCATGCTATTGCCTCCACCCCACTTCCCAGCATGCCCATACTTACTTGCTTTTGGGTGGACTTCAGTGTGTGTGAGTGTGAGAGCAATGGCAAGATGGCTGGCAGTGGTGTCCTGCTGTTGGTTGTTGCACAGTTGCCAGCAGGGCCTTGTGCTCCCCACAGCAGTGCCCAGTGTCAGCCATCTTGTCAGTTGTTTTCCACTCCCTGTGATGTGCGCATGGTTCAGGGTGGTGTTGATGGGACAGTTGTGGGGTGACCAATATCTGTGACTACCACTCCCATCATGCTATTGCCTCCACCCCACTTCCCAGCATGGCCATACTTACTTGCTTTTGGGTGGACTTCAGTGTGTGTGAGTGTGAGAGCAATGGCAAGATGGCTGACAGTGGTGTCCTGCTGTTGGTTGGTGGCCAGTTCCCAGCAGGGCCTTGTGATCCCCACAACAGACCACCAGTGTCAGACATCTTTGATGGGGCTTTCCACTCTCTGTGGGGTGTGCTTGCTTGAGTGTGAGCTTGCTGGGCCATGTGGGTGGGGAAGTTGAGCTGTGACTACCACTCCCATCATGCTATTGCCTCCACTCCCCTTCCCAGCATGCCCATGCTTCCTTCCCTTTGACTCTGCATCCCTGTGGGGTTGTGTGCCTGTGCTGACAAGATGGCTGACAGTGTTATCCTGGGGTTAGTTTTGCTACAGGTCCCATGTGTGTCCCTGTGCTTCACTCAGCATGACCCAGGGTTGTGGTTCTTTGTGGGATATTTGATTGGAGTGTGGGGCAATGCATTCTCCCAGGTGAGTTTTGGGGAGTTTGTGTTAGGGGTGTGTGTGAGAAATGCTGCTGGTAACTATGGTCAGGGCTGTGAGTCCTCCTTCCCACCCAGCCAGATATCCCACCATGGAACGTGCTTCCATTGCAGGGAGTGCAAGTTGTCTTTCAGGATGTCAGTCAGTGGTGTCCTGCTGTTGGTTGTTGCACAGTTGCCAGCAGGGCCTTGTGCTCCCCACAGCAGTGCCCAGTGTCAGCCATCTTGTCAGTTGTTTTCCACTCCCTGTAATGTGTGCATGGTTCAGGGTGGTGTTGATGGGACAGTTGTGGGGGTGAGCAATATCTGTGCCTACAACTCCCATGATGCTATTGGCTACACTGACTTGCCCAGCATACACAAATTTCCTTTCTTTCAGTGTGCTTCACTGTGTGCTGGTGTTGTAGTGGTGGCTACTTGTCTGGATGTGTTTGTCAGTTATATTTGTGCCACTGCCTAGCTGTAGTTGTAGTTGTGTTTGTACATGTGATGACACAGTTAAATGTCACTTTGTGATGGCATGTGTTGTGTTTCTCTGAGTGACATACACATTTTGGGATGATTCTGTTCTGGTTGGTGTGTATTTGCTAAGAGTGCATGGTTTGACTCTCCCCTTGACAGTGATGTGTGTGTGTAGTCGCAGAATATTGTGTACATTTGTTGTGTACTCACCAGGCTCTGGGATGTTTTCTAGTCCATAGACGCTCACTGGTGGTAGGATGGCCCGCACCTTCTCCTCCCAGGGCCTGAGGTATACTGGCTTGGCAGGAGGGCCACTGCCGGTGTATTGGCTCAAGATGTAGTCCTTCTTCAGCAGCTCCTTGACCCTCCTGCGCACGTCATACCACCTGTTCTGGATGTCTGTCTTTGTGCGCAAACATGGTGATTGTGCGTTCACCCTGTCGACGATCCTCTCCCACATCTTTGTTTTCTGTGACATGGGTGTCTGTTGGACCAGTGTACCAAAGAGCTGTGGCTCTACCCTGAGGATCTCATCTACCAGGACTTCCAATTCACTATCTAGGAACTTGTGATTCTTCTTTGGGGGCATGCTGATGGGTGGTGATGGTGAGTGATGTGTGTGTTGGTGTGCAGGTGAAGGTGTGTGTGTGTGTTTTGCTAGGTGTATGTGAGGTTTCTATTTGTTGTGGTGCTGATGGTGTGTGGCTTGTGTGATGGATGAGCTGTGGGTGTGTGGTTGCTGTCTATTGAGTGCTGGCAGGTAATTTGAATTTGCAAAGGATCATGGTAGGGATTTGTGTCCTTTATATGGGTGGAGTTGTGGGTGTGTCTTTGTTCCCTGCCCCTCCCCCCCAGTATTTATTGGCTTTGTAATTGCTTGTTTGGCCTTTTTTGTGTATTTTCCCTTTGTACTTTTCGTGCATGTAGGAGACGTTCTTGTGACCGAGTCGGACCCTGCAGTTGTCTGGTACGGGCTTGTCCGCTTCGCTCACGCTGTGTTTGTGCTGTTGTCTATGCTGGTACGTGCACGGTCGCGGTGTTTTGAGTTGCTTCGCTCGCAGTTTTGTATGCGTGTCGGTCGTACGGCTTGTCCTCCGTGCGACTCGGTCGTGTTTACCACGCCTTGCATCGTACTTGGCGGGTGGGAGTCCGCGGGTACGTCCTCGCTCGGGTATTGTTCCGGGTGCGAGTCGGTCGGTTCGAAGCGCGTGTTTTTCCAGCCGGATTGCAGTTTTCTGCGCGGCTCGGTCCTTCGGCTTGTGTTCCGTACGAGTCGGTCGGGTTTTGCTCGCTTCATCGCATTCTGGCGGGTCGGGCTGCACCGGTACGTGTCGGTCGGAATTAATTCCGGCTCCGAATCGGTCGATACGTTTTCCGGCCCGAATCGGAATCGGCCCCTAAATGTCCTATTCTCAAACGGTTGTATCACAGAGATAATTAAGCAACTTTGATATAATACCAACCTTTGCAAACACTCTGCATGTTTGCTGAAAATACAGTGTGCAATGTTTATATAAAGCATACACAATTATGTTACATTTTGTTTGGTGTGCATTTAATATTATGTATACCAATTTTATAATGCTGCTAATGTTGCCAATTGCTTGCTATAATTGTGTTTAACTTTGTTGATCGTTTGCTCCACTTGTTATCTTCACCTCCCATAAATTATAAAGCACCTTTAATATACCCCAAACATTTGCAAACAGTCTCTACATGTATGCTATGTATGCAAGATGCAACTTTATTGTCTTTTTCGAAAATACCAACATACTTTTATGTTTTGTATAAATGCCAAGTCAACTATTACAAATGCTTTTAATAAAAAAATCAATTTCTATTGCAGTATTATTGCCTACACCAAAACTCAAACTTATACTACTGCGAGACCTATTGCATTGCAAATGCTTGTTGAATGTTTGGCAGTGGTTTCAAAGCTCCTATTTCACAGAAAAGAGGTCTAACTGTAAATTATTTCCCGTAATTCACAGTGCTGAATTAATTTTTAGGATATTTAGCTTAATTAAAACTAAAAAAAAAAGTTAAACATAGCATTTCCTCTTTCTTTCAGTGCTGGGAAAAACAGCTTTCAAAATATAGGCTTAATATGAGGTGGGAGTCGCTCCAAATACCAGTGTGTTGGGCACATCAAGGAAGGGCTTGCCTTTTGAAACACATAGGACATTCAGCAGGTATATAGATCTTAACCCTCAATAGAATGCAAACACATGAAACATGAATCAAGATTGTTTAGTAGGAACATTCTGCTTGGCTTCATCACGAGGGCTATGAGGTCGTCTCATTGCCTCCCCACCATCATCCTGATCCTTTCCAAACCTGTCAGTCTAAACCACAAACTCATCCACAGGAGAGACCTCAAAGTACCACAGCAACAAAATAGACCAGCGCATGTCTGAATATCTGCATTCATCCAATCACAATCCACTCTAAATCACCCAAAGGAAACAGCTAAAATAAATGCAGATGCTTCACTGCTTTTGCTATGAAATATATTTCTGTGAACATAGGTATTTCTGATACCAGTCATCATGCTTCAGAAAAACACCCAAAAAGCACCTTTTCTATTTTGTGCTCTTACACCTCCAAATAAAAATTACGTTGAGGGGATTTAGTTAACCAAGCTGTGTCATATTAGTCCATTCATTCATTTATTCATTCAGAGGGAGCCTGTGTATCTCTATAGAAATGCCTGCAGTGTTAAGAACATCAGATGCCAGGCAGGTGCTCATGTGCTTCAAGCAGGAATACAGTGCCTGCATAGGATTGATGTTCTAATACAGGACATTCCAATACCTTAACTGCGCCTGTTTTTGGCTAGTGTCATACAGAACTCAATGGTTTAGTTCAGGAAGTGGTAAATTGGGTGAATGTATACTTATTATTAAATAGAACGTCATACTGCCATCTAAATGAGTTAATGAAGTATATTGTGGGCATATGTATTTGGTTCCACAGTGTTAGCGAAACCCTCAAGTGTGCAAAACAGTTGAGATTGGGGAACAAAATAATGATAAATAGCAAATATCCGGGAATACATTATTTAATTTTTAAATATAAATCAGTGAAAAGAAAATGGTTCAATTCTGCCTCACCAACAGTAGGTATTGTAGAAGGTTTGTTTGGTAAGGATGGGTTATGTTTTGAGACCAATGCACTTATTAGGGTATTTTTTAAATAAGGGGCTGGTTTGATTGCTTCTCTAAGGGGGGTCTGGGCAGGGCCCTCAGATATGCCTTTATGTGACTCCACAAGTGGGAGCCCTCATCATGACGATTTCAGCTCCATGCCTCTTTCACCTGATGTTGGCTTGGCTAACAAGCCTGGAGCTGTCTGCTCTCTGGTTTCTGCCTGGTGTGAAATGTCTCCCAAGATAATCCTGGTCTGCCCACATGTCTGATACATAAAACTATAAAGTTGATTCTTTGTTCTACAGGGAGCCAGTGGAGTTATTTTAGGGCATGGGAGAAGTGGTCTGTTTTTCCCTTATTTGTGCTGATTTTGAAACCCATATTTTGAACCCCATGGAGTTTTTTTGTATTTTATTTTTTGGTACATGTAGGAAAACAGGACTCTTTGCAGATGCCCCCCCACTTTTTGGCCCCATTTTAACTACTAGATGCTGGGTTACGACTCTGACAGCGCACTGGAGCCTGCTAACCAGGCCCCAGTGCCAGTGCTCTGTCCCCAAAGTTGTTCTTTGTGAATTAGTAACCCCAATTCGCAAGGACTTTATCCCCCTTATAAGTCCCTAGTATATGGTACCAGTGGTACCCAGGGCACAGTTGATAAAGGAGTCCCCAGGGCTTGCAGCACTGATTGTGCCACCCTGAGTGAACCAAGTAAACTATTGACAGCAGGCCTGCCTGTCAGGATCCACAGTACTGGAAACCGAAAACCACAGAAAGCAGCCTGTGTTGCTACATTAAGTTGGGCTTCAATGTTCCACATGAGAAATCTCAAGATGGCGGCAGCTGATAACTTCCAGTGAGCGCTCTAGTTGACACAAATGTCCTTTAGAATTCTCAAGCGGTCTCAGGCAAAGAATCCTAAGAGCGTGCAGCGTTCTAAATTGCGCACTTCACCAAGAATTTGTCCCCGACGAGACAATCATGTGCTAGGTGCGTAGTTACCTCAGGAACAGTTTGGTGTTTTCGGCGCCTCCTCAGTAGTTAGAGAGTCTATTGATAGTTGGCATAGTTGTGTAGCATTTCTAGTATCACGCAGGCTCAAAAGCTTTGGTGGGCGGGTCTGTAATTTGTCAGCAGTGTGTAGTGTCCTGTGCTATTAAGCCCATGGTTAGTGTTTCTAACCATAGAGAGGGAGGAGTTTCCAGTGCGCATCTCCATTCAAAAGGGGTATACATAAAATTAATACTTTGCCTGTATTCCGTGACTCGTTATTGCGATTGGTGTCTCAAGTCGCGGAGCCCATGCGCAGGAGACTAGTGTTCGTCACTTCGCTACTGAAATGAGGGTTTTTCCCCAGCGCGCAGCTTCCTTCTTGAATTAGCGATCCCCTGAGAGTAAGCTGCCTAATTCTCCATGGCAGTCGTGAGTGAGAGCAGTTCAACAATTGAGAAAAGGCCAGAAGCTCAGCAATACATACTGTTTTCACAGCGCTCTGGCAGCTGACTAAGTGTTCTTCATTTTTCCTACAGCTTCTCCAGTCACTCAAGTATCCTATACGGGGAAAAGAATTCAGACATAATTAATATTTCTAACTAGAACTTTTGTAAATGTTCTAACACTGCAAAATATGTAAATACTATTAGAAAGTAAAACAAGTTCAGAAGATAGAAGAATATGCTACGAAATATAAAGGCAAATAGACTACAAAAGAAAAGTTTGTCATACAGAACAAGAAAAGTAGAAGAGAAGAAACCTTAGTCCTGATGGGCATTTTAAATAAAAGAAGGGCAGTATTGTTCAGTTATATGTAAATACTTTGATTTTAGAAAGGATAATATATATTAAGTTGAACCACTGGTTTTTAAAGTTCCTCAACTGCACAATAATCCTACTAAACCAGAAGCACACAAAGAGAATCATAGAAGATCAGGACGAGGCAGTCTCTTCTTGTCTATCCCCATACCCTTTAGAACATGTTCTAGCCTCTAGTTATATTTGGAGGTTAAGGAGGTTCTGAGGCAGGCATTGGGACATATTGCCATTCTGCTCCTGAGAAGTTTTAGGACATGACAGAGTGCAGTGCTCACGTTGGCTACTCTCCTGAGCAGAATGGCTTGGCAGAAGGTTACGATTTTAAACGTTTAGGGGAGATTTTAGGGGTAATACAAAAATAATTAGTCACAGTCCGAGAAGAGAACAAAAGTTGAAAACAGGACATAATAGCTTCCAGGAGGGAAACGTCAGAGTTAATAGTCAAGATGGGTGGGATAATAGCTGGAATGAATCTTGCCCACTCAACTCCAGTAATTGAGACCTCAGCTTCCACGTCAAACCCGATGCCAAGAATCATCACTCAAGTATTTCATTCATTGTCACCAGTGATTCCTTTAGCCCCACCAGAACGTTTTAGTGGTGACACTCAGAAGGCCCAAATTTTTCTTACTCAATGCTCCCTTCATTTTATGTGCCGATCTTCGATTTTCCCTGATGGGCAATCTTGGGTGGCTTTTATTTTGTTTTATCTTAGTGGGGATGCTGCAATCTGGTCTATGACCTTGGTTTCAACAGATGACCCTATTCTATATGACTTAGAAGAGTTAAAAAAAAAAAAGAGTTATTCAGAAATTTTGACAGACGGAAGATTTCACAAGCTACTGATAATGAGGTTTTGGAACTAAGACAAGGCAATAAGGATCTTGTGGCCTATTTGGCGCAATTTAATAAATTAATTGTGGAGAAAAAATGGCTGGAAGGTAAAAGAGCAGCTCTATGTTATCGCGGTCTTAAAGAGGAGCTAAAGGATGCCTTGGCCCAAATTCCTAAACGACCAACTTAAGTCTCAGAATTGAATGATTTGACCTTAGAAATAGACTACAGGCAAACCGAAAGGAGAAAAAAAGAAGAGATTTTCACCCAAACATTTGTCGAATAAGAACAGAAACTTCCAAGGTTCCAGATAATCACCAGAGGGTGGTACCCATGCAGATTGGCACGATACGAGGACCACTTACAAAGTAAGAAAGAGATAAAAGAAGACAAAATAACTTATGCATGTACTGTGGAGCAAGTGGGCATTTTGTTAAAATATGTCCAAAAAAAAACAAAGAATGTGTTGAAGGAAAACTTGTGGCACCCCCAGTAAGAGGGGTTGGATTGGTGAGTGCTAAAGAAGATGCATCTCCAGAAATTCATCAACTGGCAAATACCTGACAATCATCGGCCCCTCATCTGACTCTCTCTCTGACACTCAAGTTTCGACATATAATCTTGACAGAGATTTTGGTAATGATTGACTCTGGAGCCACTGGGAACTTTTGTGACTTGAAATTCACTGCAAATATTGGTTTAAGATCAATAAGAAAGACCAAAAGTGAAGCGGTTAGAGCAGTGGATGGAACCAATCTTTCTTCTGGACCAATAGTCAGTCACACGGAGCTGGTGGAAATAATTACCTCAGAAGGGTATCAAGAAAACATTCAATTCAATCTCACCGATGCTCCCCAGTTTCAGATAATTTTGGGATTACCCTGGTTGATGGAGCACAATCCATCTATAGACTGGGGCAGAAGAACCATAGCCTTGAATTCAAATTATTGTAAAGAAAATTGTCTGCGAAGACACCCAAGATTCAACGAACCAAAACCAGCGACTTTGTTATGTGATGCAGGAGTTTCAATTTGTGTAATCTATACTAACGAAATTCCATCTGAATATGAACACTAGAAAGATGTATTAAAAAAGCAGAAGTGGAAAAATTCTCTCTCCATTGTCCATACAAGTGTAAAATAGAGTTGGAGCCTGGCGCCAATTTACCATGCAGTAGGATCTATGAATTAACTGAGAAAGAAAATCAACATCTAAAGGATTACCTAAAAAAGTACCTGGCCAATTAATTCATTAGGCCCTCACAATCCCCTGTGTCTTCACCTCTTTTCTTCATCCCTTAGAAAGAAGGAGAATTAAGAACTTCTATAGATTAGCGAACCATCAATCATGTCACAGTAAAAAACATGATATCCCTTACCCTTGATCTCTGTGTTACTGGATCAAGTGAAAGAAGCACAGATCTATACAAAACTTGATTTGAGAGGGGCTTACCATCTAATCAGGTTCAGAAAAGGTGATGAATGGAATACCGCATTCAGAACAAAATTTGGTCTTTTCGAATATCAAGTCATGTCCTATGGCCTCTGTAATGCTCCGGTTGCTTTCCAGTATTTTATGACAGATGTATTAAGTGAATTAATTGACAAGTGTGTGATAGTATACAATTATGATATCCTGATTTATTCAGCATCAGAGGAAATATATAGAGGTCATATGAGAAGAGTTTTGCAGAAGCTCAAAAAAACAGCCTATACGTCAAACTGGAGAAATGTGCTTTTAGTGTTTGCTCCGTAGAGTTCTTGGGGTTCATTGTGTCTCCCGATGGCGTGACCATGGATGAACTGAAGGTAAAGGCAGTTACCGAATGGTCATCTCCGACTTCTGTGATAGAAACTCAAAGTTTCATAGGCTTCGCCAACTTCTCCCAAAGAATAATTCCTCCCACCCAATTGCTTAAAAAGGGAGTTTCCTTCAAATAGTCACCAGAAGCCAAAGAAGCCTTTACATCATTGAAGACAGAATTTACGACAGCACCAATACTGCTCCATCCAGATCCCTCAGAACCACTCTATGTGGGAACTGATGCATCTGATCAAGCCACAGGTGGGGTGTTGCCTCAGAGACACAAAGAGACAGGACAACTTCATCCGGTGGCTTATCGTTCAAGAAAATTTACCCCAGCAGAGATGAATTACACTATTACAGATAAAGAACTGTTGGCAATCAAAGATGCATTCAGGGAATTGAGACACTACTTGATGGGAGCAAGACACACAGCCACCATGTTTACAGATCATAAAAGTGTACAATTCTTGAGATCAGCAACAACACTCACTCCAAGGCCATTACGTTGGTCTTTGTACATTGTATATTATGACTTTGTGATCACTTATCGTCCAGGAAATAAAAAAGGAAAAGCTGATGCCCGGTCCTGAATCAATATGGAAACACCAAGGAACCCAATCAAGATTCAAAGAATCATTCCAGAATCTAAGATTGTAGGGGCTATTTCTAGTGGAAGTCTGGAAGAAATGGTCGAAGAAAAGATGACTTCAGCAGCAATTCAGGAATGGGATAAGGAAGAACCTTACAGAGAAATTTGAAACCAGTTACCATATTGTGATAGAGTTTTGTACATACCAACTCGAGATTTACAGGTAAACTTTTATACGAATGTCATGACAGTCCATTAGCCGGGCATAAAGGAATTAATAAGACTAAAGATCTGATTAAGCGCAAGTTCTAGTGGCCTAACATGAATAGACCATAAAATCAAAAAGTATTCCCCTTGGAGTCCAACATCACCACAAAGTCACATTCACTAAAATTTCAAATAACACACAGTCTCAAACTTAACCACAACTCATACAAACAACCCCCAAAATCAAATATAGTGCCACAAGGTTGCTAACTATATTTAATATTTAATATGAATATATTATTACAAAAATCAATACACATCTAATATAATCTTGTTCTTCATGTGTATAAAATACATTTCATAGGGAAAATAAAAACATTCTTAAAAAAATTATTAAACTGCTTCCCCAAAGTTAAAAATACACATCATCAAAACAAACACAAAATAGAGAAGAGCGAACACACAGGACAATACACTTTGTCATTAATGAATCTGCTAGTTTGTGCAAATAATCAATACAGGCACATGATCGTAACAGAATTCTCATCTAGTGCGCCAGCATGTTCCACAAATTTAGCCTCATATATGCGTTGATGTGTTTCGGTGGTATCCAACCAATTCAGACCAACTTCTTCAAGGCAACAACTATATCGCTTGTGTTAATACTTATCATTACCACTTGAATATAAACATACAAATACTACAATTATCAAGTGTCCATCCATATTCATTGCCTGATCATGAGCATATAGTCAATACAACGCTTTTACATATTAAAATAGATTATTAAAATCAAAAGATTTTTTCAATATAATAACAGTTTATAATTCATCATTGTTACATCTAGTTGTAAACAGTCTCTAAGTGGCACTAAAATCACTCCTGTTTTGAGGTTCACCAATATACAACCAAACCCAACTTTTCTTCTATAGCTCACATGCATTCAATTTATATGCATTCAACTTATATTCAGATGTGCTATATGTACTTTTGAAATCATAAAACCTCATGTCAATTAAACTACTCACTTAAGCAGTGTAATTTGACTACCACTCATAACAACATCATTACAAATTTAACTTTTCACATTCCACCCACTCGTCTTCTCAAATAGGCTATTCTATAGATATGGTGGTTTGACTGTTCCTCACAAGACTCCTAATTGTTCCTCACAAGACTCCTAATTGGTCCCCGTTGTATGAATATGAGTTGTTAGTACGCAAACCAATACTTAGCATGCTTTTACTACGAAGTTTTTACTTCTTAAATACCGTTACTTCGCAAGTTTTTAGTGCGCATGCTTTTATTCCGCAACTGTTTTTAAATGTAATAATAATGCTTTTACTTTGCAATAAAATATAACGTAGTACAACGCATTTTAGTCTTGTTTTCTTTATAAATTAATGCAAATAGTAACCTATCCCCTGGTACGGGATTCCAGGGAAATAGGGGTTTTTGGGTGGGGGAGTGTTTTAATCTGTGGTTAACAAATTATTAATGGGGTATTAATTTTAATACCGGAGTATTTTTTTAAATACTATTCTATTTTAATTATTACTATTTTTAAATATGTGAGACATCCTTTTAATAAATTATACGTTATAAATGAAAACAAAAGGTTATTTTTTCATAATTACAGATTTCACAAAACAAACATACAACGTATGTATTAGTTTTAAAACAATTGAAATTTTCTTTATGATATGTATACATATTTTTCACAATCACCCCCAACACTACACTAAATACAAATACGCTACCCTACACATCACAAACTTCACAACACTACCCAAACCCTTAAACACTACCCCGACACTACCATAAACCCTAATACTCTACCCTACACTACACAAACACCACAACCCTAAAACACTACCCCCAGCACGACCCTGCACCTACCCCTAGTCCGGTCCCTACACTGAAACACTACCCTGCACGACCACCCGACACTACCCTAAACCCTAAAACACTACTCTACACTACAAAAACACAACTACACTACCCTAAACCCTATAACACTACCCCCAGCACGACCCTGCCCCTACCCCTATTCCATTCCCTACACTGAAACACTACCCTGCACGACCACCCGACACTACCCTAAACCCTAAAACACTACACTACAAAAACACAACTACACTACCCTAAACCCTAAAACACTACCCCCAGCACGACCCTCCCCCTACCCCCAGTCCGGTCCCTACACTGAAACACTACCCTGCACGACCACCCAACACTACCCTAAACCCTAAAACACTACTCTACACTACAATAACTCAACTACAATATACTAATCCCTAAAACACTACCCCCAGCACGACCCTGCCCCTATCCCCAGTCCGGTCCCTACACTGAAACACTACCCTGCACGGCCACCCGACACTACCCTAAACCCAAATACACTACTCTACACTACCAAAACACAACTACACTACCCTAAAACCTAAATGTCTACCCCCTGCACGACCCTCCCCCTACCCTAAACCCTTGAAAACTACACAGCCCCTCTTACCTCTCTCTCCTCGTGGTTCCTCTCTTCTCCTTCAAGCGTGGTTCCTCTCTTCTCCTGCTTCCTGCGTCGTCATTGGTGCACGTCGTCCTCCCGTGCGTCGTCAGAGGTGCACGCCGTTCTCCCGTGCTCGACGTGCCTTGAGCTCATTGTGTAGTGCATTTCGCCCCTGTGCACGCTGACCATGTTTCCTCCACCCGCACACTCAGCGCCCACTGTGCTCGGTGTCTTGGCTCTACGTCCCCCTGCTCAGCCCCCCCAAAAATTCCCCTCGGAGGTGGGCGCGCGCTAAATGCACCGACAAGGCAACGTTTTTTTCTATCCGTGTGCCAAGAGAGGGCAGTGAATTTGGATGGCATACGCAGGGAAACATTTCCCTACATCAACACTCACACGTAGAAAGCCATTACAACGCATGCGATGCAAGCCATTACAACGCATGCGATGTAACAACTTGCGTAGTAAAGGCTACGCGTTGTTACATCGCATGCGTTGTAACGCTTGCCAACTAATGGTATGCGGTGTAATAGCTGCGTACTAATGGCTGTTCACCCCGTTGTATATATGTTTATTTTTCTTTCTCTTTTCAAAGCTTGATGGGGATATCAGCCATATAATAAGGCGATCCAAAACAAAGACTGTAGCACAGGGAATCTCACCTCCCGCTGGTTCAGACTATGAGGGAGATATAAACATAAATATTGCTCCTGTCCCCATGATTTCGGAACACCCGTAACTGTTTTCATCAATAATACTTTTTTATGTAACTAAAGGTTAGGGTGGCCCAACCGAAATCTTGACTAGTTTTAGCACACGTACGGGGCCTCTTGTTGCCTCATCGGGCCTCCCACTATCTGTAAATGAATATAGCATGCTCTATTATTCACAACACCAACACGGTGGGGAGACACGCCTCCATACAAATTTACTCCCTCCCCAGCAATGAGGCGGGGTATTGTGAGAGCAATTATACTTCAACTAAGGCCCATCATTAAATCATGCCCTTTTGAATCTATTGCTCTTACCTCAATTCTCGATCGCGTGTCGCGTCTGTGCGTCTTCTGTTTAAACTTCTTTAGATATTATGCACACTGCCATATCTCTGCATTTATGTACATGCCTATCCATACAACGTCACTGCGTGTGATCCTCCACGTGGTCACGTGTGTTCTACTCTAAGACAGAAATGGCTATGTTTACCAAGGTGGCACCATTTTGTAATAGGTTCTGTTTGTATTTAAAACGAATATATATTTCCATTGGACCCCCTATTTTTTCATTTTATTGGGGCCTTTTGCACCACTATTGATCATGTATAAATGGGAGCCCAATAGCTGAGATTGCCCTATTAATTCAATCGCCCCCCATATCCATTTATTTATTTTTTAACTAATCTATGTTCATTGGGCCCATTTTGTTTTTTAAATCTTATGGCCTCTTGCACAGTTGATCAAAAATAAATTAGGAAAGTCCAAGGGCTAAAATTGCCTTGCTATTTCAATTGCCCGCCTCTCTCTGTTGAAATCAATCGTGTCACATCATAGCGTGGTTCAACAACCCAATCATTCTGGTAAACCCCTATTATCCTCCAAGCACACTGGCCTGGTATTCCCATAATCCAGCCTAAGCCCAAATTTTTTTTTTAAACAATCTAATATCTATCTTATATTGCATCTTGTTCACGTGATCTATAGATATCTATAGTAGCTTATCCAAAAGGCCTGTATTCTATTTGCACCTCTCCACTATCCTATCTCTTATTCCATCCTGTTCCGTTGTTTTGTAGTTTATATCTAGTGGTTTGCCAGGTGGCCTATATTCTGTTGGGGCTATCTTAGTACAGTATAACTATAGTATCCACCACAGCCGTACAGTTCTGTTGATGCAGTACAACAGTCAATTAAGCATAATTTTTAAAATGAATAGAGAAACTCACCAGTATGTAATGGCCTGTGAGATTAGTGCTGGGGGAAAATCGGATAGACAGTCTCAAAAAGGTATTTTACAACCATTACCCACTCCCACTCACCCTTGGCACATCCTGCTATGGACTTGATAATTGACATATCTTCCAATAAAGGGTTTAACACAGTTTTAGTTTTTGCAGATGCTTTCAGAAAAATAGCCCATTTCATTGCTTTGAATGAGGTTCCTAATGCCAATCAGTTATCTCAGCAATTTGGTCAACACACCGTGAAGATTCATGGCATTCCCCTTGGTAAACATTTCAGAACGGGGATCTCAATTCTCGTCTCATTCCTGGAAGGCCTTTACTGAGGGGTTAAATACTGAAACTAGATATTCCACTAATTATTACCCAGAGACTGATGGACAAACTGAAAGAGCTAATCAGGAATTAGAACAATATCTGAGGGTATTTCTTTTAGATCAGGAGGGAGATTGGCCAGATCTCCTATGCGCAGCAGAATCTGCGCACAATAACGCTACCATTTTTTATGAAAGACACCCGAACTCCCTGGTTAGTTCAAAAGAAATCACAGTACCAGCAGTGAAAGATTTAGTCCAACACTTAACTACAGTACGAGTGAGCTAGCCAAATAGCGTTATAAATTCCATGCAGACAAGAGAAGGAGAATCGGGCCAGATTTTCAGATTGGAGACAGGGTCTAGTTGTGTTCTAAACACCTCAGGCCTAAAGAGAGCCAGCAACTTCAACCAAGATTTGTAGGCCCATATCCCACAGAGAAAATAATCAGCCCAGTGACCTTTTTTTTTTTAACAATACCCAGAAACTAGAAATATTCCCAGTTTTTCACGTGTCACTTCTTAAGAAGGTAGCCCCAAATCTGAGAAAAAGACTACCACCCAAACCCTTGGAAGTGGAAGGAGGTTTAGAATTTGAAGTGAAAGAAAAAATGGTCGCACTATTATCTAGTGGACTGGAAGGGGTATGGCCCTGAGGAGAGGTCTTGGGAATTGTACACTGACATTCATGCTCCTAGATTAACTTGAGCCTTTCATAAAAAAATACCCAACCAAACCACAGCCCTTGGGGGGGGGGAGGTGTACTGTCAGGATTCACAGAACTGGAAACCGAAAAACACAACAAGTAGCCTGTGTTGCTACCTTAAGTTGGGGCTTCAATGTTCCACATGAGAAATCTCAAGATGGTGGCCCCTGATAACTTCCAGCGAGCGCTCCAGTTGACACTAGTGTCCTTTAGAATTCTCAAGTGGTCTCAGGCAAAAGAATCTTAAGAGCGCCCAGCATTCTATAACGCACAGTTCACCACTAATTTGTCCCTGACTAAACTTTCATGCACTAGGTGCATAGTTACCTCAGAAATATTTAGGTGCTTTTGGCGCCTCCTCAGTAGTTAGAGCGTCCGTTGTTCATCGGCATAGTGGTGTAGCATTTCTAGTATTGCACAGGCTCAGAAACTTTAGTGGGCAGGTCTGTAGTTTGTCAGCACTGTATAGTGTCCCGCATCATTAAGTCCATGTGTGGAGGTTCATGTTCCTACCCATAGAGAGGGAAAACGTTTCAGCGCTCATCTCCACTCAAAAGGGGTATACATAATATTCATACTTTTGCCTATATTCCGTGACTCGTTATTGCAATTGGCATCTTGAGTCGCGGAGCCCATGAGCAGGAAACTAGTGTTCGTCACTTTGCTACTGAAGTGAGGTTTTTTCCCCCGCGCAACTTCCTTCTTAAATTAGTGATCCCCTGAGCATTAGCTGCCTAATTCCCCGTGGCAGTCATGAGTGAGAGGAGTTCAGCAATTAAGAAATGGCCAGAAGCTCAGCAATACATACTGTTTTCACAGTGCTCTGGCAGCTGACAAAGTGTTCATTTTTCCTGCAGCTTCTCCAGTCATGCAAGTATCCTATACAGGGTAAAGAGTTTAGACATAATTATTATTGCTAACTAGATCTTTTGTAAATGTAAAGGCAAATAGACTACAAAAGAAAAGTTTGTCATACAAAACAAGAAAAGTAAAAGAGAAGTAAAAACCTTAGTCCTGATGGGTATGTTAAATAAAAGAATGTCAGTATTGTTCAGTTATATGTAAATACTTTTGATTTTAGAAAGGATAATATCTATTAAGTTGAACCATTGTTTGTCAACTGCACAATAATCCTACGACACCAGAAGCGAACAAAGAGAAACATAGAAGATCAGGATGAGGCAGTCTCTTATTGTCTATCGCCATCCCCTTTCCCCCCTGAGAACATTTTCTAGCCTCTACTTATATTTGGAAGTTGAGGAGGTTCTGGGGCAGGCATTGGGACATATCGTCATTCTGCTTCTGAGAAGTTGTAGGACCTGACACTGCCACTGCAGGAGCAGTGCAAACTGCTCAACTGTGCCCTCACCATGTGAGGCACAATCAATACACTATTTTTAATATATGTCAGTCACCCCTAAGCAAGGGCTCTGGAGCCCTTGAGGTAGAGTGCAGTATATTATGGGTTAGGCATCGAAGTGCAAGCTTATATGTCTCTATAGTGCTGTTACCATAAAAGGACACTATAAGTGATAGACGGTCCCATAGGATAACATTGGCTGGCACCCGGGCAAACCCGAGGTTGGCAGCTCCATTAAGGTACTGCTTAAATATGTCATTTTTGGTATCTCACAACTTGCCTTCTCACCCCTGATACAAATCTAGTGCTCTGAGTGAAGTGGCATGCACCCAGGTGGTACCTAAGAGGTTGCCCCTCTGGTTGCTCCAGCTTCCCTGTGCTGTGGCTGGCTACACCGCGTTTCCCGTGCCTGCTGCCGCCAAGACAGTATTTTGACCTCTTGCCAGGCAGTGTGATCACTCCCAGGAGTCAGAAACAAAGGCTTGGGCAGGAAGGAGGTCACACCTCCCCCTGCCAAGCAGGCTAGTGATGTGGCACATCAAGGTAGTGAGCTTCAAAGGCAGCAGTGCCTCTGATATGCATCAGGGCTTACTCTCAGTGGAGGAAACAGCCAACCCCCTACCCCAGACACATTTACACCCAGACAAGCGGGAAATTAGTTAGTCAAGGAAATGTACACCCTCAGAAGGCAAGCCACACCTCAAAGGTCAGCAGCCTGGTCTCTACACTAAAATTAGATTTCTGCCATATTTATAAGTGGCAGAATAGAGGGTTCTAGGTATTAAAGGTGACCCCCCCCCCCCGGATGTGGTCACATCATGGGCGGATTTGCTGCAGGGACTAGCTACACATTCGCTACTAGCTCCCACACCCCTGAATCCCCTAAATCTAGGATTTAAGGGACCCCAGAACCTCGGTTCAGATCCAACTTGCATCAAAAGGATAACAAAAGAGACCATGACTAGTGGAACTAGTCCCCTGCAAACTGCAGGTAAAACGACGGCCAGGAACCAAAGAGCCACCGGCATCGGGCCCTCAGAATCTAAATGGACTAGTGCATTGTGGGACTTGTAGCCCAGCCTTCACCGAAGTTTCAAGCCACTATCACACTTCCCTGGACCTCCAGACATCGAAGAAGGTCCAAGCTGAGCTTACTGCTGCCAAGACTTGTTGGTCACCAGTCCGGTAACCAACCCTTTAACTCGTCGCTGCATCAAGAGGGCATTCCACAATAACTTCAACCAATGTTGACAACGACCCTGCTCTTTAGTTTTTGCATCTTGTTTCCAGCAGCACCGTGTAAAGAAGTAAAAGCAGCTCCTCCGCAGCTTCCGTTCAGCACCAGGGACAGCCATGACAATTCTGCACCCGGGCTCCACGGGCCAGGTAAAATTGAACTGACTGTCGTGGCTTGGTCGTGAGACCTGCATCCCCTTTACCGTGCAAAGGTACAATGCAACTCAGACCTCCAAGTTACCAATTGTCACTAGTGGTTTTTCTCATTGACTGCAATGTTAAATTTTCCCTGTATTATTTTGCATTGATTTTCTATTACTTCTAAAATCTATAACTCCGGTTATGTGTATGCTATTCCATTCATTTTGGTGTCTAAATTAAGATAAAAATACATTCTGTTTTTATAAATTGGTGTTAAATTTTTTCTCAAGTTGTGTCAATTATATATGATCCATGTTGGTGCTCTGAAATGCATAACACATGTTTCTCTAGTAAAGCCTGACTGTTCTACCAGGACTGAGCTAAGCATTTATTAGTGTCAATCCAAGGACCATATTTGGGGTATTGTGATATTATTACATGGTGGGGACTACCCCCCACACCACATAATACTCCACTTTCCTACAGTGCACCAATGCATAGTAGATTGCAGTAAATCATGGATAAATCATGTCCATTTTCATGTGGTTCCTTTTCTGTGGTTCATTTGGAACATTACAAGTTGATGGTCAGTGATTTTCACAATCACAATAGTTGTCTTTGTGAAGGTCGAGTTCCGAATCCCACAACACTCTGCAACTCTTGACCTTTGCATGACTGTTGGTGCTGCTCCAGTCCTAGTGACCAACCAAACGATAACATTTGTTCTTACATATTTCCTGTCACCAGCAAGTCAGCTCCAGTCTCATTTAGGCACAGAAAGTTTGGTTCCATCGCATTGCAGTGGCAAAAGCACATATCCTTGGTGCACACATAACCTTCAAATCTGACGAAATGGAAGAGTTAACAACATCATTTTTCTAGATGCCCACTGTCATGTGACAAATGACACGAGAGCCCCAGGTGGATTGGAAAAAGGTAAGTCTTTATTGAATACAGGCTGGCATGGTGGGTGGTACGGCAATGGGAGGTGTCTGTTCCGTTGCTACTCCTGCCGCCTTGGCTCCGTTCGTTGGGCCGTCTGTGACGTCAGTCTTCCCCTCGGGAAAAAGACAAGGGAGAGTAGATTAATAACCCATCCGGTAATCCCTGTTCATACCTAACTGCTCCCTCCCCAATTCACGCACCAGGGCTGTCGCTGCTATGAACTGTGTTCTCTCACATGGTATAGGGGACTGCTGGGTGCGCTGCGGGGAACCATGTTACCTCACACGGTATAGGGGACAGCGGGGTGCGCTGTGGTGAACCGTGTTACCTCACACGGTGTGGGGATTGCGGGGTGAGTACTTAGCGTAGGGAAAACTTGCCCCTTTTCTCCTTATTTAACCCTGCCCCTTCAAGGCCTCCGCTCTTGTCCCGTAGAAAGAGGAGGGGAGAAAAACCCAAAATGGCCAGTCCTCTACCCCGGGTACTGCGGTTTACGTTAGTGGCCGTAATTACACACTTGGGTAAAAACCCATCCGGGTCTGGAAGCGTTACATCGACGATGTGTTCGTCATCTGGAGAGGCACCCCGGACACTATTATATCTTTCCACCAGTGGTTGAATACCAAAAACAACTTTCTGAGATTCACTTTTGAATTTTCCAACACCAGCCTGCCATTCTTGGACATCCGGATTTTCCCTGATGGAGAAGGCCTCGGCACCGAACTATACAAGAAACCAATGGCCCGGAACTCACTCCTATCGTACAATAGTTACCATCCGAAGGCCCTCCGAGAGAATTTGCCCTTTGGGCAATTTCTCCGGATATGGAGGAATTGCTCAACTATCGAAAAATATAAAGAGCATGCCGGTACATTGAGTGCCCACCTGAAGGAGAAGAACTATCCGACCAACACGATCCACAGATCTAGAAAGAGAGCTGCTAATAACAATAGGGAAGCCCTGATTGAAGTGGCTCCCCCTAAGGAAGAGCAATCCAGGTTGACGTGTGTCAACACTTTTTGCAGCTATTCCAACCAAATAAAAAAGAGTATTCTGAAGCATTGGAAGATCCTGAACATTGGAAGAGAACCTCTACCCACTCCAATGTTTGCCTTCAAAAGAAGTACGAACATCAAAGACCAAATTGTACACACAAGGCCAAAATTCAAGCCCAAACCCTCAGACCAAGAATCCTTATGGGGGTTACCACCCATCAAAGGGCACTTTCCATGCGGTTCCTGTGCAGTTTGCCCCCAAACCTTGCGCATGACGGAGGTAGATATAGGCACTAATAAACCCTGGATCCTGTCAAGACATACCAACTGTAACAGCGACAAGGTGGTCTACTTGATCATCTGCCCGTGTGGCTTGCGCTACGTGGGGATGACCACGCGCAAAGTGAAAACAAGAATACTTGAACATAAAAGCACCATCCGGTGTAAAAAAAGATCCACAAAGATGACTAATCACTTTCTTGATATGAATCACCATGTAGACGACCTACATTGGACCATTCTAGAACAACCTTACATTCCTCCACACATCATGGACATATCTAAATTTTTGTTCCGTAGAGAACAGCGTTGGGTCTACAGGATCAAAAGTGATGCCACAGGGCTGAATGAAGAGATTCCCTGGCTATCGCTGTGAATATAAGAATCTGGCCCCTGCCACGCATGATTTTCATAAATCTATGCAAAATATTGATTATTCACTTTAAACCCCCATTATCTGGTATCACGTAACTGCAAACATGGCCAAGTTTGTTTGCCAGTTGACTTTCGAAATGATATCCAGTACAAACCGTGACACTTCGCTAACCTGGCATGATCCATTTAGTAGAAATATCGCAATCACATATTTGACATAAGTATTCATTAGTGCCACCATTGAGTATAGTCAGCAGGGCACTTGTAATCAATAAGGCACCAACTAGGTAAACCTTACAGATATAATTTTCATATATCGCGGTGAGACCAGTGCCAATTAACTACATGCGCACGATCCATTTAGTATAGATACCGCGATCAAATAACTGACTTAAATACTCAGTTATAATAGTCCCATCTTTGAGTATAGTCAGTAGGGCACTCGCAACGTACCGATAACGTTTTTTCATATTGAAGCGAGAGCAGTGTCAGGGTCTGCACATGCGCATTACGGCCAGCAAAATATTATATCACTGAGCATGCGCTGTGATAGACCCAACGTGTTTACACATGCGTACTAAACGGATCAGGCATCAGAACAGGACACCTTGAGGTCTTCGTATGGCATGACTCAGATTTCTATGCCGGTATTTATAAACCTCACACTCCTCCCGTCGGGACCACCGGTTGCAACTTCTGTACCACGACGGGTTACCGACGGAGAGGTAAGTTGGGATAGCGAGCATGGGGTGGAATATGGTTTCCAACTTAGTTTTTTGTAAGATAGAACTGTTTTTGCAAAAGCATACAGACAGGCTTTTATAGTATTATGTTGAGCAAGTGGCAGTCTCTCACTTTGGTAACTGTCACTAAGCCATAGAATTTACTAATCTTAGCACTCGGCTTTTTAAACTACCAAATAGAAGCAATAGCGCGCAATTTTTACAACTCTAAACGCTGACCACTCGGCTGCTCAAATTACAAAATATGAGCACTAGCGCGTAATTTTGACCACTTCAAAATTTGATTGCAGGATGAGGCAGATCTACTTTTTGACAAAAATCCCTAATCCCTGTACTTTAACATCGCACATTAGTATACCGCGCCCTCAAGCAAAACCGTACCGCGCAGACATGATTTTACAAACCACACGCATCAATGCACTATGTAACCGGGAGCACATGATAGCTGTATTGCGGTGTTTGTCTGGTTCCTTGCCTTTTTATACAAAACGCTAGCACAAACTATACACCATTGCTACTTACTGACGATTCAGTAGAATACTTTAGAATAACGTGTCAACTATTGAACATGAAGTGACTAAGAACATGCTTACATAACTTACTAGTGAGAGCGGTCAAAACACTCTGATTTTGTCACTGCCATTGTTGTTGGCGATAGTTTTCTAGAATTGACAGCTAAACCGTTTACTTTTCCTTTTCTCACTGTGTCTTGAACCGTTAGGTACACCACCAGCACATCCTTCCTTTCATTAGACAAGTGTCCACACTACATACCACAGAAGTGTGACGCATGATTTTGTTTTTTCAGAGCGGGCCCCCTTCCCTGAGTTGTAACCAGGTTGAGGTGGGTCAGCTTATCCTACAAATTTGGGTGAGTAGTTAACAAAGGAGTACCCTTTTGGACTCAATAATGATATGTGACCAAATCTGTCATCATAACCATGTACCATGTTGGGATTAATACATTGTTTTGACTTGTTGCAATTTTTCTGTGTCTCACGTTTACAGATAAGTTCCAGTAATACCGAACTATACACAGGATTACTGGTTTTGTATCACTGTTTACTTCTTTTTTACTTCTTTTTCACATCCACAGCAGCAGCTTTGTTTATTAATTCTGGTCCTGATGAAAGCCTGGATACTAATATAGATCACATAGGCTGAAACATGTCGACCTTTTTATACATCTTAGCAGTTTGAATTTACACTGCTTTGCACTGCTTTTTAACCCTGCCAGTCTTTTTGTCCTCACTAGGTAGTTTTAAATTCACTTTCACTCACATATCGCGCTGCACCCTCACGACACCTTATTACTCACATATGGGATTTTAGCATCCTCAACAGCTAATGACAATCTGAAAACATCCCAGAGCTCCTACCTCACAATGAGGGAGTTGTAGCCCTCAGTGGGACTAGGTTTTCCCATTGGGAGGAGAAGCCCATATGATGAAGCATGCCACCTATGGTGGGTGAGGGCATTTGTCCTAAAAGGGATTGCTCCCCCTTTGGGGCTTTATAGAGAGACGCAGATTCACTTCTTTCTTCTTTTCTTTTTTTCTCAAACTGGTTTCATGCAAGCATAGACCCGAGAAGTTTTTGTGTTATGATAAAAATCCATCCCGTCAATAGTCTCCCGACTGCACCGGTAACTTGCCTGTAGCCGTGGCCCTGTGAGGGAACCACGGCTGCCTCATCCAGAACGCCTTCCCTCAGGTCGATTTCCGTCTCGATACGAGGGTTCCAATCTCCCTTCTCTCCTGCCCTTGCGGTCTGCTCCTGGTCCTCTTGTGCTCCTGTCCCGCTGTCGGCGTTTGCACCCGTCTCCTCCATCTCCCTCGCTGTCTCTGCCTCTCTTGACCTCTCGTCCTCTGTCTCTCTCGTCTCGCTCGCTGCCTCTGCCTTTCTCGACCTCCTCTTCCTGGCCTGGGTTCCGCCCCTCAGCGGACATAAATAGAATCTGCGTGGTGCCCCGGGGGTCTCTAGGGGCCGCCTCCGAGGATGCCCTGTCACAGTGCCTCCCCACCAGGCATGGCTGATCGGGCCATGTGATGGCAGCGGAACGGGAGAGGAAATCCACATTGGTCTGCAGCACCCCGGGACGATAAGACACCTGGAAAGAGAAAGGTTGGAGAGCCAAAAACCAAAGCAAAACGCGAGCATTGGTGTCCTTGTTCCTGGCCACCAACACAAGAGGAGCATGATCAGTGAGAAGGAGAAAGGGGTGCCCCAATAGATAGTACTGGAGTGCACGGACGGCCCATTTTATAGCCAAGCACTCCTTCTCCACAGTAGAGTAACGTGTCTCCCGGGGTAGCAACTTGCGACTCAGAAAGACCACGGGGTGCAAGTCCCCAGACTCATCGGGTTGGGACAAGACCGCCCCTAGACCCCTGTCGGAGGCGTCGGTCTGCAGGGTAAAGTCTTTGGCAAAGTCCGGACAGTGAAGCACCGGATCGTGGCACAACCGGTCCTTCAATAGTTTGAAGCTTTGTTGCTGCTCCCGTGACCATCCCCTGATGGCATTAGGACAGGCCTTCGTCAACATGTCGGTGAGGGGAGAAGCGACGTCGTAAAAGTGGGGTATGAATCTCCGATAATAACCCACCAGGTCCAGGAAGGCCTGTATCCCCTTCTTTGAGGTGGGAGGGTTCAGGATCCTGATAGCCTCCACCTTGTCCACCTGTGGCAGTATGCGCCCCTCCTGTATGTGGTAACCCAGAAAATTAATGGAGTCAGTCGCAAGCAGGCATTTAGCTGGGTTTGTGGTGAGTCCTGCCTGTCGTAGACTGACTAGAACCGCTTATACATGGGTGACATGTTGATCCCAGGTGTGGCTAAAGACCACGATGTCATCCAAATAGGCGGCAGCGTACTCATGGTGAGTCTGTAACACCACATCCATCAGCCGCTGAAATGTGGCTGGTGCTCCGTGAAGGCCAAAGGGTAGGACCCTAAACTGATAGAGCCCTGAAGGAGTGGAAAATGCCGTTTTCTCTCTGGCTGATGGTGTCAGGGCTATCTGCCAATAACCCTTGGTTAGGTCCAGGGTGGAGAGATATCTGGCTGCCCCAGCTGTTCTATCATCTCATCCACCCATGGCATCGGATATGAGTCGAAGCGGGAGTGTGTGTTTAGCTGACAGAAATCCACACAAAACCGCACCGAGCCATTGGGTTTTGGCACCAAGACGATTGGGGAACACCAGGGACTGTGGGATGGCTCTATTATGCCTTCATGTAGCATCTCCTCCACTTCTTTCTCCACTACTCTTCGCCTAGCCTCAGGGATGCGGTAGGGTCGTAACCGAACGGGCTTAGCCCCATTGGTTTTAATGTCGTGTTGGACAAGGGGCGTCCTACCAGGACGGGGGGAAAACACATCCTGATAATTTCCCACCAATGTGAGGAGGGTCTCTTTGTACCGTGTCCAACGGGGTACCCACGGGAACTTCTTCTATGCCTGAGTTCTTGTTACCGGGAGGAAATGGTATGACCAGGGGATGGCTGTCGGTTACCAACAGGGCAGTGGACGGCTCTGCCTCCGCGTTAGTGTCTTCCTCCCATTTCTTTAATAGATTAACATGATAGATCTGACCTGCCCTCCCCATATGGGGAACCGCCACCCTATATGTGACCGGGGTGACCTGGTCCGTGATGCTAAAGGGGCCCTGCCATTTGGCTAGCAGTTTGTTGTCAGAAGAGGGAAGGAGGAGAAGGACCTTGTCACCCACCCGGAACGTCCTCAACACTGTCTGGCAGTCATAGGCCTTTTTCTGTTTCTCTTGGGCCACCTCTAGGTTCCGTCGCACATCCTCCAATAGAGTGGCCAACCTGTCCTTAAGATGGGTGGCGTATTCCAAGAGACCTCTCCCTTCGTCCCCTTCGTCTTCCCATCGCTCTGCTGCCATATCCAACAGGGTATGGGGTTTTCTGCCAAATACCAGCTCGAACGGACTATAGCCGGTCGAAGACTGGGTATGCGTTCGGATGGCAAAAAGAGTGAGGGGAAGCGGTTTGTCCCAGTCCCTTCCTGATTCAGACACCGTCTTCTTTAGTATATTCTTGATGGTACGGTTATACCGTTCCACCAAGCCGTCTGTCTGAGGGTGGTACACCGAGGTCCTTATCTGTCGGACTCCCAGTAGCCTGCATATTTGTGCCATAAGTTTGGACATGAAGGGAGTGCCCTGATTCGTCAGTAGCTCCTTTGGAAAACCCACCCGACTAAAGAAACCCAACATGGCCTGGGCTACGCTGCTGGTTGTCATGCTGGATAGTGGTATGGCCTCAGGATACCTCGCTGCGTAATCCACCAACACTAGTATGTACTGATACCCCCGAGAAGAGGTGATCAGAGGACCCACAAGGTCCATACCAACCCTGGAGAAGGGAGTGTCGATTATGGGAAGAGGACATAGGGGTGCTCTGGGTATGTGGGAGGGATTGACACAGGGGACATTTCGCGCAATAGCGCCTAATTTCTGTGAAAACACCAGGCCAATAAAAACGGCGGAGAAGCTACTCCTCTGTCTTTTCCCGGCCATAATGACCCCCCGCCTGGTTGTGTGCTAAGTGAAGGACCTGACTCCGGAAAGGAAGAGGGACCAACAGCTGCCTCACCGTTTCGGTGGCCTTCTTCACCCTTCTATATAGCAAACCCTTTGACACATAGAAACAGGGGCCTACCTGCTCATCTTCCTCTCCTACCATCTGGGCCCAGGCATTCCCCAAAGAGGGATCTTCCTTTTGTGCTGCCCTGAAGCTATGCGAGGTCTCCGTTTCTCCGTCTGCAACAGAGGAAGTAGAAGGGTGGTTAGCCAGCCCGTTCAGTACCATTAACCGGTTGTGCTTTCTCTTTTCGTTGCGTGTTTTTCTCTCCTTGTACCTACCCCCATGTACGTCCTCCGTATAGAAGGCTGCTCCCTTCAACCAGGTGTGTTCTTCCTTGGCCCCGATGGCCCTGGAAAGGAGTATGGGGAAGTCGGCATAGTCCGTGCCTATGATCATTTCCTCAACTAGAGCTGGTATAGCCCCCACTCGTATGTTTTTCTCATCACCCTTCTCTCCGAACCCTACCTCGGCTACGGGGTAAATTTTCTGATCCCCGTGGACACAGGTGATGGCTACTCTTTCACCTTCTCTCCACTGGGGGGCCAGAACCCGCTCCCGGGTGAGTACGGAATGGCGGCATCCCGAGTCGATAAGGACGTCGGTGGTAATACCGTTCACAAACAGGCTAAAATGATATGCCTTGTTCCTATCACCAGCCGAGAGCACCCGTCCTTTGGTGTACCCCACCTCCATTGGTTCGATCGGAATGGGCTTCTGTGGGCAGTTGCGCACAATGTGGCCCCATTACGCGCAGTGGAAACACTGTGGCCCTTGTCCTGCCACTCTTGTGCTGGGACGTGGTAAGAACCTGGGATCGATAAGGGGCCGGGATGGGGGAGCAGAGGGACCTGGTGCGGAGAACCTCCATCTCCCCGCCACTGGTGTGGGCATCCGGGGCATAAGTGATCGGGCTTCTGGGACTCTTTGGTGAGCACAGGCTAACTCAATGGCACTGGTGACAGTGATGTTGGGGTGTTGTTTTACCCATGCCCGGGTGGCACTTGGAAGCCCCGCCAAGTACTGCTCAAGTAGTATTCTGTCCATTACTTCCTCCATTGTTGAGGTATGGGGTTGCAGCCAGCGAGTGCCCAAGTCTTGTACTCGGTAAAACAGGGCACAGAGATTATCCTGGGGTAGCCACTTTTTCTTCCTGAACTTTGTCCTGTAATGTTCTTGATCATACCCCAGCCTCTCCAGTATCGTTTTCTTGATGGTTCCATAAGAGGTAGTCCCTGCTGGGTTCGCGGCCTGGTAGGCCGTCTGTAGCTCGCCTGATAAAAGAGGAGCTATCTATTGTCCCCAGCGCTCGACGGGCCATTGGGCGGTGCCAGCTACGCGCTCGAAATTGGTGAAAAAGAAGTCCGGGTCTTCTCCTGGTTGATACTTTTGTAGCACAGAACTCGGTACATTGGGGTGTACCTTGCTACTGCCAATGGTATCCGTTAGCCATTGGATAGCGGTGTCCTGCACCACTTGGTTCTGTGCAATGAGACCTGCTTGTGCCTGAAAGGCCTCCTGCAGGTGTTTCCGGTCCTTTTTTGCCTCGGTGGTCTGCCCTTCCACCACCAACTGGAGGTGTCTCTGTCCTTCCGCTAACTGTTTTAGCATGTCATCCAGACCAATTGTTTGTGTCATGGCGTTTGTCACGTGATGGGAATAGGGCTGCTCCCAGTACAGTGACCAAAGGTGCTCTAAGACTAAGTTGTGAGTGTGGACATCTCACGAAAAGTGAAGGACTGGCCTCACACACCACCAGGTGTCATGCTTCATCATCGGCAGTCCTCGCCCTCTAGAAACTTGGTTTGGTAGAGGGCGGGCATTCACCTGACGACAGGGATGCACTTCTAAACTAAGTGGGAGCCTGTGAAAAGTGAGTGAAGTTTAAAAACCATTATAGTTACCCAATTAATTTTTAATGTGGCAGGTAGCTATATGGTATTAAAAAAGGGAGTGGACGGTGAATGGGGGAATTTATTGTCCCCTCACCGTGATGAGTGCGGTCAACATGTTTCTGCCGTTTGGCCCAGATGGGTCCGTGGCATTCATCAGGACCTAAAACAAGGGGGCTCCGTTCTTATCAACTTCGTGGTGAGAAGGTACCACTTGGTGGGATGACCTGTGTCACGCTCCACCGTAGAGAGGAAAGCTCTCAGTAAGACCTAGGAACAAGCCCTACATGCCCCCATGGGAGGAAAATGGAGGGGAGACCCCTGTAGTCCCCCATCGGGGAGGACTAAAGGAAACACCTAGGTGCAATCACGGGAGACGCACCTTGAGGCAAGTTTGACTACAGGGGTCTCCTCTCCATTTTCCTCCCATGGGGCATGTCGGGCTTGTTCCTAGGGCTTACTGAGAGCTTTCCTCTCTACGGTGAAGTGTGACACAGGTCATCCCACCAAGTGATACCTTCTCACCACGAAGTTGGTAAGAACGGAGCCCCCTTGTTTTAGGTCCTGATGAATGCCACGGACCCATCTGGGCCAAACGGCAGAAACATGTTGACCGCACTCATCACGGTGAGGGGACAATAAATTCCCCCATTCACCGTCCACTCCCTTTTTTAATACCATATAGCTACCTGCCACATTAAAAATTAATTGGGTAACTATAATGGTTTTTAAACTTCACTCACTTTTCACGGGCCCCCACTTAGTTTAGAAGTGCATCCCTGTCGTCAGGTGAATGCCCGCCCTCTACCAAACCAAGTTTCTAGAGGGCGAGGACTGCCGATGATGAAGCACGACACTTGGTGGTGTGTGAGGCCAGTCCTTCACTTTTCGTGAGATGTCCACACTCACAACTTAGTCTTAGAGCACCTTCGGTCACTGTACTGGGAGCAGCCCTATTTGTGTTGAACATTTTAGGTTGGAGGCTGGCCTGCTCCTAGCGCCCTGCGCCTCTAGTTCCCTCCCCCAGGACTCTCCTGGGGTTAGTGTGGTTTTATTACTGCACGGGAAATCCCACTTCTGACACCACTTTCCACGTGACAAATGACACGAGAGCCCCAGGTGGATTGGAAAAAATGGAAAAAGGTAAGTCTTTATTGAATACAGGCTGGCACGGTGGGTGGTATGGCAATGGGAGGTGTCTGTTCCGTTGCTACTCCTGCCGCCTTGGCTCCGTTCGTTGGGCCGTCTGTGACGTCAGTCTTCCCCTCGGGGAAAAAGAGAAGGGAGAGTATATATATATATATATATATTTTCTTTATTTGGGTGCAACGCATCCATAAAAGATACATTCAAACATTCATACAAAAGAGAAAAATACATCACATAATAAGTAAAAAGGCAATTCATGCAACTTAAACATCATAAAAAATTTAAAACAATACAAATTGATAAAACTCTGGTGGACAGGGCTGTACACACCCACGCGCTAAAAGGGCTTTACCAAAGCAGGCCGCACAGGTTCAGTCAATTCTAGACAACCTAGCTCTGTAAGCAGCCCGCAAAAAACTTATCACTGCGCAGAGCGTGAAGCGGTTAGGTAACAACTGTAAGTGCAAAAGTGCCACTTTAGCTTGCCTAAACTTCAGACTTTTTAACAAGGGCCGGAGAAAGCGTTTTCTAGGCAATGAAAAAAATGTGCACAATAGTATAAAATGTAACGTGTCCTGAGGAGATCGAAGATCGCAGCCACAGGGACCTCATTGATCTGACGGGAGAAAAAAACCAGCCGGGGATGCTAAAAAATGATGAAGCTGATTGAATCTGAAACGTGTGATTAAGAATCTATCATGAGCACTAGTTAGGGCCGAGAGGTATGGTTTGATACCCGGAACCGATTTTAACATTACATAGGCCCTTACTGAGGGTTTACTAAGCTCAGTGTTTTCACGGTTAAAAATTTCTGGTGTAGGTCTTTTATGATTTTAACGTCCCCCAAACTTAAAGTGTCATGTGCAAAGAAAATATCTGGCCTGCCTGTAGCCTGGAAAGACTCCTTTATGTATCGTATCCAAGGGATTTTATTGCCATGTTCCAATGCCAGACAATCCGATACGATCAAACGGTTTAAATCCTTATGTTCAGATGTCCATATCTTTATCCAGCACACTAAAGGTTTGATTGTCACTTGATCCGCCAGGTAAGCAACCCCTAACTCTTCATGCACAGACCAGGCTGGCGTGCCTTGGGGGACTCGCAGGATCCGACGCAAGAATTTATTTTCCGCCACCTGTAACCTATGTGGGGGCACATATCCCCAGATTTCACTGCCATATACAACTCTAGAAATACCTTTAGACTTATACAGTTTTAAAATGACCTCCGGGGCCCATGAACCCAATCTACTTGCAAAACTAGTGATGGCTCCCAAGGATTTATTCAGCTCGCTCAGCTTCCTTTCTAAGAGGGCTTCCCACTGTAGTTTATCATCAAATAACACTCCCAGATAGGGAAAGGCCGGGACCTTACCAAGGGTATAGTTGCCAGCTTTAAAGCTTTTTGTCCGGAGCCCCCGGGGACCCACCACTAAGACATAGGACTTGGTATAATTAACAGACAGGTCCAGCCTGTCCATAAATGCCACAAAGCCACCTATTAAAACCTGCAGGCCCCGGCCCGTACGGGCCATGAGCACCGCGTCGTCGGCATAAAGTAGGCCTGGCAAAGCTCTCCTACCTACTCTTGGGGAGTCTGACTGGAGTGCCAAGAGGGCAGCCTCGAGGCCGTTAATATAAACCGAAAATAAAAAAGGAGCTAGGATACAGCCTTGGCGCACACCCCGTATACAGTTAAAATGATTGGGGAGATCTCCCTCATGGGAAAATCTCACTGCCGCCGTTGTGTGGGCATGGAGTGATATAAGTAGGTGGATCCACTACCAGAGAGGTTAATATGTCCCACAGCTTAGTCCGGTTTACCCGGTCAAAAGCGGACGTAAGGTCCATGAAAGCTAAATACAGGGCGCCCGGTTGGGCCACTGTGTCTTTAGATATCAGGAGATAAAGATTGAGACATTGGTCCGTAGTTGACAAACCTTCCCGGAAGCCATATTGGACTTCCAATAAGATGTGGTTATCTGTGGCCCACAAAGACAATCTGGATAGAAGTACCCGACCCAGGACCTTGACTACGGCATCAATGAGGGAGATTGGACGGTAAGATTGCGGATTATCCTTATCTCCTTTTTTAAAAATTGGGACTATGATAGCGGTGGACCAGGAGGGCAACGTCCCCTTCGAGGCCGCCGCATTTAAGACTTGTGTCAGTAAAGGAGCCCAAACCTCGGTGTTATCGCAGAAAAGGTCCGGGGGTATACCATCAGGGCCTGGGGCCTTATTTGATGCCAAGAACTCAATGCTTGAGGCTACCTCCTCCAAAGAGAAACTAACGAGGGAAACCGCCAAACAGGGAGGTATGTCTACGCAGCGCTCGCCGTGGCAAGCTACATTATAAACGTTTTCATAATGAGACACCCACTGATCTGGCGTGATGTGGTGGCATACTGTCGGGTTAACTGATTCTGCGAAGCAAGGGCTATTAATGATTTTCCAAAATAAGGTTGAGTCCCTCAGTTCACCCGCTTTGGTTAAGTCCTCCCAAGCCTGCTTTTGGAGTTGGAGCCTGCGCTCTCTCAGCGACTCTTTATAAAGGCGTTGGCACGAGGACACTCTATCTTTCTCCCGTGGCACCTGTTTCAAGGCTGCTTTTAGCCTCCTTAAAGCCTGTGAACACTTGTGATCAAACCATGAGGGGGAAGCCCGGACCCACTCTACTGCCCGTGTGGTTAAAAGGCCAGAAACTATCTGGGCGATGCGGGAGAGAGAGCTTAAAATTTCCACGCTCAGTGTGTGAAGACTCAGACATGCGCCTATCTCTTTCTGGCATGAAGAGAAAAGGCTATGGTTAAAGGCCTTTACGTCTATGCTCGCCCATCGGAGGCACCTACCCTGATCAGTGGGGGTTAAAGATGCCTGGGGCTTACGGGGACCTGTGGTAGAGTGGCCCAGCCCTGTCAGTACAAGTGTCAGTGGGTTGTGGTCACTAAAAGCACTATGCTCTATATTAAATGAGCCGGGGACCACTCCCAAAGGTGCTGTCACGAATATAAAATCTATAATAGTTGCAAAACCCCTACCTTTATAGGTCGGGGGCAATTGAGAAATAGGCCCGGGGTACCAAAGATCTAGGGTATTTACCAAGTTATGAGTAAGTAACAAATTGTTTAACACCTTCCCTTCCATGGTGTGTTCCATGTGGAGGTCGTCTGAAAGCGGGCAAGGCTGAGCAGTCGACTGGTTCTTCACAAAGGATGGGCACAAATGACAGTTGATATCACCCGCTAGAATAAAATTTGTGTTCCCCCAACCCTCTTCCTTTATGGAATCTAGGGCACAATTTAAGGCATTAAAATTGGGGGACCCGCCCTCTCCCCTCTTGGCATCATAAAAATTAATTATAACAAGAGTGAGTGCTCTCCCCATATGCAATTCTATACCCTGAAGTGCCTGAAAATCCCACTTTAAAATCTTTAGGTCTTTGCATAGTTCTAGAGCCACAAATATGATAAGGCCTCCACTAGCTCGTCCCATGATTGAGTTTGACGCTGGACAAAAGGTAGTCTTATACCCATCCAGAAAGAAATTATTCTTGGTCTCCCAGGTTTCCTGTAAGCATATAATTTTGTATGACCTAACATACAATAGCCATCTGTCATCGGTAAACTTGGAAGACAGACCTGCCACATTCCAGGATATAAGACTAAATTCTCTACCAGGAATGTGGTTGATATTACCTGGGGAGGGTAATGGAGAGAGAGGCGCGGGAGGCCTCTCTTGGGGCATATGGTTAATCACAGGAGGCACATAAGGTAGGGAGGCTGATACAATCTCATTTGGGCTCGATATCAATAGGGGGCAAACTTCCTCTACACTCTGTCTCAGGCGGTCATTATGTTGGAGTGAATAGGCGTGTGTCTCCTCAGCCTCCTGAAGTCAATCCAACTCATTCAAATCTGCAAGGGGGGCATAAGAGTTTGAAAGTGGCAACAGCTGCCCCAAACCTCCATTAAGCCTACCCCTTATGGGCGGTCCCTCCCCTGGGTTGCGCAGCGGAGGTCTATAAAAAAAGCCCAGCGGGAGTAGTTCAATGCATGAGGTTGGGGAAAATGATTTGGGTGCTCCAGAGAGTATTTTTCGTGCTAACTCTGGGTATCGTACCGAGATAGTGATACAGTCTCCCTCAAAGGATTTCCTTGATGGGCCTATCCACGCCACCCTCCGCGCCATCAAGATGTCATTATGATCCCTGACAGAATACCCGGAGTGTGAGGCCAACCAATGGGAGACTTTATTAATTAGTTGGGCCGTGATTCCTCTTTGTGAGCAGGTAGGCCGGGCACCCCTGACAGGACCACAGAGTAGGGAGCGCATGCTGTGGGAAGATCAATCACTGGGAGCTGGCAAACCTTAGATAGTTGCACCCCTATTTAAGGGGCGTCTTCGAGGCCTAGGGCCTGGTAAGCCCGCGCGGCGCTAGGAGTGCCGTCTCCCACAATGCCAGATCCACCAGTCCCTAGCGCTGTATGTTGGACCATCACTCCCTTGGACTTTCGGAGGGCATTAACGTGCGGAGCACCACTGCTGCTCAGGGGAATAGCAAGGGGCATGGTATCACCTAATGAGGGGCACTCTGACGGTTGATGAGGTGGATGTTTGTCCACTGAAGTCAAAAGAATATCCAATTTGCTAGCCATCTCCCTGGTTGCTAGCTCCAGCTTATCCAATCTATTCAGGAGCGGAGATAAAAGGTCCGTAAGAGTCACTGTGATATTATGTAGAGCTGGCACCAGATGGTTCAACAATTCTTCCGCAAGCAGCCCAGTTGCAGCATTCGCCTGTCCCCGACGTGTGATCACAGGAGCTTCCATGATCTTCTTGGCCTTCCGTTTCCATTTAGGAACGGGGGAGCTCGCCGGATCAGGGGGTGGAGTAGACAGGGGAAGGGGAGGCTCAGGCCTCGAGGCTAAGGGCTCGGGTGGGGATGACTCAACGGGTGCCAAATTTGAGGCTGGGGGGGAGGGGGCAGGCAGGACCTGGGCCTTGAGAGTCATTGGCAAAGTAGGTGACAAACTTAGTCCCGAACATCCTAAGTGTAATGAAAGCCGCCTCTCAGCCCAAACTATCTCCTTGTTGATAGCACCCACTGCTTTTGCCAGAAATGTGTCAATGGTACAGCACGGCTGACCCGTAGGAGTCACTGGCTGAGCCTTCCTTTTTCCCATTACACTGAATCGAACAGAGCCCGGTGACAAAGAGTCCAATAACCCAATAGACCCAAGAGGGGCAGCAAAAGGGGATAACAGTATGTAGTATTCTCATGTTACGCTGTAATGTTCCCTTTCACCTTGTTCCTAGCTGCTCAGCCAGTGTGAGTGTTCTTAGTAGAATGTTGGTGTGATTGACATGAGTGGAATGCTTGGGTGACTGGTGTGAGTGTTGTCAGTTGGATGATGGGCTGAGCAGCTAGCAGGCTGCTCCTGGTGGGGGTTGCTGTATATACTTCCTAAGGACTTAATAAACTTCAAGAAACTCAACTCGGCTACGTCTACTATGTCACTTGAACACGTGGGGCCAGCCCACTACATTTTGGCGACGATCTGGAACTTATGCCACGCACTACAGGTGGTCTTATGGAAACTTATGGTTTTATGGAAACTTAAGATGAAGATTACGAGAGTTTTACATGTTAAAAGGACCTACTAATTTCACAGAAGTACTTTGTTAATTTGGCAACACAGTCTGCGCAAGAAGACTTACTGGAGTAAGGTTTGAAACTAAGGAACTTAAAAAAAACAGGAAACTGGAACAGCACTCTTCGCAGCCCCACCAGTGTCAATAACATCGGACAGCCCCAGCCATAGCGTGCTGTACTCAGTTTCATGTTGCCATATCTGCAAGTACTGCGTCTTCAAGGAGGGTAAGCCTTTTGATTTTGACTTGCTTCATGTGGACTCTAACTGCACTGACGCTTGCCACAATTAGTCTTCAGTCACAAGTTACCACGAGATATAGTTTGCCAATCTCAATAGTGTTTTTAATACAACCGTGTGATGCTGTTTGCCACTACGCTGCATCGGTGTGCAACGAAACGTGTGGTTGCGCAAAAGCGGATCTTGGATGCATCTTACATTGCCAGAGGCAAGTGGACATGCTGTAGCTGCTCGTTTGACAAGATGGTTTGTGACATTTTGTTTACTCTGGAGACGGGTGGAGTACGCAAACTTTCGGGCTACATAGGGGCTAATGTGAGCCACTTTTGGTCCATTATTTGTTTTGAACACTTGAGATTTGTTCACAGTAAAGGCAGTTAAACCGCCGCTTGTCTCCTTAAACAAGGCACGAGCTGTGCCTAGCGCACGCAAGCATTTTTTCAAAAGAAGTTTAAGCGCGTGCAGTCCTACCTGTCATGCTCTCCTGCTTTCCAGCGATGCCTCCTAGGATCTGTTGTGACGTATTACTTCTACAAGGCATCTGGCTGACACACGACGTTTCGGAGCACCTACGTGACGGGAGACACCCGGCGCGACGTGATCAACGTGCCGTCATCTTGGATTCTCCTTGTATTGCCTCTACCTGGTTTAGTCAGTCCGGGTACAACGTGAAATGCATGTTTTTCATCTGGTCGCAGCTCTTACTCTACCGACGTGGTCCAAATGGAGGAACTGTTGACTGCTTGTTTGTAAGCATATTGTGAAACTGTTGACGGGTATTCCAACAACTTTTTGGCAATGTGTGGTTTCCTTTTCTTCAGGTATCGATTTCGCACACTGTTGTTATGTTGGTAGTTGCAGTTTCCACATGCCCCCTCATACAGCTGGCATGGATCAACACCGTTTGAATCAGTCCTGTATAACATGGACAGTGACTCATTTTAGCAACGCATTTCGAGCCTTTCAACTTCAGTGGGTCTCGTCTCTCCTGCTTTGTTCCACCTTTTTCAAAGTCTCCGGGATCTGATTTATCTCTACGTTGTTCTGTTTAGATTCCATGTACGCCTCTCCCTCATCATTGCGGTGACAGGCACACCAGTGCATATTTTAGTTTTTTTTTATCACTAGTTTGTATTCACTGAAAGGAAAAACAAGTTACGTATTTTGCATTACATGTCTTATGCTTTTTGGTAAACTGATTTCTTTTGTTGGGTGTACCCACCCTCACAACTGTACTACTTTGATGGTTTATGCATGCTCTCTTTTTAGATGTTGTTGCATCCCTGCCTAAGGGATGGCAGTGGGTCTTAGTCCCGTTTCCCTTCTTTACGTTAATGTCACTTTTTGCTGTTAACCCTTTCGTCGTTTGGGTTATGGGGTGCTTTCCCCATTTGCGTATGTTGGACACGACACTTCTTTGCTTTTTGGTTGTGTTTGGGTGTGTCAGTCCCACCGCCTCGTTTTGTGTCATGCTGTGTGTAAGTCGCCCTGCGCCTCACCTTGCTGTGTCCAGTGTGTAAGCCGCCCCGCGCCTCACGTATTCTTGTTGTGTGTAAGTCGCCCTGCGCCTCACGTTTGCATGTTGTGTGTAAGTCGCCCTGCGCCTCACGTTGTCATGCTGTGTGTAAGTCGCCCTGCGCCTCACGTCATGTGTGTAAGTCGCCCTGCGCCTCACGTTCTCATGTTGTGCGTAAGTCGCCCTGCGCCTCACCCTGTACTTTTACGTCATGTTGTGTGTGTAAGTCACCCTGTGCTTCACGTCGACGTAATGTGTGCGTTTGCCACACTGTGCTGCACCTGTGTTGCTTTCTCGTGCTGCACATGTTCTTGGGTGCCAGTCCCTTGCAACATTAGTCTTTACAGTGCTTAGCTTATGGGTTAGTCCCATCCTATCTTATCATTGTCCCTTACTTGAGGGGTGGCGTTTTTGCCATAGTCTCCTTAGTTGAGGAGTACTTCTTTGGGTGTAGTCCACCCACAGCGTCTTAGTCTTGGGTTACGTTTCCCTTTTACTTTCAAATTGGTTGTTGCTCACTTGGTATCCGTGAGCTGTTCTTACACTTCTTACCTTTTCACCTTTTGTTCACTTTTAAAGGAGGAGGATGGTGTTAGTATGTGTTTTTATCCTTTCATTCTCCTTTCCTCCTTTGTTTGTCTGTTTTCCCTCTCGTGATGTGGTTTTACCATTCATCCCAGGGTTTATGGACTGTTTTCATAACTTGTACATTGCTGTGTATAGTTGATTTCCTTTTAATGTGGTTCTATTTATTTTTTCAATATAAAAGGGAGAGGATATGTAGTATTTTCATGTTACGCAGTAATGTTCCCTTTCACCTTGTTCCTAGCTGCTCAGCCAGTGTGAGTGTTCTTAGTAGAATGTTGGTGTGATTGACATGAGTGGAATACTTGGGTGACTGGTGTGAGTGTTGTCAGTTGGATGATGGGCTGAGCAGCTAGCAGGCTGCTCCTGGTGGGGCTTGCTGAATATACTTCCTAAGGACTTAATAAACTTCAAGAAACTCAACTCGGCTACGTCTACTATGTCACTTGAACACGTGGGGCCAGCCCACCACACAGTAGTTTGTTCAATTTTGCTCAAATTCCACACGAGTACCCAGAATGACTAACCAAGTAAATAAAGTACTCACAAGTGGATCTGTGTCCTGGATTCCTGGAGCAACCCCTCCAATCGGCAGACGTTGGTGAAAGCTTTCACACAGACCAGGCCATAACCCGGAGTGTCCGACCAAGAGAGTAGGCCCAGCCCAACCTCGACCAGGCGCGGACGGGCGCAGACGGGCACACCCGCGCCCGTCCCGTGCTGCGGGCCCGAGAGTAGGTTATTTGCGCCTCCAGGCGCAGATTGAAGGCAGCAACGGCCGCAGAGACTGCTGGGGCTTGATGTCCTGGCTGCCCTCCTGCAACGGTAACAGGCTCCCGCGCTGCGGGGCCCGAGCGTAGGTTATATGCACCTCCAGGCGCAGATTGAAGGCGGCAACGGCCGCTGGGACTGCTGGGGCTTGATGTCCTAGCTGCTCTCCTCCTCAGCAACGGTAACGGGCTCCCGCACTGCGGGGCCCGAGCGTAGGTTATATGCGCCTCCAGGCGCAGATTGAAGGCGGCAACGGCCGCAGGGACTGCTGGGGCTTGATGTCCTGGCTGCCCTCCCCCTCCGGCAACGGTAACTGGCTCCCGCGCTGCGGGCCCGAGCGTAGGTTATATGCACCTCCAGGCGTAGATTGAAGGCGGCAACGGCCGCAGGGGCTTGATGTCCTGGCTGCCCTCCTCCTCCGGCAATGGTAACGCGCGAGTAAAGGGAGAGTAGATTAATAACCCATCCGGTAATCCCCGTTCGTCCCCAACTGCTCCCTCCCCAATTCACGCACCAGGGCTGTCGCTACTATGAACAGTGTTCTCTCACACGGTATAGGGGACTGCGGGGAACCGTGTTACCTCACACGGTATAGGGGACAGCGGGGTGCGCTGTGGTGAACCGTGTTACCTCACACGGTGTGGGGATTGCGGGGTGAGTACTTAGCGTAGGGAAAGCTTTCCCCTTTTCTCCTTATTTAACCCTGCCCCTTCAAGGCCTCCGCTCTGGTCCCGTAGAAAGAGGCGGGGAGAAAAACCCAAAATGGCCAGTCCTCTACCCCGGGTATTGCGGTTTACGTTAGTGGCCGTAATTACACACTTGGGTAAAAACCCATTCCATCAATAGTCTCCCGACTGCACTGGTAACTTGCCTGTAGCTGTGGCCCTGTGCAGGAACCACGGCTGCCTTGACCAGAACGCCTTCCCTCGAGTCGACTTCCGTCTCGATACGATGGTTCCAATCTCCCTTCTCTCCTGCCCTTGCGGTCTGCTCCTGGTCCTCTTGTGCTCCTGTCCCACTGTCGGCGTTTGCACCCGTCTCCTCCGTCTCCCTCGCTGTCTTTGCCTCTCTCGACCTCTCATCCTCCATCTCTCTCGTCTCGCTCGCTGCCTTTCTCGACCTCTCGTCCTCCTCTTCCGGGCCTGGATTCCGCCCCTCAGTGGACATAAATAGGATCTGCCTGGTGCCCCCGGGGTCTCTAGGGGCCGCCTCCGAGGACGCCCTGTCACACCCACTTAAAAAAAATTACAAATAAATGTTGTCCTTTCAGGCCCAAAACCCCAAGAAGGAGACCCGAGGGAAAATAGAAGGAGCCTTTCCCAATGCAGTGCTACAGTGGATGCGGAGTCCTAAAGGTCATGTAAACCGACATGTAGCTGTTCACACACTCTTTCCGAGACAGTCAAAGGAGTGAGCTCTAAGAGTAACACCATTACATATATTGGGGAGAAAGGTGTCAATGGCTCGTGTTTCCCTTTAAATGGTTCCCAATTGCTGTTCCATGTTGTACCACATCTCTCAAACCTACTCAATTGCAATGAAATTCAATAGACGTTCAAAGAATACAGTATAAAAGCAATGTCACCATCATGAAAGGTTTATTAGCTTAGGATATCTGAAACCATTAATGATTATAGAAGCACCTGTATAAGTAGACATTTTCCCTATTAACAGTAGAGAATTATATCCCATAAAATGGAAAGCTTGATTGAGGGTTTTCCTTTATTTTGACCTCTTTAATTTAAGACAATAGAGTGGGAGTGAGGACGCCAGGACAAGAATTCCAAAAGAGCCACCAAATCCATCCTCCTTCAGAGGGTTGTTGGCACTGGTCTGCTGTTTCGTAGCGCTGTACAAAACATGCTATTATTACAGCACGCAATGTTCTTAAATAAGTGTCTGAATAAGGCACCAAGGGGCATATTTACAAGGAAATGGCAGAGTGTAGCGCTGCGGCAAATTTCGCATCACCACACTCGGCCATTTCCAAAACGCTGGGATGCACTATATTTATAACAAAATGACTCGCCCCTGTGTTTTCCCTAGCACTGGCGCTAAAAATAGCTGCCTAGCGCCAACACAGATACCCTTGTGCCATAGTGCAAGGGTGCTTGCGTTTCAGGGATGATTGTTTATGAGCAGGAAGGTGTCCCTTCCTGCACATAAATAATCAATAATAGTGATTTGTTACTTCCATGTGTGCTGCAGAATGCAGCACACATAGAAAAAGCAAAAACGAGAAGAAATAAAGGTATTTCTCCTCGTTACACCATTCTAAAGCCTGCTATTGCATGGCGTTAGTTTTTGGCGCTGCCTCAGATTTACAGATCCTGTAAATCTGGGGCAGCGTCAAAAAGCAATGAGTGTTGCAGTGGAACTCCCACAGCAACACCCATTGCACGCCCCTTTCACGCAGATACCTGTGTAAAAGGGTACAAATTTACAAAGCAGCGTTAAGCCATGCAAAGTGGCTTAACACCACTTTGTAAATATGGTGCAGGGCATTGCGCCACCGGAACGTCGGTAAAAGTGACGTTTCGGTGGCACAATCCCCTTGTAAATATGCCCCTAATACCGCCAAAACAGCCAAAGAAAGGGGCATATTTACAATGAAATGTCGGAACGCGGAGCTACGCCAGATTTGGCAGCGCTGCCATCCGATATTTCCAAAACGCAGGGATTCGCCGCATTTTCAACAATACAGCGCACCCCTGTGTTTTTCTTGGCGCTGCCGCTAAAATTTGCTGCCTAGCACCAATGTAGGCACCCTTGCACTACCCTTGCAAGGGTGCCTGCGTTGCAGGGAATGCTTGTTTATGTGCAGGAAGGGACACCTTCCTGCACATAAACAATCCATAATGGCAATGTGTTACTTCTATGTGTGCTACAGAATGCAGCACACATAAAAGTAGCAAATTGCCATTATTTAATGATTGTTTATGTGCAGGAAGGGACACCTTCCTGCACATACACAATCATTAAATAATTAAATAATCATTAATTGCATTTTGCTCTTTCACATATAGAAAAAGCAAAAAACGAGGAGAAATAAAATTGCTCTTGTATGGAGTTAGTTTTTGGCGCTGCCTCGGATTTACAGATCCTTGTAAATCTGGGGCAGCTTTAAAAAGCAATGGGTGTTGCGGTGGAACGCCCACAGCAACGCCTATTGCACGCCCCTTTCACGCTAAGTGATGCGTGTAAAGAGGGTGTATTTACAAAGCGGCGTTAAGCCACAAAAAGCGGCTTAATGCCACTTTGTAACTATGGAGAAGGGCATAGCGCCTACCAGAACGTCACTAAAAGTGACATTCTGGTGGCTCTATCCCCTTGTAAATATACCCAAAGTATTATTAAATAGCCTTAGCAAGCTGCTGGCTGTAACGCACTACTGTAATTTCAGCCACACAATAAAGCGAGTAGAAGTGGGAAAACAAACTACGCACAAGGAAAAGGCTGGACACCACAGAATGTGAGCTCTAGCGAGGCCACCCAAACCGAAAGTCCATCTGCTGCTTTAAACATCTACCACATACTATTTGCCCTTTGAACCTTCTTTATGGGGGTCAGAGAGGGCGCGAATGAGTGAGGTATTAAGTACAGCCCTCCTGACTGAGCGAACTAGGCAGCTCCAAGACCACTACAGCAAAGATGATCTAAAAAGCGCTTAGAGCGTTGGGGTGTCGGGGCCGTCACTCGAGCGCTTCTTTCAAGTGCCCGGGTCCCAGCAACCTGTGAAGGGACAGACGCCTGCCTGACGACGGGCTGGAAGCGGCCTCTGCCAGGTGCACAGGGCCCGATGCTTGTAAATCACTAGGCCCCTGCGGCTAAAAGGGAATTCCTCAAATTAATCCTGGCTTAGCCGCATGAGAGAACTTGTTAATGTGTGAATTTATGCAAAGATACAGTGGACTAGAGAACGGTGTCATGCGGGGTTTTGAGGGTAGAGGACAACATGGGAGATAATTCTGGACAGGGAATGACATCGCCCCAGAGGCATTTGCTTTGTAGTGTAGAAAACAGCAAGAGCAACACATGCCATGAAGATTCCAGGAAGCTTGTAAATTCTCAGGGCACTATCAGCACACTATATCACGGGGCTGCAGCCGGTGGACATGGAGATAGATAGATAGATATATAGATATATATATATATATATATATATATATATATTTATTTTTTTATTTTTTTTTCTTGCAAAATTGAAAAAAAGCACTTTAAGTGATAGTACACGTCTTAGTAAATTAGTACGGCTTGTAAAGTGTGTATTTTGCTGAGCTTTGTGATTATCTTATACTGTAGCGTAGCAAGTGTGTCATGAGCCCTAGTGCAAGAAAATAAATGGTCCCCCTGGCTGCTGGTTGAATTATAAAAAAAACACACAAATATTAAGGGTTCAGAGGCCCCTGAGACCTCTGGGCCCCGGTGCCACTGCACCTGCTGCACCAGTGGAAGCTACACCCCTGGTCATATACTCTGTGTTTGTACAACCACAAAACTTGTAGAATTATGCCTGGCCCTTGGATTTCCCCAAGTGCAATCTATTACCACAAGACAATTCTGTGGGGCAGATTTACTAAATTGCAACGCAGCGCAGCCAGCAGAGTTAGTGCTCTAGTGGAGGGAGCGGCGTAGAGACATATTTACTAAATATAGACTACTGCTGCTCTTTTCCCCTGCAGTTGTGCACTAACAAGCAGCCTAGCACCACACACACACACACCCCTTTGCACCAAAGTTCATCACAGTTATGTCAATCTGCCTACAATTTTTCACAATTCTTTTATTACATTGGCAATCTTTAAATATGTCCAGACTTATTTATACATTGCAGTTAAGTTCTGTTACGGTTTTAAAAATGCAATCAAATACATGATTGCCAAACATAATATTCTGATCAGGCGGGGAGGCCTTACTAACATGTAAAAGTATCCACAATGTGATTATTAGAAGTGGGGGTTTTGAAGACTATTTGGAGTCCCTTCCCTTTTGACAAATACTCCCAGCAAGAATATAAATGACAAAAGATGTTAGTGATGGCCAATTACAAAGCGGCTAACTTCCGCTCATTTTTCTACATTTAAAACAAAGCACCGTTACCAGCATAATGCTTCTTTTGACCAGATAATGAGGCCCCCCTGGGATCCTCGGAGGCCTGCCCCCCAGTTTGAAAACCCCTGGTCTACGAGCAGCAGCTGAGGGGCTCAGGGCCTGCACAGAACTAAGACAGCTGAAGGTGGAAGCGGGCTGCTCGGTCACAGGATGTGACAAAAGAGCTCTAGAAGATATAAATACAGCTGAAGAAAGCTTAAAAATAGGAATTTGGAGGAGTACATTTAAGCATTATGGACATTTGTAAAATGCTGCCGTCGCCGGTGGGCTGTCCACTTAGCTCTCAGAGGGAGAGAGATGTGTTGAAGCGGGTGAATTATTGTCTGGACACCGAGGCTAGTCGTCATTCTCATGGAAGGACAAGAGGTAAACAGTGCCTGAGGAAGAGAAGACACAGTCACCATGCTTTGCCGCTGGACGGGAAAAGCTTATGATAGCCAGGGTAGGGCGGCTGCGGGCAAACCGGGGGATGCTTTTTTGGACTCTGAGGCCCTTATTAGGAGTTTCGTAATCACCTGGTGCAGTAATACCAGTTCTGCTTCATAAAGCCAGGCCCGAGATAACATAAATACGGCGAGTCATTACCTGGCCTGGCGGATTCCGTATTACCTGGTGCAAACGTGACCTGGTAATACCGATGTGGAGTTGTACCCATTAATACTAGGGGGCATATTTACAAAAATATGTCGGAGCGCGGTGCTATGCCAAATTTGGCAACACTGCGCTCCAACATTTTTTAAACGCAGGGATGCGGCATATTCACAAGAATACGGCGCACCCCTGTGTTTCCCCTAGCACGGACGCGAAAAAGCTGCCTAACGCCTGCGCAGGCACCCTGCCGCCATGTTGCAAGGGTGCCTACACTGCAGGGGCGATTGATTATGTGCAGGAAGGGATACCTTCCTGCACATAAAAAAATCAATAATGGCAATTTGATCTTTCTATGTGTGCTGCAGAAAACAGCACACATAGAAAAAGCAAAAAACAAGGAGAAATTACTAATTTCTCCTCGTATCACCATGCTAAGACCAGGTATTTCCTGGTGTTAGTTTGTGGCGCTGCCTGAGCCTTATAAATCTGAGGCAGCGTCAAAAAGCAATGGGTGTTGCGGTGGAACGCCCACTGCAACACCCATTGCACGCCCCTTTGCCGCAGAGGACTGCGGCGGAAAGGGGCATATTTACAAAGTGGTGTTAAGCCACGTTAAGTGGCTTAGTGCCACCATGTAAATATGGGAAATGGCGCTACGCTACCGGAGCGTCAAAAATAGTGACTCTCTGATAGCGGATGGGGCTTGTAAATAGGTCCCTAGGTGCAGTAGTATCGATCATAGTATTAACACCATGCTCAGCGCTCGACACAGGACCATGGGAAACAGGAAATGCATAATTTCCAAGCGCCTAAAGCAGGAAGAGGACACCTGCATCCAAACTCAGGTGCATGCCAAGGAATTGCGACCCTCTAACAGCCATTGGTCCTGCAGCCAGTCACCAGATGCATCAAACGGCCACTTTGTGTACTTGCAAGGTTCATATAGGTGACTTCCACATTCTATTACCATCCTCTGTGCAGGACAGTCATAGCCCACCATTGTGCAACCATGCTGGAGGCCATGGCCTCTGACAGCAGAGGAAAAAGTATTTTTCAGGGAGGGGGTTTCATGTGTTGACTATAGGAGCTTTTTAGGCAGGAGCTTAGGCTGATGTGTCACCGACTGTGAAAATAGCACCAAAAGCAAGGACCAGAATTTGGCAGAGCATCACTGGAAGGTGAATGTGTGTCATCACAACACATGACCGTCGAGGACTGCAAAAAAGGTTCAACATCCTTAAGAGAAGGGTGTTGGACTTTTGCTCCAAAAACCGGAGAGGTAGGCCACTGAAGGGAGAAGCAGCACCAAACTGTAACTAAAGGGGTGGGATCAGAGTGTGCAGCTCATCCTAAACGGTAATACTAGTTTGTTGCCCTGAGCCCCACGCTCAGAGAAGCACTTTATGCAATTCAAAATTACTACTTTTCAACTCTTCCTACAATATTTGTGGATTTATAATGTAGTGTTGCGGTCTAGCCTCGCCGAGTCACGTGTCCCGCCGCAAGGATCGCGGGAGGACGTGACGCGGAGGGGTGGAGACACAGCGAGCGGCTCGGGGCATGAAGGACGGCTCTCCCCTGTACGGAGATAAAGTAGATGTAATAAAGTACATGGCATTTTCCCCCGTGTCTCCACTCTTCATTCCGTGGGGCCACGTCCTCCAATCTCACATATAACTTTCCCCAAAATATTCCAGGACTGGAGTTAGGGTCGTTAAAAAAAGCCTCATGGAATATATGAGGGAAAGGTGCTCTACCTATTTTAGGATTGGAGTAAGAATAGTAAATTTGACCTCCCAAGTGTTCGCCACGCCCACTGCTTTCTTGAGGGAGCAGTTCAAATCCAGTTTTGTAGCAGTAGCCCTAACCATGACAGCTGAGGGGTGTCACAGGGCGTCCAGCGTTACCATTGTAAGTGCTTAAGAGTTTGAATTAGAGCTACTGGCGCTTTATCCTTCCACAAAAGGGTCCATGACGTGGACATGAGCAGCAGGTAGCGGACTGGCTTGACCATGCACCTTAACATGATTTCTAATGCAAAATTTCACAGGCACAGTGATGAAACGGTACCACGATTCTTTCCTATGCGCCATATTTAATGTTGCTAGTGTAGTGTCCTGCTGGACACGTTCTAGTGCCTCAGCAGACACTGAGTTAGTAGCCACTCCCCTATGGGAGTGGACACACTGCACCCCCACACCCATCCATCACGGGTGTCACGAGTGACGTGGCCCCGCCAATAAAAGGGCCCGGGTGCACGTGCTCGTGGCCAGTTTCCAGTACCATAACCTCTGGTGTCTGTGTCCTTCATTGCCACCATGTGGGCCTGAGGCCCAACACCACATTGGCGACGAGGCGGGTAGCTGACCCCGCATGCCTGCAGCTCGACACTTCGTCCTCCTTCGTGATGAGGAAATGAACCAGAACCGTGACAGCCCCCTCCTGACTGCGGAGGGGATCGCGTCCCTCGCGCCACCCGGTTACCACCTCCCAGACCCTGGAGGATCAAGGTAGCTTGCCGGGAGACTCCCTCACGCCCGTTACCAGCACGACGATCGAGGCCGTGCTGAGGAGGACGGAGGCCACCCGGCGCCTGACCCGGCCTCACAGGAGAGGTCCCGGCAGGTGCCCACATACTGCCTCCGCTACAGCCCGCACCAGCCAGCCTGAAGGCGAGAGGTCAGTGTGAGCAACGCAAACGGACGCACGAGGAGGCGCCACGGCTAGCGCCGCGCAGGAGGCAATCGTGCTCCTGGGTCCTCGCAGTCACCCCGCCCTGAGGCGCCCACAGGCTGTTCCGCTCCTACACCGGGAGATTAGAAATGCCGTCCAGACACGGCGCGATACACCTGGTCCCCTGGCCCCTGCACCCGTACCTGCACAACAACCGGCGCTCACCTCTACACCCCCCAACGCGAGGGTAGAAGATGCCACGGCCTGGCGAGACGGGAGCGCTCTGAGTCACAGCCTCCCTGCTGCTGCATGTAAGAAGCAGCTGCGGCGCCCCTAACAGCGACTCAGCACCTGCAGCCCTGACGATAGGTCAAGATCTGCGCCCAGCTGTACCGGCCCGGTTAGAGCGCAGGCAAGAGCCTGTTCCCCCTGCGCCCACACCCCAGATGCCTGCCACGCCAGCAGCGCTGCGCAAGTCAGTGCTTTTCCCCGCAAGAGCTCACAGCCCGGAGGAAGGAAAAGAAAACTGTCCTACCTTCCCCGCGCAGCTCACACCGCAAGCAGAGCCCCGGACACCCGCCTACACGATGCCCCAAGACAGCATGGCCGGCAACATGTGAAAGGCGGCCACACCCCGAGGAAGAGCGCCTGCATCGTCGTGAGCCTCTATTCAGGGTAGACGCCTGCAACTTCCAGGAAAGGCTGCCGGGCCGGACACTGACGCGCTGCACTGCCACATAGCGGCCACAGATGGTACTGCAGCCACACCACCCAAGCACGCGAGAAGGAAACACCCTGCAGTGTACACATCAGCAGAACGGGAGGTCCAAGCCCTTGTGCCCACAGAACCGCTGAAACCAGCGGACCCTCAGCCTAGGAACAAGGCTGAACAAGGCTGAACTTTAAGGAATGCCTCAGACTCCCACACAAGAATAGGGTACAGCTCACTTCACCCTAGCACCGAGCGAGCCACACAGTATTCCCAGCTCCCGCACTGTGGCCACAGATAGACAGTCACTGCACGGAACCCTGCGCCAGCTCCTCCAGCACCAACAACCTGCAGCAATCAGGGCAAGCCACTGCAATGCCCGCCGCGCCACCTGTTGGCTCCCCAAAAGTAACGCCCTGAAGGGCGGACGCACTGCCGGGCCAGAGCAGATAGCCAGCGGTACCCCACTACCCTGCCGGAAGTGGCAGGGTCAGCAAGAGAAGACGGCGAAGTGATCCTGGCAGGAGGATCCACACCGGCGCGTCCGAAGAGCGGTCAACAGGTCCCCGAGAGCGCTCCGCCACCATAAGGAAAGCTGCATGCTCAAGCCCTACGGCTGTGACGGACTGCGCAAGGCCCAGCGAGGCATGCCCTCAGAAATCCAGGCCCCAGAGAGCGTCACCCTTGCACCCCAAAACAAAGGGCAATAGCAGCCACGCTTCCAGCACAGGAACGGGCCAAGAGGCAAAGGACAGCGACGCCCAGCAAGACGGCAGGCCTCAAGAGAAGCACACGAAAATGGGGTGCAGTGCGCGCCACCCCAACGGGCTGCCTAAACTTTCAAAGGAGAAAGGCTGTTGCACATCACCAAGGGCTCCCAGGAACGACCAGCCAGACAGCAACGTCTCAAGGTAGCCAACCCCACCAAAAGCTCAAGAAAGACTGGTGCAGAGCGCGCACCACCAATGGCTGCCCAACGCCACCGCCAGAGAGGAGATCGCATCACTCACTCCTACTGGTGAACAGACACAACCACAAGCTACACCACAGGCACACCGATTGCCAGAAGAAAGCGCTCAAGAAGTAGATGGAGCGCAGAACGTCAGAGATGCGCAGAAGGCCGCGCCAGCGAATCTGACAGCACGGGCAGGCGCCCGGAAGATAGAGACATCTCCACAAAGCAGCACTGCTGAACGCAACACAGAGAACGACCACCTCTACTGCACCAGCAAAGCCCCGCAGCGGGCCGAAGACCACACAGAGTGTCCTCCCTCGCACTGCCTCAAGACGGAGTCGGCAGTGACCCACGACAGGCAAGAGAGGAGTTGCACACCCCACGTGGCAGGCTGCCACAGCGACAGGCGCTCCGACAACATGGCGACACGTGACCGGACGGCGCACAGCAAGCAAGGAGCACGTCACACGAAGTGACCAGTCCTGACAAGCACGCCGTAACAAAGGCAGAAGCCGGCGCCACGACAGCGCCGCCTCGAGGTCCCAGCACAACACCCTCGAGAAAAGAAGAGTGACAGCCATGTCACACAAAAGGGAAGAAGAGTGACAGCCATGTCACACAAAAGGGAAGAAGAGTGACAGCCCTGCAACACCCTCGAGAAAAGAAGAGTGACAGCCATGTCACACAAAAGGGAGGAAGAGTGACAGCCCTGTCACACCGAAAACTGGACGAACACAGGTGTGGTGAAAAGACCAACAGGAGGAGAAGACCGAGGACTCACACAGCAAGCCAAGAGCACACCCTGATACACCAGACAGCCACCAACGTGGACCGACGTCCCTGGACACAGCCTCACGGGAGAACCGAGCACAAGCCGCAGCAAGCGCAATCCGCGTCTCTCCCCAATGCTTCCCCAGGCGACCGTCCATCCCAGAGTGTCGGCAGTCCAAGTCAACGGCATCCCTGCTCCAGGCCGCAGATGCCGTGGGTGGAGATCAGCACCGAGTGTCCCTCTTCACACCGCCTCAAGATGGAGTCGGCAGTGGCCCCCAAGTCAGGCAAGAGAAGATCCGCACACTCGCCGTGCCAGGCCGCCACCAAAGATCGATCTCAGCACGACGGAGACACCTGGCAGCTAAGTCCCTCCTCACTTCCAACTCTCCCAGCAAGTAACCACCACCTGTCATTCCGTCTCACCACCGGGCTGGCCTCCGCCATCATGCCAGCCCTCAGCACAAGCGTCAAACAACATCACTCCTAGAGTACCAATGGACTGGAGTCCTACACCGTTGCCACATGAGCCGCCAAAAGAAACCAGAGGCTCCTCTGAACCTGGCCTACACCTGAACCGCGAGAGCAAGTCTTGGCCAAGAATCATCCACCCTCGCGGGTTGTGCGTGAGACTCAGTAACGGCTCCTCGGTAGTCCTGCAGCTGCCCCCAGTCGGCACACAAGCAGCCCCAGTCCCGCAGCAACCCCAACGGGCCTCCCCAGGCGGGAGAGTGAGAAGAGACATTGCCCCACCGACAGGTTATCGGTTACAGCCAAGCGGTTCCACAGAGACAATCGATCAGGCAACACCTCCAGGAACTGTCACCAGGGACTTCGTCCATGTTCATGACGCAACCCACTAAATGAACTATTAGAACCCACCACAGACCATCCCGGACGTCAGCAACGTGGAGCCATGCAAGACTGCAAGACAAGTCATCATCAGAGAACTGACGGTATGCAGCGGACGTCGGCAAAGCCAGCGGTCGTGTCCTGAACCCCTCAGGTCAAACTACGAGTGCCCGCCGAGATGGCCCTGCAGCAGGCGGAATCACCGGCCCATGCCTGACGTCTTTCTTGCCACCGGACTCGTAAGGCTGATGGACCCTGTGGTGTTTAGTTGACTGTTTATTTCTCTCCACAGGTTGAACTAATTGCTGTTGTTGTTCTTCATTAAAGTTGGGGAGGAATGTAGTGTCCTGCTGGACACGTTCTAGTGCCTCAGCAGACACGGAGTTAGTAGCCACTCCCCTATGGGAGTGGACACACTGCACCCCCACACCCATCCATCACGGGTGTCACGAGTGACGTGGCCCCGCCAATAAAAGGGCCCGGGTGCACGTGCTCGTGGCCAGTTTCCAGTACCATAACCTCTGGTGTCTGTGTCCTTCATTGCCACCATGTGGGCCTGAGGCCCAACACCACAGCTAGAAGGCTCTGGGACGTTGTTAGTGTACGTCTGACGTACACAGTACGGCCACCAGCGCAGTACAGTCATTTTATGGTGCAATATGTGCAGTTAAAGTGAATCAAATCGAAATGGACACAATATACTTCCGAGAAATTACACAAATAAATCGTAGCATATATTATAATGATATTTATTAATATGTTAACAATCAAGCAATGTATAAAAGATCCTCTTCTGATTAGCAAGCCCCTAAGTAAAAACATTCTCCCACATGCAACTCTAAAACGGTGCGTCACCAGCATACATGATTACAAATATGTGCTACTTTTTCGGCTGCCAGGGTCTATAAGTTGTCCCAGTCCTAAAATGTCTTTATGCAACGAGCAAAGTTATGGAAAAAAAGGTAAATGAGAATAGTTGACCTCTTGCGCCACCTGCTGGGCGGTACTCGAATGGTAAATTCTACACAAATCATGGTAGTCTCTAGGTGGGAAAAATTCACGCATACATTGTACACATAAATTAAATACAGACAAATATAAACAATAAAAACTGTTATTTTTTTTAAATTAAACGTGTCCAGTCATTAAAGGTAACCAGTCGTTTTAGAAAGAGGTAAATAATAATTGTTCGTTCCTTCCTTTCCTGACGAGAATGTCCCGTCTTGCATTGGCTGGACTTTCTTTTACGTAGACGCTTTCCAAGCATAACCCGAGTCACCGTTAATCTTTGTGGAGGTGCAAGCCACTAGTCACTGTTACTGTGTCACGAGACAAGCTGCCAGTCACTGTCATTGTTTATGAAGGTACAAGGCATCAGTCTTTGTTACTCGTTGAAAAGGAACAAACCATCAGTTACTGTTACTTTTCGGAAAGATGCAGCCAGCAGACGATGCCACTCTTTTCAATTGTAGAAGCCATCAGTCGCTGTCACTCTTTCCAAAGACACAACTCATTTGTCACTATTAGCCTTTCCACGTTTACAAGCCAGCAGACACTGTTAAGGCACAAGCCATAGGTCGCCGTTACTCTTTGTGAAGGTACAAGCCACCAGTCACTGTTACTCTTTGCAAGGGCACAAACCATACTTGGCTGTTACTCTTTGTGAAGACACAAGTCATCAGTCTCTCTTAATTTTAGTGAAGATGCAAGTCATCAATGTTCGTCTTTGCGAAGGTACAAACTATCAGTCAATGTCACTCTTTCCCAAGGATTCAGGCCACCAGCCACTTTCACTCTTTGCGAAGGGGCAAAATATCAGTCCCTGTTACTCTGTGCAATTGTACAAGCCACCAGTCACTTAGTGTTTACAAGGCACACGCCATGTGGTACAAACCACCTGTCACTGTTACTCTCTGTGAAAGTACAAGTCATCATTCACTGCTACTCTTTGCTGCAGACAGATCTGATCGCCCTTGATGGCTGGGCTCGACCTCTCTTACTCCGTCTCCCAGGCTTCACCACCTTTACTACCGTCAGAATATTTACGATCTAATGGAATGCTGATTGAAAAGCAAGTGCACGTGCGTGACCTAGATGTTGTGGTTTTAGTAGGGCAGAGTAATGGGTACAAAGAAAGGTTCAAAACTCTTACTGATCTCAATGATTCTGTAACAGTTTAAAGGCTCTAACTACAGCAAACGTTCACAAATTGCCTAGTTATATTAATGCCACACAATCAATCAGCATTTGTAAAGAGCAACACTGTCATCCCTAGGGGTATCTGGGCACTGTGTCTCCGTCGAAGAGCCAGGTCTTGAGTCTCTTTCTGAAGTCTGCCAGCGAGGGGGCTGTACGGAGCTGGAGGGGAAGGTCGTTCCAGGTCCAGGCAGCGATGTAGGAGAAGGAGCGGCCACAGCTGCGACGGATGCGGGATGTGTGTGCGTGAGGGCGAGTGAAGAGGAGAGCAGGTGTCCAGAGGGTTGTTGGATGTTCAGTCGATGGTTGATGTAGGCAGGTCCTAGGTCGTGAAAGGTTTTGTAGGCACGTGTGAGGATCTTAATCTGGCATCTCTTCTGGATGGATAGCCAGTGGAGGTTTCTTACATGGGGGCCGATGTGGGTTCGTTTGGGGAGGTTCAGGATGAGTCTGGCTGAGGAGTTCTGTATGGTCTGGAGTCTTCTGAGGAGCTGGGTGGAGATGCCTGTGAAACCCGGCTCCTTCACCGGCGTAGGGGGCGCTGCCATAGTAGAGGTGGCTGGTGACGAGGGCCTGAGTGACGGTCTTTCTGGTGTTGGTTGGGATCCATCTGTAGATTCAGCGGATCATGCAAAGTGGGTGGAAGCAGGCGGAGGAGACTGCTTTGACTTGTCAATTCATGGTCAGTTGGCTGTCAAGGATGATGTCGAGGTTGGATGCTTGGTCGGTGTGGGTGTAGGTCCGAGTTCTGCAGGCCACAAGCTGTGGTCCCATGCAGAGGTGTTCTTCCCAAAGATCAGTACTTCAGTTTTGTCGGAGTTGAGTTGAAGGCAGTTGTCACTCATCCATTTGGCTATGTTGGTCATTGCGTTGCAGAAGTTTGCTTTGGCGTTGGAGGGGCCCTGGGTAAGTGAGAGGATCAGTTCAGTGTCGACTGTGTAGGAGATTATGTTGCGTCTGTGGGATCTGACGATGTCTGCAAGGGGTGTCATGTAGATGTTGAACAGGGTGGGGCTGAGGGATGATCCTTGTGGTATGCCGCATATGATGTTTATGGGGGCGGAGATGAAGGGAGGCGATCGGATGCTCTGTGTGCAGGCGACCCACTTGAGGGCGTCTTGCTGTATGCCTTTGTTGTAGAGTCTGTTGATGAGGGTGTTGTAGGAGATGGTGTCGAATGGTGCGGAGAGGTCGAGGAGAATCAGGGATACAGTTTCTCCGCAGTCGAGGAGTGTTCTGATGTCGTCTGTGGCGGCAAACAGCACAGTCTCAGTGCTGTGGTTGGCACAGAATCCTGATTGTGAGGCATCCAGTAGGTGGTTTTGTTCCAGGGATTCTGTGAGCTGCTGGTTGATGGCTTTCTCGAGTGCTTTGGCCAGGTGGGGGAACCAGGAGATCAGACGATAATTTTTGAGATCGCTGGGGTCGGCGGAGTGTTTCTTTAGGAGGGCTCTGACGCCTGCGTGTTTCCATATGTCCAGGAAGTTTGCTGTGAAGATGCAGGTGTTGAGGATGCTGGTGAGTTGCATGCTGATTGGGTTTGTTGCGAGGTTGTAGAGTTGGTGGAGGCTGTGGGCGGTGGGTGCCCCGGAGTGAATGGAAGACATGATGGTTGAAATGGTCAGAGCGGCGAGCGGAAACCAGGTGGCAATGGTTTGGCTGAGGTTCGCTGTTTGGTAGAGGTCGTTGGGGTTGAGGATGGTGGGTTGGAGGTTGAAACTGTTGTAGATGTTGGTGATATTGCTGTGAAAGTATTCTGAAACTGTGTCACAGAGTTCTTGAGAGGGGTGGATGATGTTCGCTGTGGCTGTTGGGTTGGAGAATTATTTGACTATTTTGAAGAGTTCCTTTGTGTGGCTGGCCGCGGGGTTGATGCAGGTGGTGATGGCTGCTTTCTTGATGTGCCGGTGATATTTGCTGAGAGCTGTTTTGTGAGCTTCTCTATAGGCAGGGCTTTTAGTGGTGTGCCATAATTTCTCCTGCTGGTGGGGTGTACCAGCTGGCATGTTTGGAGGTTTTGTTGAATTTTGTAAGTTTCAGTGGGGCGATACTGTCGGTGCTGTCAGTGATCCAGGCAGCAAAGTTCTGGATGGCCTGGTCGAGGACTGTTGAGGCCTCAGGTTGGGAGGTGGTGGGGGCCTGTGACCATTGAGTTTCGGTGCCCTTGCTCCAGCTGCGGTTGGTGGGAGGGGAAATTGGACGCCTGGTGATGGTGAAGTTTACGATGGTGTGGTCCATCCAGGTGAGTTCTGTGGTGTGGCTGAATTTTATTCTGTCACTGGAGGTGAAGATGGGGTCAAATGTGTTCCGGCATTGTGCCTGGGTTCGGTGACCAGTTGGGTGAGGCCGATGTTGTTAAGGTTTTCAAGGAGGGTGATGGAGTTGGCGTCATTGGGGTCGTCGATGTGGAAGTTGTGGTCGCCAAGCGGGACGTAGCGGTGAGAGTCGATTGCTAGGGGGTGATGAGGTTGGGGATGGCATTGCAGCATGCCACTTGGGGTCCCAGGGGTCTGTAGGCGAGGGTGCCACTTATTGTGGTCTTTGTGTCAGTTTGTAATAGTAAGCTGAAGTGTTCCATGAGAGGCGTGGGGTCGTTGTTGGTGCATCTGATGGATTCCTTGAAGATGATGGAGTTGCCTCCGCCTTGTTTGTTGGCGCGGTCTCGGTCTATCCTCTTGTAGTCTTTGGGAGTGGCGGTGGTGATGTTGAGGTTCGAGGAGGGGTTGAGACACATTTTGGTGATGAAGGCAAAGTCCGAGGCCAGGGTGGTGATGGTGTCCTAGATATCTGTGGTGTGTTTGCAGAGAGAGCGGGTGCTGAGCAGAATACAGTGGAGCGGTTGCAGGGTGTCTTGTGGTCACGAGTGGTGCTGGATCTTTCGTAGGTTGTGTTGCAGGAAAAATGGCGGTGTTGGCAGGTAAAACGGCCTTTGGTGGATAGTGGGGAGGATGAGACACAGCTGTTTCGGTGTCCAGGTCCAGGAGGAACTTGGTGGTGTACAGTCGGGTGGCGGAAGGGCAAGGGGTCCTGGCACTGGGTGTTGTCCAGCTGGTGGTGCGTTGGTGGCGTGCCCGCTGCACGCGTCTGCTGCGTGGCAATGCAGTGGCCTCCATTGGTAAGACCTGGTGGGTATACCACAAGAGCAGGGACAGCAGACAGTGCAGTGACAGCGCATGGGGAGCGGCAGCGCAATGGCAGGGACAGCAGGCAGCGCAGGGAGAGCGCAGGGGGAGTGGCAGTGGAGGGACAGCAGGAAGGGCAGGGGGAGTGGCAGGGCAGGGACAGCAGTCAGTGCAGGGACAGCGCAGGGGGAGCGACAGTGCAAGGGCAGGGACAGCAGGCAGTGCAAGGGGAGTGGCAGCGCAGGGGTAGGGACAGCAAGGGGGAGTGGCAGCGCAGGGACAGCAGGCAGCATAGTGACAGCGCTGCCTGCTGTTAAAATACTGTACTACAATTTAGAAATTCTGACACTGCATTTAAAAAAATTCCAGTTTTTATATTAGATGTGGTCTTATCCAAACAACTATTGCTCTGCATAAATCAAAATGGTGGCAAATTATAATAACCCAGACGACGCAGGAAGACTTAACCATCAACGCCTTGGACTAAGTCTGGAACAGGATATGCATCCAAGTGAAGCTAGCCGAACGGACAGCTATGCTGGAGCTCCTTAAAGTGAACAACCTGCTATACTGAAGGAGTGCCCCAGGGGTACTGGTGAGAAAGCCGGCTATATTCTCATGACATGGTGCTGTGCTTCAACAAACAACAGTGAAGGAAAGCTTGAATTAATCTCAGCCACCTGCGATCACTCAGAGCTGCATGCATTCCAGTCCATCGTTTTTCACTCACTGTGCCTCTCTGGACTGAGATCAGCCAAATGCATATCAGTCTTGGACCCGTTCCTACAGGACAAGTCCAGCCCAAAGTGCCAGGCCTGGTCTCCTCCTAACAAAAACACAACAAACCCTGCTGAGCGTCAGGGGTCAGTCGTAACCACAGCCACGATTGACCCCGTTGGCCCCAAAGGAAGCATGGGTACATCAATTTTTACCATTCAGAGTGGTAAAAATGGACAGGTATTGCCCAACGAAGCTCTACTGAACTTAGCCAGAGAAAGTTTGCATTCTGAATGCAACAGTAATGCCAGTCAGAAACACAGGGTTTTTTAGTGGGGTCCCTTTACCCTGTGACTCTATGGAGCACACACAAGAAATTTGAAGCATTATTCTATATGGCTTTATTTGAAGAGGATCTAATGCACAGCACATGCAGAATAATGAGAGAAGATATTAAGAGAAGCATGGTTATTAAAAACAAACAGAATAAATATTACAGACATGCTGAAGTTTATGAATTCCATTCTTGATAATTCTACCTAATAATAATTAGTGCTCAAATGTCTGCCATTATGAGGGGCGCCAAATATTTGTTGCATACCTAAAAGTTTAATGTGAATAGCCTGGAGCACCCTGCAAGGACACTTTAAATTTCTGAGAAGCCAGTGTGTTCTTAGTCTGTAGCGTCGACAGGAAAACAACAGATTCTTCACAGGCCGAAATGTCCCTCTCTACTCCAGAAGACTGAAACACTCCTTTTACACTCATTCTCGAACCAGTGAGGGAAATTGTCCTCGTCATTCATAACGTAACGTGAAAGAAACAAACACAGGAGAATTATGTCACCATTTTTAACAATCTCTCTACATTAATAGTAACACATTACCTAACACATTAGTATATCAACATGGAAAGCAAAAAACAGCATCAAAATTAAAAATACATATACCCTATATTGCCACTCAAAGACATACATAAGTGTAGAAAAAGAATTGTTATAAATAACAAAAAACATATGAGGCCCTTAGGCCCTAAAGGAATGATGAGCAGCTGCATATGATATTACTGGCACCAGCACAATCAATACAAACACACAACATCCCAGGCTGTTTCCGGACTCCTTGGGCCTCATCAGTGAGGTGCCAAGGCACAGAATGATTAGGGAGGTCTCAGAGCTGATGGGTAAGAATCTAGTCATCAGCAATTTGTGACAATTAAATGCCTAATTCTGCCTTTTACAATCATTTTATTAATTTGATTACAAGGAAAACAGTGTGTGACTATGAAATTTGAAGGAAATAAGTAAGCCTAACAAAATATCCGAGAAAGAATAATGGGACGATTCCATAGTACTAGTGTTTTTTAAGATTTATAAAACATGTAAATGAGGAAGGAGATATGCAAGAGAAGATAGGCTTCTGTCACTTGAGGTATAAGTGGCGTAGTTCCACCCTTCCAGTTCTCAGAACCAGACTCTGGACCTCAGGGTCAAAGGACAGGTTCAGGCCTCAGCACAGTTGCTGGATTAGCAAGTGACCCAGGCCATAAAAAGCCAGAGTACCAGATATCACATGTAGTTTGAGCACTCAGGGCAGGGGTGCATGCCCATTTAACATGCAGGGGACATTCCAGGTCCCGGCACAACCCACAGAGCACAAGAGCTGTGGCAGGGGCTTACGGTTGAGCAGTTTCTTTAGGAATGGGAACTAGGATATCATATGAGTCAAACATTCTATGGAGGAAAACACTAGCTCTTTGCTCCTGGTGGCAGAATAGCCACAATGTGGAGTCTGGCCAACAAAGGATATCCCACAATTAAAAGTTCCACCATCTTCCCCAGAAGGTGAAGACTTAACTCCACTCGAAATGGTGGTAGTGGTGGTGGACCAACATCCCTCATCTAGAGTGGTTGCCCATCAACCACCATGTCTGACAGAGTTAGTTCAGTGAAACACAACCACAGAAAAGGTGGCAGATTCAGCCACTTTGGAAGAGGGCTCTGAACATGGTGTAATGTCACCCACCACTTTTGGCAGAGGAGGAAAATCTGCTAGAATAGAGGACAGATGTACCACTGCTCAACACTTGACTCCGGCCCCTGACTTTGGGTTATGAATACTGTTATCAGCACTGATGGTGAAACAGATAATAACACAGGTTTGTGCCGACATAGCTGTTAAGGGATCCCTGGTCATGTGTGACACCTTCTGCAGTTGTGCTCTGGTACTTGTAGTTTTGCTTTTAAGATTGTAAGTATGGGTTTCAAAGTCCCAACATGCAAAGTGCTGTTGGCCAAAAGACCAGGACTGTCTGAAGGTGCCACATATGACATGGAGCCACTTGGCAGCTATGACCAGTCCTATGTGAATGCTTGGTGGGTTTTGAGGTGTGCCCTTTACGCAGGTGATTAGCATATACGCCCTTCCTCTGTGGCCTAATCTGATCCTCCAGCTTGCACAAGGGTGTGACTTTGCCACCGGTGATAGCCAGCAAAACGTGTTGTGAAGTTAAGTAGCAGAAATGTGAGTCTCCTGGGCAGAGTTACAGCTCTACCTCTGGGACCACACAAATCATGGCTACGGAGGAGCTTATGGCCGAAAGAGGTCTATGGTGAACCAACCACTGTGCCGTTTGGGGCAAGGTGGGGCCTTTGAGAAGAGTGAAGGTCTTGGGTGATAGTAAGGATCCAGCAGACCAGCATGGTCTAGAGGAAGAGTGGGCCTCTGGGACAGAGGGCCTGTGGGGAAGGGCGAGGATCAGTGGCACTTACGGCAGCTCCTAGTATCTAGAACCTTTGATGTGTTCATTTACAGCGACCCCTCCTCTCCCCCGACAACCCCAGGACAGGATATTAAAAAACCGGGAAGAATAACTAGCTTGATACCAAATGGCTGTGTAAAAGCTGATGCAGACTGAACTTTCACATTTAAAACTGGGCTTCTCACCCTTTCTTCCCCATGAGGTGGACTTTTCAATCGTTTTTTTTAGTTGGGCACTTTGAGGTTCAGACACACAAAGTGCCCAATTCACAAACCCATTTGTGCATCGGAATTCACCTTCGGTGTGGAAATGACATGGCTGTTTAGTGTAAATTCACGCTTGGAATTCGTAGAAACCCGTAAATTGATTTACCCAGACAATATTAAAGCAGTAAGGTGTAATATTATCTAGGAGTAAATTTGCTTCAAAGGGCTGGGAATGGTCATCAGAGCTATGCAGAGTTGGTGTACATAGACAAACGTGTATGCTGGTGAGTAGTCACAAAACGTTCCATCAAAAATGCCCATCAGGGACACATCCAGAGATATGCTCCTGACCAGAGCAGGAGTAAATCCCTATCAAGTGTGAAAATAGGAAGAACACACCACAAATTGGAGGGGGTGTGAAAGAAAGGTTTTCTGAAGGGAGAAAAATATTTTACCTCTGGAGAAAAATATGGTACCTAGAAATTCCATCCTAATGGTGACATAGGCATGTGACTAGTCCTCGAAAGCTATGATGATTGCGGTTTCCTGGGAGCGCCCAGGTAATGTTTTGACAGAGCCAACAAATGTGTACTTCTACTCCACACAAGCATAAACCTACCGGGTGAGGGGTGTATTATTTTTTGTGAAAACGTGGTCGACACAATTGAAATACCTTTCTTGTGATGGGGAGGTGGAGAGCACAGAAAATACAAATAATCGTGCCCTCTTCGGCTACTACTTGAAGTGATGTTAGGTGATGGAAGGTGGTTAGAGTAGAAGGAGAAAAGTACTTGACGTCACACTTTGTATCTTTTTTATATAAGCTTGTGGAGAAGGTCTCTGAGCCTGCAACAACTGTACAAACATTGCAGTTGCCCCTCTTTAGATAGATGGGCCCAAGTTTTTGATCTGTATGTTTGTTGCAAATGTGTACATATTCTTTATCTTTTTCTAAATAAAAGCCGTCTCAAATTTTGGAAGGTTCCTTTTTCTGTTGTTGAGAGAGCGGACTGATAGGAAAGGTAATCATCATATTGACCGCAGGGTCTTGCAACCGGTTTTCCAATTCGAGAAACCGAAACCACTTTTGTCAATATCATATTCATATGCACGGATTTTACCCTTGGAAACTGCAGACCTGGAAGACAAAAAAGCCTTGTTAACTCTGGCAAATAGCTGTGCAGCACTGTACCTTTAACTCCACTAGTGCGGAGGACGTGATGTTCACGTGCATTGCATTAACTCCCAGGACGCAGAACGTGAACAGCATCATACTCCTAGTGGGGTGCAGGGAAACCTCTGATACTTCCACGTCATTTCCTGGCCCAACCTGTGCTGGACTGATGATGTCAGCGCACTGTCCTCATTAGCAGTAGGACGCCACAACTGGCGGCTACTAAGTCTTGCAGTCCACATCTGGAGGGAGATTACCCCTCTCTCTCTGTCAGACAGCTCCACAAGAGGAGAAGAACTGTTGGAAACTGGAGCATCTCACTTTCCCACAATGCCTCTCGCTAAAGGATTCCTGATTGGGGATCCCAGCTGGTTTCCAATCCCACAGCAGAAATCCACCAATAAGCACCAGGCTTTATTTTTGGGGAATGGGGATGAGCACCCATATTATGGCCTTTTAGTATATATTATCATGGGCTGTTATTCCTTCCCTGGGGGGCCGATAGGCTCTGGCCCTCCCTATCGGGTCAGGTAAGAAAAAATGGTGCCTCCCATTTTGATTTGCTGTGTGTCTGGGGCCTTGCACCCAAAGGGCACTCCTAACCAGGGCTACTGGAATTATGTGACAGGGGAGGAACAAATTATTCAGTATGGTTGACTAAGTTATGCGGCAAGAAAACATAATTTATGCTGCATAGTACAGTACGTTTTGTGATAGTATTCATTTTGTCATTTTTACAAATGTTAACACTTTTTGTGCAAAGGTTTCACCTCATGAGTACCAGTTTAACACCAAAATATATCACTAACTAACTGAAAGGTGGCCAATCAAGCTTTGCAAAGGGCTTTCCCTAGCATGGCAACACAATGGCATTTTAAGAAACTTTTTAACCATTTGAGCTAGAAACGATTTTTTGCTAAAATCTGCAAATTATGCAGCAGATGATGGGTTATATGGCAAACACAATTATGCGGAAAACACCACTGCTCCAGAAAAGCATAACTGCAGTGACTGTACTCTTAACATATACTGCCTACCAGTATGGATGACATGCGACTTCTACACCTTGTCATTGTAACATTTCCTATCCAGTGATTGCCACGTGATTCTGTGTCTCTGTATAATGTGTGCGGAATGTAAAGCACTGACATGCTACATAGTTATGAGGAGCGCTACAAAAGAAAGTAAATAAATGTGAGAGAGGGACTATGAGAGATGCGAAATGCTGATGGAGGTGGAAACGAGGGAATCCGTGGAGAAGATCATCATGGGGAGGCTTCAACAAATAAGTGTCACACCTGGGGCCACCCAGAGCAAGCCCTACCCTCATGCACATTTGTTGAAAAGGGAGAAACTCAGTGCACTGCCTTGCATTACAACAAACTGTGAGCTATGACAGGAGGGGAAGCAGGGAAGTACATGTGCTCACAATACATTTCCCCCGTCCCAGTTTGAGGTTAGTTGGCACAATTGCAAAACCCTATTTGTATACCTGATTATAACAAGTACAAGGGTGGAGCGGATAAAACTGACCAGCTACTTTCACCATACGATAACACTTGTAGAAACTGCAGGTAGTACAGGAAGTTGGCTATGCCACTGGTCTATCTAGCAATGTACAATCCATCTTGTCTATCATCAGAATACCACTGGGGGGCAGAGGTCATCCTTGACTTTGAGTTGGCCATTATCTTTAGCATCACTGCTGAAGAAGCACTCATCTTGAATTCATCCACAGTGGAGGATGTTGCAAGATTGGAGGAGACACTTTGCTGGCCGCATTCCTGCAGCAGAGAAGAAGAGTCAACCATATCGAAATGCAGTTTGTACTCGGCAAGGAATGTGGCAGGAGACTCATTACTACTGTCCCCAATGCCCGTCTATGCCAGGTCTGTGCTTTCCAACTTGCTTCACTTTGTACCACGCAAAGTTGAAGTTGTAGAAAATTAACTGGTCCAGTTGAAGATTTAGCATTGGACTATAAATGGCCATGTAGGGATACATATATTTTATTGCCCATTACTGTTTTTATTGCATAGTCTACCTTTTAAATTGTTCCATTATAGTTTTCACCCAAAAATACCATAATCCATAGCTGGTTTACTTCGCTAATTATATTTTATTGTGTGTAGAAAGGGTACACATTGGTCACACTTGCGGCCTGCTTGCTATCTCTGTACTTCATATGGCTGAGGGCCTTATTTGGAGTTTAATGGTCAGGGAACGCAAAACTGTGGTAGATGTTCCATCCGCCATATTACAAATGCGTCATCATCAATGGTCCTCTAAATACAGTGTGCGGGCATGGCGGACCGGGGAATGGAGAGGACGTTAGGGCAGCGAGCTCAGCTTCTTACCCACCACTATCAATCAGCACCACTGCCCCATGGCTGATAAATCACAGCACACAGCAGAGATGAAGAACATTTTGACGTGGGGAGTAGCGCCATCCTCTGCAGTAGCTCCATGTTCAGGAGCAGAAACTCAGCAGGGGCTCACCCACCACCCCAGTGCCTTCGCAGGGCCACCCGACTGGATGGTGCCAAGTTTGAGAAGCACTACCAGAAATGCCCTGCATGTCTGGGGTATTTGGGGTCCTATCCTGAGGGAATTTACCAATGTTCAGTCATAGAAAGTGAGGAAAACGGTCCGGAGGAGATGAGGTTGGAGCACAGTGTCGGAGGGAAGATTTGAGCAGGCCCCCTGAGGGAGGACTGTGAAGGATGAGGAACTGCTACTTTGCGGCGGACACATCAGGGGCGTTAGCCGGAGCGGTAGACCCCCTGCCTCAGAAAGATTATAAGATTACTGGGGGACCTGAGGCTGGAGAGGTGGGGCCTGTTTTCTCCTCGCAAAACACCAACAGAAGTAGCAATTGTGCCTCAAGAGGACATCACAGTCTGTTGCAAGACAATATTCCACTGCAGGAGTCTTACTTGGAGTGGACTGCAGCTACCAACACCCCATGCGTGGGTGTTGGTAGCCACAGTCCACTTCAAGTAAGACTCCTGCAGTGTGATTTGAGGGATATGGTGGGCCTCTACTGAGCAATCCCTGTTTAGACTCGACTAATGAGGGCTTGGCAAGGTACTATGGGGGAACGAAAATGGACGTATTAGCAAATGAGACAAAAGATAAGCAGAGAATCAGGGATGGACAGAGACAACCAGAAGGAGAAGATCTTGCAGAGCAATGCACTCATCTAGAGTGGCACCTGTAACACTATAAAGCACAGCTACAGACAGGAAGAAGAGGACACTTCCCAGTGGCTTCTTGGAGGTATGGGCAATGTCAATGTACTATGCAAGGTAACAAGAGTATGCCTTTATGCAGCGGAACTGAATGACCAAGGGTGATGCACATGCATCCTATCTCCTGAGGCTTGGGGTGAAATCTAGATTCTAGCAATGACAGAGAGGTGGTGAGGAACAGAAGACAACTACCCATGAAGGGATGCTGAGCCAAAGTTCATGAGCACCAACCATAGCTGAAGGGGGAAGCAGTGACACCCAAGCGGAGGCACCCACATGGGCAATCGGCTGTCATTGGGGATGTCAATATCAGTGACTCTGGGCCTTACAATGGCACCCGGAAGAGGATGCTGTGAACATTCAGTAAAAGAGATGCTAGAAACCAAGCATGCCACAACCGACAGAGGAGATAAAAATGGCTGCACCAGTTAAGGGCCCACAGATGAGCATATGGAGGGGCCTACAGTTTTTCCACAAGGCTATCTTAATCACTTACTGAGAGAGATCAAAGCAGAAGTAGGAATGATTACAGTGGACTTTTGGACATACTGCAGGAGCTAGAGAGATGTGGAAGCTCTAGGCACCAAGATCAAGGACTTGGATTGGACAGTAGATAGATGCTAAGAAGAGCATGAGATGGTCTGCAATCCTCTGTTAAACATGGAACAGCAGATTGAAGACCTTTGGTTGAAGCAAGACGGCCTTGAGACCAAGACATGATGTAACAATATTTGCATGCAAGGCTTATGCAGAAACACTGTGTCCTGACATTTAAGCGTTCATTGGGAGGCTCCTGAACCATGTAAGGAACAAACCAGAGAGCTCCCTCATTTGGTTGGACTGCACCCACAGAGCGATGGGGCCACACACAAGTAAGGAGACCCCTCCCTGATATTCTAACCAGATTGCAGTTTTTTTACATAAAAGAGGAGGTCGTCATGGCAGCCTCTTGATCCTAAGACATTTCTTTCAAGGGGCATAAACTTCAACCTTTTTATGATCAGACTGCTACCACAATACGGAAGAGAAGAGAGCTGAAAAGAGAAACAGAATTCCTGTGTGAGAACAAAGTTCTCTACCAATATGGCCACGCCTTTCAGCAAATCTTCACCTGGTAAGGAACAAATCATCAAGTTCGATCTTTCAGAGGGCTGTAATGAGATTCTACGCCTGGAGGACATCAATAGCAGCAGCCCATGTTGACACGACTGAATAAAACTGAGGGACGTGTGGCCCACATGGCAAGAGTTTGACTCACTCAAAAAGGGAAACAACCAGTGCTGGAATTGGATAATTGGAAAAAGTTACTCCAGGGCCCCTTAAATTGGGGGTCAAGGTGTGGCAGAGGAAAGGGGGGTCAAGAGGGGTGGAGCTTGAAAAAAGCAGAGTCTGACAGTCAACCTATGCATTTAATAAAAAAAAAAACTGCTGCATAGAAATTGACAACAAGTACAAATGTGACAGTAAATCTGTTCTAGATTTCTTATTTAAAGAGGCTGCATTTTGAACTATCTTACAGAGTTAAGACACCTGCTGCAGAGATCATTGTGTGCCCAGCAATTTTGAGGAGATTGTATTAGTGGGAGTATAACTCTAGTGCAGAGGTCTTCAATCTGTGGGGCGCGACCCCCAGGGGGGCCGCGGAGGCCAGGGAAGAGGGTCGCACATTCCCCAGCTTCACTTGTGCCTGCAATCCAAAACGTTTGCTTTCGTTTTGGATAAAGACAGCAGTCCTGGGAAGGCTAATTTAGATCTTTATCAGCTGAAATTCCATCAATTGAGTCTCTTGTGCTGTGAAAAGTTTTGGTGCAGGGTGTGGGCTTGGCTGAGTGAAATGCAAATGTGCCTAAGTTAATCTGCAAGTGTAAAGGGTGCTTGGGGGCTGATTCTCGCTTTATTTGATCAAATCACTCCAAGCTTTGTGTTGACAAAGATTTGTTTTTTAGTGGTAGTGCAAAGAGTTAATAACTGAGCTGTGAAGTGTGTGCTTTTAATTTTAACTGCATTTACAGAGCCCTTAGTACCTCCAAAGGTGTGTTGAAGGGACAGTTGTGTAAAAAGAAAATTGCATTACATACGCTCTGGTATCACTAAAATTTTGGAAGCACCATTTTACTGAAAAACTATTTGCATGTTTTGCAGCACTCTATCTTACACCGTGATGTCCTACAGTGCCTTTCCCACTGAGTAACAATTTTTAAATTTATTTTTCATTTACGATGCCCATTATTTTATATGTAGATACCTGATAATGAAAAACCTAAAAAACGTACAAAATATTTTCAGGCTTATTTATGAGAGGCTTTCATTACCAGAGCATCACTTTTTTTTATGCTCCGGCAGCGCAAGCATCTCAACCATACCTATGAGGCTGTGCAAAGTCACCCTGCATGGCTTTGCATGGCCTCATAGATATGGAGTAAGACATAGCAGCGCAAGTCACTGCATTGCCTTACTCTGCGTCAAGGAGGTGGTCTATGGGCTTTGCGTGGGGTTCCCACGCAACACTCATGGATTTTGATGCTGCTCCATATTTACAAAAACGTAAACCTGGGGCAGCTCCAAAACAGACGCCTTCCCAGCGGAGGTGTAACGAGGAGAAATGTTTTCATTTCTACTCGTTTTTTCCTTATTCCATGTGTGCTGCATTCTGCAGCTCATATCGAAAGAGGAAAACACCTCTCTGGATTGTTTTCTTGAAAGAAGGTGCCCCTTCCTGTACAAAAGCAATCCTGTCTATGTTAGTGCTAGGCAGCAATTTATGCGCCAACGCAAAGGAAAAGGACAGAATGCACCGTATTTCATAAATACTGTGCATTCCTTCCCTTTCACATCGGCATAGGGCAACGCAGCAAGAAGACTTGCGGCGCTGCCCTACTCCAATTCCTCATAAATAAGGCCCTTTGTTTTTAGCTACACCTTTGAATACACCCATGCTCACTGACCTTTGGTTTGCTAAACAGTGTTTAATATTATTTCCTCACCGTAAAAATTATTTGCTGTGGAAATTGGGGGCGTTTATGGTTGTCGATAGTTGTCTATGATGAGGAGTACCAGGTTCTAGAAATTTTCATCAGAAGGGGGTCCTTACGCCTAAAAGCGTTTGACAAGGGGGTCTCGGCATCAAAAAGTTTGAAGACCTCTGCTCTAGTGGTTAGCACATTTCTAGGAGAGTTCTGTGTTTTGTTCAGTCACAGTTTTGACTCAAAGTAGTAAAGAGGGTTAATGTGCCGGCTGCAAAGCAGTGAACAACATGCAGATCAGATTTGTTTTTTATTTAGATAAGTGGGCTACTGCTTTTGACACTGTGATCATTTTGTTACTTCCAGTTCATAATTTGCAAGCCTTCTAGTATAGCACCTTGCTTTATTTACCAGCATCAAGGAGCTGCATGCAAACTATAAGTCATGGATTTAGATCCTTATTCTTTTTTCTCAATCTGTTGTTATTCCAAGATTGCAAAGAAGGGTTCATTATGGAAGTAATAAAGTCAAATTAGGACAGACCACCACAATCACTGAGTTAGGTTTCAGATCCTGTCTTTGTTTCTCACGACCATTCACTCTTAAAATATAAATTCTACAGGTATGGATGATAGGTGATTCCTACACATTATAAGTTATAATCATCATTGTCTTATGTAACATTTCCTGTACATTGATTTACACACCTGCATGATTTATTGTGTTACTCTGTGGGATGTAAAGGGATCTGACACCCTACACTGTGATGAGTAGCGCTATAAAAGAATTAAATTAAAAAAATAGCAGATGCAATTAACACCAATATTTGTGTAACTACTCATACAGACAAATCTTGAATCCTCAAAAAGCAAGTACATCGGGAGTTGAACAAAGTTAAAACTTGCCTCCAAATCATAGTTCTCTTAAGTACCTGTGAGGTGATAAGCTGTGCACCTTTGTTTCCTTTAATTGCATTTGCATCTAGGTGTTAGGCTCCAAACAGCTCCCAGCAGAGTGATATTCGAACCAAAGGAGGGCCGATTGCCCTTTAAATCAGGCCTTTGTTTTCGGACAGCCGGTATTTAAAATAAGAAAGACCCCTCCCTGCCTGCAGGATGCTCCTAACGGAATGCAGACAATGTGCTGGCGCTGCTGAAATGTCTTGGTATCAGAAAATGACACAAGGACAAATTCAGACATTTCCCTGAGTCAGCTGTGTCCCAATAACTGCCAGAACCGGGATTCGGCACAATCCCCCTACCTTCTAGCTCCGGAAACAACCATCAGATTGTTAAACGGAAATTGCCAGGGCATATGCTCTGCAAGAAACACAAAGGATTAGTAGGGCAGAGTATAGAAAGACATGATGGAGGGGGGCTCCCAACATGTCCTGAGTTGTCTTGAGAGGGAGTTGACTGGAATGATCATAGGCCTAGGACACCTAACCTGGACAAAGACAGACTCATTGGTGAAGGAAAGGTGGAGTAAGTGCTATCACTAGCTTGGGGACAACAGGGCCCATCGATTCCATGCTGGGTTGGAAAGTGAAAGGGTTTGTTAATGGTTTCGTATTTTGGGGGATCTTCTGCAACAGTGGAAAGGATGAAAGCCCATAATAGCGGCACATTCCTGGGGGGATACGGAATGCCAGATTCACTTCCATTTAAAACAGTAAGCTTTAACATAAACAGGCTAAATATGTTGGCAAAAAGGCTGGCGGGCCTCAACCCCCGGCACCAGATGAAAGGTTATATTTGTCTAATGCAAAAAGGGAAATGACCCAAAGTGAAATCATAAGGAGAGATTGCCCAGAATGAAATCAAATGTTTCCCCACACAACACTTTGCATCAAGTCTCCAGAAGAAGGCAGGAGTTGCTGTTCTGCTCGGAAGACATTTCCGTGCTACAGTTGGCAAATTGTTGAAGGATAAGGGAGGCAGACAGCTTTGTGTGACATTCTCATTAGGCCACACTACATACACGATTTCCTCCATACACGCCACAAATGGAGGTGAGGAACCCTTCCTCAGATCTATGATCATGGATAACTTATCCTTTGCGGCGTATGGGATGGTATGTTGGAATTTCAGCATTGCCATCGATGTGCCTGGGACAGATCATATTATAGATTTGTAGGGGAAGGGGAACAGCACCTACTGTGAGTAAAACATAACTCACCTCAGTAGGACTAGTTGACATATAGAGGGGCCAGCATGGTGAAAAGGTACATTATCCCTTCTATTCGGCCACACAGGGCACTTATGAGCGCTTGGACTGTTCATGGTTACGGCCATATTGAAGCTATGGGTCGAAGAATAATCCATACGGCACGCTCTGTTGGACCTTGCCCCAATATTTCTTACTATCGGAAAATCCAGCCCCACATCTCGAAGAAACCATTGGAAATTTAATGACAATCTACTTCATGGCACAGCACTCAGGGCTACAATGCGAGATCTATTAAGTCATACTTAGAGGTAAACTATACAGATGACGCCCCCATGCTTGGCTCTGCGATAACTTTAAAGAAGTACACAGGAGTAACTTTATAGTGGCCCTGGCCCAGCTACAGGCTGTCAGAACAAAACTGAGGGCACACATATAGGAGCTATTATCCGTCTTAGTGGCAGAACATGAAAGATAACTCTCCAAACAATTATGATCCTGAATTACAGCACTCCAAGCACAAGTAAGGTTGATAGATCTAGATCAAACAGAACATGTCCTTTTAAGGACAAAATAGAAATGTTGTGCATAAAGGTAATAAAGACCAAGCTTACCCCAGGAAGAGTGAGGAGTTGGACGCTCCTGCAGAAAAAACAAGAGTTATATAGAGGCACTGGAAGGACTGGGAGTGGGTAAGACACTTGGCCAAGGCGGACTGAGGGCACAAAAGTACAAAATAGCCACAACCACTTTGATAGATTGCCTGCATGCAGTGTGCCAGAAGACATGAGAAGGAGACATGCGACGGGGACATTTCTGGAGTCCATGAGAGAGGCATTACTTGCGGTTGGCCAGAAACCTAACAAGGATCCCACAAGGTGCATGCTCTATAGACTCCCTCAAAACTAAATATGGATGCTAAAAAACTAAGCAAAGCACTAGCAAACAAACTCCTTGGGGTTATTCCAGGGGTGGTACACCAGAACCAAACTGGCTTTATCGGTCATTGAAAAACTATATTAAATCTATTAAAATTAGGACACATCTAGACATTTCTCCACACAAGTGACTTGATATACATAGCATCAGCCTTGGATGCGGAGAAGACCTTTTTGTAAACAACTTTGGCCAAAAATGTATCTTATGTACCAAACTTTTGTACAAAACCTCCATGACAGCAGAAAACAGACTGGAACTATCAGATAGCTGGGAATTAAAAGGGGGTGCCTGAAAGTGATGCCCATTCTCTGCTACGGTGAAAACTGAACTATGAGAATTAGGAGTGGTGATGGATAACATCGGAAAGATAGACTTCATATATGCAGATGACACTACCATTCCTAAAATCACTGGAGGAATTAATCTCACACAAGTTGCCTATTCAGGCACAATTTGGAGAGTTGTCTGTACTCGGGGTTAACCCCATGAAATCTAGATTGCTGCTCATGGAAGCCTTGACGAGCAGAAGCAGGAACCACTTGACAGAACTGGAGGGATAGGAAATACTTGTGCATACATACAACTGACCCAATAATAGCATCAGAGCTTAACATGAACAAAAGATTAAAAGAAAGTAGACAAACAATATCTTTTTGGAACTCACTGTCATCACTAACGGGAAAAACAGCAGTGATAATTCTGCTGAGATGTCAGTACGCTTTCCAGGACTGTTTGTCCAAAAGTCCAGAGCATATTTTGAGAAGTGGGGTTGTCTGCTGGGCAAACTCGTCAGAAAACAGGGGGGGGGGGCAGGGGGAGGAACCAGGGTTAAATTAGAAATACTAAAGCTGCCACAGGAGAAGGGACGCTTGGCACTCCCAGACTTTGCAAGTTATTATCTCGCCACCCAGCTACAGCATTTGGTCCCTTGGCTGATGCCAGCACCTAACAGGGAAGCCAAGCTCCTGGCGGGGTTTCACCGAGTGAAGGAAGTGAAGCAAATATTGATGTTAAGGTGTACAACAATCAAGGAATTGAAGCAAATATTGATGTTAAGGTGTACAACAATCAAGGAATTGAAGCAAATATTGATGTTAAGGTGTACAACAATCAATGTGAACAACTCCTTTTCATAGTGAAATGCGTATTTGGTGCTATTCCGAACTGGAAGCACTAGAAAAAGAAGCAGACCGTGCAAGACTGTCTCCGGGTGTAAAAGACTAGAAGACATACATGGACAAATGAACAGTGTCATTCCAGATGTTGTGTTGATTGTTATCAATAATGTGATCGAATATGTCATGAGTGATGTAATATGTGAGAGAGTAAGCAGTACATAGCATGGGCGTGAGTTGTATTTATTTTAAATAACTATAACTGGTGAATTTTGGTGGGTTTTTTAGTTTAAAATGTTATGTTTGAACTGACATTTTCACCTACTATAACGTCACTTCAGCTTTTGTTTTTTCAGTGAATTTCTATTTTTTTTAATGTAAAGTAAGATGTTAAAATACCTAACTATAACTCCCTTTCACCTTTGTTTGTTTCAGTCAATTTCTAGGGTTGTTTGTAATGAAAGTAACTATCTATATATGAAAGGCAAGCCAAATGATTTTGTCAAGAAGTAATTACAATGTCTGTCAATAAAGCTTCTGTAGACAGAACAACATTAAACAGATGCTAGAGTCTGTTTTTTACACTCATCAGGCCACCTAGTGCAGCCACAAGACCCACCACAAGGAGTCCTCTGTATTCCTAGGCTAAAGAGCAAATGCTCCAGCACTGGGAATGCTTAAAACTTTTAGCAACATTTCCTGGGGGTCATATTCTTTAGACCCCAGGAAACAAAGGGTTATTTTTCTAGGTATTTGTGAAGGGCTGCTGCACTCTCTACAGTCTCAACAAAACTTTAAAAAACATGCTGTTGGTGCCTGGTGTCCGTCCCCAGTTGGGGCATCACCATGCAATTACATGCATGTAAATAAGCCCTCACAGTGCATTATGGTGCACTCTTTGTCAGGAGCAGTGAATAATATAAAATAAACCCGTGACCCAGGAGTCTTCTCATTTTTATTTTTGGGGAGGGTCTGTAAGCCACTTATCTGCCCTGGGGAACCCATCCACAAGGCCAAATAATTACAAAAAGGGGAGTGGGCTGCGCACACTCATCCCTGTGGTGGTATCCACCCAGGGACCCCAAGGCAGGATGCAAGACATTGCATCTTGCATCAAGACATTGCATACCCTGACCATATTCTCCTGGGCAGGGAACTCAGGTTTCCTCCCACCAAGAGGGAGCAGTTAAAAAATGCTGATCCCATCTAGGTGGGAGCAAAGGAAAGGTACTGCTCCCCCAGTATGATGCTGGCTGGTGGGCCAGCTGCAGCCGTGAGGCTTTCCTGCTGCCCCCAACGTAGTAGTTTGTGGCCGCCCGGGTTGGCACCAGGCCACCCACTAGAGGCCCCAGGGGATGAGGTCCTTTGGGCGGTAAATGCTCAGCGAGGGGGACCGCTTGCCTCCCTCCCCTTATTTTAATTTTTTTAAAAGTCTTCAAGAGACCTTGGTGGCTCAAAGAGGGGGCGTGGAACCCTTCCCTTACTTTTTTGTTTTTGTTTTAAAAGGTCCCAGGGGTTGGAGTCCTCTGGGCCACTTGTGGCTCAGGGAAGGGAGCAGCATGCCCTCCTCCCCTTATTAAAAAAAGAAAATACAGCCCAGGGGGATGGAGGAGCTAGGTCCTGGAAAGCCTCAGGGAGGGGGGCTGCAAGCCCTTCTTCCCTTATAAAAATAAAATATATATAGTTGTCCCGGATGGCAGTCGCCAGTAGGTAGTGATAGTTAGGACCTCATTTCTATTAAAAAGCTGTTTTTCAGTTGCCTATATCTTTTATACTGGTTGATGAATCTTCACAAACTTTTTCCCAAAAATTTGACGCTCACTTCAGCTGCTGTCTGGAAAATTTGGGGATGATCCCTGAAGTAGGGGCCGAGAAAAAAGGGGGCCCCAAAATACGTTTTCCCATGTCAATTCCCATAGGATTTAACCAAAACACACCGAAGCACACCAAATAGTTGTGACTATTATCAAAAAGCACAAAGCAACTCAATGAATGAGAAAAGTTTTTTTCACACTGTGTGATTCAATTCGCCATAGATCAATTTCCTTTTCATAGAAGTCCACAAAGAGTCTTGAATCAGGTCCTTTTGTTTGTTTTATTTCAATTCTTTGTACATGAAACACACAGCAAACTTTTCTCATTCATTGAGTTGCTTTGTGCTTTTTGATAATAGTCACAACTATTTGGTGTGCTTCGGTGTGTTTTGGTTAAATATTGTTCTAGGCTGTTTTCAGTCCTAGTGGAAGCATACCCTGGTGGGTGGGTATTGTGACACCATGGGAGCACCCTAAAAAATGTTTGCAGTTAATGATACAGTCAAAAAATTGTTGCGAATGGATGTGCAGGTCATAGGGCAAACCCACAATCTTTGGAATGAGTATTCAATTCCCATAGGAGTTTTGAACACTACTACAGCCCAAACCGCAGGACGCAATTACACTAAATTTGGCAGAAACGTAGATTTTGTTCTGCAGATCACGCTTTTTGTGGATGGGTGTAAATTCTTTCATTTGTTTTAGAGATATTAACCGAAAAACAAATTTGTATATATAGGGATGCGGATCCACATGCCAAAGCAAAGTCCGGATTGGTTGGCTGCACCGTTACAGAAAATTTGCGCCCGCCATTTTGTTTGTCGAGAAAAGGTCCCTGGGGCTGAAAATTTCTGTGCAAAGTGAATAAAGGAGTCAGGGTACAGGTACCCTAACCTCATGTGTTTGTTAGAGGGGTCGCAGAGGAACTCAAAGACCAATAAATTGCCTTATGTTTTTTTCTCAACACGCGGGAATACAAGGATCCCCCGCGGTGCTCAGCATGATTCCCGTCCCCTGTGGAACCGTGAATCCTGACACAGCTCACCAGAGGCCCTGCCCCCTTTGTCCACCACTCTGCAAACGCGCCTCCTGGCAAACTAATTGTTGGGGGATGAAGTTCACTTGGATGCTGGGGGTCCTTTGGGGCCAAAAACCTTTTGTTACCTCCAGTAAGTACCACACAGAGGGATTGCTGAGAGTTCATCGGAGGCCCGCCCCCTTCCTTCACCACTCTGCAAATGTGCCTCCAGGCGCACTACTGGTTGGGGGATGAAGTCCTCTTGGATGCTGAGGATCCTAGGGGGCCAATAACCCCTCCTGTTACCTCCAGTAAGTCTCACACAGCGGGATTGCTGAGAGCTCGTTAGAGGCCCGCCCCCTTTCTCCACCACTCTGCAAACACGCCTCCTGGTGCACTACTAGTTGGGGGATTAAGTCCCTTTGGATGCTTAGGGTCCTTGGGGATCAAGAACCCCACCTGTTACCTCCAGTAATGCCCACACAGCAGGAGCGCTGAGAGAGTTTGTTGGAGGCCTTTCGCCACCACTCTGCAAACGCGCCTCCTGGCACACTACTGCTTGGGGGATGAAGTCCCCTTGGAATGTGAGGGGCTTTTGGTGCCAAAAACCCCTCCAGTAAGTCCTACACAGCGGGATTGCTGAGAGCTCGGAGGCCCTGCCCCCTTTCTCCACCACTCTGCAAACACACCTCCTGGCATACTACTGGTTGGGGGATTAAGTCCCCTTGGATACTTAAGGTCCTTGGGGGCCAAGAACCCCTTCGGTTACCACCAGTATGTCCCACACAGTGTGATTGCTGAAAGGTCATCGGAGACTCTTCCCCCTTTGTTCAGCACTCTGAAACACGCCTCCTGGCACACTACTGGTGACAGGAGACTACTGGTTGGGGGATGAAGTCCCCTTGGATGATGAGAACCCCATCTGTTACCACCAGTATTTCCCACACAGTGTGATTGCTGAGAGCTGGTCGGAGGCCCCACCCCTTTTCTCCACCCACTGTACAAAGCCATAAAGACACTCACACACTGTTAGACTTGGCATCTTTTGGCACGTTTTCCCTGAGTTTTTGCTTTCTGACCTCCCGGTTTTGACTCTGTTTTTGATGGTTCAGTGTCTCTGCGCACTTTTCTCACTGCTGATCAGTAGTAAAGTACAAGTGCTCCTGTTGTAAACTGTGTTATGGATTGGTGTTTCCATGATTGGCATATTTGATTTACCTGTCGGTCCCTAGTAAAGTGCACTGAGCGTGCCAGGGCCTGTAAATCAAATGCGGTGGGCTGCAGCACTGGATTGTGCCACCCACACAAGCAGCCTGTAAATGTAACTCTGGGGTGCCATTGCAGAGCCTGCGTGCGGTCTGGGACTGCCATGTCGACTTGGCAAGTGTACCCACCTGCCAGGCCCTAACCTTCCCTTTTCTAACATGTCAGTCACCCCTAAGGTAGGCCCAAGGTACCCCTGTGGGCAGGGTGCAGTGTAGGTGAAAGGTAGGACATGCCCTGGTGTGTGTGGCATGTCCTGATAGTGAATTACTGCCAATTTCGTTTTTCACTATTGCAAGGCTACCTGTTCCCATAGGACAGAATGGGGAGTTTGTATATAACATCTTATAAACATAACTGGCCCTGGAAACTAGGTAGAAAAATAAAGTTTAGTACGCCTGAACTCAGAATCTAAAGATGCATCTTTTAGTGAAGGTGATTTTCACATTCTGTGTTTGAAAATACCACTTTTAGAAAGTAGGTATTTTCTTGCTCAGCCATCCAGTAGGCCTCTGCTGGGGTTGTGGATTGACTGTCTGGGTTTTGGATGACAGGGGCTAGGAAGGAGCCATGGCTCCAGATAGTCTAGGTGGGTCAGGAAAGGGCTGAATAGACCTGGGCTGCATTTAGAGTAGGGGGGAGGAGATTTCCTTTCACCTGAATGGGCCTGGTCTGCCTCTGACAATGCCGTCTCCACCTCCTGCCAGGAAGCCACACCAGAGAGGGCAGAACTGGTTCTGGCTGGGCACAGACACACTCTGCCTGAGAGGACAAAGGATTTTGAGCTATAAAAAGTGGGGCCCAAACCCCTGAACTTTAGAACTCTTTTGGACCAAGAAGAAGAGCTGGAGAAGCTGTGAGGAGGAATTACCACTTTGCTGAGCGCTTTGCTGTGTTGGCCTGCAGTGGCTGCTTCTGTCTTGGGCAGTGAAAGGACTGGGCTGAACTTTGTGCAATCTATTTTTGTGAGTTTCTCCAAGGGCTTGAGGTAGAGCTTGCCCCCTGTTCAAGAAGTCTCAGGAACAGCAAAGACTTCAAGTTCTCCTGCCCTCAGCACTGGGGACTGTGTGTTTTGTGCTGCAACAGAAGAAAAAGCAACCCGACGCCGTCTACGACGCCGACTCAGTGTCCTGAAGGCACCGCAGAGGGCACCGCTGCAACGCTGCACCGTGACCCTGGTCTCACCGACGACGCCTGCTGAAGCCGCCACCGAGCCGCTGCTCGCAACGCGACCTGTGGGCACCGCACTCCGCATCGCCTTGCTTCACGACGCCGCCTTGGTATCCCCGCTCCACGCCAAAATAGACGCCGCTGCTTGCACCGTGGTTTGAGGGCACCGCTTGTAAAGTTACACGATGCACCGCCATCATCCCGCACCGCAGCCTTGGCCTACCTATGCCATCGACTCCAGTTCGTCAGCCGACAGCGCTTCAGCAACGACGCCGCCGCTGCTTGCACCGTGACCTGCCAGCACCGCGACGAGCACTGCATCACTTCGCACTGCGACCCTGGTCTCACCGACGATACCATCTGACGCCACCGAGCCGCTGCTCGCACCGCAACCTGAGGGCATCGCACGCCGCACCGCTGCACTTCGCACCGCAGCACCCGACGCCTGCCGACGCCAGCGCTCCTGACTTCAACCGCGAGGAGTTCAATCTGGAACGCGTGTGACTTCAAGGGCCCGACGACTCCTGCACCGACCTCCGGGAACCGACGCCTGCGGACGCCGTGCTTTCGGAAGCTCAACGAGAGGTCGCTGACGCCCTGCATTTCGAAAGGTACTGATTTGCGGGTCTTCCCAACACCGTAGCTGGCCCGCGACGCCGCAATCAGCCAGAACTGTTTGGATTTGTTTGTTCACGACGCCGTGATAGCCCCAGAGGGAGCTATCGACTTCAAGGAACTGTTTTTCAAGGTTATTGTGATAACTGAAGATTTCTATGTACTATATTGTGGATTTTTATCGTTTTTGGTCTTGCTTGAAGTATTGTAATTGTAATTGCATTTGTATAGCGCTTACTACCCCTGACGAGGCGTCGAATCGCTTTTTCGGCGAGTAGCACGCTACTCCGGGACCCATAGAGGATTAGTGTTGAATTAGTATAGTGAAACATGCAAGTAAATTTTAAGTGGTGGATATGTTAGTCAGTTATTTGGATTCGGAAGGATAGCAGAAGGATAGAAGAGGAAAGAAGGTTTGTATTTATATAGCGCTTCTAACCCCTGATGGGGTGTTGAATCACTTTTTTTGGCGAGTAGCACGCTACTCTGGAAACCCATAAAGGATTAGTGGTGAATTAGTATGGTGACATATGAAAGTAATTTGAATGGTGGATATTAGTCAGTTATTTGGAGTGAGAAGGGTAGCGGAGGGATAGAAGGGAAAGAAAGGTTTGTATTCACATAGCGCCTGTTACCCCTGATGGGGTTGAAGCGCTTTTCTGGCGAGTAGCAGGCTACTCCGGAACCCATAAAGGATTAGTGTTGAAAATTAGTATAGTGAAATATGAAGTAATTTGAGTGGTGGATATGTTAGTCAGTTATTTGGATTGAGAAGGGTTAGGGAGGGGTAAAAAAGGAAAAAAGGTTTGCATTTATATAGCGCTTGTAACCCTGATGAGGTGTTGAAACGCTTTGTTGGTGAGTAGCACGCTACTCTGGAACCCATAAAGGATTAGTGGTGAATTAGTATAGTGGAATATGGAATTAGAGAAGTGAACATGCTAGTCTTATTTTGATTGAAAAGGATAGTGGAGGGATAGAAGAGTGAAGGATTTCTTTTTTAGGTCATAGCAGTAGGAGGAGGCTTTTGGATGAGTAAAAAGGGTTTTTGGAGGGGAAGAGTCAGAGGGAAGAGTTTAGAAAGATTTGTTTTGGGGGATCAGTACAGGAGGTGTCAGAAGATGCAAGGAGGGGTAGAGTAGGAGAGAGTCAAGAAAGGGTTATTTTGGGGAACATAGTAGTGGTATGGCGTTTGGGATAAATGAGAGAGTGGGTGTAGAGGATATAATGATAGATGTATAGGGTGAGATAGGGTAGTGAATTGGAAAGAGTAGTAGAAAGAAGTTTGAGATGAGTCAGAAAGTTGGGCTAGAAGATATATTGAGGGAAGTATAGGCTGAGAAATAGGGTAGTGCATTGGAAATGCTTTTTCAGGAGAAAAGTAACAGACACACAGATCCAAGTACATGGAGGTACATAGATGCCCAATGGAAGCAAGTACATGTAGACCAAAGAAGATTTTTTGTTTTTGTTTTTGTTTTTATAACAACATAATTATTATACATGTTTATACAAAGCAATACACGAAGATAGGCACATATCTATAGTGAAAATCAATGCTTATGTACAGAGGGACAAATACATAGGGTGGGTATTAATGAATGGGAAAATGGGCAGCATTCCTGGCCCTGGTCCCGAACAGGCTCAAACAGGCTCAAACAGGCTCAAACAGGCTCAAACAGGCTCTCAACCTTGTCCTCTCCACCCTTAGCTGAGACGCCCTAAGCCTTGGCCATTTATAGCCCTAGTAGTCAGGTGACCCCTTCAGCCAATGGGAACCCTAGCCCTAACAATATCCAATCACAGCACTAGCCCTAAAATCTAGAACCAATAGGAGACGAGGACCTTACAGCCAATCTTAGCCCTAGTCCAAGCACCCAATCAGTTTAAAAAACCCTTGATCTCTATGTCCAATAGAGGCCCTAGCCCTACCAGTAGTCTCAACCCTAGTCCAAGCAACCAATGGCACAGGAAGCCCTAGTCCCTACTTCCAATAGAAAGCCTAACCCTACTCTTAGTCCCACACCTAGTCCAGCAACCAATCACACCAGAAGCCCTAATCGCTACTTCCAATTAAAGGCCTAGCCCTAGTCCCAACAACCAATAACACAGGAAGCCCTAGTCCCTACTTCCAATAGAAATACTAACCCTAGCACTAGTCCCAACCCTACATTGATTGAATCACAGACCCAGAAACCACTCAGAACCCTCAAATACCCAACCAATGGGGACACTAACCCTAATCCAATAGAAACATCAGATACAACCACCAATCAGTGTACACATGTACCAAACAATATCAGACTATATAAGGTCCCAGCTACCTCAGACAAGGTTTGCTGGCCAGGGAGTTGGAAGCTGCTTCTCTATTCAGAAATCTCCTAGGAGACAGACCGGCTCAATCCACACTTTGGACTTCGGCAGGTAAGGCCCCAACAAACTTGTCCTCTAACAACACTATTTGTATAAAACTTTACTCCCTCTCCTGTCCAAAAAACGAAGTGCACAGTCCCTATTAAACACAGTTTAAACAGCTTACAGCGCATTACTGCTGTCTCAGGGGGGAAGGGGGGCTGGTTTCACTGACTTGTTAACACAAGATGGTCACTGGGGGTGCACTGCTTAACATACAGGTCTTAGCACAGAGCAAAGGAGACATTTGGAGGGAAAAACGGATAGTCACAGGGAATGAGAGGGAAAAACTACAGAGTTTGGACTGCAAATCCCACAATTCAACAGGTTAAATGGAAGCAGTCACATGCAGGAAAAAGCACAAGTTTAAACACAAAAACGTGGGATAAATTATGCAATCACTGGCAGGTTAAAACTACAATTTTAAACTGTAACAACCACAGGCAAAGACAGTTAAAGAAATTTAAAAAGAAAAAATAAGATGATGCAATCACAGGTAGGGAAAATCGTTTTTTAAACTTTTTTAGGAAAGAGACAGCACTAGTCTGCCTCCTTACCACTTCCTGGACTCTGCTCACTGCAATCTGGGGCACAGGTAGGCTGCAACTCACAAGATGGAGGAGAATGATTTGGGGTGCACCCAGCAAAGCCTTAAGGGGCCTGGGCAGGTGTGAGAGGAGGGCTCAGATTTGCTTGGAGCTGGGGAAAACCAATAGCAGTCCTAGGTCTGCTGGCCTGGTGTCAGGGCTAGTATTCTCTCAGTCTTAGCCACACAGGAGCAGAATGACGCTAGGTCCCAATTCCTTCCTCAGAACCTTCCAGCCAAGCCTTTAGAATTCCATCGCTAGTAAGTGCTAAGGGGGGGGAAAGGCGTTGGGGACAGAGAAGAGACAGCTCCAGAGAACTCTGCCTATTCTGCTTCGTCTTCTTCTCAGGACTGTAACAGGTATATGCGTCAATTATGCTTAAGCACTCTGTAACTTACTTCTGATCTTTAATTATGAATTACTTATCTTACCAGAGGTTTTAATGGAGCTTGCTACTCTTCTTACTTCACATGTAGTGTCTGTGATGTTGTTATCGTGTTCCTTCATTCAGTTCTCTTTCTTTCTCTCATAGGGACGACCTGCATCTGATTCTGTCTGCTGGTATTCAAGAAGATGTAGGTAAGTACATGTGTTAATTTATCTAGACCGTTTTGGTTAATTCTCCCTTGTTTCTCACTGTACTCACTATGTAGAAACAGCTGCGATGTTTTAATGTTGGGGTTCTGTAGTAATGAAGGACCAGCCTCCTGTTCTCTTATTTGAAGGTTGAATTAAACTAATGCCTAGGGGATTGGATTTGCCCAGGAATAGTTCTCTAATGCGTGCCTCTAATTTTAGTTTTAATGAGTGGAAGCCCGGCCCGTTGACAGGTCGCGCCCGCGCTTATCTTCCTCTGACTCACACTCGGACGTTCTCTGAGGCACTTGAACAACTCGAGGGAAAATATTTAAATTGCCAAAAAACGAACGTTCACATTTCGTTTTGGCATACAGGATTCTTTTGTCTTTTAAGCCTTCAGAGAATAACTCAATTATTATCAGGTCTTCAAACCACCATTCACTTCAGCAAATATTCTTTGATAGACTAAGTCTTGGGCACTGACCTTGATTCTGTGGGGGAAGTCATACTCCGACGATTCTAAACGCAACTACCCTAACTAACTTCCACGACGCTAGGAAAACAGGTGTTCTTCCAGGAATCTCTTCGGTGAAGTGCGCTGTGGAATGTTGGAGTGCGCTTCACCAGGCTGTCAAGAACTCACAAGACTAGACTGCTAAACAACGGTGTGCTGTAGCAGTGTTTGCAGCCATCTTGGAATTTCTGCGGTGCCAGCTAGCGCTCCAACTAAGAGAGCCCACTATCTTAGGATGAATCAGTACAGGGGAAATAGCAGCCAAGGTAAGATTAGAAAGAGGAAACCTCCCGTGAGCCCTGACAGTACCCCCTCCCAATGGGGTTTCCTCCGGTCGTGGTTTGGTAGGGAATTTGGCATGGAAGGCTTTAGTTAAGCGGGGGGCATGGACATCAGTGCTCTTTTCCCAAGAACGCTCATCAGGTCCATAGCCCTTCCAATCGATGAGGTAGAAGAGTTCATTGTGGATGAATCGGGAATCTAAGATACGTTTAACTTCATACTCCACCTCGCCATTAAGAATTAAAGGATCCGGAGGGGAACTCCTACGCAAACCAGGTTGAATGGGTTTAAGGAGGGAAATATGAAAGGCCGGGTGAATTTTAGTAGTTCCAGGGAGAGTTAGTTGATAAGTAACTGGGTTGATGACCTTCTCAATGGGATAGGGACCCATGAAACGGGGCTGGAATTTACGGGAACCCTTGAGTCTAAGATTTTTAGTGCTCAACCAAACTAAGTCTCCTACATGAAGAGCAGGTTCTTTTTTACGTTTTCGATCAGCGAAGTGTTTATAACGATCCTTCGCAATCGACAAATTCTGGGTTACAGAGTGGTGGATTTTAGTCATTTGTTGGGCAATGTCTTGGACAGCAGGAACGTTCACCCCTTCAAAGTTAGCATGGGAATTAGGATGTCTGCCTGAATTGACAAAGAAGGGGGAGTGGCCAGTAGACACATTTAGAGCGTTATTGTAAGAATACTCAGCTGTCCATAAGTGATCGGACCAATCGCCCTCCTCGTCCAACAAGTAAAGTCGTAAGTGTTGTTCTAATTCTTGATTAATGCGTTCGGTTTGACCATCAGTTTCTGGATGAAAACTGGTAGAATATCGATGGTCTATATTTAGGCCTTTGATGTAAACCTTCCAAAATCGTGAAAGAAACTGGGAGCCCCTGTCGGAAATGAGTACCTTTGGAATACCATGAAGGCGGATTATGTGTTGATTAAAAAGTTGGGACAGCTGTTTAGCAGTGGGTGTGCCTTTGAAAGGCACGAAATGTGCCATCTTGCTAAAGGTGTCGACCACTACAAGAATGGTATCATAGCCATGGGACGAGGACAGATCTACAATGAGGTCCAAGGAGACCGTGTGCCAAGGATGTGGGGGAGTAGGCATGGGTTGTAGGAGACCTTTAGGAGCCTGCCTGTCCGATTTTCCCAGCGCACAAATTTCACAGCCCAAAACAAATTGGCGAACATCTTGACACATATATGGCCACCAGAAACTACGTCGGAGTAAATCTTCGGTCTTAAGGATGCCTTTGTGGCCTGCCAAAGGGTTGTCATGACATTCTTGCATCGCCTTCAACTGAAGTTCCTTGGTAGGTAAATAGAGGGTGGTGCCTTGATAGGGAAGACCGTTATGGACTAGACGTTGAGGCTCTTCTGTGGCCCAATGCTCCATTTCAAAATCAGACATTGCATTCCGCACGTGATTTTCAAACGGCTCCAAGGAGATAGTTCCAACGATTTTCTCTTCAGGAATGATCTGTTGATTCGCAATGACAGGAGTTTGATTTTCGGTGTCTAATCTGGATAGAACATCAGCCTTTCCGTTTTTAGATCCTGGGCGAAAGGTGATGACAAAATCGAAGTCTGCAAAATACAGGGACCAACGTAACTGACGTGGTGTGAGAGTACGAGCGGATCGTAGAAATTTCAGATTGCGGTGATCTGTGAACACTGTTACCGTGTGCTTAGCCCCCATTAAATAGTACCGCCAATCCTTGAAGGCGTCCTTGATCGCCAAGAGTTCTCTCTCAGTAATTGTATAATTACATTCGGCTGGGTTGAGTTTACGGGAGCGGTAAGCCACCGGATGTAACTGTCCCGTGTCCTTGTGTCTCTGTGAAAGTATTCCTCCGATGGCGAGGTCCGAAGCATCTGTCTCCAGGTAGAAAGGTTCGGAGGGATCTGCATGGAGGAGAACTGGTGCTGTGGTGAAACTGTTCTTCATCAATTTGAAGGCCTCTTCCGCTTCTTCAGACCATTTAAACTGAACCCTCTTTTTCAGAAGCCGAGTCAATGGAAGAATCTTGTTGGAGAATCCGTGGATGAATCGGCGATAAAAGTTGGAAAATCCGATAAAGCTTTGAACCTCTTTAATGCTAGTAGGAGATTTCCACTCCGTTATCGCCTTCACCTTCTGCTCATCCATCTTAATTCCAGCAGGTGATAACACAAAGCCTAGGAATTCCACAGTATCGGTGTTGAATAGACATTTCTCCACCTTGACGTATAGTGAGTTCTCACGAAGACGTTTTAAGACAGCTCGAACCTGGTTTTGATGATCTTCAACTGTGTCAGAATAAATCAGAATATCGTCTATGTAGACTATGGCGCAAACATCAATGAATTCGCTTAAAACATCATTAATAAAGTACTGGAAGGCCGCTGGCGCGTTACAAAGACCGTACGGCATAACGAGCTGAAGAGAAGGAGACGACCGCATCTATGCCGTGACATAAGAGCGCCCAGCGGAGCGCCCAGCGGAGCTTCAGAGAGAGGTACGGCTGCAGGAGTATGCAGGGAGACTGCTCCAGATTAGATAGGGGAGGAGTACTCCGAAGCACCCAGGGTCCCCCTACCACTGGGATCCTGCTCAAATGCCCAACACTCACCACTGCTGCTGGGAATGGGGAAGATCTGCGGACTTTGGAACTGTCCCTTCCTCCTCTCCTCTCTCCATTCTTGACCTGGGGGCGAGCTGGAGGATGAGGCGGACGGCGTTTACCAGCAACACCGTGACTGGTGCTCTTGATGGAACTTTAACGATGCCCCCTGGGCAGAAACCAAAACTGCCTGTACTTACCGCGGTGCCCGAGCAACTTTGGCTGATGCCCGGTGGAGCTGTCATATGCAGCTATAGAGGAGCTTGGCTCTGGTTCACCCCTCGGCCGGCACCTACCCAGCCGGACATCAGACATTGTTTTCCTCGCCTCCCCGTTGTGTTTTCCTACCTGCATTCCCTACCCCCGTTTACCATTCCCCCTCTACCTCTTCACTCCCCATAAGATGTGTGTATGCGCTAATAATCTCACATTATTGTGTAATCTCATATTTTTTCTTTTCTCCTATGTCTATACTTGTCTATGTAATTATGGAACCTGTAACTCACTGATCCTCATGTAAAGCGCTCTGATACCTCCGGGTCTAGCCAGTGCTATATAAAACTTTGCAAATAAATAAAAAAACTAAAAAAAACGAGGTACTCGTAAAGCCCATGTTTAGTCCTGAACGCGGTCTTCCACTCGTCGCCTTCCCGGAGCCTGATTAGATGGTAAGCTCCCCGTAGATCCAGGCGAGTGTAAATTTTCACTTCTTTCACCTGATCAATCAGTACTGAAATGAGAGGCAACGGATATCGATTCTTAACTGTTGTCCTGTTAATTGCCCTAAAGTCAATACAGGTCCCGAGGTCCCCTCCCTTCTTGGGTACGAAAAAAAGAGGGGAGGATACAGGGCATTGAGAGGGTCTGATGAAGCCGTTCTCCAAATTCTTGGCACGGTACTCCTTCAAGTAGAGGTTTTCTTTCTCCGTCAAAGCGTAGACCCTGCTGCATGGCAAATTGGCCCCAGGTTCAAGGTCGATTTTACAATCGTAGGGCCGGTGAGGAGGTAGCGTCTCTGCTTTAACCTCGTCAAAGACATCAACAAAATCTCGGTATTCCTCTGGTATCGTGGTAGTTTGGATCACACACACTGAACTTCCATTGCTACATAGTTGGGTAACTGCGCGGGGTTCAGGAGAGTTTGTCGATCCAGGAAAACAATGTCTTGAACAATATTCCGAATTTAATTGAATTGTTCGAGCTCCCCAATCAATCAACGGGTTGTGTTCCGTTAGCCATGGTAGACCTAGAATCAGTTGAAATTGGGGGGCGTCTATCAAATTGAATTGCAAGGTCTCTTGGTGTCCTTCAACTGTAGTCATGTGTACCACTTCAGTATGACTGGTTATGGGTCCTGAAGTTAAATCTGTACCATCCACTGCTCTGACCTGCTCGCTTTTCTCTTTTTTGATGGCTTGTAATCCGATCAGATTAGCGAATTTGTGGTTGCAGAAATTACCCGTTGCCCCTGAATCAACCATGATGATAATTCCTGCCAAAACTACTCCCCTAAACCTTAAAGTTACAGTCATGACCAAATGGGGAGAGGAGGTCTGCAGGGTGTTTGCCAATTGGTGATTTATTGGAGTTGTTCCTCCATTCGCATCCACGGGCCCAACTCCGCCTACCCGTGGTGTCTCTAGTTTTCCTTCTCCTTAACCGGCAACTTTGGTGTTTTCAAACAATTCTTGACGAAATGTCCACTTCCTCCGCAGTACATACACAACTTATTCTGCCTTCTCTTTTCTTTTTCTTCCTTTGAGAGAGGACCTCTGATGACACCTATTTGCATGGGTTCAACTCCCGAAGAACTCTCTGCAGTCCTTGTGGATTCAGTCTTTACTCGATCAAAACGAGGAACACTGGGTCTAAATTCTCTCCGTCGCTCTCCTTTCCGCTCATTTTGCCGATAATCTATCTCCAAGGTTAAATCCACTAATGCCGAGATGTCGGTGGGACGGTTAGGGATCTGAGATTAAGCATCCTTCAATTCTTCTCGCAAACCTCGATAGAAAACTGCCGCTCTTTTCTCTTCAGGCCAGCTGGTCTCGACCACTAATTTGTTAAATTGGGCCAGGTACCCCACGAGTTCTCGATTACCCTGTCTTAGTTCCAGCAGTTCATTGTCTGAAGCCTGGGACGCTGTTCTATCAAAAATTCGGAGAAATTCTTTTTTGAAATCCTCTAAACTATACAAAATGGGATCGTCCTTGGTCACTAGAGGCATGGACCATGAGGCTGCGTCTCCACTTAGATAGGACAGGATGAACGGCACTCGGGATTGAGCATCGCGAAAAATCATTGGGCGGCACATAAAATGCAGAGAGCATTGCGTCAAAAAAAATTGGGCCTTCTGCGGGTCTCCATTGAATCGTTCTGGGGGGGCCAGGGGTATCACTGGGGATAAGGAGTGGACGACTTGCGTGGGGGCTAAGGATGAGGGGCTGGTGTTAGCACTCTGGTTTTCAAGGAACGTGGTGCCTAGACTAGTCCCTGCAACTGGTGTTCCCGTTTTAACTGTGATTATTTCTCGTCTTAGAATCTTATTTTCCTCTCTAACTACCTCCAAGTCTCTTTGTATGTTACTCAAAATTTCTCCTAATTTCTTTAAATCGAGTCCTTCCGCCATCCTGCTCGGGTGCTTGTACCAATGTGGGCACTTCACTCTGTCAGGGCTAGTATTCTCTCAGTCTTAGCCACAGAGGAGCAGAATGACGCTAGGTCCCAATTCCTTCCTCAGAACCTTCCAGGCCTTTAGAATTCCATCACTAGTAAGTGCTAAGGGGGGAAAGGGGTTGGGGACAGAGAAGAGACCGCTCCAGAGAACTCTGCCTATTCTGCTTCGTCTTCTTCTTCTCAGGACTGTAACAGGTATATGCGTCAATTATGCTTAAGCACTCTGTAACTTACTTCTTATCTTTAATTATGAACTACTTATCTTACCAGAGGTTATAATGGAGCTTGCTACTCTTCTTACTTCACATGTAGTGTCTGTGATGTTGTTATCGTGTTCCTTCATTCAGTTCTCTTTCTTTCTCTCATAGGGACGACCTGCATCTGATTCTGTCTGCTGGTATTCAAGAAGATGTAGGTAAGTACATGTGTTAATTTTTCTAGACCGTTTTGGTTAATTCTCCCTTGTTTCTCACTGTACTCACTATGTAGAAACAGCTGCGATGTTTTAATGTTGGGGTTCTGTAGTAATGAAGGACCAGCCTCCTGTTCTCTTATTTGAAGGTTGAATTAAACTAATGCCTAGGGGATTGGATTTGCCCAGGAATAGTTCTCTAATGTGTGCCTCTAATTTTAGTTTTAAGGAGTGGAAGCGCGGCGCGTTGACAGGTCGCGCCCGCGCTTATCTTCCTCTGACTCTAATTAGTTCACTTGAAAGACTACCGGCAGGAATTTTCAAATAGCGCTGCGTGTTAAGAAAAGGACACGCACGCGCCTGTCACATCCTTACAGCTGACTGCAACAATAACCCGACACTCGGACGTTCTCTGAGGCACTTGAACAACTCGAGGGAAAATATTTAAATTGCCAAAAAACGAACGTTCACATTTCGATTTGGCATACAGGATTCTTTTGTCTTTTAAGCCTTCAGAGAATAACTCAATTATTATCAGGTCTTCAAACCACCATTCACTTCAGCAAATATTCTTTGATAGACTAAGTCTTGGGCACTGACCTTGATTCTGTGGCGGAAGTCATATTCCGACGATTCTAAACGCGATTTTAAACGCAACTACCCTAACTAACTTCCACGACGCTAGGAAAACAGGTGTTCTTCCAGGAATCTCTTAAGTGAAGTGCGCTGTGGAATGTTGGAGCGCGCTTCACCAGGCTGTCAAGAACTCACAAGACTAGACTGCTAAACAGCGGTGTGCTGTAGCAGTGTTGGCAGCCATCTTGGAATTTCTGCGGTGCCAGCTAGCGCTCCAACTAAGAGAGCCCACTATCTTAGGATGAATCAGTACAGGGGAAATAGCAGCCAAGGTAAGATTAGGAGGAAACCTCCCGTGAGCCCCGACACCTGGGGGTGGGGCTGGGACTGGGGAGCTGCTCTATTCACAGATCTCCTAGGAGACAGACAGGCTCAATCCACACTTTGGTAAGGCCCCAACAAACTTGTCCTCTAACAACACTATTTGTATAAAACTTTACTCCCTCTCCTGCCCAAAAAACGAAGTGCACAGTCCCTATTAAACACAGTTTAAACAGCTTACAGCACATTACTGCTGTCTCCGGGGGGAAGGGGGGGCTGGTTTCACTGACTTGTTAACACAAGATGGTCACTGGGGGTGCACTGCTTAACATACAGGTCTTAGCACAGAGCAAAGGAGACATTTGGAGGGAAAAACGGATAGTCACAGGGAATGAGAGGGAAAAACTACAGAGTTTGGACTGCAAATCCCACAATTCAACAGGTTAAATGGAAGCAGTCACAGGCAGGAAAAAGCACAAGTTTAAACACAAAAACGTGGGATAAATTATGCAATCACTGGCAGGTTAAAACTACAATTTTAAACTAACAACCACAGGCAAAGACAGTTAAAGAAATTTAAAAAGAAAGAATAAGATGATGCAATCACAGGTAGGGAAAATCGTTTTTTAAACTTTTGTAGGAAAGAGACAGCACTAGTCTGCCTCCTTACCACGTCCTGGACTCTGCTCACTGCAATCTGGGGCACAGGTAGGCTGCAACTCACAAGATGGAGGAGTATATAAAAATATTGAATATTTTTCTAAACTGGTGTGGTGTCCTTTAGTAGTGCTTACACGGTATTACTGTTGGTTATGTGCAAATGCTTTACACACTGCCTCTAAGATAAGCCTGGCTGCTCGTGCCAAGTAACCAAGGGGGTGAGCAGGGGTTATTTTAGGAGTGTAACTCCCTTATCCTGACTAGGAAGAAGGGTCCCTACTTGGACAAAGGTGCAAGCCCTTGCCAACTAGAGACCCCCATTTCTAACGCACACCCACTCACAAACCCATAAAGCCACTCACAAACCCACTCACACACCCACAAAGCTACTCACACACCCACTCACAGACCCATACACAGCCACTCACAAAACCACTCAAACACTCACACACCTACTTACACACCCTCTCAGGCACCCAGTATCAGACACATACTGCCACTAACACACCTACTCTGGAAGGTTAGAGGTTACACTTAGGAAATAAAAGTTCAAAAAACCTTTGAAATTCACAAAAACAAAATGGTTACATGGACGTTATAGTTAGGAAATAGAATTTTGAAAAAAAACTTAGAAATTCACTGAAAAAAACAAAGGTTACTGGCACGTTATAGTTAGGCTCAGATTTCACTCGTACAAAACCACTGAAATTCAGTAGTTAAAGTTCCCTGAGCTAACTATAACTTACGGCCCCACAATGCACTGCTTATGACCTCACATATTACATCACTCATGACACGGGCAGTGACATCACTCGTAATATCACAATATTGCTGAGATAATACAACTCAAACAAGCTACCTGTACAATTCCTCCCACCCTAAACCCAACTAGTCTTCTGTCATGTGTGGCTTTTGAGGGATAATATTGTTAGGAAGGTCTTGGGAAGGGGGAGGAGGGGGCGAGACCCTTAAGGTGAGGACGACATGGGGCACATACCGGCTCAAAGACCATATGCTTATTCTGCCACTTAGCAACAGTCGCAGGGAATGCCAGTTGGGGAATCAGTAATGTCAACGTGGTGTGTGCTTCTCCCCATCTACATATCCTTAACTATCGTCCATGTGGAACCAGAATGTTTCTAATAATCCATCTCACACTAAGGCTATGGACTGTATTCAAACGTTCTTGATACTCCTCTCTGCGTAATGCATGGCCCTCGGCCATGCCCCAGTGTATGACCTCCCGCCAGCTGGCCACAAGGGGGGCTCACGAGGATTTCCAGCATCTGGTAATCTGTTGTTTGGCGAGTAGGAGCGCTAAGTCAACAAATCATGACATGGTTTTAGAGTTCTTGGGGCGTGGGTACAGGCCCAGTAGGCAGTGTTCCACCCATGCTCCAGTGGGAGACTCCCACCAGTTCTGCCAAGGTTGAGTGGACATTGGCCCAGTAAGACTTCAAGGAGGGTCACGCCCAAAGCATGTGTAATAGGTCTGTATGACATCGTATAGTTTCTTACCTGTCGGTGTAGTTTTGCAGCTTGAAGACTTTCTGGATTCACTATGCTGTGCATTATTCCGCCATCTTGTGGTTGGGTCCGGAATCGTAGTATTTTCTCTCTTTCTTTTTTTTTCCCCCGTGGCCCAGGTGGGCGGCAACGTCCCACCATTTGGTGTCCTTCGTGACGTCGACGCGCTTCCTGCGGAAGCTCCCACCTTTGGTCGCCATCTTCGGATTCTTTTTTTTTTTTTTTTTTTTTTGTTAGCCGCTTTGCTTGATCCCTTTAGCTATGTATGCAATTTTAGCCTCCTTTGTCCTCATGTCTCATCTTTCTGGCGGAGGAGGGTGGGATCGCTAGTGAATCCAGAAAGTCTTCAAGCTGCAAAACTACACCGACCGGTAAGAAACTATACGTTTTGCAGCGTGAATCTTTCTGGATTCACTATGCTGTGCATAGACTTAGTAGCGGTTTTGTCCTTATTGTGGTGGCTGGGTGGAAGATAAGCATTGGTTACTAAAAATGTGTTGCAAGACCTTCTGTCCCACTTGCGCTTCCTTATTCATTTGAATACCCACACAGTAGTGCTTAGTGAACGAATGCACTGAAGACCATGTTGCGGCTTGGCAAATGTCTTGGATAGGTGAGTTCGCTAGAAACGTAATTGTTGCTCCTTTCTTCCTTGTTGAGTGAGTTTGAGCTGCTCCTTGTAACTGTTGTCCTACCTGCTTGTGGCAGAGTTGAATTGTCTGCGCAATCCATCGTGCAATGGTATTCTTGGTGACTGGTCGTCCCAGAAAACTGCTGGCAAAGGAGACAAAGAACTGTTTTGTTTTCCTGCACTCCTTTGTCCTCTCTATATAGTGCATTACAGCCCTTCTGGCGTCTAGTGTGTGCAGCGCCCTTTCTGTTCGTGTGGAAGGTTTTTGGAAAAAACTTGGTATTTGGATTGTTTGGTTAATATTGAACCGAGACACCACCTTCGGCATGAAGTGTGGGTCCGTCCTCATTACAATCCTGTCCTTGTGTATTTGCAAGTAGGGCTCTTGGAGTGTCAGCGCTTGCAACTCACTTACTCTTCGTAGTGACGTGATAGCCACTAAGAAGGCTGTCTTTAGTGTGAGCATGTGTAGTGTAGTCTTGTGAATAGGTTCAAAGGGTGACTTCATCAATTGAGTTAGCACCACGTTGAGGTTCCATGCTGGTGCTGGCATCCTCTTTGGGGGTGCGATTCTTTTCGCCCCTTCCAGAAATCTTTTCACAACTTGAGAGGTGAAGAAAATTTTCCCCGTCTCTCCTCTTGTGTAGGCCACTACCGCAGCCAAGTGCACCCTCAGGGATGTGTAGCTTAATCCGCTTTGTAGCAGGTGCGTTAAGTATTTTAGTACCGTTGATTCCCTTGTGATCTTACGTTGTAGATTCTCCTTTATGCACCATTGGGAGAACCTTTTCCACTTTGCTACGTAGCACTTTCTTGTGGAAGGTCTCCTTGCCTCCCTGAGTACTGCCATGGTGCTTGGTGGTAGTTTGAGGTGTGCAAATTCTAGGTCTTCAGGAGCCATGCTGCTAGGCTGAGGCTCTCTGGTTCTGGGTGTAGCACCTTCCCGTTCTGTATTGTTAACAGGTCCTTTCTTCTTGGGAACCTGTGTGCTGGTTCTTGTGCCATTTCCACTATCTGTGAGAACCAGGATTGCCTGGCCCACTGAGGTGCTATCAGTATTAGTGTCATGTTGTTGATTCTGCATTTGCTGAGTACCCTGTGTATCAGTAGTATCGGGGGGAAAAGCGTATGCAAATGTCTTTGACCAACTTATCCATAGCGCATTCCCTTGTGACCGATGGTCTGGTTGTCTGGATGCGAAGTGTTGGCATTTTGCATTCTGGTGTGTTGCAAATAGGTCTATTTGCGGTGTACCCCATTTTTGGAATAGCTTCTCTATTTCCTGTTGATTGAGCTCCCACTCGTGGGATGCGGACGTCTGCCTGCTGAGCCGGTCTGCTTCCACATTGTCCTTCCACGGGAGATGTATTGCCAGTAGGTCTATTTTTAGTGGAATGGCCTATCTCCATATTTCCTGCGCTAGCCCTGATAGTGCCACTGATTATGTTCCTCCTTGTTTGTTGATGTAGAACATGGTGGTTGTGTTGTCTGTTTGGACCAACACCCTGTTTCCATACAGCTCTTTCTGAAAGGCTTTTAAGGCTAGGAATACAGTCTTTAGCTCCAGGTATTTGATGTGTCTGACCGCATCTTGCTGCGACCATAGACCCCTCACCTTGAGCTTGTTCATGTGTGCGCCCCACCCCAGCTGGGAGGCGTCCGTTGTGATGGTCACTGTTGGAGTTGGTTGTGTGAATGGTTTCCCCTGTGATATGTTTTCCTTGTTCCACCACGCCATTTCCTGATGCACTGCGTGTGTGACAACCACAAGATCGTCCCAACTCCCTGTTGCCTGTGACCATTGCAGCTGAATCCATTCCTGAAATGGTCTCATGTGTAGTCGGATATTTGGGACTAGGTGGATGCATGACGCCATCATACCCATTAGCTTGCTCACCGTCCTCACTGTCAGAAGTTGCCCCTTGCGGTAAGGATGTGTTTCCTTCAGTATCGCCAATGTTCTCTTCCTGCTGGGGAACACTTTGGCCTGTATGGTGTTGATCTCGGCTCCTAAGAATATCTTGACCTGCTCCGGTTCGGTTGACGATTTCCCAATGAATTGAGAAACCCAGTTGGCTCAGTGTTTGTACGACCTGCTGGATGTGTTCTTTGCAGTGGCTGTACGAGCTTGCCTTTACAAGCCAGTCGTCGAGGTAGGGATATACGTGTATTCCTTGCCTTCGTAGGTGCGCTGCTACTGCTGCTAGGCACTTTGTAAACACCCTTGGTGCGGATTTGAGTCCGAATGCCAGTACTGTGAACTGGTAGTGAGTCTGGTTGATCACAAACCTTAGTAGACGTTTGTGCCTGTGGTTGATGGGGATGTGTAAGTACACGTCCTTCAGATCTATAGTTGCCGTGTAATCCCCTTGTTGTATTTGTGGTATTACCTCCTGTAGGGAAGTCATCTTGAATCTTTGAGTTCTTATGAATTTGTTTAAGAATCTCAGGTCTAGGATAGGTCTTAGTGTTTCGTCCACCTTTGGCACGAGGAAATAAGTTGAGTAAACCCCTTTGTTCCTTTGGTTGTGCGGTACTGCCTCTATCGCCTCCTTGCTGAGCAGTTCCTTTGCCTCTAGTTGCAAGAGCGAAAGTTCCCTTGCTGAGTGAGCCTTGTTTCTTGGTTTTCTGTTTGGAGGTTGTTTTTCTAGCTCTATGCAGTATCCGTATTGTATGATGTTTAGTATCCATTTGTCTGTAGTGACCTTCCTCCACTGCTTGAGGAAGTTCTTTATCCTGCCTCCTACCGGTGTTGTATGTTCGAGGGACTGTTTCTTGTGGAACGTCAGGTTTTTGTTTTTCTCTTTGTCCTTGCGCCCACCCCGAGGTGTTGCTAGGGTGGTTGTTGGCTTGATGGTGAAGTCACTTGGAGGTGGGCTGTTGGCCTCCTCTTCGAGTCTGTCCTCGTCCGTTTCCGCGCCCTCGAAAGGACTGGCCCCGGGGCTGGTACTGCCAGTTTTGCTGCTGCTGTCCTTGCTGCTGCTGGCCTTGGTTGTTCCTTTGATAGCCTTGCTGGAACGTTTGGTGCGATGTGGTAGGCACGTTGCCTCCTCTACCACCTGGCCTTCTTGTGGGTGTCCCCCTTCTCATCCCTCTGAACTGCAGCGCTCCCATGGACCTTGCTGTCTCGTTGTCTTTCTTGAGCTGCGTTAACTTGTCGTTAACTGGTGTGCCAAACAGTTGCTCACCGTTAAAGGGTGTATTCAGGATGTTACTTTGCACCTCTGGCTTGAATCCAGAAATTCTGAGCCATGCGTGTCTCCTCTCGGTCACCCCTATCATCATGAGTCTGCTGGACGTCTCTGCAGCATCCAAGGCCGATTTCAAGCATGTGTTCGCCATGCTTTTGCCTTCTTCTACCAGGTGAGCTGCCCTTTGTTGGTACTGATCTGGTAGATGCTTTAGGAGCTGCCCCACTTCATCCCAGTGTTGGTATGCGTGCCTGTTGATCAGGGCGTTGGAGTTTGCGATGCGCCAATGGATTGCCGCATTTCTCTCCACCTTTCTCCCTGTGAGATCCATCCTCCTACTCTCCTTGTCTAGAGGTGGTCCGGCATTAGTGGGCACATTGGCCCTCTTCCTAGCCGTTGCTGTAATTATGGAGTCGATTGGCACTGATCCTTGTATGTAAGCAGGGTCCTGTGAAGAATGTTTATACTTCTTCTCCGTTCTTGGAGTCACAGCCCTGCATACTGCTGGTTCCTTAAAAGCCTCTCTTCCTTGATCCAGCACACTAGGGAGCATGGGCAGGAATTGGCTCTTGGTTTGTTGAGGCAGTAGAGTCTCTAGGAGGAAACATGCCTTGGGCTTCTCCTCTTCCATTTTCACTCCATACGTTTGTGCAGCCTTCTGGACGACCATGTTGTAGACCCCAATGTCGTCTGGCGGCGAGGGCCTCGAAGGGTAAGTGTATACCCCTTCTTCGGGCGATTCTGCGTCGAGGTCTTGCCATTCTAGGTCTTGTGCCTCCGAGGACGTCGAGTACCGGTAGGATTGCAGGTCTTCGTCACCTTCTCCCTCGAAATAATAGTCTTCGTCCCCCTGCTCCTCGACTGGTTCAGGTGTTTTCGGCAGTTCGGCGTCCTCGTCGTCTCTTTCGACCTCTAGCACGGGTTTCGACGGGATGGCGTATTGGCTCATCTTGTCGTCGAAGTCCTTCTTCCGCTGCAGGATGCTCGCCATTTCGGCCTCGAGCCTCCTCTTCTTCCTCTCCATCTCGTGGGCCTGTTCGGCGTCGAGGGCTGGAGCGCCTCTCTTCGGGGCCGTCGATGTCGACGACGATGTCTGCCCTTCCTTTCTCGGCGCTGAGGTGTCCTTTTCGAGGGCAACCTTCGACGCCCTGAGTTTTTCGAGGGCTCTTGCCGATTGGGAGTCCTTTTCGAAGGATCCGCTCGGCTGACTGTCCTTGGTTGCTGTTGCCTTCGTCGAGTGTTTCGGCGGCAATGCTCCCTTCGAGGACTTCGCTTCACTTCTACGAGTGTCGCTCGGGGCTTTAGCTTCACCCTTTCGAGTGTCGCTCGAGTGTTTAGGGGTCGACGACTCCCTTCCCTCCTTCGATGTTTTCTTATGGACCTCGACGACCGTGCAGTCCTCCGGTCCTTCGGCGATGTTGTCCTCCTTTCCGCTGGAGAGGCCCAGGTCTCGGAGCGATGGAGGTGGTCCCTGCCCCTGCATGGTGTGGTTCGCCCTTCTCTGCCTCTCCCTCACTCTGAGGGTCTTGGGTGTAAACACCGATCACGCGTTGCAGTCTTCGCTGCTGTGGTCGAGCGGCAAGCAGAGGTTGCAGACTGGATGCTGGTCCTTCTGGGCGTATTTGTGGTGGCAGTTGGTGCAAAACTTGAACGGTGTTTTGTCCATACCCGCGCTCAGGGAGGCCCCTGCGAGCGCATTCTTCGTAGAACGTCGAGATCTCGGTCGTAAACCTTCTCCCTCGTCATCCCGGTTACCTGACCTGAAGTCCGGTGTAGTAGACAACTGTTTTTTGTCGTTTTTCTTCGTTTTTCCTGGATTCTTCTCCAAAACTTCTGGAACTCTTCGGCAACGATCCAGACCCAACGGCGAAAAAAAGAATCTGAAGATGGCGACCAAAGGTGGGAGCTTCCGCAGGAAGCGCGTAGACGTCCCGAAGGACACCAAATGGTGGGACGTCGCCGCCCACCTGGGCCACGAAAAAATAAAAAAATAAAAAATAAATACTACGATTCCGGACCCAACCACAAGATGGCGGAATAATGCACAGCATAGTGAATCCAGAAAGATTCACGCTGCAAAACTAGGGCAGTTCAGGGGCACTGTGGGGAATATTTTGTGCAATTTCTGAGGTGTAACATAAGTTCTGTGTAGCAGCAAGAATTGAAGAAATTTGAACCAGGAGTTACGGGGAATCATGCAAGGATATTCAATGAGGAAATGCCATTCTTTATCATGTAGGGCATGACCAAGGTCCTCCTTCCACCGAGCTCGAAGGGGTGCCAATGAGATGTGTAGATGAGTATGCAGGCCTTTATACAGTCACTTTACCAGGTGTCTACCGGTTCCCACTTCATATACCGCTTGGACGAAGGAGTGCTTGTCTGATACTGTCCCCACTGGCGCCCAATGTGTGCGAATTTACCCAGAGCTGTTGGCGTGGGTCAAAAAGAGAAAGGTAGACAATCCATGAGCCTGAATAAAGTCCTGGTGCAGCATGAGTTGTCCATCCGCAAACATGGCTCCCATCGTGTGAACCCCGGCAGATTCCCTAGGCTCCAACCTAAGGGATGTGAGTAGACCCATCGGTGTTGAAAGTCCTTGCAGTGGGATGTTAGGGGCGTAATGTGAGGGGGAGCTGTATAATTAAGAGGATGTTATCTAAGTGCAATGCCCAGTAGTAATGGCAGGCGGGGGGGCGGGGAGTCGCACTCTGTAATAATGTATGTAGTTTACCCAGGCGCAGCATTCGCGGAGTGAAGTTTATCTCTGTAAATGAAAGCCTGTTAACCAATAAGACAACCACTGCAATTGGCCTGCATAACAGTAAGCACGAAAAACTGGGGCACCCATGATCATCAGGGGGTACCTGCAGGTTGGGTAGGCTCACTCTGGGTCTTCCTGTGCCCCATACCAAATCTATGAGTAAAGTGTTGAGCAATCTGAAATATGCTCTGGGAACCACTGTGACTGAATTAGCAAAACAATATAGTAGATGGGGTAGCATAACCATTTTGGAAAGTGCCAATTCTCCCGCCACTCAGAGGTGTTAAGTGATCCAAAATCATATTTGTGAGCGGAGTGAAGTGATGTTCTTATGTGGGTTACCATCCAACAATCAGCGGAAGACCTATAAATCTGTATACCAAAGTAACAAAATGTATGTGAAGCTACCAGAATGTTGTGTGGTCGGTGTAGTATACCCCAAGATGCGTTTCTGAAAGGAAATTGCATGGCACTTGGCGTGGTTAGTATGAAGACCACAGAAACCTCAAAACATGTGAAGCAGGGTGGCGAGGGGCGTGAAATCCATGGTCAGGTCATGTATGCATTTCATCCGCATACATAGAAACGACATGATGTTGTGGCCCCTGTGATATGCACTAGTCATACGCCATCTGCCTGATACTCTGTGCTAGAGGCTCCATTGTCAGCACAAAGAGGAGTGGAGACAAAGGACATCCCTGCCTGGTGCCACGACATATTGAATAAGTGTGGGCCCATGCGCACTCTCGCAGTGGGGTCTGTGTATAGGAGTTTGATCCATCTAATATAGGCTGGGGGAATTCCAAATTTGGTTAGTGTTGCAAACATATACTCCCACCCCAGTGTGTTGAATGCCTGTTGAAGGTTGAGAGACAGCCTGCGGTGGGGTAATTGGCTCTAGCCAACTCCATGATCTAGTATAGGGGCCTGATGTTTAAGGAGGTGCGGCGGCGAGGAACAAACCCATTGTGGTTGGTGTGGATCAAGTCCGGTAGTATGGGGAGTAGCCTTTTCACCAGCACTTTGCTTAATATTTTATATTTGGCTGTTAATAAAGGTCTATAAAAGGACATATCCTCCGAGTCATGGCCGGGTTTAAGCAGGGACGTAACTAATGCTTGCCAAGTGGTAGGCGGGAGGGAGCTAGTGTCCAGAGATGTCTTATATGGTTTGTCTAAGTGTGGTATCAAATGGGTCATGAAGGTGGAAAAATTTGAGAGGTGATCTGTTCAGTCCGGGAGTCTTATTGCGGGGAAGCTCAGTTATCGCACTGCAGATTTCATCTTGGGTGAGAGGGGCCTCCAACTCCGCTCTGCGGGGAACAGGTACTGAGGCAGCAGTAAGCGGGCCAGAAAGGCAGCAATGGCAGCAGGAGACAGGGGTGGGCAAGGCCCATAGAGATGAGTATAGTAATCCCTATACATCGCATTGACATCTCCCTGGGTGATGCAGTGGGAGCCCGAAAGTGTGCGCACCGAGAGGATAGGGGCAGGGGACAATTGTGGACGGATCATTCGTGACAATAGTGCTCACGCTTTGTCACCCTCGGTATGTAGCTTTTGTGTGTACGAGCTATAATCTATGACCCTCAGGCATTCTACTAATTCCGCATATTGAATAAGACATTCTTGTAAATAGTCTGCACAAGAATCATCATGTGCTGTCTCACGTTCAAGCTCCCCTAGTTCTGTTTTGGTGTGCTTGATGTCACATAAGACCGAGAGTCGGTCCCCCCGACATAGTAGATATGGACGTCCTACGTATGGTTGCTTTGAATGCCTCCCACTCTATCAGAGGAGAGGAGGTGGTGTCAGTGTTGTCTTCAAAGTAATTAATGACAACAGTAGTCAGAGCATTTTTGAAGACAGTGTCCTCTAATTGAAGAGGCTGCAAATGCCATGTGGGGATTCAGCCCCAGGACATGGTAAGCTCTAGGGGGCTGTGGTCGGACAGGTTTTTACCCAGGTAGGTAGCGGCAGTGATGTTCACCAACGTGTGAGGGGCACGAAATACAGTCCAGGTGAGAATGCAACTTGTGTGGTGGGGAGTAGTAAGAGCATTCTCTCATTCCTATATTAAGCTCCCTCCATGCATCTGATAACCACCATCCTGATACCCAGTCTTCTAACGCCCTTGCTTGTTTAGATGATGGAGCACTGGGGAGGGGAGGATGGGAGCGATCTAGGTGTGTGTCCATGACCGCATTAAAGTCTCCTCCGATCAGCCAAGGAAGGTGGGACCAGTCGGACAAAATGGAGGAGAGGTGCGACAGAATGATGCCCTGTTCCCTATCAGGAGCATAAACACTACCCAACACCAGTTGCCTACCATCCAGTTTCCCATGATAAATACACAACGACCATTTCTATCTATTTTAGTCTCCACAGCCTGAAACGGTGTGCCAGCAATCCAACCGCCGCTCCCTGGGCAAAGGCAGAGAATGTAGTAGCAAACTGCTGCCCTCTCCACTTCATGCGAAGCTTGAGGGATTCAGCTGTGGAGAGGTGGTTCTCCTGTAAATAAACTATGTGGGCTTTCCAGCGGCTGAACTGAGACTGAATACGATGTTTGTGAGCCGAGCCCATATTCCTGACATTCCATGTTAAGATTTTAAAGGCATTTGCAACTGTTGACATATAAAGAGTGAGTGGAAAACCTATCTAGGAGAGCTTCCCACCCAACCTCCCAAATCTCGTGATACAGGAATGAACAATGTATGACAGAAGGAGAAAACCCAACAATCAAACCCCAATGCTCTGTCCAGCGAGGAACATTCGTTCAACCATAAAAGCAAACTTATTTCAATTGTGCTTAAACTGGAAAAACTGCTCTGGGGTCGGCCAGTCAGACCAACAGTGCTGGACAACCCATAGCAATGTTGTAATGAAACACAACTTACTCTCTCACAGAGTGCCACAGAAAACAATCTTACATAGAATTACATCATAACATATCAAATACTTTAAGTAAGTCTGAAGCGGCAAGGAAGATCGTGGCTGCCATCTGATAAGGTACAGGTAGGCTGACCGGTTTTAGGTTTAAACCTATAATAACTGATAAAACCCCACTGAAAGAGAAATAGCCCTCACCAGTGAAAACATATAAACACTGAAAATACACCTGCACAACCACAAACTAAATGCCATTCAAAGAAAGGAAAAAGAGAGTGAAAGTCATTTTTTTTCTTCCTGAAGGGGCCAATACAATGTAACTTTGTTATACAAGCTAGCAGTAAGAAAGTCTGGGCTAACATTACTCTGCTTGAGGTTTGTTGTTTAGGGATGCCACTAAAATATTGTTTCTTCTTCCTATTGTTTTTTTCAGGTTTGTAGTCTTTGGTCTAAAGATGCAGGCTTTAGGAGCATGTTTTAGGTCGTTTAATTATTTTAACTGTAGAGAATCAGGAAATATCACAATCATATTTGATGTTTTGGCTTCGTTTGATTCTTTCACTGATAGGTAAAATGGCTGGTTTCATAAGAATCTTTCCTAATATGTGTCATCACATTTACCCACAGAGAATGTATAAAAACCCTTAATACATCAGCCCCCAGTTTCTAGTGAGTCAGTATTGATAGTAGGTGAATTGCCAACACCTCAGGCTTTAAACATTCAATGCAAGGTATAGTGACAAGTATATGTGAAAAGAGCGCTATCACCAAGCTTCTGGGATAGTGGTGAAAACATGGCACCAGACTTTTGGAAAACATGGAACGCAGTGTCACTTGGGAATGCTCTGCAAAAAAGGTTCTTTCCAAGATCAACAAAGATTGGAGTGATATTTTTTGCATTTGCAGTGATTCAGCTACGTATATGAAAAAGTTGTGTGATGACCTGTCAAAATTGATACCTGAGCTGAAGTGCTTCCCTGTAAGAGATCCTTGCCACTTATTAGATGGTATGCTGAAAGTATCTTTACAATCTTCAGAGTTAATGAGGAATGCTATCGACTTTTTAGTCCAGTCTGGTGCACTGTTTTCTTATGCACAGGAACTAAAACGCAAATATTTATAATTTCGTGATGTGTGGCATCAAAGAAAGAGTCCTCACAACTGTGTCCCTTAGCTGATGGTTCTCAGTCCAAGGGGCTACGAATGCTATATTATCCATGTGGCAACTGTTTAGCGGGGCACCCTAAGTCCACCAAGACATGTGGTGGAGAGAGATGAAAAGAGCGGGCCCGCAGGCTCCAGAGTCAGAGAGGGACGGACTCTTGATGGAAAATGTCAATGGATTGGTTTATTCCTTTAGTGTAGTAGAGAGGGGCATGGATAAATCAGGGTGCTCCTATCGTCTCAGCAGTGTTTTCACCTCCGTCTGCTAGCTAAATGGACCCTGGAGCCTGCGGGCCCGCTCTTTTCAACTCTCTCCACCACATGTCTTGGTGGACTTAGGGTGCCCCGCACGGTCCTGATGAAGACCCTTCTGTAAGGAGCTGAATTTCCTACACTAACCCTGGGTCGAAACGTCGACAGCTATACGTTTTGTTTTCTGAATGTTGACAACAGTGATAGATTCACTGTGTCGTTTCTGACATTCTGTTTTGTAAATAATTTAGCCTTGGTTAAGGCAGGACAGGACTTTTTATGTTTTTGATGTATAAACTGCTCACTGCCCTTCCTTTATCACGTACCCTCACTTCTGCACTTTGTTGCACCATTTCCTCCCTCCTCCCCCTTCGGGGCACCTATGTGTAACTTCTTTGACAAATGTGCTGTTTTTTTAACATGATTAAATATATGTTCATTTGATTAAATATTTTTGTCATGTATAAGTATTGTTTGGAATTGACTTATTAGGTGATGTTGATATACATGTAATATTGTGTTTCCACTGGGACCACCCCTTTTATGTACCGATCTTTACCCAGGTCCTAGTGACGTGTCTGGGTCAACCCCATTGTTTTGTAACTCAATAACTCAGAGGGCATAAGCGTCCAGCTCAGCGCAAATGTTGCAGAACCTGCCCTGAGAATCGCAATCTTCAAGTGAACCAGTATTGGCACGGAAAGCTATGTCAGTGGCCAGAGTTAAATTGTGTACTGGCTGTTTTGGCGTTGCCCATCTCAAGTGCCAATGTTGAGAGGGCCTTTTCACAGAAGTTTACATGGGAAGGAAAGAGCGAGCGCACATGACCAAAGACTCACTGAAGAAGTATTGTATGGTGTACTACAATAAGTTTAGTTTGCAAAAATCTATTTGGACCCCATATACACTATACTTACACTGTTTATATACCATGCGCTATCAGTGCAGAAAGCAAGCAATAATAAAAGCAAAACGTTCCATAAACACTGGAAAAACACTGTTTCTGTTGTTTTTAATGGCGCGAAAATGTGAAACCACTGTTTTTTTAAGGTATTGAAATCATTTGAAAACACTGAAAAAACCCCACCAGAATTTACCAAAAATAGAAACTGAAAACAGGAAAACCTAGGTACAGGACATCAGGGTCGGAGACGGCAGCGCAAGGAAGGTCATATCACAATGTCTGACGTTTGTGGCATCACATTGGGAAAGAGGGTTATGTTTATATTAGAGTCAGAGTCCGAGGCTGCGCTGCTAGATGAGCTGGTTGGAGGCAGGTGAGTTTGTCTGGTTGAAGCCATCGTGGCTATTACTGCACTTCAGTCCTCCAACATCTGTTGATGAGAGGGGAAGGGTCAGCGTGAAGGCATATGAGGAGTCCCATGCCGGCAACGTCAAGGGGGCCGCTGTGAAGGTCTATATAACGATTCCAGGGGATGGAGAGCGACGGGCATTTGGGTAATGTGGCTTCAACCAGTCACATACAGTCAAAGAACAGAGTTTGATGGTCATGTGCTATCAGGCATGCTGGAACCATTAGGGCGTATGTTAGACCCTCTGATTGGAGCTGTATCTTTGCAGCAAGAAGAGAAGCACGTTTGCATTGAACTGCTATGGTGTAGTGGGGAAAAGGGGCCACATTAGAGTTAACGCAGACAGTCGGAGCATTTTCTCTGGCCTTTTGCAGCTCAGTGTCTCGATCTTTGTAGTTTAGGATACGGCCCACGATAGGCCTGGGTAGCGGACAGCATGTGGGTACCCTGTGTGCTCTCTCCATGGTTAAGAAGGCCTAAAGTCCCTGCGGGCCACCCTGGGCTTTTAGCCAGATCAATATTTTGCACATTGTTACATCACGCTCGACCCTCCGCATCCTCCGTCCTGTCATGTAAGAGGCACAGTTGAGAGTGTAGATCCTACAGTTCAGCTGTATTGGTCATATGCCGTGGAGTCAGGGTCGCTATTTACATTTCTGTTACTTTGACCCTGTCGGATAACTTGCGGTGATCATCGCGGAGTACGCCCAAGTCCGTCGCCAATGTGGTGTTCTATGGCAGCCCTTGAGTCTCGGATTTCCTGCAGTATTACATCGAGTTTGTCTTGAGCAGGGCCCAGCGCTGTAGGTGGATGTAATCCACTCCTGTGCGAGCCGGCAGATTGTGCATGTCTAGATTGGGAACTTCTGCAGCTTGGCGTCGGGGCCGGTCTCGCAGCCTTGGTGCGACCCATTGCGGCTTAGCTCCGTTTGGGTAAGTAGCATACAGGGCGCAGGTAGGGAATAATATCTAGGGACAAGCAATATACTACAGAGCGCATCGGTCAGCCAGTATCTTGTGGCTTTCGTTATGTGTTAAGGAGTCACCAAGGCATATTCCGGGAGAGCTGTAGCGCTCCAACAGTGTGCTTTGAGAGAGGTACAGGCTCCGGCAAAAGGTGGAGGAAGAGGCTATGTTGCGGACCTGTTGTTGGTTGTTGCGTAACTCAGTTGACAGGCGATGGACGCTTTGAGTGGGTAGTGGGAGAGTGCAGGAGTGAATTAGGACTTAGGTGGGGAAACAAGGTGATATGGCAGTCCTGGAGTGGTGTGCAGGCGCTAAGGGGCCCCTGTGGTGAGGCGATGCTCCCCGGTGTCTCAGGCCCCGGGTTACCGATCAGGTCAGCCTGAGCACATTGCCCAGGCCTGTGCTGTGCCCTTAAAAGTCCTTGCCGTAGGGATAAGGAGCTGAAAGGCATGAACATGTGAAGACCCCTGAGCCGACCCGCTGTGGCCTGGCAGTATTGAAAGCGATGTGCAAAAAAAATAAAAGGGGGTAGGTCACCTGGTGCTGTGTGTGTCCATTACACAGCGGCGTCTGCCCTAGACCACAATTCTCTGCAGTGGGCAATAGTGTTGGGGTGCAAAGTGCGTTGGAAGGGTGGTCGCAGAAGACCAGATCGTGCAGCGGTATTTGAAAGGAGAGAATCCCCCAGGGCCGGCTCGCCCTAGGGTCATCTCTCCGGTAGGTCCTAGGAGAAGGTCAGCAGGCAGCTGTATGTGCACAGGCCCCGGTTGCATTCGCCCCAGTCACAGGCTAGCACCCACCTCAAAATCCAGCTGTCAGTTCAACCGCTGCCTTCCCAGGTGAAACCATAGTCAGAGCCATCCCGCTCCAGCATACCAGCCCTCTGAATCAGCCTGCGGCTCCCAGATGTCGGCTGCCCCACCGCCTGGGGTAATCACCTTCTCAGTCGGGAGGGAGAACAGTGCGTTTGGATCCAGAGGCCAGGTGAAGCCGCAGGGGGCACTCACTCCAGTCCATAGGGTGGGGATCAGCGCTCTGCAGTAGGAGGAGGGTGGGCCACTGTAGTGCCACAGGGGACAGGCCATGACGTCAGCCTTGCTGGGTGCCCTTTCTCATGGCGTTCTGCAACCACGTTGCACTTTTGTTCAGCGACAAGGCAGCTGTCGTGGGTGGAGGTGGTACTTGCCAACTTCTTCATTGTATTCTGGTTCCGCTTAGGGTGATCATGGCGGCGGATAATTAAGTTTTCCAGAGCGCCCCGCAGGAGCTCTAAGGGAGTCAACCCGCCATCTTCAGCGGCTAGCCACGCACCCCCCACAGTTCACCAGTTATAGTTATCACATGTAACTATAACTTGTGCCCCAAAGTAACTATAACACATTGATAACAACACTATGCACAGTGGGGCTGCGAGTTACAGTTAATTTAGGGCACAAGTTATGGTTGCTACCCAACACTGGAACGAACTCCCTCTGCAACTCCATCAACACCCTCCCTCCAGGAGTTCAGAAAGAAACTGAAAACCTGGCTATTCAATAGGTAGCCCGCAGCACCCTCTCTAGCGCTTGGATGATGTCAAGGGTGACAAGCAGCGCTTCACAAATCCTATTTTATGGTTAGGTGACATAACTGTAACTGGCTAATTTCAGTGTTTTTGTGCGTTCAAAACAGTATGTCCTAACTGACATTTTCACCTAACTATAGTCTCTTTAACTTTTAGGTTATAGGGACGTTAGAGTTGGGCTCAGATTTCACTCGCACAAAACCAGTGAAATTCAGCAGTTATTGTTACCGGAGCCAACTATAACTTACACCCCCACAATGCACTGCTAATGGCCTCACATATTACATCACTCATGAAATGGTCATTGGCATCACTGATGACATCTCAAATGACATCACTGACGACATCATCCACAGAACCACAGAACCACTCACACACCCACACAACCACTCATACATCCATACCACTCACACATGTACTCACTCACCCATACAGCCACTCAAAGACACTCACTTTCCAATACAGCCACTCACACAACCAATCAGTTGAACAAACACCCACTCAAGCAGCCACTCAGTCACCCGTACAGCCACTTACACACACAGGCACATACCCATACAGCCCCTCACATAGCCACTTTGTCACTGATACAGCCACTCACATATCCACTCACACACCCATACAGCCACTCACTCACCCATACAGCCACTCACTCACCCATACAGCCACTCACACACCCACTCACTCACCAATACAGCCAGTCACACACATACAGTTACTCACACACCCATTTATTCACCCATACAGGTACTCTCACACCTATACAGCCACTCAGACATCCACTTACACACGGATACAGTCACGCAGCCACTCACATAATATATGTTAGAAATAGTTTCGCTCCTTAGTAGTACACAAAGTATAGTAATTTAACTGTTGTAGTACCTTAGTATATATGTTTAACACTCAAAGGTTTAGAAAACACTCAATCTCTGGATAATGTCATCAGTGATGTCATGAGTAATGTAATGAGTGATGTCACTGACCAGGTCATGAGTGATGTAATATGTGAGGTCATAAGCAGTGCATTGCGGGGTTGTAAGTTATAGGTAGCCCAGGTAACTATAACTGCTGAATTTCACTGGTTTTGTATGAGTGGAATCTGAGCCTAACTGGAACGCCCCTGTAACCTTTTGTTTTTTCAGTGAATTTTTAAGTTTTTTTTCAATTCTATTTCCTAAGTATGACGTCCCTGCAACCTTTAGTTTTTTCAGTGAACTTCCAGGGTTTCTTTAACATTAAGTAAGATACCCATCACAATACACGGCGGGGGAGTTGGATGCAGGGCCTGGCATTGTGCTGCCCCCACCCAAGCTTGTTGCTCCTGCCCCCCCCTCCTCCTTGCCATCCATTGTCCAAGTCCATGCCCCTGTTCCCTCATTACAGCCCTGTGTGGCAGCTGTTCTGCCACTGCCCTTCCCACCTGCCTCGAACAGTTAGCTTGCTGTCCCATCCACCTCCCCCCTACCCTCTGTTTGAATTCCATGCACCAGCCGCATCCCTCCTGCCCTGCATGGTCTGATGTGCTGCCACTGCCCTCCATTTAGCTTGATGTCCACGACAACATTTCCTGCTCTCCATTGCTCAATTCTATGCCCCAGCATTGCTCTCCTGCTTAGCCTCTGTGATTAGCTCGCTGCCTCTACTCTCCTTTCCCTTGCCGTCCGATGTCTGTGTACATGCCCCTGATCACCTTCTTTTTGCCCACCATGTTCCATAGACCTGCCACTGCCACTTCGATCTACTCTGAGTGATCTGTTGAGCTGCCACTTCCCCTCCCACCTGCCTAGCTTAGACAGATGGCTGCCGCCTGTCCCTGCCACCTCCATCCTGCCTGTCCGAGTTCCATGCCCCTATCTTCTCCATCCTGTCCTCCATGGTCCATTTTGCCGCCACTCCCTTCTACCCTCCATGCTCTGGTGTTCTGAAGCTGCTCCTCCTGCCTTGCGTGGTCTGTTGTGAAGCCCCTTCCCCCGCCCTCTCTTGTCTGTGTCCAGCACCTACCCCTCCCTTCTGTCCTCCATGGTCCTTTGTGCATTCCCTGCCCCCTCCCTCTTGCCCACCATGGCCATTGTGCTGCCACTAACACTCCCTCTTGCCATGCATGGTCTTCTGTGTTGCTAAAAAACAGTCACTCCGTCATGATATTTAGAAAAAAATCTTGAGGAAATTCTTTTGTACCCTACAGATATACTGAGAGGTAGACACATTTCTTTAGATAACCCTCACCCACCAGGGTTTCCCCTTAGTGGCATGCTTCATCATTGGGTTCTTCCCGTTCCGCTGCGGAACGGGGCATGCTGCGACCAACGAATACGTGGGAGCACTGATAGTATTAAGACTAATCCTGATGACAGAATAAGCCTGATGAAAAAATAGTAGTGGGGAGGGCTGTATAGAAGCATTAAAAAATATCTGGCTAGTAGGTAAAACTCTGTTTATTCGCACCTCTACCCTGTATGGTTACAAAATGGGGGGTGGGGGAGAAGAAAACTCAAAGGGAAGATATCCAGGGTTTCACTTGTCAACCAGTTTCAAGCCCTACCCCAAGGCTTTTCTTTAGGGCCAAGGGTGTCTACTCCCTGATGCCACCCCTGTAAATCATGAACTTCATTGCATGCCAATCAGAGAGAAATGCAAAAATACAGGTGATAATCTACATCTTTGGAGCCACGGGTGGAAGCATTCCCTGGGCGAGGGAGCAGCTTTGATGAAAAGTATTACTACAAGCGTCCCTCTTTCCCACGTTTTGGACTCCTGACGCCTGAATTAGGCTTTCCAAATATTCAAGGATTAACACCGATTAGGTGCTGCATGTTTTAGATTATCTACAGGGAGTAGACACCCTTGGTCCTGAAGTAAAGCCTTGGGGTAGGGCTTGAACCTTGTTGGCCGGAGAAACCCTGGGACATCTGTCCTTTGGGTTTCCTTTTTTTCCCTATTTTTTAACCATACCGGGTAGAGGTGGCAATAAACAGCGTTTTACCTACTAACCAGGTATTTTTAAATCCTTCAATACAACCCTCCAAGCAGGCCACCAAGGGGAAACCCTGGCAGGTGAGGGTTATCTAAAGAAATTTTGCAACGTCCCAGTATATCTGTAGGGTATAAAAGAATTTGCTCAAGATTTTGTTTCTATATATTATGACGGAGTGACTCAGTCTTTTTCAGCTTTACTTTTCGTTTTCTTTCCTCTGTCTTCCTAATTGTTGTTTTTCATGGTCTTCTGTGTTGCCATAGCCCCTCCAAACTGCCCTGTGTGGTCAGCTTGCTGCCCTTGACCCCTTCCACCTTTCCTACGTTGTCTGTGTATGCCATTATAGTCTCACTGTTGCCCTCCATGGTGTGTTGTACTTCCAGTGCCCATCCTGCCTGATCTCCATGGTCAGCTTGCTGCGCCTGCCCTGCCCCCTGGACTCCTTTTCGATTTCCATGTGCAGACCTTAGCCCCTCACTCCTGCTTTGTCTGTAGTCGTGCCCCTCCCCCTCCATCCTGCCCTTCATGGTCCTTTATGCTGCAACTGTCCCTCCCATCTGTCCGGTATGGTCAGCTTGATGCCCTTGCCTCTTTCCCCTCTGCTCTGTGTTGTCCACGCGCATGGCCCTGTCCCCTTCCTATTGCTTTCCATGGTCCGTTGTGCTGCACGGCAGACCCACTTGCCCTGTGTGGTGTACTGTGCTGCTGCAATCCCTGACTCCTACCCTGTAAGGTCAGTTTGGTGCCCTTGCCCATCTCCCTCTTACCCTCTGATATCAGAGTCCATGTCCCTGCCCCATTCCTCCTGCCCTGTCAGGCGGATGCTAGTAGCATAAGCCTAGAAGCCACTAACCTTACAGATCGACCAGCAGGGACGATGGCAAGAGGAACGCCCCCTTCCTCCCCTGAGGACAACCCCACACAGAGGAACTAAACACCACTGCGTAAGGGAGCACCCCTGGGAAAAAGGGAAATGGAGAAAACCAGATAAGCTCTGCAGATCAGATCTATCGGAGGGACTACGATAGGGGGATAGAGTAGCCCAACGTGGTATGTCACAATCCTTCTTGGACACTGCAGTAGGAAGAAACAACAAAGAATCACTCTTAAGGTATAGGCCTGGCCACATACAATAAGTATATATTACACCCCCTCCCCAGAATACTCTTTACTCACTAGTTTTATATAGCAGAGACTCTAAAGGAAAGAAAGTTCAGGATATATATTTCCAGTTGCCCACCGCCACAGGAAAGAACCTGGTGAATGTAATGGGTGCTGGGACAAATGGACAGTCGAAGCAAAGTACAACACCTTCCTGCTGAAAGACTGAATGAGGAAGGCTGGCGCTGCTTCCAGTTTCATTAAAGACATCAGTGAAGGATCACTAGCTGTTAAATCACAGCGAATGCGGCCTCGTCACACAAAATGAAAGGAAACACAATCACCCCTGTCAATCCTGGAAACCGTGAAAAGAACTTTTAAATTGGAACGTGGACGATATGCAAATCCTCGCCGCACTGTTCACTTAAACCTAAATACCTGAAACAGGGGGGGTTGGTTCCTTTGCAGAAAAACGAACAAGCAGGGAAATACCTTCCAGGCACTACCCAGTACCTGCTTAGGATTCCCACTCAGTGTTGGTCATGTTAGCGAGGTAATCAGACTGGATTACTCGTTGAAGGAAAAGCGCCCGACCTCCAGCGGGGAACACCGTCCGCTTGGCGCTCGTCCTCAGGAACGTTGCGGGCAGTTTGTCAAGCCCCGGTTTGCGGAAAGGGCGGGGCTTTATAGCCATCCAATGGACAGGTGGCCCCTGCCTTGAGATGCGGGACGCTGTCCCAGGGCATTCTGGGTACTGTAGTTTCTCACTGCTAGCGCTACTGTGCTCTCTCTGCATTTCCCCCTGCGCAAGGTACTGAACACACGGGGGGGAAGACAATCTCTGTTTCCCGCTCTGTGTCAGGGTCGCGACATGCCCTCTGTGATCCAATGTACCATACTTGCCAACATTTTGAAATTGGTAAGAGGGCGATTTTGAAGAAAAAAAAACCCTGTGGAATTGATTTTCCTCATTGACATACATTGAAAAAGAGGACATTTTAGGCAGGAGACATAAAATAAAGCCCCTTTGGGCTAAAAAACATCAGGAGTCTCCTACCTGAATCAGGTCTGTTGGCATGCATGGCTGTACTGCCACTGCCTCTTACTTCTGCTCTCAATGGTCTGTTATATTGCCTCTTTTGCCTGTCCCGCATGGTTGGCTTGTTGCCCCACCCCCCTTTCCTGCCCTCCATGGTCCGTTGTGCTGCCACTGCCCTTCCCTCTGTCTAGCGTGGTCAGCTTGTTGCCTCTGCACCCTCCTCCCGACCTTCAATTATCCAAATCCTTGTCCCTGACCTCTGCTTCCCAGCAGTATTCTATTGAACAACTAGACTGCTAACATTCTATACTTATTACAAAAGTGTGGCACGCCTGACGTCATCTTGATGTAATCAAAACCATAATACCTAAAGCATTTCCTTTAGAAATAAAAAAAAACAAGCATTTGCAATGCAATAGGTCTGGCATTCACGCGAGTTTGAGCTATTGCCATTGTAAATGACAATGCCTTTTATTTATGTTTTGGGTTTTAAAACATAAATAAAAGGCATTCTCATTTACAATACTAATAGCTTAAACTCTTGCAAATGTGAGACCTATTGCATTGCAATAAAGGGCCTTCTCGACCGCTTGTTAGATTGTAAATATCAGAGGAAGAGACCGCCCTGCGACGTCTTCAAAGTAGTGATAAATAGTGCAGTGAAGAAGATGTGTAAGTGTTGTTAATTACACAGACACAAAGTGTGAAGTGAGAGTTACATATGATGCGAGCTATAAACACTAACAAAGTGCTCCAACACTTTTTGCACTGTGATTACACTGTCGCAGCTCAGGAGGAAGAGCGGGAGGGGGGGCTATTTCCTGCCCTCTCCGTGATTTCAGTGTGCAGTGTGGCATTGCGTAATGTCATTGCTATCTTTGGCCTAATAAATACTCAAGCTGTAGTAGGGCCCTGGCTTCACCTCCTGGTGCAGGGCAGGCTGTGCTTTATGGCACGCATGGAGGGAGGGATGGTCTCGGCAGCAGCTCCGGCCTCGTACAGTGTCCCTATTACTAGTGAGCGAGAGGCGCTGAGGTGGTGGTGGTACTGGTGGTGGTATTGGTAGTATTGGTGGTGGTATTGGTGGTGGTAGAGGTGGTGGTGGTACAGGTGGTGGTGGTACTGGTACTGGTGGTGGTGGTGGTACTGGTGGTGGTACTGGTACTGGTGGTATCAGTGGTGGTGGTACTGATATTGGTGGTATTGGTGGTGGTACTGGTGTTGGTACTGTTGTTGGTACTGGTGGTACTGGTGGTGGTACTGGCAGTGGTGGTGATACTGGTGGTACTGGAACTGGTGGTGGTACTGGCGGTGGTGGTGATACTGGTGGTACTGGAACTGGTGGTGGTACTGGAACTGGTGGTGGTACTGGTGGTGGCGGTACTGGTGGTGGTGGTGGCGGTACTGATGGTACTGGTGGTTGTACTGGTGATGGTGGTGGTGGTACTGGTGGTGGCAATGGTGGTACTGGTGGTGGTGGTATTGGTGGTGGTGGTACTGGTGGTAGTACTGGTGGTGGTGGTGGTGGTACTGGTGGTGGTGGTATTGGTTGTGGTACTGGTGGTATTGGTGGTGGTACTCGTGGTATTGGTGGTGGTACTGGTGGTATTGGTGGTGGTACTGGTGGTATTGGTGGTGGTACTGGAGGTGGTGGTGGTACTGGAGGCGGTGGTGGTACTGGAGGCGGTGGTGGTACTGGAGGCGGTGGTGGTACTGGAGGCGGTGGTGGTACTGAAGGAGGTGGTGGTACTGAAGGAGGTGGTGGTACTGGAGGAGGTGGTGGTACTGGTGGTGGTAGTACTGGTGGTGGTAGTACTGGTGGTGGTGGCGGTACTGGTGGTGGTACTAGTGGTGGCGGTACTGGTGGTACTGGTGGTGGTGGTACTGGTGGTACTCGTGGTGGTGGTGATGGTACTGGTGGTGGTGGTACTGGTGGCGGTGGTGGTACTGGTGGCGGTACTGGTTGTAGTACTGGTGGTGGGGGTACTGGTAGTGGTAGTACTGGTGGTGGTGATACTGGTGGTGGTACTGATGGTGGTGGTGGTACTGGGGGTAGGACTGGTGGTGGTACTGGTGGTGGTGGTACTGGCGGTGGTAGTGGTGGTACTGGTAATGGTGGTAGTGGTGGTACTGGTAATGGTGGTGGTACAGGTAGTGGTACTGGTGGTACTGATCCTGGTGGTATTGGTACTGGTGGTACTGGTGGTATTGGTGGTGGTACTGGTGGTACTGGTGGCGGTACTGGTGGTGGTACTGGTGGTGGACTGGTGGTGTTGGTACTGGTGGTGGTACTGGTGGTGGTGGTACTGGTGGCGGTGGTGGTACTGGTGGCGGTGGTGGTACTGGTGGCGGTGGTGGTACTGGGGGTGTGACTGGTACTGGTGGTGGTGGTACTGGGGGTGTGACTGGTGGTGGTACTGGTGGTGGGGATACTGGTGGTGGTACTGGTGGTGGTGGTACTGGTGGTGGTGGTGGTAGTGGTGGTGGTGGTAGTGGTGGTGGTACTTGTGGTGGTGGTGGTAGTGGTACTTGTGGTGGTGGTGGTACTGGGGGTGGTACTGGTGGTGGTTGTACTGGTAGTGGTGGTGGTACTGGTGGTGGTAGTATTGGTGGTGGTACTGGTGGTATTGGTGGTGGTACTGGTGGTATTGGTGGTGGTACTGGTGGTGGTACTGGTGGTATTGGTGGTGGTACTGGAGGCGGTGGTGGTACTGGAGGCGGTGGTGGTACTGGAGGAGGTGGTGGTACTGGAGGAGGTGGTGGTACTGGTGGTGGCACTGGTGGTGGTAGTAGTACTGGTGGTAGTACTGGTGGTGGTGGCGGTACTGGTGGTGGCGGTACTGGTGGCGGTACTGGTGGTGGTACTAGTGGTGGCGGTACTGGTGGTACTGGTGGTGGTGGTACTGGTGGTACTCGTGGTGGTGGTGGTACTGGTGGCGGTGGTGGTACTGGTGGCGGTACTGGTTGTAGTACTGGTGGTGGGGGTACTGGTGGTGGTAGTGGTAGTACTGGTGGTGATACTGGTGGTGGTACTGATGGTGGTGGTGGTGGTGGTACTGGTGGTGGTACTGGCGGTGGTAGTGGTGGTACTGGTACTGGTGGTGGTACAGGTAGTGGTACTGGTGGTACTGATCCTGGTGGTATTGGTACTGGTGGTATTGGTACTGGTGGTATTGGTGGTGGTGGTGGTACTGGTGGTGGCGGCACTGGTGGTGGTACTGGTGGTGGACTGGTGGTGTTGGTACTGGTACTGGTGGTGGTGGTGGTACTGGTGGCGGTGGTGGTACTGGTGGTGGTGGTACTGGGGGTGTGACTGGTACTGGTGGTGGTGGTACTGGGGGTGTGACTGGTGGTGGTACTGGTGGTAGTACCGGTGGTGGGGATACTGGTGGTGGTACTGGTGGTGGTGGTACTGATACTGGTGGTGGTGGTAGTGGTGGTGGTGGTGGTAGTGGTGGTGGTGGTGGTAGTAGTGGTGGTGGTGGTACTTGTGGTGGTGGTGGTGGTAGTGGTACTTGGGGTGGTGGTGGTACTGGGGGTGGTACTGGTGGTGGTTGTACTGGTAGTGGTACTGGTGGTGGTAGTATTGGTGGTGGTACTGGTGGTATTGGTGGTGGTACTGGTGGTACTGTTGGTGGTGGTGGTGGTACTGGTGGTGGTGGTGCTACTGGTGGTGGTACTGGTGATGGTGCTACTGGTGGTGCTACTGGTGGTGATACTGGTGGTGATACCGGTGGTGGTGATACTGGTGGTGGTACCGGTGGTGGTGATACTGGTGGTGGTGGTACCGGTGGTGGTACTGGTGATACTACTGGTGGTACTGGTATTGGTGGTGGGGGTACTGGTGGTTGTACTGGTGGTGGTACTGGTACTGGTGGTGGTGGTACTGATACTGGTGGTGGTGGTGGTGGCGGTGGTGGTGGCGGTGGTGGTACTGGTGGTGGTACTGGTGGTGGTACTAGTGGTGGTAGTGGTAGTACTGGTGGTGGTACTGATGGTGGTGGTACTGGTGGTGACGGTGGTGGTGGTACTAGTGGTGGTAGTTGTACTGGTGGTGGTGGCGGTACTGGTGGTGGCGGTACTGGTGGTGGCGGTACTGGTGGTGGCGGTGGTACTGGTGGTTATGGTGGTACTGGTGGTGGTGATACTGGTGGTGGTGATACTGGTGGTGGTGATACTGGTGGTGGTCGTACTGGTGGTGGTACTGGTAGTGGGGGTACTGGTGGTAGTGGTACTGGTGGTGGTAGTGGTGGTGGTAGTAGTACCGGTGGTAGTACCGGTGGCGGTACCGGTGGCAGTACTGGTGGCGGTACTGGTGGCGGTGGTAGTACTGGTGGTGGTGGTGGTACTGGTGGTGGTACTGATGGTGGTGGTACTGTGGGTAGGACCGGTGGTGGTACTGGTGGTAGTACTGGTGGTGGTGGTGGTACTGGTGGTGGTTGTGGTACTGGTGGTGGTGGTACTGGTGTTGGTGGCACTGGTGATGGTGGCACTGGTGGTGGTACTGGTGGTGGTAGCGGTGGTACTGGTGGTGGTACTGGTGGTGGTGGTGATGGTAGTGGTGGTACTGGTGGTGGTACTGGTAGTGGTGGTAGTGGTGGTGGTGGTACTGGTAGTGGTGGTACTGGTGGTGATGGTACTGGTTGGGCTGGTGGTAGTGGTGGTACTGGCGGTAGTGGTGGAGGTATTGGTGGTGGTGGTACTGGTAGTGGTGGAGGTATTGGTGATGGTGTTGTTAATAAAACCGGCTTTTGAAAACAACCCATCAGGTGGCTTTAGTACAGATGACATGCAACACAGATGTGCTGTTGTCAGCTTCAGCCCATTAGCACACGATTATGTGCTACCTGGAATTCACATGACTTAATTTGCTAATCATTTCTAATTCCATTTTAATTGGGGAGGGGGGGGTTGAAAAAGACACGAGATTATGCCAGGTTAAAGTGATTGAAAGCAGGTGCCAGTGTTACGGGGCGGCCGTACTGCTTAAAAAACACAAGCATTTGCAATGTAATAGGTCTCGCATTTACGCAAGTTTAAGCTATTGGCATTGTAAATGACAATGCCTATTATTTATGTTTTAAAAACGAAAACAAAAATAAAAGGCATTGTTATTTGCAATGTCAATAGCTCAAACTCGCGTAAATGCGAGACCTATTGCATTGCAAATGCTTGTTAGATTAGTAAGTAGAAACGCTCCCTTTGGGCCCATGTGGCAAATTAAGTAAATAAACAAGCACGGCCGCTAAAGTGAAAGCAGACCGTGCTGCAAATCAAAAAAAAAAAAATAGTGCTTACCGACTTAAGAAAGAGACCGTGTAACTCCACAAGTAAAAGATCCAGTCCTCATAGGAGGTAACAAATGGCGACAGGGCGGCAACAAGGAGGAACTAACAAGCCTCATTATCAATCGGGAGCCAGCATTTACCAAGGACAATGACACCAGCCAATCAAAAATATGGGCGGAGAGAAGGCGAGGCTTCCACAGCAAACTCGACTACTGCATGCCTTGGAGAGCGAGCAGCGCATGCGCGCTGCCGCTAGGCTCGACCTAAAAATGAGGGGGGTCTTATTCCCATAGAAATTATGGTTAATGCTCTAAAAAACTAAAATGAGGACATATTTTCTGCGTTCCCAAATAGTGACAAAGCACTTTAAAATGATTTGCTATCTTTGTTTTTTTATCCAGTTGATCACTTCATTATATGTTACACTTCGGGGCGAGAATGTGGCATTACAGCCAGAGATGCAGACTTTGCAACTGGGGAACCGGGTTTGAGTGCCAGCGTCAGCTTGACATCCTGTGATTCTGGGCAAATCACTTAATCTCCCCATGCCTAAAACCAAAATGAATGTGTCCTTGTGTAATGTAACTGATGCTCATGTAAAGCACCCCAATACCTTTGGGTCAAGTCTGTGCTATATAAAGCTGTAAAAAAACACAAAAATGTATGTGTTTTGCACTTTTCTCTCAGACTATACTTGCAATATATTTGGGTGACATCTGTGCTACATTTGGACTCTTTTCTCTCTGGTGGCCATCTTGGGACACTTGTTATGAAGCGCCCTACATTTACTGCAGTATCTTCAGTAGAAAATGCTTGCAGTTTTCCACTTCGATTCCATCAAGATGGCGTTCAGCTATGCCACACTTTTGGCATAAATTCAGAATGTTAGCACTCTAGTTGCACATTATATCACTGTAGTAAAGCTACTGTTCACCAGGGAGTCAACTGGCAGTCTGCTGCTGGTGTTGAAAGTGCATGTTTCAGTCTGCATATCCAAATGTTTTAATGAAATAGAAGAGGAAGATAAAGGAGAACTCACTTAAAATGAATCTTAATTTTTCTTTCTACAGCACTAACCATAATTTCTTTGACAAAATTAACCCCCCTCGTTTTGTTCCTTTCTAAATTAAATGTTTTAAGTTTTACCAGTTTGATTCAATCAAGATGGCTTCAGGTGTGCCATACATTTGTCATACGTAAGACTGTTGGCGCTCTAGCTGTTCTTTAGAACACTCTGGGAGGCTGCAGTAGAACACAAGGGAATCAACTGACAGGTTGCTCCTGTTGGAAGTACATGTTTTACTGAGAATGTCAGACTTCATTCTCATATGGCTGAGAAAGATATTTGAATTTACAAAAAAAATGCTCTCATTTTAGCTTCTGCAGCACCTTCCATAACCTCTATGGGAAAATCATGAGAAAACCGATTTCTCTCAAAGAGGATTCATGAAATCCCAGCAGAAGGCTTTTTCACAGGGTAAAATCACCTTCGAACACACTACAATTCCTAAAATTAGTATGGTACCATCAACAAATGATTTATATTGTAACTAAAATCTGTTATCACCATTTATACATTCTCCTTTTTGTGATCCTCAAAACCTGCCATTCACTACAATGCATTTCAATGGGATTGTTAACACATATATTGGTCCCAAGATGTCTGCCAGCACTTTCTGGTTGAAGTGCAGACAGCCAATCAAATCTCACCATGAGATCTGTGCTTAGGCTCCGCCCAGATATACAAATTAATTTTCCTTTTTTTTCTCTCAGAAACTACTGAACGGGTTTACATCAAAAAACAAAAAGATCGCTTTCTAAACCAAGTCCTACCTTTCTGCCGAATTTGGTGTAATTCCATTCAGCAGTTCGGGCTGTAGTCGTGTTCAAAATCCCTTTGGGAATTGAGAAGGAAAACACACTTTTTTTGATCCCCCTTTTTCTCAGCCCCCGCTTAATGGATCACCCTGAAACTTTCCATGCACAATAAGACACAGCAGCACACTTTTTTTGGCACATTTTGTGAAGACTCGTCAAACGGCGCCAAAGTTATAGGCAGGTCAAAAAATGCTTTTCCTATGGAAACTAGGTCCTAACTAACTACCCTACTGGGGATAGAACCACTGAAAAAAAACAACGGTTCAAGCAAGGTCATCAATGATGTATTTTGAGATGTCATCAATGATGTCACAGAATATGTCACGAGTGATTTAATATGCGAGGTCATAAGCAGTGCATGGCAGGGGCACAAGTTACTATATCTGGTGAATTTCTGTCATTTTTTTTGTTTGTTTTTTTAAGCTTAAAACGTTAAAGTTGTCTCTATAACGTCACCTTAACCTTTGGTTCTATAGGTGAATTTCTACGGGTTCTTTTTTCCAACGCAACGTAATATTTTATCACCATACGTAAAGCCAACCCCCCCCTCCCCTCCAACCCCCCCCCCTCCAATGTGCATGGCCTTCGGTTGTGCCAAAAAGGAAATTGACCCAGGTCCTGTAGCAAACCTCCCCACAGGCAGCCAACCCCACCTAGAATAATTTAATACTATTCATTCGAGTGTTGGTTAGAACAGTTAAAAAGATGCACAACAACTGTTTCAGATCATTTTAGATTGTACAGCTTTGTTGCATTTGAGGACAAAGAAATGTGTCAGTCAAAGGTAAGAGCGATAGATGTAATTAATTAAGCTTTCATGTCATTTTGACATTCTGGCTTATTGACCATCTTGGTAAGACTGATGTTCGGTCTAGACCCAAGCCAGGGAATATCTGTAAAGAAGACCTTTGATCCATCACTCTAATGGAACAAATTGAATAATCATTTGCAGACTTGAATAGGTACACTTGAGACGTGTTTGTACTACTATGGTTAAGAGAAATCAGATGGGGTGAAAAAGGCGCCTCAGCAGTGCTTAATTTGTAAAATATTAAGTGCCAGGGCTCTGACCAGAAGGCTGCCAAAACAACTACTAGCCATCTCTCTCGCATGTAAATGCGCCAGTTCAGATTACTCCAGGTCCCCAAAGCTAAAGGAATGGTTGGGGAGGCAGGTATTAGCATTATTTTAATGTATATTGTATTCCTAAACAACCGTTGTTCTGCTCATCTCTAAATTAGATGAGCAGCGCCACCATGTGGTAGACTGTTCTAAGTATGGTGTTGACAATTAGGTGCTGGTGCCGAGCACCAGAAACCAATTAAGTGCCGGTGCTTAAGCACTGCGCCTCAGAGATATGACATTGAAAATCTCACATAGGAGGATAAGGAGCTTTATATTACCTACTAAGCAGCTACAACATAAGGTATTGGAATGGAGACATGAAAGTCGTTCTGTGGGGTTCAATGCACAAGGCACTTCTTGGATCACACTTTGGTTCTAGTTGACTGAAAATGCATTAATAAATAGTACTTTAACCATAAACAACTTTTATATACAAGATAATACAAAATCCTTACGTAGAATGAAAGTAAATAGCAAAAACATCAGCACAAAGATTACTATCTCAATAAAAACATTTAAGGGAATGACTAAGATGACTGAAAATAATATGCAAAATCATGTGGCATGTGTGCAGACAAATGAATTACAAGAAACTGCACAGGGTATTGCAACCACTAACAATATATAAAGACCCACGACATAGGAGGCCACATTCACAAAGGTATTTTGGACTGTAAATGTAGGTTTATTACTGAAAATCTCACTTGCACCTGCCAGAAATCCACAACAGAGTTCTAGGTAGGCATACATTGATTTACAACAACTGATTCCAGCGCCATGAGTGTGAAGGAATCTACAATAGTAAATCCCATGTACAGGGTGGGATGTGGGAGTTATAAGGTGTGGTCTTGTCTGCTAAGTTTGCAAACGCTCACATACATGTACACTTGTCAGCATTCACAAAATTCCAATCTGACCCCTTCCCACCATTGAAATGGTCGGAAAGTTACTCCAGCAAAGGGGTAGAGTAACTTCACTTTCCCAAAGGGAAGGGAATGGATCTTTGTTGGAGCTGTAGGAGGGCTTTCTCCTGGGGGAAAAATGATTTCCCCATGGAGAGAAAAAAAGATATGCGAGGAATGTAGATTTCTGCACGGGGCAATAAGAGCCTGCGGGTGAGGTCAATTGATATTCCCAGTAGCACACCTTGAAATATGTATACAAGTACTCTGAGGTGGAGATCACCACCCTTAATTTTGTATTATTTTCGTAAATCGAGGTGTGGTGTTACTACATTTTCATCTCGTATTTTTCACTACGCCATAAGGAATCTATGAGTGGTAGTTATAAACTGGATTTCTAGAACACCACATTTTTGGGTTTGACTTTAGGCCCTACAAACCATCACACTGGCATTCATTTTGTTGCAGAGATGCATTGTAATGGTTGTTACACATCACCTTTAGTTCCGTTTTAGCCTGAAATTAATTATAGCTTTTTTTGAGAGTTGCACAACTTCCAAGTGACAAATTGCAGAATGTTTAAAAAAACGAACTAAAAATAAAAGCAAATATAACGAGTGTATGAATGACCACACCCATCACAACAACAATCTTAAATCATTCATGTGTACACAATAGCATTCACATTGCACACCAAGTTAGTTGGCCTCCACATGTCAACTTCTAGTTATTCATATTATGAAGGAATAAATTCAGCATCCCAGTTGGTTCCCTTTGCTGTTTAGTTTATTCCAATGTAAGGACACTCCCAGGAGCACCGGGTAGCTTTCACCTAACTCCACGAGTTTGAACCGTGAATATCCCTTAGAGCATAGAAAACAATAACCAAGCGGTGGAGGTAAGGGGCCTGCCTAGTTCAGTCCAACACTCCAAACTAGATGACTGACCAAACGTTACCACAAGATCAATGGCAATTTTGAAGGAGCTACAGACTTTTCTGTCTGGTTTTAGCATGTGTGTCACAATAACCAAAGGAGTTCCCATGCGCCTGACCAATGGCGGCCGGTGAATTTTGAAAGTAGAGGGGCGTTCTATTTATCCCAACAAACTGTAAATTTGGCAGTCATGGAAGGCAGATGACGAGGCGCCAGGCCTCTAAGGCAGCTTGACAAACGAGGCAAGGAGCACTTGTACTCACCGTTTTCAGCTTGGTCACAGTGTTTCTCCCAGAGGCGTCTCTCGGGCCCGGCTGCAGCTGGTTGAAGGAAGGAGGGAGGGACATACGGACCCAGCACAGACCGAAGAAAGCAGTACTGGAAATCCCACCTCCTATTCTCATAGGCTGACAGTAACAAGGGTCAGCCAGCCAGAGGAGGAGGGATCCTAGAAGGATGCTATGAGCTACGTCATAAATCCAGGCGAACCGAGTATTCAACCAAAGCCCTGGCAAAATTGCTAGTTTAAGTAGCGCCTGATTGCCCTCAACACGGTCTCAGACGCACACTGCGCGCATGCGGGATTTGGACGGTATTGAAGTCGTCCACCTCACATGCGCAGCGTGTGTTTGTACACAGCTGTGCTGCACTGCTACCAGACTGGACAGTATAAGTGCTGCAGCCTCAGGCCAGTCCAATCTCCTTCTCCTTTCTAGTGACACTGGTGGTGCTCCACCCCCTACGCCCTCATGCAGGAACCGCCACTGCGCCGGACCTCTAAAAACAGTAATCTTGAAGAAATCTGCTTTCCTCGCACCTCCTCTTATGATTTCTGATGTCCCTTGTTCTAACCTTCGCAATTCTGATTGGGATCTACTGGACACACCAAACAAGTGAGCTCTCCGTTTTCACTGAGCCAGGCTCTCGAGGCTCCTTTTATTTAGCTATAGTTCAGGAGGTTAATCAACTGAAAAACAAAAAGGATGGACACACAACACGCCTGTGTTTTGTTAACAGAAATCCATGACTGTAAAGGCGAGACATACTAGAGTTTCACTTAATCAACTGGCAATTATTATTATAAAAAGACCTTCTAAAATAAGGAAGACATTAACAAATAAGGGACAGGTATTTTTTATTGATAAATATAGATATATACATGGGCAGATATTCATAAATCCTGAATACATCCATTAAAAAATGATTTTATAATATAGTTGGTTTTTCCTCTTCTCAGATGCAAACAGCATTATTTAATTGTACTTGCATAGCACCGCCTGTCCTTGTCAGTGAGACTCTCCAGTTGATACAAATTTAGTAATCATTGTGGCTACCTTAACATTTTAAATTTTAAAATGTCCCTAACAAAATTCCAGAAATTGCTGTAGATTTGTATAATGTATAATGTATTCGTTGGGTTCTATTATTGCTTGAGCAAGAGGATAAATTAATTGAAATGTTTACAATCTACAAATTTTATGATGACTGTGTTGCAGTTCAGTTTAAAGACAAGCTATAGTGTATAAAGAGCTGGGATCAGTAGTGCTTCGTTCGCAACACTTTTTGCAGATAATATTTCGACAGAGTAGAATGGCCACTCATTTAGTTTTCTTCCATGAATCCAAAATTAGAAACTGAAGTTGCTTCTTCGTGAAAGGTCTGATAGGGTCCCAGAGAGTCTTTACTATCAAGTTCCATAAGTTACTATTTATCATTTATAATTGTTGCCCATTCTGGCATCACTGTACAGAGATTCAGTAATAGGGAAAAATGCCAGCTTGCACCAAAACTGGCTTACTTCACTTTATTATATGCCTTCCGCTGGCACATTACTGACAAAGATGGATGGATTTCACAACCAGGTAGGATTGCAAATATTATGATTTTTTGTCTGATGCCAATTTAAAAAAATCATAATTTAATCACTGTGCTTCAAAGAAAGTCAAAATATTGCAGAAAAAGTGTTTTCACTTGTTACGGTGGGAAATTCGTGCACCATAGGACATAAGAAAAAAGGCTATCACCACATTCTGGATGAAATCTGCATTATACATGCTGTACTTCATCTTCATTAAACTGGAACTTTAAAAACAAAATGTATGTTTAGTATTCCTCAAATATTTACAAATAATCAGATTTATTTCAAAAGGATAGAAGAAGAATGGTGTAGGGTCAAGGCAGTGCAGAGACAACGATTACTGGTGTAATGATAGGTGATATTGTGCTTCCAACAAACTGTGCACAAAAAAGAAACCAAAAAGAACCAGTGTGAATAGAGATATGCAGCAACTTTGAACCTTCCACAATACTAGTTCATCAATTTATGAGTGATCATATAAAACTAATAAAGTGACCACTGTTTCATCTTCAGTATGCCTAGTCCTATACTTCACCTATTATCAGTTTACACCTAAGTTAGTGCCAGAAGGTGGGCCACATAATGCTTCTTACAGTTACTGAAAACCACAGCTATGCACCAACCGTTACTGCATAGGGTAAGGCATGCATTTACATCACTGGAACTTTTTCTGTGTGCAATCTCCTGATATCCCTTCATTAAGTTTTTCAACCTGATGGATTAGGTCAAATGTGGCAGGTGAAGGAGGAAGGTTTTAAGGTAACAGGAGAAAGCCGGAGACTGAAGTATTGGAGTCAATGTAAAGGTATAGCACTCTCCCGCCGAGGTCTGGTTCTCTCCAATACCAAGCTGACTGGACATTTGAAAAGTACAATCCCTAAGGAGTCATCTGGTAGCTGCACTCTACAGGTCTCTAAAAAGCACACACTTACAAAATGCTGACACCTACTTTGTCTTGAATGAAAGGTCCTTCTGGGTGGACACAGCCATGCTGCAAATCTAGGTTTGAGATGGGAAAGACTGTTCATCTTGCAATGCTCACCTTAGATTTAGAACCCAGCACCTTCATCCTCCCATATATGAGGAAAGGGCAGGGAGTGGCTAAAAGATGTCTTATGGCCAAGATCGACTCCTACACAAGACTTAGTCCCAAAATATACAATACCTCCCGCTCCAAAGAGACAAACTGTGAAGGAAACAGAGGAAGAGTGAGCACTGATCAGGCTATAGACACCGAAGTGAAGTTAAATTGTCTTGCACCTGATGGGAAATAGTGGAAAGTCTGGAAGAGGACCAAGTTTGGAGCTCACTGGTCCTTGTAGCAGAAATGATAGTGACCAGAAAGTCTGTATCAAAATGAAGAACGCAGAATCCATAGGCTCCAACTTAACAATAAACGTGACTGCAACATAGATCCCACTGGGCGACTTGTATGTTACTGGTGAGACTGTACGGCATGCAACATAATAAGGCTTCAATGCTTTCTTTGGAAACAGAGAATTACTCTGCTGGCTTGCTTCTATAGAAACAGGAGGCCAAAAGGGTAGGTTTTACATACGGCAACTACTATTTCTATGAATTATTACTAAGAGGGCTTTTTAAAGTTGATAGAAGAACGGACTATGTTGTCTGTCTAGAGCCTAGTAACTAAATAAAAGTAATTTGCTTTTGTACCGACAGGTTCTTAAAGGTTTCCTGACTGCAATTAGAATTTCAAAATTTAAGGAGGAGTTCCTCTGGAACTTAACACTAAGTTAAGAAATCAAAGGAAGCAGTGGAAAAATCATGTGTTGAGGTACACAGGATCTACAGCATCCAAGGGTAACCACCTCTCCATCTGTTGCAGGTCTGTTGGTTTTGTCTGAGTACCAGGAGGACATGAAGTGAGTTTAAATGGTAGTTGGAGACTAGAGGGACAAGGAAGAGGGCTTTAAGTGAAAAGGTCAAACTCTACTTACAACCTGATTACTGGGCTTATTGGAAGGACCCCACACCTCTAGGCTTGGACGTTTTGAAGCTGATGCATGATTTAGCAGTCTTGAGCTGCAATGTTACACAATCTCGTCCATAGAAAGGGTGAAAGAATTCTATCATCAAATAGGTCAGTAACATTGCCCTCCATCTCCCGCAAAGGGTCAGTGCTGTTAACGAATGGTTAGCTTCACAGCAATAATACCAGTTGCAGAGTCAATTATGCTCTTAGACATCGAGTTTTTCTTTTGCTCGCTCACCGGCCACAATAAGCATGAAACTTAGTTCCTCATACTTCAACTTGGTATGAGGAAGTGGACACTAGTAGGTTCATGCCCAATACAAATGCCATAGATCGCCATGATGGGGTTAGCCTTTACTTGGAAGGTAAATAATGCCCACTGTACTTTTTTCCTCCTAGAATCATAGGACTTCAAGCCTTTGTCCAAAACAAGGAAAGGAAAGAGACCCCGTCACAACCACCATCAAATGAGAAGGACATCCCTTCACACACATTCTTCTATGTGACCTTTTCTGTGCTCCATAAGCTTGGCATCAAATAGGATTTTACCGTTCTGAAATGTATCATTTCATGTAGCGGAAGGGATCATCTAGTTAATTGTCACAACCCCCATCAACGTATGAAGCTTGCCTGTCCATTCTTCGCATTTGAAAGAGGAGGTTCTGCTGTGGTCGAGTGAACTTGGCTTAGTAGATTCACCAATTCACATGGCTCATCCACCTCAAGCATAGGGAGGGGAGGTACACAAGGGAACAAATAAAGTTCTGATTAGTTCAAGTGGATTTTAGGTTTGGATTTGAAGTCATCCGTGGACAAGCCCAAGGTGTACTGAGGAGATGACAAGTTACAAACATTTGCTCCAGAAAGTAGCCAAAACCTGTCTCAAAGGCTGCTGAGAAGTCAATGTCTGCAGCCGCCACGTTGGAGATGCGTCAAAGGAGTCTAAGTGCACCACTAAGAGGAAGAGAGCCCTTGGAGAACTGAAACAGCAGTCAGAATTAACCCAACCAGCAATATGTCTGGATGATCAAAGCAGTCTGAATAGAGGATAAGAGAAAAGTAATAGGAAAGTAAAAACATAAAATGCAAAACAGGCTCCAGTCAGTGACAGATGGCATAAAAAGGAGCTGAAATGGGTGGATAGATGTGCATGCTTAGGGTTGCAACCACGTAACAGCATGCTACCAATCTCGAAACATATGTGGCTTTCAACAGCTTTACAAAGTAGCTTCCAGCCACATCATTGGGTAGCATGTGCCCCATTAAAAGGAAGTAGGACAGAACTAGGACTTAAGAGTGCAAAAATCTTCCCTCATATCCTGTATAATTTAAGACCGTACTTTTAGATGACAGCTTGTTAAGTACTCTACGCAATTTTAAAAATGACTATTTATTACTGTTTATCACCAAACACTCCCTCCCCTCTTTCATACTACGTAAAAAAAAGAGGGAAACAACCCTGTGGTTGCTTTAAAAAATATTTTTTTTAAAGCAAAACTACAAGCCATGGTGCTCCTGCATCCCTGCGCAGGAAGGCTTCACAATAAAAATCAAGGTACAGGAAAAAAAAGTGGGCATGCACGTTTTTACTTGGAAACGGAATGTTTTAATTGAAGCAAATTTTCTATTGTGAAAGGCTGAAAATAAAATGTTCTCCATAGATAAGTGACAGGTAACTACATTTTTTTTAGGTATTCTTACTGCACCCACGCCTTTTCTTAATTCACAAGCATGGATCAATAGTGACAACTACAAGCGTGAAGTTAACTCGCAATAGGAAACCTGGAGGCCACCTAACACTAGGGACTTAAATAGAGGAGGGGCCCTGTCTCCCAAAGCTCATATGCACTCATCACTTTTCCAGTTAGACCTCTCACATTACCTCCTTCATATTCCTAATGTTTACACATTGGTTAATTGCTACGGCAAAGCAAGCTCTAAAGACTCAGACAATCTACTCTTGTTCCACTTGATAATCGTGGTAGAGCATCCGCTTCTCGTCACCAGACAAGCCATTTCCACAAACGAGACATCTCTGGCTTGTTTTTAAGTCCTTTAACCCATTTTCTTGGTTCTACTCGGCACACATTGCTTGTTTTGGGGTGCACTGTGGGATGATGGCAATTACTAAAAAAAAAATTTGCAGTGTACTATGGGCTCCGGGTTAAATGCTTCTTTCTCAACCCTTCAGTTGTTCAAAACGTTTACAAGTAAATTCACAAAGTCTTGGGACATTTTAGTTCCGTCAACACTGGTCACTTCTCAAGGTCATGGGGCAGTAGTCTTGACAAGGTCAGCCCGGCCTTGGCATCTGTGAGAACCTACTCTGGTTCGTTTCGTTATACACCTCGAGCTCCTTGAGAGCATGTTTCATTTATTTGCTTATTTATTTACACTGTCTTACTCTGCACACTGGCTTCATCTATCTCGAGGACCTGTAATTATACTGTTGCTTCTTTTGGCAACGCAAGACTAATTTTAAAAAGTCTATATTCTTGAAGAGTTTGATGAACACTTTGTGCCTTGTTCGCTAGAGACCTCTATAAGAGCCTCAACTGCTTCAAAATGTAAAAGCAGTGTGCCAATGTGCTTCTGGGCCTCTCCTCAAGCTGCATTTTTGATTGCTTAGTTCACAAGGCTTTAAGACTCAAAATGTCACAGCTTATATCAAAATCGAGCATCAATGATGAACTCAATTTTATTAGCTTTTTTAATATTAAGCAATACCCTATACCCTATGAATTAGGCACCTGAAGGAAATAAATTGACTGGTTGTACATTCATATTATCGATCCAGTTTACAATTTATGCTGCTAACCGTCTGTGTAGTTTACTGTCCCATGGGGTAATTATTAAAAAGTATCAATCAAAGATCAGAAAAGCATACTTGAGTTTCATTGCCCCTCACCACAAAGAAATCTAAATTTGGAAATGAGTCAACACAGATGAATCCAAGAAGGACGCTTGGCCAATAGTTACAGCTATCCCTTGCCACTAAAGCCCTGCGCAGTCATTTCAGCGCAATCGGGATTCATTATTGCACAGGTACAAAAGGCAACTAAGGAACGGCACATTTAGCAGAGGGAAAAGAGAGACAAACAACAAGCAAACAAAACAAAAAAAACACATTTGGTTCAAAATAAAATTTCTGGAATTGGTCTCAGACAAATCTCCTCTAGCCTGTTCTTCGAATGTCATTGTTTCTAGTTGTCTGCTGCAGAGTGAACAAGACGTGCCCTCTATCCAAGTTCATTTAATGCCCTGCCAGCTGCCAACCCACTCACCCATTGTGCAATTTCTAATAATGCATGAGGTCTCAATGAAGGCAATACCAGGACCACCCGGCAGGTTCGGTGGTTCAAAATTATGTCCAGGCATGTTTTTATGCAGCCACAAGCAGAAACTAGTGCACCATGTTTCCCCTTGTTGTGCCATTTCTTCTCATTTCTTGCCTTTTCCATCATTCCTGGCTCAAGAAAAGGATATTTGGTTTACCCACGGAGCCAGAGACTGGAGCACTTTTGATGCAAACCAGCTGCGCCAAAGGTACAGTATTGGTGCCAGCTAACTCCAGAGGATTAACCTTTTTCACTTTTCACTTTCCAAAGGTTGATTGACAATCACTTGCACTACAAAATCCTTTTGGATCTTGGTTTCTTGCAGTTTCATTCTGTCTGTGAGCAACTTCCCTGAGAAGAACCACCGTTGCCAGGTAGGATCAATTTGTTCCTCGGCAAATAGCTGTTTCTTCAGCTGCCCGATGGAGTCCGTCATGCTGGCGTTAAGTTTCACGTCCTTCCCGGTGGAAAGGCGCACTTTCAGCTGGAACTCCCGGCGAGTGTTGGGGGCCTGCTCTGGAGTGTCTGCTCCTTCCTCGTCACTCCTTTCCATGATCAGGTTCACTGGTGGGGCCAGGCAGTACACCGGGAGCTGGTATCTATTACCAAGCTCATCATAGCACTCCGTCAGTGATCCTGCAAGAAAAGAGGCAAAAAGTATGTTCAATAAGAATTTACATTACAGCACACCGACCAAAGACTCCCTGCCGCATAACAACTGCGTGAAAGCCTGTATGAGCTAATGAGCTCATCAGTTTTCAATATTCCTATTTAAGACACCATAAATGCTTTAATATCCAAGATATTCACTCTAGAAACATATGCCTAAAAGTCTAGTTTCAAGAAGAAGAAAAAAGACAGATTGCCACACAAGTTAGATCACCTATTGGGTGTGCGGAGGAGGTAAGACAGGAGCAACTGAGTGGAGAAACATGCATAAAGCATGTAACAAATAGGACTCTATTGTTATTCAAACTACCCTCGCTGTTTCAGAATTTTGCAGCACAATATGACAAGAGAATGTAACTATTATTAAGAAGTAACAGCAAGAACTCTAGAAAGTAAGCATGGCTATTTAAGACAAACAGAGCAATGGAAACCCCAAATCGTGGTCCATGCTCCCTCCTGATCTTTCCTTAAAAAGTTGGAGCCTCCTCTGGAAGATTTAAATCATGTTACACCATCGTATTTTACTCAGTCTCGCTGGGTGACACATGGTGGCAGGAATATTTCTTTCTAAAATGTCTATCAATCGCAACTCATTCAGTTTGCTCAGTTCAAAACAGAACTGGCCTTTTTCTCCCATTTTACATTTGTATTAAACAGGTGTATTCTCAGGATACACTTTATGAAAGCAAGTTGAAGAAGGATGCATCTTCCCACTTTCATAAGCTATGCAGCCAAAAACACTGCATTGGAGTGGTAAAAGTTAAAGATAATCAATTAAAACAACTGACACTATGCTTACACCACAATTTATGGATTTTGGTTTCTTTAAAAAAATAGATCTGCTCAGTCTCCTTTTACTTGTGATCAAGCATGCGTACATATAACGTCTTTTGTCCAATATGTGCTACACAAGCATGCAACAACACAATGTCTTTAAAGAATCACATACTCCGTCTTAAATTCTATTTTTATGCAATATGCAGGATGGCATCGCTCACAGACTTTTTTTTTCATGTTTAGTAGCCTCATTATCTCTGAAGTTGCCTCTCAAAGCAAGCACCTGTGTTTTCAGGCTTTTTTTCTAAACCGTTTTTATTGTTTTGTTCTTAATAAATGGCAAATGCATAGAAAACCGTCCCTGCACATAAAGCCTTCAGGAGAAAGAAGAGCTCGCAGACATGCCTCTTAATCAGGGGTGGGCGGAACACCCAAAGTATGACTCCGCAGAGTTACATAAAAACTCAGTGAGATTACACAGGCGGAAAATATGCAGTTCGCGCTGCAATTTAGTGCCGGTAGCGAGATGAGCGCTGAGAAATTAGTGTGAACGGCACCATGCGTTGTGCAAGAGCACGCGTCCATTTGAGTTGATTTTGCTGCCGCTTGAATAGAAAATCTACTTTAGTGGCAGCAAATCTACTTGAATGGCAGCCCTCTGACTGCGACCATCCTCGTTAGAAAACCATGGTAGGGGAAGCCAAATCGAGCTAGGGGACACCAATCTGGAATTTGACAAGAACTTCACGTTAAAGAGTAACGTAGTGACCAAAATGTTGCCAATTCCATGGGTGGAACGAAACATTTCGCCCACCCCTTTCGCCCACCCCTACTCTTTTTTTTCTTCTAAATATCTTCATTTGATTTTCAAAAACAACAAAACAAACAGGCATTGTATAGCACCCAAAGTGGAGCTGCCTAAGGATACATGCTTTAAGGTAGTGAGCATGCAACATCCAAATCATCAAAGGCATAAAAAACATCAAGGGGAGTAGGGGATTGGCGTAAACTCCCCAAAGACAACCATTCCATCAGTAACCACAACACCGTGTCCCACAGCAAGGAAGAAAGAGAACCACCCAGTACTCAACTGGGGGTGTATCTCTACCCAGATGCCTCTTGTCAAAGCATCCATAATTTCTGGTCCCATGGCATCAGTCTCATCCGCCTCAGGCCCCAGATTGTCATAAAGTAGCCTAGGACCCCATACTTTTCTGACTTTACGGGGACAACCCTGCTCTTATAGGTAACTCGTTTTGCAGCCATGTACATGTCCATACCTGCCTCAATTCATGCATAAGGGGACTTCCTGTATTCCCCAATTTTAGGCTACGTCTCTTATCGCCACAATCAAACCCAGATTACAGAAAAGGAGTTGAGCCCTCAGGACATCCATCTCGGTCAGTATCCCTAGAAGAACAAATTTCAGGTCCCTTGGGACAGCCACCTCTAGGATAGCCTTGAGTTCTGGGACAACCTTGGCCCAATAAGTTTGTACGGTGGGGCAGCCCCAAAGTGCGTGTAGGAAGTCGCCTCTAGCCCCCATACATCGTAGACATTCCGGGGAGGCTACCCTCCCCATCCTATGCAGCTTGGCTCTGTCATAGTAGACCCGGTGGAGTATCCTAAATTGTATGAGCCGGAGCCGTGACTTTATTACAACTTCCCGTGGATGCATCAAGGCCACCACCCAATCGGTATCGTCAATCTCCCCAATGTCTGCCACCCACCGGTATTGTAGTTTACCAAGTATGTCAGGGATATAATTATTAATGGTTTTGTAGGTGTATGAGATGGCCTTGCTACCGAGCTCCCTCATAAGTAGCCTACCCTCAAGCGGGCGTATTCAGAAATGTCAGCAGTGACCAACCCTTCGGCCAACCAGGCATGTCCGAGTTGCGCACATTTTAAGTATTGATTTTGATGAAGGTGATATTCCCATCTCAAATAATGGGAAGGGCATTAAGTCCCCATCTTCCAGTATATCACCTATTTTGGAGATGCCAATCAAATCCCATCACTCAAACCCTCGTAGCTTCCCTAATTCTCTCAACATGCTCCCCTCCCACAATGGTGTTTCCTTGGTTACCTTAAACGCCCAGCCCATAACTTTGGTTGCCCTCCTCCATATTCCCAGCGTCAACTGCGTTGCTGGCAGTAACCTGCCCATACCGGCCACATCATATATATAATGCAGAGGGGAACATGGCAGTAGCCGGGCCCTCTCTAGCATACATGTTAGGTGATGTTGTGGTGCAAACATCCAATCATTGATTGGTATTAGGTGCACAGCCCAATAGTAAGCCCACACATCCGGAAGGGATATGCCCCCATTGTAAGAGTTCCACTGTAGTGTCTGTAGCACCACGCTAGGGTGTCCCTTATTCCAGAGCAGCATCCTCACCTCTCTATCCATTTTAATAAACATCTCCTCTGGGATTGTATAATATATGTTTTGGAGGCTATAATGCAGCGTGGGGAGTGTAATCATCTTAAAAATGGCCCCTCTTCCCAGAATAGTCAAGGGCAGCCCACGCCAATGCTCTGTATCACCCTGAATGGTCGTCAACACCCTTCCAAGGTTTATTTATTTTAAACAAAATTTTATTGTTTTCATATAACAAAAAAACAACAAAAAATAGCTGCCGGGACATATTCATCAGAAACAGACAATGATCTATGCACTGTGGTAGTACAAAGCAAACAGGTTAAAGGTGTCATTCTAACATGTGTAGTCCAAGTTCATAACATTCAAACATAACAAATACCCTTCCAAGGTTGGCAGCTAGACACAGGTCTCTGTCAAGCGTCACCTGAATACCCAAGTATTTAAAACTCAGTGTTTCAACCCGGAGTCTACCCAGCTGGGTGATAATGTCAGAGGGGCCACAAGGGTGAATTAGCACAGATTTCCCCCAGTTTATTTCATAACCTGAGTAGCTACCAAATGACTCCATGGTCTGGAAGATGACCCGGATCGTGGGATGAGGCTCTGTGACGTGAAGGAGAATATCGTCTGCGCAGAATGAGATTTTCTCTTCCAACGGACTGGACTCCGACATCCAGAATCCCCGAATATCAGGGTGAGCACGGATCATGCATGCAAGCAGTTCCAACATGAGAGGGGACAAGGGGCATTCCTGCCACGTTCCCCGCCCAATCAGGAATTTCATCGAGAGAACCCCATTCACTTGTACCATTGCTGTTGGGGCTTGGTATTGTAGTGCTACCCACTGCCTGTACCTAGGTCCAAATCCAAATTTTACCAGTGTTTGCTTTAAACAGAGCCAATGAATAGCATCATATGCTCTCCCAGCACATAATGAAAGAAAGACATGGGGCATCACCCAGCCTCGAACATCCGCCAACCAATAGTGCAGTCTTCTTAGGTTAAGCTGGGTGGATCTGCCTGGCATGAACACCGATTCAATCAGGGAATTGTAAGTGCGCTACTCACCTGTGAGGGTCTCAAGGCGCTGAGGGGGGGGGGGGGTCCGCAGATCTGTTTAGCCGAAGAGCCAGGTCTTGAGGGTCTTCCTGAAGGTGTTCAGGGAGGTGGCGCGTCTGATGTCTGCTGGTAGCTCGTTCCAGGTCATGGCTGCAATGTGAGAGAAGGATCTTCCGCCTGCTCTGGCTCTGTGGATGCGCGGTGTTTCAGCCAGTGCGAGGTTGGAAGATCGGAGGTTTCTTTTGGGTACGTGGAAGTTGATTCTGTCGTTGAGGTATTTGGGTCCGTTGTTGTGTAGGCATTTGTAGGCATTTGTAGGCGTGAGTGAGGATTTTGAAAGTGACTTTTCTCCATGGGGAGCCAGTGGAGACTTCGTAGGTTTTGGCTGATGTGTTCGTGTCGGGGGATGCCGAGGACGAGTCTGGCGGCGGTGTTTTGTACTGTCTGGAGTTTGCGGAGTAGGGACTTGTTGATGCCGGCGTAGAGTGCGTTTCCATAGTACAGTCTGCTGGTGATGAGTGCGTGGGTGACTGTCTTCCTTGACTCAGGGGGGATCCACTTGAAGGTCTTGCGGAGGATGCGGAGGGTGTTGAAGCAGCTGGAGGTGACGGCGTTGACCTGTCGGTTCATGGAGAGTGATGAGTCGAGTACGATGCCGAGGTTCTTGGCGTGGTCTGAGGGGGTAGGTGGGCTTCCGAGTGCGGTCAGCCACCAGGTGCTGTCCCATGCAGAAGGGGTGGTACCGAGGACGAGGACTTCTGTCTTCTCGGCGTTGAGCTTCAGGCAGCTGTTGGTCATCCAGACTGCGACGTCTTGCATTCCTTTCTGGAAGTTGAGTTTGGCAGTGGTGGGGTCTTTAGTGAGGGAGAGGATGAGCTGGGTGTCGTCGGCGTAGGATACGATGTTGAGGCCGTGTTGTCGGACGATGGCTGCGAGGGGGCCATGTAAATGTTGAAGAGGGTGGGGCTCAGTGATGAACCCTGTGGGACTCCGCAGGTGATTTTCGTGGGGTCGGAGAGGAAGGGTGGGAGTCTGATCCTTTGGCTTCTTCCGGTGAGGAATGATCGGATCCAGTCCAGGGCTGTTCCTTGTATGCCTGCGTCGTGTAGTCTGACGACTAGTGTGCGATGGGAGACGGTGTCGAAGGCCGCTGATAGGTCGAGTAGGATGAGGGCTGCGGAGTGGCCTTGGTCCAGGAGGGTGCGGATGTCGTCTGTGGCGGCAAGTAGGGCCGTCTCTGTGATGTGGTTGCTTCGGAATCTGGATTGGGACGGGTCGAGGACGGCGTTCTCTTCAATGAATCGTGTCAGTTTCCTGTTGACTGTTTTCTCTGCAACTTTGGCTGCGAAGGGGAGGAGCGAGATGGGCCGATAGTTCTTGAGGTCGGTGGGGTCAGCTGTGGGCTTCTTGAGCAGGGGTCTGACTTCTGCGCGCTTCCAGTCGTCTGGGAAGGTGCCTGTTTTGAAGGTGGTGTTGATGGTGCGTTGTAGTTTGGGTGCGATGGTGGCCACGGCTCTGTGGTAGATGTGAGGGGGGCAGGGGTCGGTGGGGGCCCCCCCGAGTGGATGCTTTTCATGGTCGAGGCGGTGTCTTCGGCCGTGATCGGTGTCCAGTTGGAGATGGTAGGCTGGCTGGTGTTTCTGTGGGGCCACCTGTGGTGCCTGGTCGATGAAATTGTCGTAGAGGTTTTTGATCTTGAGGTGGAAATAGGTTCCAAGCTTGTCGCAGAGGTCTTGGGACGGGGTGATGTCTGTGGCTTCGCTGCGTGGGTTGGTGAATTCTTGAATGACACTGAAAAGTTCCTTGGAGTTGGTGGAGTTGGCCAGGATTTTGTTGTGGATGAAGTTCCTTTTGATGGCTCTGATCTGGTTGTGGTAGTCCGTCATGGCGTCCTTGTAGGTGGTGTGGTTTTCGGTTGTCTTGGTGTTTCTCCAGTTCTTCTCCAGGCGTCTGCAGGTGCGTCTGGCTTCTTGGAGAGCGGTTGTGAATCAGGCGGATTTCCTGGGGCGTTGTCTGTCGGGGTTGCGTAGCGGGGCGAGCTCATCTGCGCAGTTGGAGATCCAGGTGTGGAGTTCTCTGGCTGCGTCGTTTGCGCTGTTTGCGTCGGGTGCCCAGGTGTGGTTGTCTCGGGTGAGGGTGGAGTTAAGTTGCTCGTCGGTAACTTTGCTCCAGTTCCTTCGTGGTGGGCGTGGGGTTGGTTTGGGTGCCTTGGGTTTGTTGATGGCGAAGTGTAGCAGTGGTGGTCGGTCCATGGCGGCTGCGTTGTGTGGCTGAAATGGACGCTGTTTCCTGCCGCGAAGATGGGGTCGAGGGTGTGTCCTGCTCTGTGGGTCGGTGTGTTGACGAGTTGTTTAAGTCCGATGCTGGCGAGGTTGTCACAAAGGATAGTGGAGTTGGGGTCACTGGGGTTGTCGAGGTGGAAGTTCAGGTCTCCAATGAGTATGTAGTTTGTTGAGGCGATCCCGTGGGGTGCGATGAAGTCGGTGATTGTGGTGGCGAAGGGTGTTCGGGGGCCGGGGGGTCTGTAGACGAGGGTTCCTCGGAGTGTGGCTTTGGGGGTGGTCTGGATCTTGAAGTGCAGGTGTTCGGCGGAGGGGAAGGTTTCGCTGGAGGTGGTGAGGCGGAGGGTGATCTTGTGGGAGATTGGTCTCCATGTATCAGTGGAACAATAACATTTAACAGTCTAGTTGCCAGGATTATGTCCAGCACCATAGCCTCTATGTTCAAGAGCGAAATCGGATGGTAGAAGTCTCAACTAGTTCTAGGCTTGCCCTCTTTGTGTATCGCAGCTATAGTCGCACACTGCATGTCTGGTGGCAGCGCCCCCCTTTTCGCGCCTCAAGGAAAAGGTTCAGGAGATGTGGTCCTAGTGTGCCAGCATATCGGTTAAAAATGTCATCTGGGAGACCGTTAGGCCCAGGGGATTTTCCAGGTTTAAGCCTCGCGATGGCAGCCTGTGCCTCAGAGAGGTCAATCACCCACTCAAGATCCATACGATCCTCCGCAGGGAGCACCGGGGTCGTCACCGTCACAAGTAAGGCCCTAATTTGGTCAGATTCTGGCAGCGGAGGCGCTCCAAAGAACTCCGCATAATAGCGGGCAAACTTCCCCACTATAAGGGTGTCAGTCGTATAAGACTCACCCGTTGAGGTCGTGATGGTTCCCCACCCAACACGCTTCTGCTCACCCCCTACTCTTAATACAAAAGTTTCATGCATTTGCATTTACAGAAGGTACAAATCTACACACCAACTCCAATAGGTAACCGACATCTAAAACTACAACTGGTTGTTCTCAGTTTCTGTTAAAGGTCCGCTAGTACTTATTCACTCTCTTATTAAAGATATGCCTGTATGGATTTTCCATGAGCCCCACGTTTTCTCGTATTTCTTGAGGCACCCCTACCTTCACACACATTTCTGGGCTAACATTCACCAGTCCGTTCCTGAATACCTGTTGACTAATAAAGGCAATACATGGTTTCACACAGTCTCACCACATAACCAGGAGTCCAAGATCGTGAAGCATCTTCCGGGCTCGAAGTATTTTCAACTGGATGATTGGCCCATGTAGCACTATTGGAGGTTGGGCCTCATTACATTGTATAATGAAAGGTGTCCCCACCATATAAATTGTTACAAACAAGTATTAAATCAAAAGAGAATTTCTTCAAGTGAATATATAAATTACCTACCTGTAGTTTCACAATGCAAAGTATACAAAACATTGCCACATAATTAACATGTCGAATGAATGCATATATTTGCTTATCAACAATAAACAAATGAAGAAAAAAGTCACCACTAAAGTGTGCTATGTGCTGTTAGTTGAGGTGGGTGAAGACACTCTTAAAATGCATACAGCCTCATCATTTGTAGAGCAGGTTAATAGGTCCATAATCTTTTAAATTCATGTAGGAATCGAAAGTATTTTTGAATAGTTCATTGATTCCTGAAAATGTTTCTTCCAATCTGAAAGGAGGGGCGGGGGGCAGTTAGATATGTTATTGCAGTTAGATATGTTTTTGATGCTCCATGGAGAATCAAATGGTGTCTGGCCCCCAGTGTAGAGATGCTGATGCGTTTCAACACATACGAGTACAAGGTCTCCTCAGGAAGGAGACCTTCACTGTCTTCTGCTGGAATGGATCTCGAGTGTTCAAGCATGTTCAGATTGTATTGTACTCTTAGTGTGCTTTGCTGGTTCTGGGCAGCGGGTAAAACTCCTCATACCATCAATTTTGCCTTTCCCGTTTGCCACCATCTAAGGCTGTTTTAAGGCACCCCTACATCCCAGTCCTGACTCTCTCCAACCAAGGGCATTTTCAAATCATAGGACAGAAAATCTCTATCGACAACCTCTCAGACAGAGATCTGTATCAACCCTTCATCTCTTCTCCAATCTAGTCCTAGTGTAGTAGATTCTGTGCATTAGTTCATTTGTACCAACCTAAAGCTTGCTCTGATGGCCACCTCTTGTGGGTATTGCAAGGCCTCCTCCCAACACAAGTTTTCTAGCTCGCCCACATCTGCCTCCCACTGATATTTCAGTTTATTTTAAAGAGCCCAGATTATTAATCAGAGTTTTGTATATTTAGGGACTCTGCATTTAGAGACAAATATTCTACTAGCAACCTATTATTCTCTGAAGGTGCCCCGTCCGATACCTGGTTGTGTTTTTAAGACTTAAATATTTACATGCCACTAAAGAAGTTCAAAAACAGATATATTATTTGTTTTATAGCGCGAACTTGACCCGAAGGTATCACAGCGCTTTACATGAGCACCAGTTACGTTACACAAGAACACAATTTTTTTTTTAGGCACGGGGAGAGTAAGTGAATTGCCCAGAATCACAGGATGTTGAGCGTCATTGCCTAGACTCGAAACCAGTTCCCAGATTTGTGATCAACCGCTGGAACATTTTAAAATGTCTGTGCATAACCAAACATTTAACAACCTTTGACTAGTACCAATGCCAGATATTATTTGGCACTAGCCTTAGGAAGCTGTGACAGTGAATTTACAAATACTATGGCATTTGTAATTACATTTTTTAAACCTCCTTCCCTTCCAACATCTGGAGAGCCACATTGAAACGTTTAAGAAACTGCTGAAATGGGGCACTTGCCCACTCAGCTGTCCTGCTGTAGCATTCCAAAGTGATTCAACTGCCACGTGTCAACGGTTTGTCCTTATAGATGACATCCACCAAACAGGCTTAACTTTTTTCTTTGCGTCAGTTGGAGACCACTGCTATAGCTTCAAAAACGAAGCAACGCTTCCACCTACTCAGCACCATCCACCCCTCTGTCCATTAGAATACGACTACAAGCCCTTGAACCCCATCATTTTATCTGGCGAGAGTCGAATACATGCAACTAGGGAACCCGGAGTGCACACCTCATGCAGTTCAACAAGGAAAGGAGGGTCCCGATCTACTAAGCAGTAAAAGAAAACATTACCCAGGGGGTGCCCAACCCGAAACACAAATGCAAGACACCCATTAGATGAAACGTGCTGGCAGGAGTAATATACAGCATTGATGACGATTAACACATATTGAGCTGTTTTGCCTCGACTCTTGCGCCATGCTCACAACTTCTAACAAACATTATGTGTAAAAACAGTGAAAATTGTTAATGGTGTGCAAACATTCCGTAATTAATAAGATTTTATCTGTTCAGTCTTTAACACTTAATTACCATGCAGCTAAACCATATATTTACCAATGTTTTGAAAAAAAATATCCACCCCTTTATTCCTGCATACACCACAGCTTCGGATAAGCCTTCTTTGGAGTTTTCAATGCCAGAAAAACCCAGCCTTTAAAATTGGTGCCATAAAGTTAAAGATGCCCATAGGCTGCAGTGTGTTTGATACATCGCTTACAATGATGGAGCCTCAGAAGTAATCAAATAGGCTAATGGGAATTTTGTTTTTAACGCATCCTTGAGCCACTCTGTCTTTTTGGGGTGGCCAGACTGGGTCTCTTACCAGTCCGATTTGCTGCTCTGCCTTCAGTTTTGTGCCCCGACTTACGAAAAATCATAAAACACACAAATTTAGACTGATGCCTTCCCTCACTCTTGACTTTCCCTACCAAGAGTAAACCAGAGAAGTAATTTGCTCCCAAAAGAATGAGAAAGGCAGTATTTAGTCTTCAGATGTGACTTTCCCACACCATCAACAGCTAGTCTGAACAATTTATCCCACTTTAACTGCACGGTGTTCGTTTGCCTTGAGGAATATCTTCAGCTAGTAAAGTTTCTCACAGTTTGCATAGAATACGGGGTCCCTGGAACAATCAAAATGTATTTTAAGGTGCGACATGTAATGTCACTTGTGCCCTTTATGGTAAACCTATTGTATTCAATGTATTAACAGTGAATTTGGGCATGCTATGAGAGAAAAAACACATTCAGTAGTTTTCTTGATATTTGTTCCATATATAATTTATTTTCACAGTTTTGATTGAAAAGTGCATGTGGCATTCACGCTTATGCACAATTACATGGTTAGACCCACATCTATTGCCCATATCTTTGCCAACACGTTTCGCAAGATTGACTCACTTCATTGGTGCAGTAACATTTGAGTTGTCAACACATTTCACATAAAAGTATAAGAGTAACTACGACAGCAGCAATTTTTTTTCTCCCGTGTCATGCTAAAATTGATGCTCAATACATTTGTGAAAGTTGCGTGGAGCTTGGCAACCCTACAAACTAGGTTACAGGCATTTGAAGCTCGGCTGCACATAACAGTCATTTGTTTTGAATATTGTTTTCTTTAGGTACTACAATGGGGGCTTTGGGTCATCCTCATTAGCTTCTTTGGCGCAGGAATCTTCATCCACTAGTTTAAGTCTTTGAGCCTTATTACGAGTTTAGCGGTCACGGTCCAGCCACTGCGAGCTCGGTAGTCCGTCCGCCGTATTACAAGTTGGGAGTGTTGCCTGTGCAAAGACTGCGGCTGGACCTCCGGCACCACCAGCACACTGCCGACCGCCGGGACTGCTGTCGAGGGAAGGCAGCCTCCATTGGGTGGTACAGAGGAGCAGCACTGCTGTCCGTATTACGAGTTGGCTTTGTGATGAACCAGCCGCAGCGGTCTGACCGCCGCCAAAAGGTCGGCGGAAACGAAGGATTTGGGGTGCATACTCACCCCTTTCCTATTCTTCCCAGCAGATGTCAACATGGATCCCTTTCTCCAGGTCCCCCTAACAAAGGAGCATCTTCACCCACATGAATACGACCCCGTCTGCAGCAAAATACAGGTCAGTGCTATTTGTACCATATACCCATTACTGGGACTGCCCACATATGGCAAGGGGTAGGTGGCATTTTTCCATGTGTATCATGTGCATGTGTGCATTTGAGACATGCAGTCGTAATGTACAGGCATGCATCAATAGATATGGAAATGCATTGCCCACCACTGCGGACCCCGCGGTCAACTCGTAATACAGCTATTGGAAGACTGCCAGCGTTGCGGTCTTCTTGCGGCCGCGGTCCTTCGGCGGTTGGACCACCAAACACATAATAAGGCCCTTTGTCTATCACATTTTCAGTCCACTAACAAGAGTATTTTAGTCTCCCCATCTTTCTATTGGCTGTTTTGATGTATCCATCTGCACCCACTATAATGCACATGGAATGATTTTACATCTAAAAAGTACACTGTCATTACACATTTAATTCTTTATCTCATCCTTGCACTGTATAAACAAACCACTCCTTTTTAGGTCGAGAGCATGCGTTACCGTCTCGCTTGAGAGACACTCTTGTATCCTGAATGGGCTTGGAGCCCGCCAGTTCCTTACCATTTGTCTGCTACTGCCTCACTCTTCTGTGCTGCAGTCTTAATTCGCCAGTGCAGCTGAAACGTCACTTCCTCCGCTTGTTGTGGAGCAGGGACCAAGCACAGATTGATTGAATTCAACCCGTGCCCGTCTGCTGCTCCCGACGCGATTCATGTACTATTTTTTCTGCCAGCTGAAACATCTCTTCCGACGCTTTTTTTTTTCTTTTAGGCACAGCGAGTCTAAGTGATTTGCCGAGAATCACAGGAAGTTGAGCCGACGCCGAGAAAGGCAAATGGTTCCCCACTTCCAAAGTTGGCAGCTTTGATCGGTACGTCACATCTTCTCCCCTCGGCTTTCGGTGGCTTTCCCACCTGTATGTGGTATTATAACATCAATCGTAGAAGACACACATCAAGAGTCGCACTGGAGCTTCCCGCAGAGTCAGCGAGCAGTACATCACAAAAAGGATGAATCAATAAGCATCAAGCATAAAATAATTCTATGTAGTCCTGTTCGGTATTCCCACTTAATTTCACTTTCAGCTGACCGAAGGTAGGGCATGGATTTTTGGGCCATTTGTAGTCCCCTTTCGTTTCTCTATTTTTCACAACAACCCTTGTTTATAACGACAACCCCGCCTCCAGTGCAACATATGCCACGTTCCCCACTCCAGTCTGTCTCTGCCCGTCTGAGTCCGTACTTAGTGAATGTTTTCGTGGCAACGTGTGCTATATCAGCCATGAGGACATTATAATATAATGACCACAAGATGTCACTAGTGACCTAAAATTAGTTGCAAGTTTAGGATCGCAACAAATATTGATGATTTTATATTCTATGGGTCCTCTTCACAAAACAAAGTAGAAGTACGTCCATTTGAAAGCACTTTTATACTTTTTAGGGGTAAATCACAAACATTCCCAATAAAACACCCGGAAAACTTCACCATTCGCAGGTTTCCAGGCGTCTTACTAGGAATGTTGTGTACATATTCCCCGCACTCCCATTTTTCCATTGCTTTGTCGTTTATAGGGTACAATGGCACATAGGGGAAATGCAACCTGATGTGCAAATACACTTTTTTCTTTTTTCCTCCAAGGGGAAAACACTGCTAACAGTGGAGAAACCTCTTGCCATATATCCCCTCCAAACGGAGATGTACATTCCCAGGGCTTTAATTTGGCCGGGTCCCTACAGATCACACCCAGCAGAAATTAAACATTGACAAAGGAAAGTTTCCCTATCAAGCCCCATGTTCTTCCACTGCCGCGCACTTGCAGAGGCACTTTTTAGGTCGAGCCTAGCGCAGCACGCATGCGCTGCTCTAGGAAATCGGCCTCTTTGAATCACTTCAGCTGTTGTAGAAGCTCGTGCGTGTGGTGCTCACACGCTATTGGCCTTTGCATCTGACTTCAGCACGCAATTGGCCAAAGGCGTGTGGATGTCCCAGCTTTTCGGGAAATGTTTACTCCCAGAGCGTTATGCTCTCGGGAGCCAGCAGCGGCGCGCAGGGGCCATCTGTTTTGTGTCAGGTTTCCTTGCCGCTTTTATTAGAAGGCGCGTTCCCACATTTCTGATTGCATCGGCTCTCGCTCAGCAGATGGCTTAAGTTTTCGAACACAACCACATTTCTTTGTTTCCTGCTTGTAGATTGCCAGCAGGCAGACACAGTACAACATCGTAGAAAAAATGATCTAAATAAAACAACATTAAGCAAATAAAGAAAACCTTCTTGTGGAAACGCTGTGTTCGCCGCTAGTGCCACTGCCATGGCCTCGTAGCGCTGTGCTTCCAGGGGGGTCACACAGCCGGGCATGGGCACGCACTCCAGAGTGTGAACGGGGGACACAGAAGTCACGCACCCTTCGTGCCCCGTGACCGCGGCATTGAACAAGGTTCATTGGTTTTCCAAGCGCCGGTCCTGCCAGTTTTCCAAGTGTCGGAACAAAGTGTAAAATACAAAAGCAAAAAAGACGGCGGCTGGGCAAACACAGCTGTGTAAATGGTCCGGTTACAATAAAATGTTTGCCATAAAGCGCTTCACAGCTCTTTGCAGTTAGGTGTGCGCTACACAAAGTTCGTAAAACCCCACAATTCAGTAAAATTATACGCCCACCTCCACAGGCACGCACACCTCGGTTCGCTACCGCCCTTATTTGGAGCCCACTGTGCTTCGGACACTGTCGGGTCCCTGTACACTGGTTCCCTCGGCCTCGGGTTAGAACACTGAGTGCAAGCACGTCGATCTGAAGCCGCACTAGTAAGGAAAAGCTAGCGCCTTCTGTTCACGCGCCCGTTCGCTCCGCCTTTGGCATTCTGTAGAAATCGGTGTAATCCGCAACATTGTCTGTCACAAAATCCTCACGAACGGATCATTTGCTGCAAACACGTGTTTCGCGAAACTGCCCTCGGAGGAGCCTCGGTATGAAACGCGCCAACTGTATATTAGGAGCCTCTATTTTATACAGCGCATATCGACATTTTTGCTGCATGTAAGCGCTGTAAAATAACAGACTTGTATCTGCAAGGTTTCGTGTTTCCTCTATCTTCCAGCGTATTACTGTTTGACGGGTTCCAATTATAGCGCCCTGGCGCGGATTAGCGCTGTATATTGGCACCAGGAAAAACACACATATTACGGACAGCATCACTTAAAAACACCCCGATTCTGAGGCCTGGGCTGGTTCTCATTTGGAAAACTCGCTTTGCAGTTGACAATAAGAGCCAGTTCCTCCATTGGTAGATTTGCATTTCCTAAAAATAGAAATGTCGGGTTTAGATTGTGCAGACATCGGTTTTATTCGTAGGAGGCGCAGGGGGAGGGAATACACATTCTGAAATAAACAGTAATGCGTCTCTTGGGACACTGCTCTACAACATAGCTTAAACATATTGGCAAAGCCAATAGGTCTGGCAAAACACTTATAAGGTCCCAAAGGCGAGACCTATTGGCTATGCCAATGCTTGTTTTATTATTGGGCTAGCACTCCATAAGAGTGCATGTGTCTGCATCTTGCCCCGCCCTTCGCACCTACTCTGGCAATGTCACTGATTGCCCTGTCCTTCCCACCCCCCTCCCGCATAGTTGTTGCTTGCTCCCACCCCTCCCGCGTCCCTGTTGCTTTCCCGCGTCCCTCCCACCCCTCCTGCGTTCCGGATGCTTTCCATCATCCATCCCACCCCTTCCACGTCTCTATTGCTTTCCACGTCCCTTCCTGCGACCTTGTTACTTCCCCGTCAGAAAAAAGGTGCTATGATGCGAACAGCCTTGGTCACGTCATATCGCTTTTTTTCCTAATTTTTAAAGCTGTACAGTAGCGGCCACGCCGCTGTGCAATATGGCTGAAAGTAAAGGGGAAAAAAAAATATGATGCTGTCAACACTGGCTGCGTTATAGCACTTTTATTTTATTTTCTCTCAGCCCTGCTGCAGTGCAGTTCGACTGCACTGCTGTGCAGCATGACTAAAAAAAACACTGACAAGGCTAATAGAACAGCTGCCTGTCAAAAGACCTGTGTATTTTAGCAAAGCTTCGAGTGAGCTTTGCCTCAGCGCATTTCTCATCATATTTTTCCTTGCTGGTCAATCTCGCTTGCTTGTTTCTAATTTTATGGCTTTCCTTCCTCTTTCTGTGCTTGCCTGGCTCTGGAGCATAGCTTTTTTACCATCAATTTGATTGGATACATATACCCTTCCACAATGACATTTGGAAACTACTTTTTCCTTTTTGTTTCAACACTCAATGGGACAGCATGTGTTCTCTTGTTCGCTCACCTGCTTCCTAATTCACATCAGCTCCCCCTATACTCTTCGTATTTCTCTTCTTAGCGCGTCCGATGCTTCCGCCACCCCGCCCCATCCCATATGAGCCCTCCCTCCCCCAACTCCTCCGTTGCCCACCACATGGTGGAATTGACGTGCTCCAACTCTTTTCCCCACTTCTCCATTTCCTATCCTTCCAGTTTTCTTTTCTTTATTATATTTTTCAGAAGGCCTAGCAGCAATATGCTACCAGGCAGTTTTATTTTATTAGTACTGCAACGCATTTTCTCCTATATACTTCATACTTCGCTCTCCTTTAACCCAGCACAAAATTGATGTGTCACTGCCATCGATTACTATCCGATTCCAATACATCCTTTCTACAAAAGTCAAACCTATAATTTGCCTTACATGTCCTTCATTTTGCAGCACATTCGTTAATTCCTTTCTCCCTTCCTTACAACAACATTTTCATTCATTTGTTGCAATATGAACCTTTCCCACAATGTGCATCCAGTGCTAACAACGGTGCCTTGTAGTCATCAATACCTACACCCATGCTCCCTCCTGCAGGTAGCCACTTATACATTTGTTTGCCTGTAGGATCTATGGCATTCAACAATTACCTTTTCTTTTTAAAAGATGGAAAAAGCTTTGACTTCTACTTTGAATATATCATTTTGGAGACAAACTTTCAACTCACTCAAGACTAACAGTGGATCCCCTGGAATGGACGAGAAAGGGTGCAAGTGTCAACCCTGAGACACACACACAATCATGATAAGATTATCTTCTTTGTGGTGGAAATCTTTTGAGGAGCAAACAGGACCAAAGCTTTGATGCCGGAAGCAAGATGAAAATTCCTACTACCACCTCCCAGCTTTTGGAATATGTTTCTTTTTCACACATCTTCAACCATGGCACTCTAAAGTCGTCATTCTGAATATCGAACAGTGTACATGACCTCCATTCTTCACCTTCCATATGATCCACAAACTCTGGTCATATCCTCACATAAACCAATGACTTTCTCTCCAGGTGAGTTTGCGACCTATCCTCAGTCTCTTCATGCCGAGTACAATACTTGCATCTTCCCAGTAGCACATTCTTTTCCCTACAGAAGATACTACTCGCTCCCATATGCGGCAGTACCACTTTACCATTTGCAGAAGAGACACAGATGTTGCTGAAAAACTAACTGCTGTGTGATCCTGCACACAGGAATGCCTGTCACCAAAACAAAGACAAGATGAGGCAGCACAGATTGATAAGGTACACAAATTGTGATTTCTCTGTTTACAAATCCCTCCAAAGATCCTTAACAGTCAGCCTGCTTCACTCTACTTACACATGAGGCACCCAAAAATATCGATAAGATTTCCTCCTTCAACTAAATGTATGTTAGGTTGCTTTCCATGACCGGCAATTGCTAGGTACTGCCAACGTTACCAGTGGTTATCCTTCCTCACCACCAATTGCTTACCACCTACTCATTCCTTGGATTAACATGCTTGTTTTGTTCCACTTTACCAGGGTCAGTTTTCTATGGCCAAGTCCTCATTACCAAATTGATGTCCATACACTCTAATAACCTTTATAGCACAAATGCTTTTTCTGCATGGTCTCTCCATATTTTTTGCCTTTTTCAGCACCCTATGTTTGATGGCTTTGGGACTCTGTGCACTTTACCACTGCTAAACATTAGTAATGTGCCTATGTCTCTCCTCCAAATCAATGTGTTGTACATTCAAACTCCCTATTTGGTGTACTTGACACCCTACAAGTCCACTGTAAATGGTGCCCAAAGTGCATCTAAAGCATAGAAAGTCATGTTGGCTGCAGTTTGTATTTACATGACCCAAATATATGACAAAAATATATTTCTGTCAGGAGCAACACTGTGCCACGGCTAGGCTGCAGTTTAAATGTACTGCAGCAACGCATGGTAGGGAAAATGCCTTTACAGTGTATGAAAAGCCTATTTTACAAGTCACTCATAAATGGCGCCTTGTAAGCTCACAGGGCAGGGTACTATCATATAAAAATAGGGAACACTACATAGTGAGGTTAACGTGCATCACAGTGAAATACATCTCAATAGCTATTTCACTATGTAGGCCAGGCTAAACTTTTCAATAACAAACCTTGGTGGGATTAAAAATGTTATTGTCCACCTCAGCTTAGGAAAGGGTTAGAAAATGCTTCAAAGCCATTTCCTGCTTAGTTTTAAAAATCTGACTACAGGGTGAAATTAGACTTTTGATAAGTTAAGCAGAAAAGTTACTTTGCAAAAATGTACTTTAGGCTGCCTGAGCCAGAGCTGGCTTAAAACCAGTTCTGCCACCGATCACACCTCCTGAGCTGGAATGTATATCCTTGGCTGGGAGAGTTAAAGGCTCTGTCTCAAAGGACAAGCTTGCCTCTGGGCCCAGGAAAGTCCAATGGCTGTTAACGGATGACCATCAAGCATAGATTGGCAATCTGAGTGGACAGGAAAAGTGGGCAGAACAAAGAGCAGCTTTAGCACCATCTCTTTTGACATGGAGATACCAAGGAGGGCTTTTCCTATTCAGCCCCAGGACCTTTCTAGTAAGGTGGGGGTCCTGCCACAGTAGGAAAGAGAAAAAAATCTGGTCCTGTCAGATAGAGGAGTGGCAAAAAGCAGAAGGCAGGCCAGTCTAGTGGCAGCTGGGTCTTGCCACCTTGAAACGGACAATTGGCTAATTACCCCAGGAGTACCTGTTTAAAGATTAAAGTAAGGCAAAGGGGAAGTACTGCACAAGGAGGTGAGGGACTGCAAGATGATTGCTAGGATTGAGCAGTAGAATTTCTCCAATCACTGACTAGTGCATAATATAGATCTGGCACCTCCACCACCACCTCCTGAGAACACTTCTGGACCCAAGACAACTCCATTTGAAGATGAAGGCCCTGTTGGGTGAAGAATCCAGACTACTGACTGCTGGAAGAGGACTCACACAAGGATTTAAGGACTCCTAAATCATGCTGACACGCAGGGACTGGAACTGCGCTCCGTGGGTCAACTTGTTGGCCTCCTATTTATCTGTACCAGGGACACAAAAAGCAAGAGGGAATTTGACTCCAAGAGCGCGCAGATGACTAAAGAGGCTTAGACCCTGAAGAAGACCTGGCTGGAGGGAGCTCTGGAGCCCCGAAGTCTGCCCTGAGAAGCTAATAACGGACCATAGGTTCCCAGCAGGTGGAGGATAAATCTTAAGGTTAAACCTTCAATCTGCACAACCCGCTAGGTGTATTCGATCTCTGCTCCATCTCCAGAAATTGTGTCCAGGTCACAGTCCACCTCGAACTATTGCTTTATCTTAGTGAAAGAATATTTCTAGACAGTTTTTGCTTTTAGCTCATTTTTTCCTCAATATTTGTACATTGATTTGGCAATCATATTGTGTTGTGTGCTTTACTTTGAAATTGTTGGCACTACTTGAACTTAACTTGCACTTCTCTGGGTATTGTCTGATGTTTGTGCCACATTCCGGGGCTTGAGTAAAGATTCTCTTACGAGTGTGTTTTGACCTAACCTGAGTGGATTTATTAAAATGAGAGGTAAATCCCCTCACAAATTATTAATCCCATTTCTGACAATCACATACTTGTAAGAAAGTTTAGCAGCTTCAACTCTGGTACATCGTTTGTAAGCTCATTAAATGGCCACTCAAAATGGTTTCAATACATAGAGAAATTAAATGCACAAAGGCTTATTGTGATGGGAAATATAATACACATACAATACACATACATCAAAATACCAGTTTTCTGTGGCGACCTTCCAAATCAAAGAGCTAGGCCAATGCATTCAAACATCAATTCGCCATTCCATCCACAGTCGATGACAGAATTACTCTTTTCTCAGCCCTAGTACAGTGACAGTCACAGCAGTCAAACATTAAGTTCTTCAGTGCTACACAGTAGCCTGAGATGACTGGAGTATTTAGTAATCAATACAAACCCCAAAACATGTCAACCGAAGGATGAGGTTTATTGTAGTCATTGGCTTAATGGCAACTGTGCCGCAGTATTATGAACATACAAAAAAGAAAAAAATGTATGGGACTGAACAGTAAATGTTGTACAAGTAAGGAAACAGGGCATTTACAAAAATCAAATAGGTGCATGCAGACTGCAAACAGGGGAAATAAGAAGACCTCATCAGCAGGCAAAATAACGGAGCGTAACAGACTGGGGTATAATAATGCTTGGTCAGCATTCCTAGACAATAAGGGCTACGTTTGCTTCATTTTGCTGCTTCCAGACCTTTACTTTTTCACGGTTTTTAAGCCGGACATGCTCGTTGGCGTGCTCTGCGGAAGCCATGTCAATATGATCAATGTTAATTTGATGCTTGAACATTCTTCCTTTCTATGGGAAACAGATTTACGCCTGTAAAAGCACGCAATTGAAAAGTAGAAGTGTAAGCAAAAAACAACTGCTCCCCTGGAAATCTTGGTTTCAAAATCAATAAAGAGACTAATGCAGTTGCCTGCAGTTTGAAAAAACACAAGAAAGAAAGCAAATAATAGTCTCCAAGACTAATAAGGACCCTAAACTTGTGTTTGTATATTTGAGGAACTTGGCTACCACCATTATAAAGCTCATAGTTTTTTAGAGTTATTTTCCTTTGAAGCACATGATGCTTTGTTCAGAGGACAAAGAAACTATGCAAATTATTTTAAGTATATAAGTAATGTATAATGTAAATGTAATATTAATGTTGAGTGACAAGGACATTGATATATAGTTACATGAATACAGCATTGGGATACTGATTATGCAAGAACAGCGATATCGATGCTGAATTTTGTTGATCAAGAACCAATATCTAACAAACATTCCCTAGTAGTGAAAATCCACTGCTACATGTGTCCCCTCTTCTCCTGTGTGCCAGTTAACTTTAAAGGTTTCAAGAAATTAATCCAAATAGTGAAAGCCTGGACAAGGAGGAGCAGGACTTCTCTGAGAAGGGGGAATAGTAACCACTTAGCGCCCAGTTAAGTTCCAGGAGACCCTTGTGTAAGAAGGGTATCAGTAGTTACGAATGGCAACCCTCTGTTGGCAATCGCATTTGTCTTTCTTCACAGGTGAGTGCGCAACTAGCCTCCTCACTTTTATTTTAGTTTACCGTTTGCTCCCAAACCACCTTCCCTTGAGAGTTCCCCTCTTTTAAGCTCAGTTTATAAATCCGCTTGGCGGTTGAATGCTTATGAGGGGCAGTGGGTACATGCTGCCTCAGGACCCTAGAAGCGAGAAGACAACGTTCAAAAGTATTAAGGCTCTGGCAGCTATACTGCAACAATTTGCCTATGGCAAGACCCTGTGATTTCTGGAGTCTACTTCAGCTTTTCCTGATGGAGACAGGCGCTGTGAAACACACCGAAGGCTGGATTGACAGATGCACCATTAAGTCACCTTAACAGTCAAGCTTGATGTCCATTAATCCCTGTATTGCAAAAGTGCTCTGTCTCGTCGTATGCTCCCACGTTTACGAGACGGACAGGAGACTGTTGCCAGGCCATTAGGAGGAGAAATAACTTTATGTTGTGCTTATGGAGCAAACTAAGTATGCCTTCTACTGCTATAATACATACTGCTTTGCTAGAGAACGAAATGGTCACTAACCAGTAAGAGTAGTTTTGCAGCTAGAAGAGTTTGCTGGATTCACATGCTATGCATTATTCCACCACCTAGCGTTTGGGTCCAGAATCGTGTCTCGCTTCTTCCTCTTTTTTTCCCCCTCGGCCGTTATTGACCACCATTTGTTGGCAAGTCCATCTCTCATATGACATCAGACGTGCACCCCATAAGTCCCTATGCGTGGTCGCCATCTTAATATTCTTTTTTCCCTTTGGGGACTATCGTTTGGAAATTCCTCTTCTGATGTGTTATTGACCTCACCTGTTTGTCGCCTCACATTTCTGGGGAGGTGGGTGGGTTTCATGTGAATCCACAAAATTCTTCAAGCTGCAAAACTACTCCCACTGTAAAGTAACCATTTCTTTTTGCAGCATGAATCCTTTTCTGGATTCACATACTGTGCACTGCTTCTGCTGAGGTATTACTTTTCACTGGAAGGTTGGGCTGAAATGTGCTTGAATTAGCAGACAGGTGATGTAGGATGTTCTGCTCCTCCTGTGCTTCCTTATTTATCTGGATGTCCACAAAGTAGTGCTTTTTGAAGGTGTGTGTGTGTGTAAGACCATGTTGCAGCCCTGCAGATGTCGCTGATGGGTATGTTTGTCAGGAAGGCCAGGACTGCCTTGTGGAGTGTGCCCTGAGGTGTACAGGCAAAGGCTTATCTGCTTTCTCGTAGCAGGTGTTGATAGTCTCTACTACCCATAGTGCGATGGTTCCCTTCATGACTGGTATGCCCTTGCTTGCTCTTGCAAAAAAGACAAAGAGTTGGTTTCTCTTCCTAAGTGTCTTTGTCTTCTGCAGGTAGTACAGTAGCGGTCTTCGCAAGTCTTAGTGTGGAGCGCCCCGTCGGCCTTTGTCTTTGGGTTCTGAAAGAAGTCTGGCAGCAGGATGCTCTGGTTGACATCAAATTGTGGCACTACCTTTAGTAGGAACTGGGGCTGTCTTTAGTACCACTTTGTCCATCTGGATTGGCAAGTGGGATTCTAGGGTGGTGAGTGCTTGGAGCTCGCTCACCCTGCGTAACGATGTGACCACTATTAAGAAGACAGTTTTTAGGGTAAGGTATCTATGTTCTGCCTTGTGCATAGCCTCAAAAGGTTCCGTCATCAGCTGCGTGATTACGATGTATAAATTCCACATCAGTGCTGGTACTGCTCTTGATGGCACTAAACTTTTTGATCCCTCTAGGAACCACTTCACCACCTGGTGGGTGAAAAAAAGGTTTCCCGTAGTTCCATGGATGAAAGTACCAAGTATACCTTCAATGATGCATAGGTGAGGCCGCTGTTCAGTAGAGAGAGAGATGTAAGTACTTTGTTGTCTTCTGTCATTGAGACTGTTTCGTTATGGTCTGTGCGCGAGTGAATTTATCTGGTCCACTTGGACATGTAGCATCTTCTTGTGCTCTGCCCTCTTGCTTCCCTCAGGATCTCCATTGTTCTGGGGGGTAGGAGAGGGAGTCTTAGATGTTCATACATGAGGTACTCAAGAGCCATGAGGCCAGGTTGACTGTGGCTGGTTCGGGCGACATACCCTCCTGTTCTGCATTGTTAAGAGGTCCTGCGGTGCACTCAGGGGTATGATCTAGCCTTAGACGCCTCCACTAGCTTTGCAAACCACATCTGCCTAGCCCACTGCAGGGTGATGAAAATGAGCGTCATATCCAATTGCCTGGATTTGTCCAGCACTGTTGAGAACAGGGGAATGGGTGGAAAGGCATACACAAATTTTCCTGATCAGTTTAATCGACAGGGCATTCCCTTTGTACTGCTGGTGTGAATATCTGGAAGCGAAGTCTCTGAATTTTCTTTTTCCTGGGCTTGCAAATAGGTCTATGCTGGGTGTACCTCATCTCCTGAAGATGGCGTCTAGTACTTCTTGGTTTAGTTCTCATTCGTGGGAGATGCCTACATGTCTGCTTCAATGTTCTAGCCTCCCTGAATGTGTATTGACAGCAGGGTTGCACACCATTCTATCGCCCACTTCCATATCTCCTGTGCAAGCTGTGAGAGCTGGAATGACTTGGTTCCCCTCTGCTTGTTGAGGTAGAACATCGTTATTGTGTTGTCTGTCTGGATCCCCGCCGTCTGACCCCTCAAATGTGCCTGGAACGCTTTTAGTGCCAGGTAGACAGTCTTGAGTTGCAGCATGTTTTTGTGTTTGTCTGCGTCCGTTGGGCACCAGAGTTCCCTGACCTTGAGATTGTCCATGTGTGCTCACCACTCCTTGTGGGATGTGTCCGCTGTAATGGTCACCGAGGGGTAGCCTGAAAGGTCTCCCTATTATGTTGCTTGTGTTTCACCATTGGATTTCTGTTTGAATTTTTGCAGTGACTACCACTGGATCTGCCCGGCTCCCCATGGCATGTGACCATCGTTGCTGAGCCCTTCCTGTATGGGTCGTATGTGCAGTCTTGCCTGAGGTATGAGTGGGATGCAGGATGCCTGCATGCCCATTAGTTTCATTACTGTCCTCACCGTAAGAGACTGACCCTTCCGCTAGAGTTGAGCCTGCTGGTACTGGGTAGGCACGTGCTGTCCTTGAGTTAAAGATCAGCCCTGGAAAGACTTTCTCCTGCTCTGGGCGTGAGGAAGACATTGCGTGATTTATGGAGAATCCCAGCTGTTCCAGCATGGAGATGACCTTTGTATGTCTTGTTGGCATTTGTGCTTGCCATTGCTGGTGGACCATCTATTGCGTAGCCTGTTGGCTGAAGCCTTGTTGCTGGCGGTGCTGGGTGGCTGGTGAGAAACATGCCCTGCCCGTTGGACTTATGGCGGGCATTCCTCCTTTCTTGAAAGATCCTCTGAAATGCAGTGCCCCATTGCCTTTGCTTTTTAAATTGCTGCAGAGCTTCAACCACTGCCTGTCCAAGGAGGGCTTCACTTGTGATAGGTATGTTGATGACTGATGCCTGCACCTCTGGAATGAAACCTCTCTGCTGGCGGTGTCCGCTGCATCCAGTGCTGATTTGAGTGCAGGAATTTGTGATGTTCCTTCCCTCTTGGATCATGGTGTTGGCTTGCTTCCAGAACTCCTCAGGGAGATGTTGCATCAGTCCCTTAATTTCATACCACTGTTGGTGGCTGTAGCGGCTGCCGCCCTCTTAATTATCCCATTGTATAAGGTCAGGTCATATGGCTGCAAAGGCTTCAATGGATAGCTGTTGATGCCCTCCTTGCGGGGCTCGGCGTAAAGATCCTGCCACATATCTTCGAGTGGACTCTGGGCTTCAAATGCTGGTGGTTAGTCACCCTCGAAGGTAAAGAACTCCTCCTGTTCTTCCTCATGTGGCTTTTGGGTTGAGGGCCCCTTGATATCTGTCTGCTCATCCTCCATCTCCCTCTGTTCCGAGGGCCTTGTATGGAAGCGCAACTCCTTCAAGGAATCAAACTCCTCCTTCCTTTGTAGGAGAGCTTCCATTTTGGCCTCGAGTCTGTGTTATTTGCATTCAGCCTCAAGCGTTCTTTGCTCGCCGATCGTGGGCAGTGGCTTTCTTTTTGGGGTTGGCAGTTCTTTTGCCTTTGGCTCATTGCCTTTTCCCTTTGATTCTTATTGAGCGCTAGTCTGCACTGAGGGTTGGCTGGAATGTTTGCTCCCATTAATGTTCTTTGGTCTGGACCCATGCGGCTCCTTATGCCTGTGCTGGATTTGAGTCATCGGGGTTTAGACGCTGAGGTAGCTTTCAAGCACTTAGAATCAGAGGACTTAGCATCTGAGCCTTTCAGCACTTTAATTAACTTTTGCTGTTTGCCATCGGCATCTCTCCCCGCCTTCCCAGTGGCTTCCATATGTTCAACGTCGACGACGCTGCTTTCAGCGTCAGACAGTGGCATGATGAATCTTGAGGGGGGGCCCCCATGCTCCAGACCCATTCAAGGCTGCCAGTCATGCACAGTGCCGGAGGGAGCTCATGGGACCCCCATGCACCACAGTGACTGCGGGGGCTATCGTTACGCCACTTACCCATAGGGGATCTGTATCTGTATATGATAATTTGACGCGACACCTCAAATCAACCCAGCTTCCTCAGTAGAATGGGCATGTAACAGTAGAAGACACATATTAACGAAAGCTCCTAAAACAGCAAAAAACGCAAAATCCAGGATGCTTCTTTGAATACCAACCTATGACAGTACCTACGAACTTTGTCAGAATTTCACAAAAGGGTAAAATTACTAGTTGATTCCCTGTCACAAAGCACACAGTGCACCTGTAGTGTATACAGATCATTGTTTTCAGGGTCTATTGATGTGATAAAAAGCTAGGAATTGCGTAGGTAGTTAAATCAAACATCAAAGGTGGAAAACTGCATTCCTGTTGACATGGAGTGACCTTACAAAACTGTATCGAAGGCCTGAGCCATCTTTAAACTAGCAGTATGCGATGCCGGCTGTAAGAGCGCTAGAGGACTTAACCAGGCCCAGGGGCATAGCTATCACTGGTGCAGCCGGTGCAGTGGAACTAGTGCCCAGGGGCGTGAGGGGCCCACTGCACCATACAATGGCTGCATTTGACTACTCAACCTGTAAGCAGGAGGATGGTTTTCCTCACTTGCATTAAGGCCGTGTGGACCCTTGCTACGCACTGACCACCTGTGTAATTTATGCAGCAGCTTGAGTGAAATCTCCTGGCAGTTGCTTATCTATTTTCTTAATTGAGTCAAGTGTTGGTATGCAGGACATTCAAAGATCCCAGATTTGGCAGCTGATAAAAGAACGTCACGTTTTAACAAGACCCAATGATTACACACGTCTTTTAAAATGAAAGCAGGACAAATAAATCTGAAGTGTGTAACTATTGATTTTAAAAGCATTCAATTAGAGACGTGTTTTACAAACAAAAAACATAAAACAACTGGTCCTACAGAGCGTGGTTGTTAGCACTTAATCTTCAAACTAACGAAAACCAGCATCGCCTGCCATGTGGGCTATCTGTCTGCGTGCTTATTTCTAGAAACAGACACAATCCATTCTTTAACAGAGCCTCTTTGATAAGCCAATCACTGTCTTCGTCGATGGCACGCGCTGACAGTTAGCGTACACACAGGAACTCCGAGCAGCCACAGAGTACTGTGCTGAGGGGGCCCCTCCAGTTCCGAGGCCCCCCCACACTGCGGGGCCTGCGTTACACCACTGGCGTCAGACTCTCCTTCCTGCACCGGTTCAGCCTCCTCGACATTCTCCTCTTCCTCGCTGGAGCGGCCCAGGTCTTTCAGGTATTCTTGTGTCTTCTAGGTGCTCGCTATGGTGTGGTGTGCTTGGCATTGTTTGAGTCATGCCTTGAGTTGAGTCTTTAGCACCAAGTAAGCGCAGGCTGCGCAGTCCTCGTTGCTGTAGTCCTTCGGGAGACTCCGGGTGCAGACCTCATGTGGATCATTCTGCGCGATCTTGTGGTGGCAGTTGGGGCAGAATTTAAAGGAGTGTTTTCCATGTACATTAGCTGCCTGCCAACTCTGCATTCTGCAGCCACATGATGCACACCAGCACCGTCCCCCATCGTTGCTAAGGCTCCCCTTTTCTGCTCTTCACCGTTTCTCATGGTCTCTGGCAATCTTTGGTGTTATCCTGTGAGAATTCCCTGTATTTTCTCTGGTTCGTCCAAGATACTCGTAGCTCCTCTAGCGTGGTTCCAGACCCAACAGCAGGAAAAATAATCTGAAGATGGCAACCACGCGTAGGGACTTCTGGGTGCACAACTGATGTCATATGAGGGACATACTTTAGACTTACCACCAAGTGGTGGTCAATGACGCCCACAAAAAAAGAAAAGAAAGACAGGGTTTCAGACCGAACCACCAGAGGCAGAATAATGCACAGCATGGGAATCCAGAAAAGGATTCATGCTGCAAAAATATATAAATGTAGTACTGTGAATGCTTATCAAGATTGCACCTTGAGAATACTACGCACAGAATTTTCTTCTGGTTGAAATATAAAGTGTTTAAAGAAACATGGGCCAGGGCTATTCCTCTCACCAACAAAAACAAATAAAAAGATACAAATAAACAGTCCATTAATGGAGAACATGGCATCTATCTTCACATGATTTGACTTCTCACTCAACCAATTCACTTCTCTTTTGATTCGCCCTTTACTCGGGAGTAAGATGGACTCTCATTCTGTGAGATCAGGGAAGATCACCCTTGGCTTGGGTTATTACCCGCTGCCCCAACAGCTACACAAGTATTGGTCCTCATGGAGGAATAAAAGTGCCAAAATGGGAGACAGATGTGGCTCTGAAGTAAGGAAGAAACCCTAATGGGAACATTAAACACTTTATTCGGGGAACCTTTTTAAGAAACAGACACTACTGTGAGACTGTTAGAGGAAAAAAAAATTAAGCAAATGTGAAAATATTATAAGCATTTTTGGCTTCAGTCCCAATACCTATACATGCTTGGCAACCAGGCCAATCGGACTTGACCAACAGATCAAGGAGTATGTTTATTTTAAATCCTTAAACTCCCTGATAAGTTTATTGTTTTCTCAAACAACAAACTTGTAGTACTTTTTTGAGTCGTAATACTGGTTCTGCTAGAGAGAGGGGGCAGGTAGGTAAAATGAGTCTGCTGAACATCCACCCGAAGGATAGCTTTTGTGCTTAAATACAGAGCTCCTTTCATATGTGGGCAACACAGGGAACAATGTCCTGACCCTTTATTTTTTATGATTACCTCCATTAACCTGTGCCACTAAGTATTTCCTTGTTATAACCAAGATAAAGAGTTTACCTGCCTCATGTACCATTCCAAGATACCTTTTCATTAATCAAGAAATAAATCAGTGGTTTAATTTGTGGACCTTGAGAAACAGTTTCATATGGTTAACAATTTCCTGTTGGCAGTCATGAAAATAATGGACATAGGATATACAACAGACAGTTATAAAGTGTACTACATACTATATGCAGTAAGAGACTAAAAACTGGGAGGGATACAGCGGAAGCCTCTAGAGTGGAGAAGGGTACGAGGCAGGCTTGTCCCCTCTCACCACTACTGTTCACCTTGGTTTATGGAACCACAGGCTGCAAGGCTTCAACATGAGCGGGGCACACCTGGGAATTAACATAGCAAGCAAACATATATTATAGCCTTATAGCCTGCCGTAGCAGGCTATACTGGCTATTAAAGGCCCGCTCCAGCATTAAAGGCCCGAGCCGAAGGCGAGGGCCTTTAACAAGGGAGTGGGACTTTAATAGCCGGTATAGCCCAGCTACGAAGGGCTATAAGGCTATTAGAACATTCTGCCACTAGAGGGCAGAATGTTCTAACAAATAAAACAAAGGCTTCAAGGAGCGCGAGGGGATTGAAATCCCCTCAGGCTCCCTGACGCCTTTGTTCACAGCCACAGCTGTGAACAAAAACATTAGAATGTTGGAGCTCCGGGCTTATACCAGCCATTATAAGCCCGGAGCTACTCCATTGTTTTCAATGGAGCTCCCAACATTCCAATGTTCTAATATCACTTTACGCACATGCGATCTCGATTTTCCTTAGAGATGCCGCTCAAACCCTGACGTATAGAGGTTCTCAAAGATTTTGTAATGAGCTCGGGGCTTTTCCGATTGGATCAACTGACTTGGAGGGACACCTAGAAGTGCAGGTGGGCAATTCAGGTGGGAACCATACTCGTTTAAATATCTAGGTATACAAGTCGTTTACGATGAGCGAGAATAGTCGAGGCCAAAGTTGGTGGGGTGAATAGATAGTTGAAAAACATTCTCAGTTTTTAGGTGAAACTATCGTCTGGCATAATGGGGAGAATGGTACTAACAGTTCACAGTAATATTACATTGTTACTTTATTACTATACTAACTTACGGCACACTATACTCATGAAATATTTTAGAGGACTAGAATTCCTCCTGCTTATGCTGATGTGGAATGGGAGCAGACACAGAATAGTCCTCAAAACATCTGAAATGCCAACAGCTAAAGGGTCTCACTCCCCTGCGGGCAAGCAACAGGCTTAAGGAACTAAGATGCTCGAAGGCATTTTGCAACTAGGATTTGATAGGTATCTCTGCTTAGGACAATATGTGGAGTTAAAATCGCTTAAGCAGACTAGTTCAGTCTTACCCATTCCTAAGGTATATAAATATTTGTGGGTTTCCCATATTCCGAGAGTGCGTGTCTCAAACGGGTACCACTTCGCAGGTGGAGCGCCCTTAGAACATAAATCGTTTTCAGAACAGCAACTTAAAAAGGTGGTTTCAATGTCGAGAAGAGTCACACAAACTTTTTTTTTTACGTCAGACGTGCCAGACTGGCCTACAAAACTCGATTTTTTGAAGTGGGGAGGCAGATGTGCTGCTCATCCAACTTTAAAAAGAAATACAATATATGGAAGAAAGTAATCGCATATGGGAAACACTAGGCATTGTAGCAGCTAAATTATATGGGGAATCCCTGAAATTTATCAGACTGTCTCACTCCCCGCCCCATCCAGAGGGATAGTTCTTAATCTCCACCTACCGTGAGGTAATGTGATGCTGGCGCCATCTACAATGGCCTGCGCCAGCTCGAGGTCACTGGCTTCCATTGCATACGCTGCAGCTTTCAGGGCATCCCAGATCTCCTTGCGGCCATCGAACGCTGGAGCAGTATCCCAGAACTCATCGCGCTTGCTGCGCAGCTGCCCGTCCGTCATAGGGTAGTCGCTCTTCCACTTGGGTCTATCTTTCTTCAAAGGCTCATTGCGTCCTGCAAAGGGATGAAAAGGTATTGAGTGACAGAACCCTTCACCGCTTCTCACGCTCTATGTGAGTGACACCCCCACAATGTACTCTTGAGCTCAGATTCATACACAATAGATGTCGGCCATCTACTTAGCTGTTTCCCATCAGCAGTCCTTAATTTGTATTAAAAAAATTGTGCCAGGGCTCTTGTCATGAGTCCACTGCAGCTAGCACCACACATTGACTCGGTTATGCTCCCAAAGATAGTACCAACATAACTACTCCTCAGTGGTTAATTTGTAAAAGAACATAAGTGCCGGGGCTTTCGTCAGGAGGCAGCTTGCATCAGCCCATTTCTCCCGTTAGCACCGCCTAAAACAGAACCAACTACTAACCATGAAAATGGGGCGAGGATGTGGCGTAATGGCCAGAGCTGCCGACTTCATAGCTGGGGAACCAGGTTCGAACCTCGGCATCGGCTCAATATTCTGTGATTGTGGGAAAATCACTTAATCTCCCAGTGCCTACCATAAATGAATGTGTCCTTAACTAGTGCTCATGAAAAGCACCGGTGTTGATGATTAAGTGCCGGTGCTGAGCACCGGAAACCACTGGCTCAAATTAAGCACTGACACTCCTCCTCAAAGTGTGACAATTTGGACTATTTCTGGCCCCCAAAGCTATAGGAATGGCTTGGGCATCAGTTAATAGTCATTTCAATGTATATTGAATTAATAATTAACTGTTGTTGTGGTCATCTCTAAATTAGCCAGACAGCACCACCTTGTGTTAGACTAACAAGCGCTGGTGTTGACAATTAAGTGCCGGTGCCAAGCACCAGAAACCACCGACTCAAATTAAGCACTGCCTATCAGCACCAAAAATGATACACATAATCTTTTGTTTAGTAGTGAAAAGTAAATTCCCAGGTGCTGCAGTGACCCAGCAAGCTGAATTACAGCTTTCAAGTAACACAAATTTACAGGACGAAAGAAAAAGGCTGACTAACAAGGCAATGTTAGGACATGCTTTTGTAGGGAGCTCATTCACAACTTCTGCTGGGCAAGCATGTGCTGTTAAGGGGCGTAGTTACCCACAGCCTGTAAAAGTGCTTCACCAATGGTGTAAACATTTTAATTAGTGCAAGAAGGACTATCAGCCAAAATAACACTGTTGCCCATCACTGATGAGGACCCTAATCCTATGGCAAGACACGATGCGACTCCCACTAATCGAGGGCAACTATCACTATGTCACATATTTACACGGCACTCACTCAGGCCCCGTCTAATTCCTGTAGGGGTTACTTTAGGCTTCACTGTTTCTTCTATTAATAAATAAACGTGTTTCTCCAACGTGCTCAGAAATATTTTTTCTTTAGTTTCTTTTGTGGTGCAATTGGGTCACACTTTTAAATATGTACTTTCATTAAGTCACGCAATTATTATTTTGGATTCCTCTAGTTAACCGAGTCAAAATATGATGAACACTAGACAGAATTTTATTTTTCTTGGGATATTTGCAAGAGTTATGATTGTTTCTCTTTTGAAAAAACGAACCTCAGTAATGTGCTTCTCCTGATCAAGGGCATGTACGTCCAAAATGAATAGAGATAAAACGAATTATTGGAAAATAACAAATGTCCTAAAAATGAATTCCTGTTCGGACTTAAAAACATTATTAAATACCAGAGATGTAATTTTCTTAAATGCGAGTACTTCTAATCAGTACTCGCCTATCAGATGCAACCTGCCGGTAGGCGAAAAGTCTAAATGTCAGCTTACAGTGAGTGGGCTTAGAGCCTACCCAGTGCTTACCATCGGTTGGCTTTATTGTCACTTGCATTTGCTTGCATCTTATTTGGTACCATGTGTGGGCTTTACTTACTCTTCTTGTGTTTGCCCCGCCCCTGGAGCATGGATGCATTACTTGTGTCCTGCTACTCATTTTTCAGGTGCTACTTTTTTCATTTTGTTTAAGCACTCCAAGAAAGTGCATGAGTTTTGCAGCTATCTCCCTTGTATTCTCTCTTCTTCACCATGCTTGTGTTGCTCTCTTGCCTGCGTGCTTCGCCCCAACCCCCTCTGTGATGTGCCTGCTCATGTGTACTTCTTCCTTCCCTGTGTTGCTTTCTCTGCTATGTGCTTCTCCTCCCAGCAATGATATCTTTCGCTTATTCATTTGATTTTCTTCCCCCGCTCCAAGCTACTCTCTCCCAGTTTGCTGCCCCCACACCCAATGTTGCTAGCCTCAGCCCTATTACTGCTCTCCCCAACCCCCACCGACTCCATCCGCCCCTGACCTCCATGTGGCTTCCATCCCTGTGTTGCTTTCCCTCACCCGTGCTTCATTTTTTTTTAATTTACTGATCCAACTGAGATAGGTAAACCAGCATTATTATTTTTTTAGAAAATCTCTTACATGCTTGGTGCACACACCTACAAAATGGCACTAGGAATATGGCGGAAGGGATATCTTAAGTTTTTGAAGGAGTAACCTATCCGATAAACTCTATATCAGGCATTCTGTATTCTTATACTAGCTGTGACTTTCGCTTTACACATTTTGGTGTCCTTGATTCCACTTCCAATACCAAGCTGAAGCTCATGCATGTCTGGGTGGCTGTTCTGCTCTCTATTTTGTTGTGAGATTTGAAACATAGATATGAAATTCACGGACGTCGATTCACTAAAATGCCAGAGGTAGGGGATTGAACTCACGCCTCCATTGACCATAATTACATTACAGGATGTGACGTATGACCTTTGACCTTGAATCTTCAGAGGATGGGAGGTCAATGACAGTTATAGACATTGCAAGATTTCATAATAATATGATTGAAGGAACACGGACAAAAGTTTGTTTTAGATACGACAAATATTAGGTTTCTGACAAGATCTTTTAAAGTGGTGGGGCATAATACTTGCAAAGAACTGCAGGAGCCTGACGTCTTCTAAGGAGGAGGCAGGGCTTCCCAGGGAATTATTTTTGAAAATGCGGTCAAACTGTTCATTTTAAAGCCCATTTTCACATAAATTTGCTCAATATCCACAGGATCTGAAGAGAAACTCAATACATATTTAAGTCCTTTATGTGTGTGCCAAGCCAATGAAACATGATGCACCCCAGAAGTCGCTATGGGTTCCCCCTTATGCAAAAAAAAAAAAAATACCTTTGTTGTGCTAAGGCCAGCTGATTGTCATGGATGCTCCATATGCAAAAAATTACATCTAGTATGCCAGTGCCAGTATTTTGCCATAGGTGCCTCTATAAGTTAAGAATTACCTTCAGTATACCAAGGACAATGGGCACACTCACAAGCATAACACCACATTCTCACTCAGGCTCACTCACACTACTCACTCACACTCACTCATTTTCATACACTTTTAATCACTCACTCAATCTGGCTCACTCTTCCTCACATTCACTAATTCTCACTCGTTTGCACTCTTGCTCATTCATATTCTGACTCACTCATACTTTCTCCCTCACACTAATTCATACTCACTCACTCACAAACTCACCGTCATTTGTTCAGTCTCACTCACACTCCCCATACATATTGTTACTCATTCATTCTCAGCCATCCACCTTCCTCACTTGCAGTCACTCTTTCATTCTGATTCACGTAGATTCACAGTCCCACACATTTTCACTAATTACTTGCCAATGACTTTCACACCCCTGCACTCACACACATGCTCACACATCCACACTTTCATTGACAAGCACGCACATTATATATATTTAAAATTAAGCACTTTTTATTTTACTTACTCAGATGCCAGTGACGGTCTCATTCCAGTCCCTGGGGCTCCATTTTTAGGTCTCGCCTAGCGACGCAGCGTGAAAGCGCTGTTGCTAGCGAGATGTATTGTTACTGACTTGCTTCGGAAGGGAGACAGGAGATGTGCACGCGCAGGACGGACTGCAATTATGAACGCGCCCGTGAACACGCACGTACAGACCCGCGATGTGCACATCTCCTGTCCCCCTTCCGTCCTCGCCAGCCGCAAAACATGAGGCTGCCTCGCTCCTTCTCCGTGCAGCTTCACCAGGAGCCTAGTGTCCCGAAGACCGGAGGAGCCCCAGGCCGGTGCCAGCCTTGCCTCTTGTTATAGGATCTACTGGGATGAATGTCTCAATGTAGAGTAAATGAAAGGTGGAGTAAGTTTTGCAGACTATTGCTTCCGTGTGCATGCGGTAGATATAGTGTTTCTGTTCTTTAGCAATCCTAATCTATACTTTTCATTACTAGGTGGTATAGTTTCCTCGTTTCCGAATGAAGCACCCCCACCCCTGCTTTAAATATTAGAATCCCTCCCTTCACCCTCCCGTTCCCCCATGCGCCCACTCTCGTAATCCGAGCCCCTGTATTTCTCAGTCAGAAAGGCACAGCAGGCACGGAGCAGAGTCACCTTTTAAGTGAAAGCATGTGAGGTTTGGCGTTTACTCCTCTCAAAGAACCGTCATCTTGCAGAGGTCTGAGTCAGTCCCAGAATGCCCTGCGCGTTGAGTCACGCTTCCTGCTGGAAATGACAGCACTTCCTCATCAAGCTACTAGTACTTGCCCGCTTCTCAACCCTCCCTGCTATCAGGAACGGACTCAAGTGGACGGCACAGTTTTTCCGTGGTCCATGGGGAGCTGAAACCGTTTCAGAGGGCGAAAAATTGAGTCAGTGAGTCAGCGGATGACAAATCCCAAAAAAAAAAAAAAAAAAAAAGCATTTGCAATGCAATAGGTCTCGCATTTGCTAGAGTTTAAGCTATTGGCATTGTAAATGACAATGCCTTTTATTTATTTGTTTTGAAAACCAACACATAAATAAAAGGCATTGTCATTTACAATGCCAATAGCTCAAAGTCTCGCAAATGCGAGACCTATTGCATTGCAAATGCTTGTTATTACAGCAACAGTTAATAATAGAACAATATTAACGTGCTAGTGTAATAATCAATGGGTAGAAAACCAGGCGATAAGAGCCCGTAGCCTCTGTGTTCCTGGCACTGATTTTGCCACCTCTGAGGCCAGGGGTTGGCAACCCAGCCAGTACCAGGAGTTGCAAGGGGGAAGCAAGAGGTTGCAGCTGGGATGTGAAGGGCCGCATCTGCGACCCCTAATTATGTCTGTGTTGAAATTATTTTGCCCGCACCTCATCTTATTATTCATATTAGGTCTTGCTACACAATAAGGTTGTCCACAAGACCTATTGTTACAATTTCTTAGAAATGTATGTCCAGTGGGTTTTAGCTCTATCCAGCGGTGTATTTCTCCCTCACCTCATGCTATTAGATACTTGAGGTATCATTTCACAGCCTAAGGACTACTTGTATTGCAAAGAAATTTAAATATCTAAAGGAGTACGTTAAATCATTAAATTCTTAATCTAATACCTACACTGTATATTGAAAGCAATCCATTTTTGTTTTTTCACAGAAAATACTTTTTTAATGTTTAATCAGGAACTGTGTTTGAGTCATGCCTACATGTACACATTTATGTTTACATGGACAGTTGCACAAGCCAGCTGCTTGTAACAAACGAGCATTAACAGAAACAATGGGTCTGGATTTAATGTAGTAATGCATTAAGACACAGGCATGCAACATACAAAAATGCAATCTGCATAGATTAGTACATCAACGCCAAACAAATTAGCTTTATCAATGCTTTTTAGTTAAGAATGCAATTTACTCCCAAAATTTAAAACATGTTAGAATTTAGTCTTCCGTAAAAAAAAAAAAAAAAAAAAAAGCAAATGACTTTCAGACTTTCAGGCAAGAAAGGTGTCATAAAAATTAAATAAGGTTCTCACAATCTGTGCAGTTTTTGAATGGGTATATGAAGGAGTGTTGCCAACATGTATTCTGTAAACTAAGAAAGCGGTGAAATATCTGCAAACAAAATATACACATTTGGACTCGCATCAAAAACTAAAAGTAGTTCAGAGTAAAATCATGGGGAAAAAAATAAGTAAAATGACAATGCTACAACTCACCAGAAAAAATACTTGTCAAAAATCGATATGATTCAGGTGTGTAAATACAGTGCTTCTCTGATTTTCAAAATAATGTTATTTTTAAGAAGCTAGATCAATATGAATAGTTTGCTATAACACAGCACAATTTCAAAATAGATTGGCTTTCTTTTCATACCGAGAGTGTGCATTTTTATCCAGACTGGCTGGTGGCACTTTGAGCGATTAGCCAAGAGCATATCTTCTAATGTGCGTTCTAAGCCATAGAGCTGATTCCAAGAGCCTTCAGTGTGCAGGTCAGGGAAATACTGTGTTTTCTGTATAATCCAATTTCATGTGTAATTAAGTTTGTGCGTTTTTCCTTTGTTTGTGTTTTTGCTGAATGTGAAAGAAAAACAGCATTCGGTTTTGCTTGTTTTACTGTTTCCTGCACTCACAAAATACTCAGCAAAACATTTTTGTGGTACATGAAATATATTTATCAACTCACCGAAACTTGGTGGTTTGCACTTTTATTTGTTGAAATGCACCCAAAACTCGCAATAACCCCAAGCATGCCCTTGTCTCGGATGTGAATAAAGCTTTTGACTTAGGGGAATGCCTCTTCCTGTCTGAGATCCTTAAGAAAATGGTGTTAGGGCCCAAATTCCTGAGATGGGTCAAACTGCTTCACACAAACCCCAAGTCATGAATGAAAGTAAATGGAGCCCTCTCACTGGAATTTTCAAGAAGATGGGGCATAAGACAGGGTTGCCCCTTATCACCAATGCTTTTTGTCCTTGCCATTGAGGGAGCAGCGGAATGGATAAGGCTGGATGCCCATATAAAGAATATAGAATAATAGGACACCACTTGGGAGGAACGAATATTGTTATATGCAGGCGACAGCATCCTATACCTAGCTAACCCGGAGCCCTTCCCAAGAGAAGGTGAGATATTTTCGACTTACAGAAACTACTCGGGACTGAGTATAACTGGGAGCAATCGCGGATATTCCTGATGGGTGGTTGGAAACCGCCAAAAATCCCTGCCCATGCCACTGAAGGGCGCAGACCACCATTTTAAATACCTGGGACTGTGGATGTCCAAAGATGAAAAGAGGCACTATGTAGCTAATCTGGCCCCACTCGTTAGCAGATTAGAGCTGGATATAAAACCCTGGCGATTACTTCCACTCTGATGGGGCAAGAGGCGATTTTCAAAATGACTGCATTACCCAGGTTGACAAACATACTACAGAATAGCCCAAACGCAATCCCGAGCACTTTTTTCCAGACACTTAACAGGTTAATAAGGTTGTTGCTTTGGGTAGAGAGCCCATCACGAATAGCGTCCTCAACGCTCCACTGCTCGGTATAGGATGGAGGAATAGCTCCAATAAATGTTCACAAATACTATGAGGCAGCACAAGTCCAAATGTTCAAAATTACTATGAGGCAGCACAAGTCTGCGGGATAAATGAGTGGGCATATGCGCCATTGAATGACCCTGCATTTTGCCTAGACCGAGCGCCCATGGGCGGGAAGGGTTACCTCCATATCCTCTATGGTTGTAAGCTGGCAACAAACGCACCGCCCGATATCGACACAGTCTTCATCTGGTGTATGCTGCTGAATGAAATGGGGTGGGGAAAAAAGCTGACATCTAAGACCCCTCTATGGGTAGGCACCAAACTGAACCAAGTAAATATATTACCCGGATTCAGGAAGTGGGAATTGATTGGCCTCTCTATGTGAACGACATGGCCCTCTTTGATCACGTAAGGAAGGAACAGGACCTGGCATCCACACAAATGCTTAAATAATTACAGTTACGCCATGCATTACAGGCCAGGATCCCCTGGGAGAGGAGACCAAGGAGGAATCTCCGCTGGAACGGTGACTGTTAGATGGTCGCATGACTACAAAGGCAATTTCCCTAAAATATGGTACGTTAATGATAACCACACAGGGCGACCTGTACAAACTACATGCAGGTTGGCAGATAGATATTGGGGAGTTAGATGACAAGGACTGGAGAGACAGACTGGAGAGACGCCCTGCAATCTCCACGAGGAGTTGCGATCCAAGCGCACATTCGCCTGATCCAACTTAAAATATTACATAGGCTGTACTAGATCAGAAAACTTCTACACAAAATTGGTAGGGCCAGGGGTGATCAATGCTTGTGCACCTATGGTCAAAATAGCTCCTTCATACACACACTATGTGACTGCCGGGCTCTTCAATCATACTGGAATGGGATACGGAGTAGACTAGCAGCCGCAGTGGGCTCACAGATAGATGGACAGGTGCCCCCTGATGTTACTGGGAATATGGAGGGACTCCGATGCAACTTCGTACCAGAAGCTCCTTATCAACTGGGTCTCCTAGCAAAAAGATAAATTGTGTGGAAATGGGGAAGTACTGAGCGCCCACGAATACAGGATCGGATGAGGGAAATGAGTGTATGCATGTCAAGCTAAAGAAAAACTGGTTTATGAGGGTAGAGGGTGTCTCACGAAGTTCGGGAAAATATGGGACAGTTGGTCCACGAAAGGGCAGGGAGATGGCCATTATAAAGGTGCAACTTAGAACAACAAAGGAACAAAGCACTATTGCACTAAGCAGAGGTCGAGACATGAAAGAATCCAGGTCCAAGTCTGCCCGGAATCAACCTCTAATCTCGATAAGATGTAAACTACTGAGATAGAAGGATTGGCACTGCCTTCACCCGAGTCGAGGCAAGACTTGCGGTGGAGCAGGAACTGTGCAAGGATTGGAGGTAATGTTCCATCTTTTCTCTCTTGCTGTTATTGTGGTTTATGTAAAATCAATATAAAATCACAATTAAAAAAAATATGTGAAAAACAAAAAAAGAGTCGCTCTAGTCATTATGTAAGTGTGAACACACATGATGCCACATGAGCGTACCTAGACATGATGTGACCACCAACTGCGGCAGTGTCAATTCGTCAACTCCCTCCCCCCACCCCCCACGATGCTAAATAATATCAGCAAAAACCAATGTGCTTTGTTGATAATGTGGCTACTGAGGCCCAGATAATCAACAGGATGCAGGGCCACAGGCAGCCACGGAGTGGGTTCACGCACCATTTTTTTCCCCACAAACCTCTGGTACCTACGGGACATGCATTAAAACGCAAAACCTAGGAGTATTGCATATGTTGCAGACAACACAGCTCAGGAACACAGACCTGCCAACTCACATGGCGCCACCGTGTGTAACACGATATCAGCTCATTTCACACTGTCACATGGTGAGGAGCCAATATCACACGCAGGCAGACAATGTGAGGTGGAAACACCTGCAGAGAGTGTTTTAAACTCTCATTGTCTGGAAGATGAGCACAGCTGATGTCTATCGGGGTACTGCAATCTCCCGGTGACATCAGTGGCAGCCTTTAAAGCCCCGCTTGTAAGGTGTTTTTTTGGGGGTTAGGGGTATGGGTTAACAGTGGGTCATGGGCAGTGACCTGCACAAATTCCTGCCCCTCTCAAGGCCACGCCCTTTCTGAAGCACTTTATTGGTTGCGGAGGCACTTGGCTCAAGGTTCCGCCTTTCCCCAGGCTCCACCACTCCTGGCCCTTTCCTCTCACAATGTGAGATCATGTTGAAACTTGGAAGGTCTGGGAACACAGAGGTAAGCACATCTGTTTTGGGGTTCCGAGGTCTGCAGCTCATGAACTGACTTGCACATTTTCCGAGATAAATTCAAGAGCTGCACACACACAATTTCCGTAAAAACATGTGTACAAACCCCTTTTCTGCATCTGCGTGTGGGCAATGAAGATGTTTATGGTATGGCTCCCGGTGTTTCTTACCAGTTCGTCTATTGTCTTCCGTTCCCTCAACGTCACCTTGTTTAGACTGAATTTGCTCTTTAAAAATAAAACACAGCACTTCAGTAGACAAAGCTTAAGAATTATAAAGCGAAAGGTTCATCCTACCATGTGACGGCTTCAAGGCCCGCTGTCACCTCTTAGCACTGTGACCTTTCAAACGCATGAGCTTGGTGACAGCCGGTGACAAACACGTTACATTGAATGACAGAGCTGTCCATCCAGGGTGACGTTACACACTTTTAGTCACATCACCTTGACAGGGTCACACACTCCACGTGTTCATCACCGTGATGCCTCTCACACTGCCGAGCACAACAGGAGACTTCTAAACAAATGTACTTGTAAAATGTGGCAGGCGGTGGGCAAACGAAAACAAGCTGCAGAGTTCTAAGCGGACACAGAAATCTTTTTTCATCTACAACTTGCTCAGTTGATAAAATAAGAGTTCTATTTAAAAAATGTAATTAAAATTGACCCGCAAAATTGATTAAAGGTCGATTAAAATTATATGAGTCAACAAAAGCGACTTATCAGTGGCTGAATAAACAGGTAGCAAAGTCGCCATCGAATTTCAATCTTCCATTTAAAATGAAAGCAATATGGTGCACGGGCACTACGAGGAACTTTACTCGTGAATGTTTATATAAGATTCATAGCTCGGGGGATGGTTCCGCTCCTGTGACTATCACCATTTATAAAGCGCACAGGGTAAACTGCGCTCTCTTTAGGTATTTGAATAATAGTTCGCTCTTCATTTCCTCTTGCTGCTCACAGAATTTACATGAGGTACAGCACCTCCCCTCAAGCACCGTTCCGTTCCTGTCCCAAATTGAAACAGTTCTTCCTTGTTTAGGACCGGTTGTGACACCGTTTCCTCCTCCCTAGGATATAGCTGGCCCTGAATGCCCCTCGGAGTTTACTTGAGATACTGGCCGCGGTTTGTCATAAGTTTTATTTTTACGGCCTTCTTTCTGACGGTGAATACTTAAGTCACTCCACCGGGTAAGCTGGACGTTTTACAGTCTAAGGCTACTAATTCAGGGACTTTACCGATAGGGTTTGGAAAGGTCGGGGTTAGGTTCCACAACATTTAGGGTGACCAACTGGCATGGGTGCAAATTGAGGACAGCGAGTGTAAAAATTCAGGACAGGGGGTCAAAATTCAGGACAAAAATGCAGGACAGAAGGTAAGGTTTACAGACACATCAGTGCCATTGTGAGATGTAAAGCGGCATGCATAGGATGTAGCTAATTGGGACCTGCAATGCTGGACTAGAGTGCAGTCCTCTGAGTGGCCAGCTTTATGTGTCAGATCGCTTCAGGTATTCCATTTGTGTTCAGCTGGTGATGACTTGCATAGGGGCTGGTACAGTACAGAGTAATGGATAAGACCCATAGCGGACAGGTCTTGTGTGAGGGTAAGAGCATGAAGCAGGAAAAGGGAGATATTAACCAGCCTGCATGAGCTACAGTTGGCTGAACACTGCTGAGCGTTATGGCATTATTGTGGGTCAGAGTGGTTAGACAGGAGCTGACATTACTATATAACGCCCTGGCTAGCCATATATCAGCGCTCCTTATTTTCCCTGTATATTGGAAATAGTATACTGCTTGGACTGTTTCCTTTCTGTGAGCTGTAAACTGCAGATTCTCACTGATGCACAGAAGTGTGCATTACAGACTAGAAACTGTATACACCGTTAAGGCATAATTGTAGGGCAAAAGGAGGCACTGTCTTTTACATACAGAACATTTTCTATTGAATGGAAGCAAAATGCCAACATGCAGTTTTACTGATAAAACTATATAGCGCACAAATACTAATGTAACCATCAGAAAACACAGCAAGGTTTGTGAACCCAGGTCTCCGTTCATTAATCTACACATATGATGCTGTAAACGTCAAATATATTTAAAAAACACAGCTCATGGCCAACCACAAAGTTCAACAGCACTAGTGGTTCACAAACTTGAAAACCTGTTTTACTCACCAAGAGCTTCATTAAACTGAGCATTATCAGTTGTGGTTCATAAACCACTACACCCGGATTCACAACGGGTTAAATATTAACTAAGAAAAAAACATTAACAAAAAAAATAAAATAACAAATCACTAACAAAAAAGCCTTAGGTTATGCTAGAATTTGCCTCCTAAAAAGGAGATGGGATGGGTTATAAAAAGGCACAATATACCACATACAGGTCCACACATTGCAGGAGGGTTTTTACACTATAGAAAGTTTTACGAGATTCGCTTAATATTGTTGCGCAACCAGAACCCTGCATTTCACAGTTTCAGGAACAGATATTTTGTTGCTGCTTCCAAGAGAATGACTAGTCTCAGAAAGTCCCCCACACCAATTTGAAGCCTGCTCATTGGCTAGCCCCAGAACACCCTTATTATGAGTGTGCAGCGCCACTATTGCACACCGAATGCCTTAGAAAGTTACCTGCATCAAAGGTTAAAGCTTCCCTCATATATTGAAAGGGGGGGCAGACATATGGGCTGTAACCTTATTGGCGTTATGAAACACCCAGGCCAAACTAGGTGTTCTGCCAGTGCTTAATTTGAGCCAGTGGTTGCAGGTGGGGCCCATCAGCACTCATTTTTTGGAAAAAACACTTATTTTTCCTCATTGGACTTTGACCCAGAGCAATAGAGACAAAAACACAAAAGGGGGAGGAAGGAGGCAAAAAAAGATAGAAAAACATTGACAAAATAAGAAAGCAGGGATGAAAAAGAACCTGATCGATTGAGATAAAGGGGCAGTGTCTGGTGGTGGATGAAAGGAGCATGAGGTGGAATCAAGACTAGGCAGCCTCTGTATTCAGCACACCAGCATTCAATAGCGCCAGCCGAGGTTTCTGAGCAAAACTTTGAGCCCTGGCACCAGTGCTTAATTTGAGTGTTTGCTGGTGCAAGGCACTGGCACATTTTTCTAAACACATGCACATATTTATCCACACCTTGGTGGCGTTATCTGCCTATTTTCTTTTTAGCATTACTCCTCAGTGGTGATTTAGTATACTTTTTAAAAACTAGCACATAGGCACTGCTGTCACTGACATCTGCAGTGGACTGCCAAGACATACTTTGGGTCTTGGCCATTACTTTATTTTAAAATAAGCACTGCCTGGCACTTATTCTTTTACAGATTAAACCAGAGGTCGCGGTGGGCGGGATCTGAAGGGCACGATGTGCCCATACTTTTTAGGTTTCGCCTAGCGTTGCTGCGCACATGAGCAGCTCGCTCGGCAAGATCTATTGTTAATGAGGAGTTTGAGAAAAGGGCTTTAAGTCCCGCCCCTTATTTCCATTGGCTGGCGTCACCGTTTATGGTAAACGGTGGCCTGCCATTGGAAATTAGGTGTTTGGTTTGCCTCCCTTTCGCTTTTTGTGCCGGCGCACCCGGACTGGCTTCCCTGCTATGCGTCTGTCGCAAAGCACTTTCTTATCTTTATGGGGCCATGTGTTTCTAATTTGAAACGCATGGCCCCATAAAGACAAGAGATCCCCATGCTCCGGCTGCAGCGCGGTCCTCTTTCACTTTCGGGACCGCGCTTGTTTTTTTCAGTGCTGGTTTACTTTATTTCGGAGCGCGGCACCCGCTTTAGGGACACCGCGCTCCGTTTATTTATTTATTTTTACTTTTTTTTCGAGTGCTTGTTTTTGTAGAGCCCACGCCGAGACTCAAACCCTGATCCCCAGGCACAAGGTCGGCAGCTGTGTAAGCTGCGCCACATCGGTAGCTTCAACAGCAAACTTTCACAGTGGCTGCCGCTCCTCACAGCACTCGCAGGACACCGGCAATGGCGGCTGCTTCTTTGTATTTAGCAGCACGCTTTCACTTTCACATATGGGGGGCCTGCCGTCCCACGCAGCACTCGCGGGACGCCGGAACTTGTTGCACGGCTTGCATTGTAGCTCCGCACTCTGCACGCACCCGCCTTAATCGTATCAAGGTAATAATGCCTCATTTACAATTCGGTTCCCTTCATTTGACTTAAGGGCCGGGAGTCTAATTTCAAAACATTTGACTTTTATTTTTTATTGTTTCTCCCAAACTCCCTCACGTGCACATAAGTTGGTGTTGCTGATTTGTATCTTCGTGCCCTCTGGTCACGTGCGCGTGGGTCAGTGTAGCTGATTGTAGGGGCATCTCCGTGCCCTCTGCTGCTGGACCCTTGGTGTGTGCGTCATGCCTTAGAAGTGCTCGTGCAGCAGTGCATTGTGCAAGGTAGCCTTCTGAACAAGAGGCCCAGTTTGTAAGTCAAGGTTTCGGTGTGTTGAGGCGCTCGTAGCAGGAAGGGTGTGGAGCAGCCCACTCGCGCCATCTCCCACAAATGCCCTCGATCTTGGCACCTAGATTTTCTGCTTGCTGTCACCGCTGGGATGCTTGTGCGCGGGTTTAGTAAAGAATATAGCGCCCACTAAGAAGTTAACCACTTCCTGGCGCTGCTGGACTGGTGAGAATTAGGAGGTGCGGCTGTAATTTCTTTTAAACGTTGCCAGATGTGCTGGCGTCGAGGTCGCCCGGACGAAGCATAGCCCACAAGGGGTTAAATGGCAGCCCCTGCAGTCCTTTGTGTCTTATGTTATGATTAATTACAGTTTTAATTACAGCGATCAGTCGCTGCTGGTATTTCATTATGGCCACAGACATTGAATACCCGGCCTCGCGTTCAATGCTTTCTATTGTAAGAAGCAGGAATTCGACGAGATAACACTGGCATTTGGTGTGGCGCTTCAAAGCCCTGGTTCTATCTGTTAAAGCAAACACTGAAGCCATGGTAGAGGGTGCCCAACATAAGCCCAGGAGAGCCTGACCCTTGCAGTTATTTGAGGTAAACGTGCAAGAAATTTGCATACGGCGGTGATCTGCAAAAGAAGCTTACAGTTTACCATGGGTATGGTTCCTAGGTAGGTTGAGTGCCTGCTGCAGAGGCATGTACACATACTTCTGGTCGCAGTATCCTTTTATACTTCGGGTTAATAACGTAAGTACAGTTTACTTTATAATTAATGCACCAGTATGCAAGCCCACTTCACTCTGTGTGCAGTGCATATTTTAAATGTTACTATGCCATGGGCTTTACTTTAGTGCTAGCCTTCCTTTTATATGGTGCCATGGGACCGTGAACGCTAGCCTCCTGGATTTTACACTGCTAGTGAAGGAAGCTTCCGTCAGCATCAGAGCAAAGATGTTTTATCTGTGAGACCGAAACCTGAGCTGGGCCCAGAGGTGGACCAAGAAAGAGAGCCCTGTAAACCATGTCTTTCAGGGACCTGCTCCAGGGCAGACATCAGAGACCCTTCCGGACCTCTAGTGAGACTGTCTCCAAAAACAAGCATTTGCAATGCAATAGGTCTCGCATTTGCGAGAGTTTAAGCTATTGGCATTGTAAATAACAATGCCTTTTATTTAGGTTTTAAAAACCAACACATAAAAAAAAACATTGTCATTTACAATGCCAATAGCTCAAACTCTCACAACTGCGAGACCTATTGCATTGCAAATGCTTATTTTTTTTATTTGCCAAAAGCAATTACCCTACCTACTTCAGGTTAAAAAGGCAACTGTCTCTGGACGGTTAATTCCGACATGTGAGATGCCTCACCTGAAGTGGAAGGAGAGAGTGTCTCCTGTGCTGTGAAGCCAAGGGAGGGGCAGACAGTCGAACAATAAACAAGCCTCCATGCCAGGGTGTCTGCTGCCTGAAAGAAATGTAAATGTGCGCATTTTGTTAATCTGCAAATATGAGAGCTGCTTGGGAGCTGGTGTGAGCTTTAATTGATGGAGTCACTTGAAGAGAGATTCCTTTTTAGAGGTATTGTGAGATGACCTGATGAGCTGTGGAGTGCTTTTGAGGGACAGTTAGAAACAAGGTTTGCACCAGGTACAGTCTACTTACATATTACTCAGATCTATATTTTGGAAGCACTTTAAAAAAAAAAAAACTTAAACCTAAATCTTCCTATGCATTTTGTGGCAGTCTATCTTATACTGTGTGTAATGTCTAACATATTCAAAGTGCTTCTGTCATAAGCAACACTAATAATTCAAAAGTCACTAGTCCTCACTGCACCGACCAGAAATCAATTATGTAGCACTCTGGTGACAGACAGGCCCCCACCCCAGCGATCGCATTAATCAATAGAGGTTTCACAATATTAAAAAGTGCTTTCATGGATTAGTTTAACTTGCATTTATTTTTCCTTTAAGGTGTGTGTTTTTTAGTTGCGTTACTTAAAGATGAAAAACCAACAAAATAGTTAAAGAATATTTTGCTCTTTTTAGCCGCGCCTCTGGCCGTGCGTCCACTGGACTCGGGATCACAGTTCCCATACTTTTTTAAATACACTTCGACCACTGGATTACACACTTTAAGTGAGGATTTTCAAGGAGCCGGTCGAGTAAACATCTTTCTGCTTTGATCCCAGACCTACATGAGGAGCCGAACTGCCCGTGAAGAGAAAGTGAGAACCGTATGGGGTTTCGGGCTTATAGATTAATGCGCATGATACAAGTCCGACCCCCTGGGACGTGGACAGTTTTGGCAAGCCCAGCTACAGTAATAGATAAACAAGAAAAGCACGCAGCGAAATTGTAAATGAAAAACCCTTTCATAAAGGCACTTAGCTACATGGTTTAATACGAACTGCAGTTTCAGAAAGAGACACGTTGGATGGGTGTGCAACCGGTGGGGTTTAAAACCCAGCTTGAGCCAGAACAGCACGTAGCTAACACCATCCACAAGGGAGCGCCATCCTCCTACTGTGGAAACGAAAGAGCTCATTCATACTTGAGCAATTCTCTCCTTCAGGGAGTAAACTTTAAGAGCGGCTCAGATACACCGACTTTATACAGCAGCAGAATTAGTAACGCGACCTGTCGAGAAAATGCATAATGAGTTAATCAGGACACACGCGCAGCACAGCAGTCCTGTGACCAGGAGCCAGGTATAGCGCTGCTGTTGCTCAAAGAGGCCTGGCCAGTTGTGCGTATTGGCTCAAGGAATGCTACACTTGTTGGAGGCTGCGCCCTGCGCAGGTATTTAATGAGGTAAAGCTGTCCACGTGATCCAACAGTGTGCTCACGCGCACGCAGGCAGCAGAGCCGCGTGCCATGCCTATTAAACGTAAAAAGCTCCGGCAGAACAAATACTTCAGGTTATATACAAACCAGGTGCGTGGACAAGGCGCGCGCACACACCGACACGTGGCATACATGAGGATGATTTAAGTGCAGGTTTCAAGCACGAAGCACAGTGGCGTAACCAGCCCACATTCTTCCTTTAAGCAATGGAAAAACACATTTAAATAAGGAAGTACTAAGGCTTGAGGCACTTATGACTGCTTGGAGCGTACACGTCCTGTAGTGCTTGGCGCTGGTAGGAGGAAGCTAGGCACTCAACGAACTCCAAAAGAGAACAAATTAGAATTAATTACCAACCAAATAGTCTAGCTCCATGTTAAGAGCACGGATGCAGGAAGGCTAATGCTTTGCCTCTTCTGGGCAGAAACAAAGACAATGGTAGCTGGATGGTTTGAAGTAAAAGCAAGCTTATCTTAGTAAACTACATTTACGATCTCACTTGGTGGTAACGAGAGGACGACTTCATGTTAGAAACATGCAGCATGCTCTTAGGAAATTAAACAATTCGACATTGAGCCGCAAACGTGCACACATTTTTTGGTCTTGCCTATGGACAGATTTTATTTATTATTGACAAAACCAATGCTAGCAGTGGGCTTAGGGCCTTACCATTGGCCAGTTTCTTGTTAATCTAATTTGCTTCTTATTCGATTGCTTTTCTTCTTGTGTTTGTCCCTCTAATGGAGTTGAGTTGGACAGGCCCGTAAAAGCTAGAGCCAGCTCTAGGCCCTCTGGTACTCTAGAGCCATAAACGAGCCGCACTTTCACGGGAAGCGATGTGGTCTCACAGCTACAGTTGCCTACAACGTATGATGGGGAACCAGGTTTGAATCCCAGTCTCAGCTTAGTATCTAGTAAATTCCGGAAAATCTCACTGTGCCAAACAAAAAAAACCATGTTTTGCAGTCCGTTTCTTGTAGAGTTCCTATGTCCTTGGGCAAGGTTTGCACTATGCTAAACTGCCAAAAATAAAATGGATTCTGCCAGTCATCTACGCTTTAATCTGATCTTCCAAGAATTACAGACAAAGCATTAACCTTTAATGTCAAGAGATATCTATATAGTGGTCGAACTGCACAGTGGGAAACTGCAAAATCTGGGATCAATCACAGATTCCCTGCTTGATAAATTGTGTGATCCTAGGCAAATACTTTTATTTCACGAACATCCTTTTTGCTAATCTTCACATATGAGATGACCTTTCAAATACTTGTGTTCAGGATGAAAGGAGTTCAAAAACCTCGTGTGCTTATTTCAATAACCTATAATGTTGCTCCATGTATAAGAAGGCTCTAGTCCACTAGTCCACATACAGCTTACACTCGACAAGTGACTTGCCCAGTGGTTCACTAACCGCATTAAATACCAGACAGGAATGAGAGAGAGTGAGAAGAGAACTCATCCGTCTTCCCTGAACTAAATATCAACCAAACAAAAGGAACATGCTCGCTACCAACCTAACAAATGTTACTGAAGGGTCTCTTGCACAAAAAGGAAAGATGATGGGGGGGGAGGGGGCTAGTTTTTTTTTTTTAAAGAACAGTCACTCTCAACATAGTTGGTGACATGCTTCATCATTGGGTGCGCACCCTGGGTGCTGAATGCCTCCAGGGTGAGCTTCAATGCCTGAGTTACAGTGGAACTGTTTTTTTGCGAAAATGAAAACGCAAGTAATTGTAAAATTGACTCAAGGTCACCCACTCCTTAAGGTATTTTAATAATGGGGGCCTTGGGCAAGTTTTAAAAGCAGTGGTGGATATCTTTGAGACATATGTAGTCTCATGTATCCATATTTATGGTCAACATGTTTCCGCTATCTTTACACCGGGCCCATGTGGGTTAATATGGCTTTCGTCAAAACCGAAAATTTCCGCATGCTAAGACATGCAGTGTAAGCTTGAATTCAAACCTACACCACTCTACTCCAGAACACTCTACGATTCTCTACTCCACTCTAAGACACTCTATGGCACTTCACTCTAGGCTACTCTACGACACTCCATTCTACTCCACTCTTTGACACTCCACGACACTGTCATTTCACATTAGGCCACTCTATTCTATGACCCTCCAAGGAACTCTGCGCCACTCTATGACACTTTATTCCACTCCACGCTACAGCACTTAACACCACTCTATGACCCTCCATGACACTTTACTCAATACTCCAATCTATGCCAAACTATTTGATGCTCCTCCATTCCACTCGCCACTAACTTTTAGCCACGCTCAACAGCCGCCACGCTGGTGTACAACATGACTAAAACACAATGGCAAAGCCAATAGCTCTTGCATAGGCAATACAATATTGGCTGCGTCAATGCAGGTTTTAAAGTAGGTTTTCGTGCACATTTTGTTTTTTTTAGTTACTTCCACAAGATTACCATTTGCCATCTTGGAATGTAATCTAAAAACAAAATGTTGGCCATGTCATGATGCATCCGTACACAAGACTGCACATTTTTTCTGATGGTGAAGAGTTTGTAAAAAAATAAAAAAATTAAAAAAAGCACTGATAAAGCCAACGGGTCTCAGATTTGGGACCTATTGACTTTGTCAATGCATTTAGCTTTGCATAAAACATCTTGGTGCTGAAACAGCATAGCTAAAAATTATCGCCAATATGTCCCTAAGGCAAGGCCTATGGAAAAGTGGCTCTTAAAGCTGAATTTGCAGAGCGACAGCATGTTTCCCACTCGTCTGCAGAGACACCACAGTCATGCGTTCTGTATGTTGTTTTTACATGTACCTGCTGGTCTAATGCAAATGCTGCAACAGCAACCCAACAGGATGCCACCACAGACCAGCCCACCAGTGGTCTACCCCGGATTTGAGAATGGAGGTGCCGTTTTCAGCTTTTGGGGGCACAGTAGTTACCGTTTTAAAGGGCTACTATGAAACACATTGTCTGCACACAAAAAAAGTATGTGAGAGGTCACGAAATTTTTTAAGAACTAAAAACAAAAAAACATTTATAGAAGATAAAACTGAAAACGTTTCATCTAAAAAAAAAAAAATAGCAAACAGGATTGGCACACTGCTGGGGAATAAAAACAACCAAGGAAAAACTTACATATCACCGAATAAGCAATAGCAAAACAATAACTCGCAGACCGGAGTGGAAGGAAGTAGCCTGCCAATGTACGGAAAATTCAACAAAGGGCCACATGCACACCCGGACCTGGAATTATAGCGGTCACGTCCAATGCAAGCTTAAATTACCACTAAACAAACGTTGTTACTGCTACACGGACACTTGCGTGCAGCGGTGTCTCTCTGCTATTCAAGCAAGTGCACATACTTTAACTGAAGAAAGGTACTTTATAATGTATATGAGCATGTCAAAACTTTTCGGTAAGTGGGGTTAAATGTCACATACATGATCCCCCATATAATCCCAGAGGTCTCTAAAGTGGACCTATTCAGACACACCCTCTCCCCTTTCGACCACGAAGTGGGCTAAAGTGTGGCGCTTCCTTTACAATGTGCACCAACTTCTGCGTGGTGCACCATTTTCTGCTTGTCACCTTTGCCGCCAGTTCCTCAAATGCACAATTTTGCTGCTTGCACAAGTGACCGCAGTGGGCACTATGCACGCATGTACATACAATTCATCCATCCAGCATCCCTTTACTCTTGCACACACGCTTTCTCGCATGCATTCTTGCTTCACGGCATGTGTGCAACATTCTCCGCTTATGTGCACTCCTCTTGAATTCTGTGCACAGCTCCTTGGCTGTGTGCACTGGCATTGGGTCTGTGCGCATAGTTCTCCTCGCACACAGCCCCATTTTGTCTCCATGCACTCTTTATGCCAGCCTTGGACATGGGAGCCCCCATGCATCTGTGATGCACAAATGCCACCCGCTGGTGGGAAACAGCCTTCACAATGAGGTTTTTACCACGTTGTACCTATAGTACACATGTTTTTACAACGCATCTGCTTTTACAATGTATGCCTTTACCACGCATTCAAGGTAAGTTTGGGGGTGTCGGGGGTCTCCCCCCACAAATACAATATATATATATATATATATATATATAGATTTTATAACAACTTCTTAACATGTTATTTGGTGATTTATTTAAATATGTCTGTTTTAACAATGCTTGTTTAATATGCCTTTTAGATATTTAAAAGGGATGGTTCTATGGTTTTAATTGCACATTCAAGCAAAAGTTTGATGCAACCATAAACTAGAATCCAATAGACTACCAAAGTATTTTTTCTATGTTTACATGACTGACAAATGAAAATTTTAGCACATGTCACTTTAAAAAGAAAAAAAACCTGTATTTAAATTAACCACCCACCGTGTAGCGCGTCATGTGATCAAGATCCCTGTTGGGATCGAAATGCGTCATGCTGATGGAGTTGTTTGATATACGAGCTGAATAAAATCTGAAGCTGCACCAAATTGTGGTCCGTACTCCATTTAGGCGAAGAGGCTGCGAGAGGAGTTTGATATATATATATATATATATATATATATATATATATATATATATATATATATATATTCTACTGGCGGTCGCCAGTAGATAGTTATAGTTAGGACCTATTTTCCATAGGAAATTCACAACATTCTATTTGAAATAACTTTGGCGCCGGTTGACGAATCTTCGCGAAATTTTCAAAACTCGTGGCCCGCTCCGGTCCGCTCCTATCCTGAAAGTCTCTGGGTGATTCGTCAAGTGGGGGCCGAGAAAAAAGGGGGGTCCCAAAACGTGTTTTCCCCATGCAATTTTCCATAGGAACCTTTCATCGCAGCTACAGCCCGAACTTCTGAACGGAATTACACCAAATTTGGCAAAAATGTAGCCCTTGGTTCAGAGTCGTGCCTTTTGCTTAAATGGTGTAAATCCATTCAGTAGTTCCTGAGAAATTTGAAAAAGAAAACCCATATATATCTGGGCGGAGCCTAACCACACATGTCATTGTGAGATCTGATTGGCTGTCAGCACTTCATCCTGGAATTGCTGGCAGCCATCTTGGGACGAATATAAATGATAGTACCCCATTGAAATGCATTGTAGTGAATCGAAGATTTTGAGGGTTACCAAAAGGAGAACTATAAAGGGTGATAACAGACTTTAGTTACATTAGAATTCATTTGTTGATGGTACCATACTAATTTTAGGAATTGTGGTGTGTTCTAAGGTGATTTTACCCTGTGAAAAATCCTTCTGCTGGGATATCATGAATCATGTTTGAGAGAAAACTATTTTCTCATACTTTTCCCATTGAGGTTTGGAAGGTGATCTAGAAGCTAAAATGAGAGCATATTTTCTGTAAATTCACATTATCTTTCTCAGTCATGTGAGAATGAAGTCTGACATTCTCAGTAAAACATGTACATCCAACAATGGCAGAGACTGTCAGTTGATTCCTTTGTGTTCTACTGCAGCTTCCCAGAGTGTTCTAAAGAACAACTAGAGTGCTAACAGCCTTACTTATGACAAACGTATGCACACCTGAAGCCATCTTGATTGGAATAAACTGGTAACACTTAAAACATTTAATAAGGAACAAAATGAGGGGGTTCATTTTGCCATAGAAATTATGGTTAGTGCTGCAGAAAGAAAATGTAGGGCATGTTTTAAGTGAGATCTCAAATCCTCTTCTATTTCATTAGAAAATTCTGACATGCAGACTGAAACAATCACTTTCAATACCAGCAGTAGACTTCCAGTTAACTCCCTGGTGAGCAGTAGCTTTACTACAGTGATCTAATGAACAACTAGAGTGCTAACATTCTAAATTTATGGCATATGTGTGACACATCTGAATGCCTTCTTGATGGAATCAAAGTAAAAACTGAAAGCATTTCCTACTGAGGAGACTGCAGTAAATGACGAAATTAGGAAACTTCATAACAAATAAGTCTCCCAAGATGGCCACCAGAGAAAAAGAGCCCAAATGTAGCACAAATATCACCCAGATGTAGCCCACATATAGCCCACATATAGCCCAATGACAGAAGTGTGCAAAACACTTTTTATTTTTTCTGCAGTTGTATATAGTGCAAACTGGTCAGGTATTGGAGCGTTACATCTTACTTGGACCCCTTAGTGCGTATTTTGCACGAAGTACATGAGATTGATCTTGCGAAACATTGAACTTTACGATTCTGTTAACCTGAAGTTGCTCTGAACCGGGCTTTGTAACACCCGTTTTTACCTACTGGTTTTAATTAATTCTCACTGTATTGTATTAGGAAAGAGGATTTACTGTTTTTATGTACACTTTTATGATCTATGTTTCTAAATCAGATCAAATAAAGTTTAATGAATTCTATGGCAGGACGGAGGCGAGGATTATGCATATCTTTCCTCACTTTATTTGCATAGCAGTTCAAAGAAACGTAACACAACAATCATTAAACAAAACACTACACAACCCATGAACCATTAGGGGGGTAGTCTCCAAGGCAACTATAGTCCAATCATATCACAGTCCATCGTATATAATATCGTGACGTCCCTTCCGCTTCCTCTTTCTTCACTGCTCGTCAGTTAAGTGCAAACCTTACATTCTTGGCTTAATCTGACGTTGTTGCTGTTTGTATAGCGGTTTCTTGTGCACGTTATTAGCATTATTTCCTTGGTATTGTTTCATATTCCCTGCGCAGCAGGCTCTTGCCCGAGCGCGTTCTCCCCCTCGCAGTTTCTCCCACTGTGTGCTCTGCGCGCGGTGAGATCCTGTCAGGCGCGTCTGGTCCGAGCGAGGCAGCTCCGTCGAGCGCTCCCGCTGGTGTTTACGCACGTTTGGGAATCCGGTCACTCCTTTAGTGTCCGCTTGATTCCCGACCAACCCTAGCCTAATTTTGACACCGCTACGCGGTGATTTCCCCACACGGCCACGTTAGTGACCAGCGCCACCTGGTGGTGGTAATTGGTATTGCGCCTCAGTCTATTCTTATAACAGCTTCGGGGAAAGCCCAGCTGCTGGAGTGTTAAAAGCAAAACGACAATCGTGAACATTACCTGCGCCATCTTGTCTGGTGGAATTCTATGTGCACATAAGTTGCAGTCATTTTAATCTATCACAGCCATTTTGTACTCTGTTGGTCACCTTTGTTTCACCCTGCCCTTACTAGCATCCCTCTGACCGACCTGGTACGTGTGCTGGGGGCTATAAACTCTATTTGCCGCAACAAACCTCAGCGCCACTTGCTGCCACAAACTCGTTTTCCTCTCATCTCTGTTTTCAGGCAAACCTTTGGACACTCTACCCCTCACTGCACCTAGTTACACAAACAGATTCCAAACACCAAAAAGACTCTTGCAACATGATTTATTGCACTGCAAACAGCAAGACTTGTTGTTACCAACAATGGGACCTGTTTTTTTCAACAGAACGGACTCTTAGATCTGGCCGGTCTCACATGTTTTAGACCCTGAAGCAAGGTCCAGCTGCAAGATAAGATTGTCTGTTTGACCTGGGTGGGAAGAGAATTACTGTTGGGCTTGTGTGACAACCTGCCCGGGCGGGGACCCCAAGCTTGTGTAACCATGTTGATGAAACCAATGCATTGTGTCAAACCTGTATAAAAGGAAGAGCCAAAGGAGTTATCAGCAGAACACCTCCCTCAGACATCCCGGTGTCTGCAGTTGACGTGATCTCCTCATGAGAAATAAACCTTTTTCTTGTCTTCCAGTTTCCAGCGCTTGCCTCATTATTTTGATAGCGAACCCAAAGTGAATTAGAGGTGGAACCCTGCACCGGGCAGCATTGAGGGTCTTAGAAGACTCGCTGCCTTTCACAAATTGGCGCCCAAACGTGGGGGCCCATCAGCGACGCGTGGGTCCGGTAGAGAGGTCCTAACGACGGAGTGAACGACTAAACGATTGGGGTATATCTGCCTGAGAAGACCCTTGTCTGGCTGCCGATCGACTGAACTTCACCGGTTCCGAACGGACCTCTCTCGAGTGACCTGCGGTCACGACTGGGACCTTAGAGGAACGCCGCATTGATTGTTGGAGTGAGAGGACAACCAGGCGCTGGAAGGGAAGACGAAGAACCGTCCATACGGTCCGGGTAAGGTCGTGAAAAAACGACTTAAATTGATTGATTGAATAGTTTGATTGAAATACTAGTATTCCTTTTTGATATTGAGTTATTTACGACATTTCCCTGCTTGCAAACAACGAAGAATAGGAATATTCTCTCTCTTTGCAGGCAGCGAAGGACAGGTAGTGCAGACTTTTTGTCTAAATTGATTGATTGAGATATTCATTTTTGACCGATAAATACGTCATGCCTGTTTTCTCTAGATTGTTTGATTGTAATTGTTTTGGACCAGACCGTCCGTTAGAGGTCAGTCAGCGGCACCGCCGGAAGGCACCCTAACAAGAACATGTACGTAAAGTATGGATTAGCCACCGTAGCTTATAGCAAACTATGGCATAAATACACTAGGAAGGACCGGGTAAATCAGTGGCCACTGACGGGATCTTTCGATCCCGCTAAAATAGAAACGTTAGAATTAGCTCTCCACAAAAAGAAAACTAGACCAGCCATGTTTGACAGTTTTGGTTTATGGCGAAAAGAGGCAGCTCAAAGAAAGAAAAGGGACGAAGCTAGACAAGATAAAGAAACGCGAAAATCAGCTTACCAAGCCTGTAAAAGATTAGAAGAAAAACCAAAAGAAAAGGAAATCGATAAAAAGGAACAGGAATCAAAAATATCAGGTCAATGCCCTGTTAGAACGCCCTCGACTCTTTACCCCAAGTTACCAGCAAAACAAAGGGTAGATGATTATTTATTGTTAGGTCCCCCAATCATATACATGCCACCCCCTTACGCCCCTACTCATCCCGTAGTACAACGCCAGGACCACCAAAGTATAGCCGGAGATGGCACGATCGCCTCAGTCTCCACCGCCTCTGCTCCCACCGAGTCACCCACACCAAATGCCTCATCAAAGGATACAGTAGTAGAGGTAGGATCAAAAGAAAAAGGAGCGCCCAGGGTCCCGCGATTAAGTAAAAATGAGCGAGCAGGCATTGATAAAATAGTTAAATCCCTCATAGATAGGAAGGAGACAGAAGAGTATGTAACTGACATATGCAACTCCTATGTTGAAAACCGCAAACGATACTTTATTGTACGTCTCTGTTACCACACTCTTACTGCATATGAAGAGAAGTACCAAGATGTAGGGCCCGAGCGGCTAGTGGCTCTCTATAGGAAGGTAGACACCGGAGATGAAGGCGACAACGATGTTACAGAACTCTTTTCATCCACACTGGAGGTATTCCGTCACCTTGTGGAACAAGGACGGATAGATAAGGACAGGACATCTAAGATAGCAGGACCCCCGGTGGAAAAACCAGATAGCATGATGCCGATAAAAGAAGCTGCCCCTTATTGGGTACCTCCTAGAGGACAAGGGACTCATGACGATATGAACCATCAAGACGCTAGAGGAAGGGTGGTCTACAATTGGGTGTATCAACCATGGGACAGACAGGACATTTTGACGTTCCGTAAATCTTTACCGGATTTACGAAAGAACCCCACCGCCTTTTACACCGAGCTAGGTACCGCTCTGGGATCAACAATAATGACACTTGCCGACATAGACTTGTTCTTCGGGATATGTTTGCCAGCAGATGTGTAGAAACAGATTAGGAAAATAGACCATACCGAACTGCTTGGTCATACCTGGGAACAACTCAACACACTAGATAAACAGCGGAACCCTGGTCAAAAACCGGTTAAAGCAATATCGGACCTCCCTGACAAAATAGTGCAGAAAGTGAAAACGCTGATCCCAGAGAAAAATATAGACTGGTCCATAGTAACCGCGTGCCGCCAGAAACCACAAGAGGATGTCTCAGAGTATTTCTCCAGATTTGAAACGGTGTTCTCGGATTACAGTGGACAAGACATGTCCACCGCAACCGGACACCACTTATTTGTGCAGAACTATGTCAAAGGACTACTGCCAGATGTATCCCAGAAATTACAAGCCAGCGAAAGTAGTTGGGCAGCATCTAAACCGGCGGCCATTCTCCAAATGGCCCAGTACTATGAGCATCAGAGAAACGAAAATGACAGGGCTACAGAAAGGAAAAAGAAGGACTTGAAGGAAAGGGTAATGGTAACACAACTCCAGGGGGCGAATACAGGAAGGGAGCAATATAGGGGAGGATACCAGCAGAATACCCCTAGAGTACAGCCACCTAGAAACAATTCATCGACATCATATGTAGGACGCCAAGACCTAGGACAGGATCAATGTGCATTTTGCAAAGAATATGGACACTGGAAAACCCAATGCCCGGCTTTGTTAGGAGCTGGTAGGAGCAGAGGGGCGAGGGAAATAGCAAGTGGACAGAGAGGAAGAGGACGTGGGAGAGGGTACGCGAGTGAAGCAAGCGAGGAAAGGCCATGAAGAGTGAACACATTTGACCATCCCAAACAGAATCAGTACCAACAGACAGATTATGACAATACGTACGACTTTGCATAGGACAGCCAGGGGCAAGGGAGGGATCCAGTCGAGCTCTATGTTGATCAGCAAGGCCCTTATGTTACCGCTGAGGTCCTGGGCACAAAGTCGCCCTTTCTGGTAGACACGGGAGCAACACGTAGTGCACTATCCAAACGACTGATTCCAAGGGCACCCTTGTCAGGCTCACATGTGACCTCAATATGATTTGACGGTACGCCCTCCACCAACCCTTTGTCCCGACCGATCCCTTTAACCTTGACAACAATAGCGTCGAAACGACATTCCTCCTCTCTTCCAACACCCCAGACGCCATTATGGGTCTCGACCTTTTGAAACACTTCCATGCGACTATCAGATGCTCACCAGACAGAGTGCGTGTCGTCCTGTATGACAACCCCCAGCGCCATAGAGAGAACCCTTCTCAGCACGTTTCCCATCTCTGAGACTGACACATCCCTACTGGACACTTTGCCATCACACTTATGGGCTAGGGCTGATTCAGACGTAGGACGAATGATGATTGACCCAGTACACGTAACAATACGACAGGACGCAACCCTACCGAAAGTACCGCAGTACAAAATATTGCAAGAGGGTGAGAAGGCACTGACAGAGATCATACACTCTTTGGTAGAGGCAGGGGTGGTAGAGGAGGTAGTGAGCAACGTTTGTAACAGTCCCACACTACCGATTGTAAAGAGACAGGGAGAGGGAGACGGAAAAGCCTACCACTTCATCATTGACCTGCGGGAGATAAACAAAATCGTAGTGCCACAATACCCAGTAGTTTCCGACATCACGACAATTTTGACTTTAATCCCCTCCACTGCCACCACCTTCACTGTAATTGACCTCAAAAACGCATTCTTTTCCATACCTATACACAAGGACAGCAGCTATCTATTTGGATTCACCCTAAACTCCCGTTCGTACAGATTTTGCAGAGCACCTCAGGGGTACACTGAGAGCCCAAGCATCTATAGCCAGGCGCTTAAAAGACAGTTAGACGCCATACAATTGCCAGATGGAGTGGCACTAATACAATATGTAGGCGACATCCTTCTAGCAGCGGACACCATACCAATAGCCGTCACAGCCACCATCAAACTACTCCATTTTCTTGCTGAGAATGGTCACAAGGTCTCCCGAAAGAAATTGCAGTTCTGTAAATCACAAGTGACCTATTTGGGTCACCTTTTATCCAAAGAAGGGAGGAAACTCACGCCTGACAGGATCCAGACAATTCTAGACACCCCTGTCCCCAAAGATCAGAAACAAGTCCGCTCTTTGATAGGTCTCACTTCATTTTGCCGACAGTGGTTACCGAACTTTAGCCTCATTGTCAAACCCCTTCTCTCCCTCCTAGCTAAAGACATCCCCTCACCTCTCCCCTGGACCCCCGAATGCCAGTCAGCCTTTAAAGAACTACGCAATGCCCTTTGTTCAGCGCCTGTCCTAGGAACCCCGGATTACTCCAAACCATTCTTCCTCTACACGCACGAGAGGGAAGGATGTGCATTGTCTGTCCTAACACAATCAATTGGTCACAAACAACGCCCTTGTGCATATTTCTCTGCCCCTCGATCCAGTAGCCAGAGCGCTGCCAGCGTGCCTGCGCGCTGTGGCAGCTGCAGCAGTATCGATACGCCAGAGCGAAGGAATAGTACTCTCCAATCCAGTCACTGTTTTAGTACCCCATGCAGTCGACACACTACTAAACCAGACCAAAACCCAACACTTGACTAGCGCCCGACTGACAGGATATGAGTTGACCCTGCTAGCACCGCACATTACCCTAAAGCGATGCACCACCCTCAATCCAGCCACACTGTTACCCCTACCCGAAAATGATCCTAGCGTGACTCCACTACACGACTGTGTGACACTAACCGATGAACAAACAAAGAGTAGAATAGATCTCAGAGACACCGCCTTTCTAGAACCAGATGGAGAACTATGGGTGGATGGTTCGTGCATCAAACTCCCGACGGCACCACCTCAGCTGCATACGCTGTCACCACAGCCCGAACCGTTCTGGAAACAGCCCGTATTCCCCAACGTTCAGCCCAGGCTGCAGAACTCATTGCCCTCACACGAGCATGTATCTTAGCGACTGACACGACAGTTAACATATACACCGACAGCCAATATGCCTTCGGGGTGGTTCACCATTTTGGGATCTTATGGAAAGAAAGAGGGTTCCTGACTTCACACGGTACACCCATCCTGCATGGAGATTTAGTCTCCGCCTTGACGCAAGCAGTCCTCCTCCCCAAGAAGTTAGCAGTGATAAAATGCCAAGCACATAGGAAAGTGACTGATCTCATTGGACAGGGAAATGCACTAGCAGACGTTACTGCCCGAGCCACGGCAGGAGACAGTACTACGACACGAATGTATGTGACCAGGTCACAAGCTGAACGATGGACTGACGCTAGGACCACTGTAAGGGACATACAGACTACAGGCACACAAGACAAATTGACCGAGTGGGAAAAGGTGGGACTAAAAGACGAGGAAGATTGCTGGAGAACTAAAGACGGAAATAAATGGCTGTTACCCAATGCCTACCTCATCCCCATATTGACCATGGCACATTTACCAGCACACATAGGCTCCACCCCCATGATTGAACTAATCAAAGACAATGCCACTTCCGACGGAACAATCGCAGAGTTCTACAACGAGTTCTGGCGAAACAAAACAGGAAGGACAGCCGCCCCCTTCTGCCATCTTGAAGGAGTGGGGTTGGAAAATATCAATGATTCTCTTGGTCCCAGTATTGACAATATGTGGTTGTTGTTTGGGTATACACTGTATACCACCTTTGTGTTCTCTTTGCATAACTACCTTGCACCCTAAGACTATGGACACTCAGCTAACAAAAATGAGAGTAATGTATGATCAAGAGATACAGGGCATTATGGAGATCGAAATAGACTGACAAGCTGGCTAGTTATGTTCAAAGGGGCCACTGTTAAAAGCAAAACGACAATCGTGAACATTACCTGCGCCATCTTGTCTGGTGGAATTCTATGTGCACATAAGTTGCAGTCATTTTAATCTATCACAGCCATTTTGTACTCTGTTGGTCACCTTTGTTTCACCCTGCCCTTACTAGCATCCCTCTGACCGACCTGGTACGTGTGCTGGGGGCTATAAACTCTATTTGCCGCAACAAACCTCAGCGCCACTTGCTGCCACAAACTCGTTTTTCCTCTCATCTCTGTTTTCAGGCAAACCTTTGGACACTCTACCCCTCACTGCACCTAGTTACACAAACAGGTTCCAAACACCAAAAAGACTCTTGCAACATGATTTATTGCACTGCAAACAGCAAGACTTGTTGTTACCAACAATGGGACCTGTTTTTATCAACAGAACGGACTCTTAGATCTGGCCGGTCTCACATGTTTTAGACCCTGAAGCAAGGTCCAGCTGCAAGATAAGATTGTCTGTTTGACCTGGGTGGGAAGAGAATTACTGTTGGGCTTGTGTGACAACCTGCCCGGGCGGGGACCCCAAGCTTGTGTAACCATGTTGATGAAACCAATGTATTGTGTCAAACCTGTATAAAAGGAAGAGCCAAAGGAGTTATCAGCAGAACACCTCCCTCAGACATCCCGGTGTCTGCAGTTGACGTGATCTCCTCATGAGAAATAAACCTTTTTCTTGTCTTCCAGTTTCCAGCGCTTGCCTCATTATTTTGATAGCGAACCCAAAGTGAATTAGAGGTGGAAACCTGCACTGGGCAGCATTGAGGGTCTTAGAGACTCGCTGCCTTTCACAGGAGCACCGGCGAGGGGGCTGTCTTAAGGATTTTAAGGGCATTTGTTCTGTGCTCACACCCTCTGCTATCATGTCTTCTCCAGAAGACCATTTTTACTCCTCCTACCAGGAAGTGGAGGAGGAATGGCCCCCAACTTCTCCCTCCAGCAGTGGACCAAGCCCTCTCTCTGGCTATTTCTAGGGCGCTGGCTCCTCTTAGGGATCAGGTTGATAAGCTGGCGAAAAGCATCCCTGGGGTGTTCAGTGACCCAGATCTGGTGGTGGCGGGTCCAAGTAGCTCCCAGATGGGGAATAAAGGGCCGTTAAGCATAACGCGGGGCACTTGGAAGGATTTGATAAACTTACGGAGACCTTCCTCAAGAGTGCGCGAACGCTAAAACATGCACCCTGCCGGGAGGAGGAAGGGCCCGGAGAAAATTGCGACACTGTCACCACTATTGTAGACCCCGACGGCAGGTTTCCCTTAGAGGGAGAGGGTGTATCGGAGGACGATTTCTCCTCCGATGAGGATAAGGACTCGGGGCGTCCCTGGCGTCCAGAGTCCCACTCCTCTCAGTCCCCGGTTGGGGACGGGGTCCACTCGGACATGTTCGAGTCTACCCAAATTTACCATCCTAGGTCGGCAGAGTGGACACCTGACGCCAAAGTGGCATGCGTGGTAAATGACCATGCGTTCTAAAAAAATGCGTAGTAATGACTTCGTGATGTACAACGCATGCGTGGTAATGCATGCGTTGTAATGGTATCGCAAAGTAAAAAAGTCGTTGTAACGGCTGTTTACCGATCGAGCTGGCCCCTGTTCTTCAGTGAGACGTTTATTTGATTAATTAGGAGGAAGGAATGTGGTTTTTACCGAAAAGTGCATTCTTGGCTGTTGTATTGTGAAAGTGTCCGCGTGGCCTGGTTTCACTTCCGGTGAGAGAGTGGAAGTGTGTTTGGATCTAAAGGAGTTCTGTTGTTGGACGGGGCCAGCGCGACATGTCATCAGAAAACATAGCTAATGGAAAGCGTCCTCCCTGAAGTGTGGAGCAGTGCCATGAGAGGTCAACGAGTGTGCGTCCCACCGCAGTATGACCGTACCGCGTGACCCATGTGCCGCCTCCAGGGTATGGGAGGCAGAAGCGGCATCGCAGGTCCTCTTGAAGACCGTTGTAGCACTAATTCTACATTTTGGTACTAGGGCATTTTAACTTCGTTGTTCCTGCCAGATACAAAGAGAAGATCCTCCTGTGTTATTCAGTGCCCTCGTTACCTTTTTTGTGGGTTGTGGTGCTTGTCACTTTGCTGCCCCGCCGGTGCACACGACTGGGCACCCCACTTCGTGTGCCATCTGCAGTGCCATCTGCAGGGCCTCTGCCCTCGGATCACTGGTTTCGGTTTCTGGAGTGGCAACAAACAGTTGCTCCCAAAGGACTAGCCTGAACACTTAGGTGAATATCCCCTGCACCAGCATTCCACGGAAATTCTTGCCTAGCTCTCCCACGTCAACGAGCACGGCTCCGCTCGCGACACCGTATGACGTCATCGGAGCCATAAGAGGACCTCGTCGGCGTGCTGACGTCAGTTCCACCCATTTTTTCCGTGCCACCGAGGCAAACAGGGGACCGAGACATTTTCACATGTATACATAGTATAATAAATATATATATATATATATATTCACTGAAAAAACCACAGGTTTCAGGCACGTTATAGTTAGAAATTAGCATTTAAAAAACCTTAGAAATTCACTGAAAAAACCATAGGTTTCAGGGGCGTTATAGTAAGGAAGGGGGTGGGTGTATGTGCAAGGACAGAGGGGTGGGGGATGGGAGCAGCAACAAAGAAGTGGCTGGTGGGAGGGGAAAGAAGCAACATAGACAAATAAGTAAAAAAAAAAAGTACCTCAATCACAGCGCGATGAGCGGAGAGACACCAATTAAAAAGATCAATCTGTGCATGATCCATGCACCAGAGAGGAAACTGGAAGTGACGCTTGGCCTAACTCTGTCCAATGAGGAGGCAGCAAAGAGTGACACAAGCTAACGAATTGTTAAGCAATGGACGGGTTTCCAAGTCCTTTTTTTTTGTAAACAATAGTGTGTCACAAGCGACAGCTCATTTGCTAGCACATGCTGCTCACACATGCTCGACCCTAACTAGCAAAGCCCATAGGTCTGTATTTGACAGTCAAAAGGCGAGACCTACCTGCTTTGCCAATTAAACAGACAGCACAAGAACATATTATAACATTTCAAAACACAAAGTGGGAATCAATGTGGATAAAACAATTGGAGGCCAGATACTTTCTAATTTCAGGCTTTTCGCTATGTTTTTTAACCCCAGGAAAGTAATATTTTCACACAAAAATTTAGCTACGTGGAACTGCTTTCCATTTTTGGAAAATTCGTGCACTCCTCTCGTTCTCCCCTTCAGCCTGAGAATAATTCACGGCAGCTCCGAAGAGCGCTCGCCGGGGTCTCGGTGCCGATGTCCTCAGTGTCCCCGCAGCCTCCTCAAGGGAACTCCCTCTAATTCGGGCTTTTAAACCAGCGCTCCCCTGCCGTCAGAGAACAAAGAGGGCCGCCAGGCACTTAAAGGTCGCTTTCATAAAACAAAGTATTTATAGCTCGTCGAATTAACCTCTGAGTAATTGCTCGGATTAGAGACACAAAGCGCCGGAGATGCTCCGAGATGCAGGAGCTGCTACAGACAGTCAAGTGTACGGATAAAACCCTTAACACCGGCCCGGCCCTTATCTCAGGGGCAGGAGACCCGGTCTGTCGCGGAAGGTATGAGTCACCATGTTCTACAGCGCAGCCGGAGGCTGTGGAGCGGTCTTGGTGTTCGAGCTGTTCATAATGGGAACTGACCGCTTACTTTTTTTAAAAACTAAATAGAGCAGTGGGAGCGGCCTTCACGGGCCCTTAGCTGCCAGCCACGTACGGCGACTATGGCTCGATTTCTAAGTGTCGCCTCCCAGAAATCATGTGTCAAGTTTTTCAACAGAGCCCATGGGACCAATGCAAATATCACGCGTTAACATGTTCATGACAGGTTCAATCAACTAAGTTAAACATCAAGGTCTATGATGTTTAAGTGTGTTCTTACGGTGTACGCCCCGATGATGGGAAATAGCAGCAGAGCCAAACAATAGGAAAGCAGCTCGCGTATCTGATTAAAGAAAACAGAGAAACCGCTTGACGGGGAACAGGGGGACGCAAGCGCTGTGTGAGAACGGCGGGAGAAGCCACAGAGCGAGGCTTCTTGTTCGGTCTGTCTGTCCTCCTGCTCTGGCGCCCTCCAATGCGTGGACAGTAGCACCCACAAGCGAGGGTGAAGGCTCTGAGACGCAAGGGTGGAGAGCACAAGGCACTGCACGCAGCACCGACTGCTCTATGTCTTTAAGTAACTCAGACTCTGTGCTGCACAGTCTACATCTCAGCCGCATGACTGGCAAGGCCGCCAGGCCTGCCCTCGACAAACTGGTGTGTTGGCTACAAATAAAAACAAACACTGGCAAAGGCAATAGCCGATGAGGTGGTTATTTTTTTCTTTAGTGCAAACCTATGCCACAAAAAAAACCTGCGGTGCAAATGCAAAGGTCTTATTCTCACAAAACCATTTTTATTTAAAAAAATATATATAATTTACCTTGGCATATAGTTTTATTATAACAGTACGAGTACTTCCTAGCAGGCAGATGCATTTTGAAAAGGTACAGAAACCCTTTTAAGTTTTATTGCTCATCAAAAGAAAATAAGATACTTGTTACAAAAATATACTATTCTCTTTGCAGTACCGTACACTAAAGACACCATAAAAACACATTGACTAAACTAATAAAACATGGCTAAAGAATAGAAAGATAAAGGAATTAAAGAAAATTATTAGCCCAGCAGCCTTGGTACTGAATTGTTTTAGGCAGATGTGCACATGTGATGAAGCAACACGCAGTCACTCACGGTGCACATTAAAGCCAGTAACCAAAGTGGGCAGACCTACTGCCCAATACTGTGATGAGCGGAATCGAAATCTGAATTACAGTTAAACAGATAAAGAGGGCTGACCCCCAAACCTAATATATATACACATATATATGTATATCCTCATTCAATCCAAAAATCTGTATCAATCTCACTATACTTTATGGAACCATGGCACATTTTTCCAACTGAAACGCTGGGGTACATTCTGAAAAGCATGTACCATGGATAAGAGAGTGATCTGCACATCCACATAAATGTCAATCATGACATATTGAGTGAGTATATTAAAGACTGAATAACTATTTGGCAATTAAAAACGAAGTAAAACAGAGTTTATAACTGCAAACCATGACCCTAACAGGAAGGAGCACGGGAAAGAAGCAGTAGGCAAAATTGCAAGAAGGTGGTCTTCGTTCCAAAATGCCAATCTCTTGCTTTGTGGTAGACCACAAACTGACTCAGAATCTCACATAAGTGGCATGGCAAAAGGAATCCACCACTAGCCAACACTCCTAAAATCTACTGGGGCATTCACTGCCATTGTGAATTAAAGGCAGCTTCACCGAAACCTACATATTGCAAATTCATTTTCAGGTCTTGCCCCCAAAATCTGATACAATTAACCATTTCAGGATAAAGCAAGATCCCAGATAAAACATCTACTCAAGAATCAGTTTAACACTTCCTGGAATCCAAATATCTACTCGATGGCTAATAATAATAAACGAATTGGAGTCCTGCTGACGGTCTGGATAGGCAATTCCTCTCCTCTCCTCACCTTACTCCCCCCACCTTAAGGGCTGTCTTAGTTTTAGGAATACCATCTGCTCAGCTTTCACCTCCATATTCTACTCGAGACCCTTATTATAACGCTGACTTTATGACTTTTACTCCCCTCGCTGGTAACTCCGACTAACCTGCGGTACTAAGTGATGAACTCCAATCACTACACTTAATTATCTTTCGTCTGTTCTAACCTCATGAGGCATCTCTGCCATCGCTAAATAGTATATTGAGAAACTGAAATGTCAATTCCAATTTCCCACTGGATAATGACCCGTGGCAGTGAACGCCTTCAGAGTCCCATTTTCTTGGTGGATGGTCCTCTCTGCAGCCAGCGCAGATGAAGGGGGATGAGCTCCACACAGCAAAGTGGTCAGGTTCCACCAAGTAGGAGTCAATATCCAGCACAAACAGAACCACAGAGTATTTGGCAAGGACGGTCCCATTCAAACACAGACAGGACACAAACACATGAAGTCCCGGTGAGCATTCACTGAGTCCTGTTCCGATGGCAGCCACTGGGCGCTCCTCCAGGCTTACAGCACATGCATACATCGCTACAAGGATGTGTACCTGACACACAAGCAGCTGCCTAGGCCCATCGTAGAGCCCACAATCTTAGCCTCGGGCCTGCTCGTATTTAGTTTCTGCCAGTTTAAAGCAACCCCAAACGCAGCGAGGGAACAGATGACAGTCTTTGAGTCCGTGAAAAATGAGACAGACCCGAACACCATCTGCTATTCATGGAGAGATCAGTGAAGTGAAAATTGATTCCGACTTAATTAATAAAATATTACCTTCTTTTTGGAAATAAGTCTGCTCAATATTTTATACGCCATAAGACAAACAAACAGTTTTTAAACTTTCTTCTTTAAATGAATTTTACGGAGATCGGAGGGGACTCTGGATTTGTAAAGGATAAGCTCACAAGCATTATTCTCCCCAGCGCAGAGGGCTACCACCCGAGACTTACTCTCCTATCTGCAGGTACTATGCCAAAGGTGGCAGGCACCTGGCAGTGACCCCCTGAGACAAGAGTGCCTCACTGAGCATCATTCGCGAGCAGTTTTGGCGGTTCACATTCCAAAAATCTGCTAAGAACTGACCTTTCTTAGAGAAAGCAAGATCAAGGAGGTGCGGGGCGTAAACACAGAGCACCACCACAACTGCAAAAGCCTTGCCATCATAAGGGACAGTAAAAGCTGGGGGGACAGACCACGTCCTCCCTGAGACTAAATGAGGTTTGTGGGGGCTACCACAGGAAGGGGAAGAGCAGGTGGGTCTGTCCACTCTTCGGCTTCTCTATGCTGATATCATATACATACATCTGCTTAAGAGTAATCTCCTAGATAACACACAGGTATACAGAAACCTCAAAGTCGAAGATCAACAGGCGGCACGAGAGTCCATGGCCATCGGTTCGGTTATATTCCATGGAGAAAAGTTCTACCTAAGTATGCTGCAATAACACTGCACGGGAAATAGTGGTCAAGGTCACCATTAAAAATTTTACATTACTGGGACAAGCAAGCCACCTCTTGCCTAAGAGAAACATATATAAACACAAAATCAAGGTACTGTCCTCGATCATGAATCCAGGCTGGGACAATTCGATAACATTAAGCAAATGCATGCATAGAGGTCTGTACCCAAATTACAACGGCACAAAGTATTACTCAACAATCTGAATTCATCAACCTCTTCATGATGGAAGGCTACAGAGATCAGACTCAATTTGAACCTGATCACACAGATCCTGAAGGAGTCACGTTACCCCGCACAAATAACTTACACAAGCAACTAAATGAAGACACTTTAGCTCTTGAGCACAAGTCCATTTGAGTGATAATAACCTTCCTCAACTTTTTCCACCGGATTGCAGAATGGTAATACTCCGTTAGCACTGTAAGGCCACACTAATGGCAGAATGTGCTTTAAATCAATACGTGTCCCATAACATAGTGAAGGGCATCTGAAACCTTCACTGCTCTCCACAAATGCCTGGCATGCAACACATTGCTTTTTATCAATCTTTATAGAATTATAGGGTATCTGTAAATTAAAGCATGGTTTTGTAGTAATAGGTCAGACTTTCCAAAACACACCAGATCAGCCGTAGTCCTACTCGAAAATAAAATTTAATTTCAGATGCAACACAGCAGTGGCTGCATGGTTTGGGTCTCAAAAACAGCTTTTCAATTTCATCACTAAGATATTGGCTTAGTGTATTTTATATTTCGAAAACCTTATCTCACTTTGGTGGTAGAAAAGGCAAAATTATTATGCATCCCATATTCCTAGCAAGGGCCACATAAAGACCGATGTGCGTGTTTACATGACTTACAATGCAGCTCCATGACCTGATGCTGCAGGCTGGTACCTTACCACATTTCTACACAATCAAAAAACAAGCATTGGCAAAGCCAATATGTCTCGGCAATGCGAGAGCTATTGTCTCTGTCAATGTTAATGTCTTTTAGCCATTTGCAAGTGTAAGGGGAGGGGCATCGCCTGCAGCAGCAGACAGAACTGGGAGCATGAATCGCAGCCATCGAGGTGGGAGGCAAAGTGACAGGGACTGCCGGCATCTCGCATTACTAGCAGACATGTAAAGCCAACCACACAAAAAAAACACCTATGCACAGATAGAGGCATTCACACACCCACGTGTAGCCACTTGGATACAAACATCCAAGCAAACACACATGCAGATACCTGTAAAAAGATGGACACAAACACATTAAAACAAGCATTGGCATAGCCAATAGGTCTCGCCTTTGGGACCTTATAAGTATTTAATTCTGCAGCACAATATCCTTGGTGCAACATCAACTGTTGCATGGCTAAACACTTATAATGTCCCAAAAGCGAGACCTATTGGCTATGCCAATGCTTGTTACTGAATGTATGCGAGTTAAACTCTGATGGTATTCAACACGCCCCTTCCTAAGAAATTGCAATAGAAAGTTGGTTAAGAAGGTAAAAACGACTCCAAATATCCCGTATTGTTGGGAGGTAGGGAATCATCATCGATTCTCGTTAGACAACAAAGACGGTGCAAGTTGTATATTCTGTTTCTGTATCTTAAGACAATGAATTATGACCAGGGCTTTAAGTGGGATGAAAAAACTGGGGGGTCTCTCAAAGGGGCGTGGCCAATGTAAAAAAGGGTGTGGCTTAAAAATACGTAAGCTAAAAATCTGAGTTTAGCATAGTGTGCCGCCCGACTTGTATTTTGCGGTTTCTGTCATTGCATCCAGATATATGAAACAACAAGTAACATCATACCTACAAGTCACGACTATTGGCTTTGTCAATGGTTGTTAGCTTCAAAAGATAAATAAGCGAAACTATGGCTTGTATATAATATTGAAAAAGCTTCGATTTACAGCCCTGGTGACACCACGACATTGTTGCTGCTCCTGACTTTCAAAAAGAGAAGGGAAATCCCGAGAGCAAATGACTCTCTTTAAAGGATTTCCCGTCCCCTACAACGCTCACGTCATGCGGTAACTTCTCCACTAGTGAGCAGTGTGAGCAGCGCACATCAATGTGCCTGCTGTCACTGCAGTCCGGAAAAAAACGGACCGCTTGTGCCAGGGCACAAAACAGAGACCGATAGGGACCCGTTTCGAGGCCTCCTTAAAACAAGCATTTGCAATGCAATAGGTCTTGCATTTGGAAGAGTTAGAGCTGTTGGCGTTGTAAATGACAACGTCTTTTACCCATGTGTCTGTTTGGTTTTGAGTGGAGTGGACGTATGTGGTTTGAAGTGTAATTATGTGGGTTGAACTGGAATTGTTAATTGTGGAATTTTGTGTGGTGTGGAATTATGTGGTGTGTAGATTATTTGTGTAGTGGAATTATGTGGCATGGTGAAGATGGGGTGAGAGCTGCACAGAATAGATCGAAACGAAGATAGAGAGGGATAGGTAGTTTGTGCACGAAGTGGTGAATGAACTCCAGACAGAGGAGCAGAAAGAGTGTGTGAAAAAGAGAGAAAGGTAGAGCAGGCCACAGACACATAAGAGGGACTGCCGGTGTATGCAGAAGACACCACAAGAAGAGGAGGAGAGCGTAGGTAACGTAATGAATGCCCGCGAGACAGCAGTTAAACCAGTGCATCGATTGTAGAGCTCTTTGTGTACACTGAAGGTGTCAGGTTGAGCTTCCAGTGGGGCCATGCAGCCTTTCATCCTGCCAAGCTTGATAAAGAACAATGTTCCTTTGAATTTAACCCCTTATTAGAAATAATCTTCATGAAGTGTGGTGCTGTGTGAGTGGGCTAGCTGCATAATAATGTAAAACGTTTAAGCAGCCTCTTCAGCCCTAGGGCACCACTCCCAGCATATTTACATCGAAGTTTCTAGGATATATTGTAAAGTTAAAAAGTTGCCTCTGAGGGCTATTCCTTTAAAATAAAATTCTTATTACCCTTCTTCAAAAGAAGCCACACAGCAAACATATCCTCGAGTAAGCTTTTTGGAAAACTTATTATCCCTTTGTCAACCTAAATACACCTGACCAACATGCTGCACTAATAGATAAAGCACAGCAACCGTGAGATGGCTACCATGCAAAGTAAGAAATTTAAAACTCAAACACTGTGATAGCGGTCCATTTGGAACATATTAAAGTATTATGTTTACTTACTTTGAATTAAGTCTTCCTGTAAAGAGCAACAACATAGCAAAGAAACAATGGGCAATAAATAAACAACAGAAATAACTTATGCATTTAAAAAAAAAAAAAAAAGGTGTTAAGCACTGCTACACCATAAAGTAGCTAGTTGGCGCAGAGACACAAACTGATGTACTTAAGGCGTGCATGGGGTGCAGAAATAATAAGGTAAAGAGTAACACATAAGATGGACAATTAAAAAGTAACAAAAAAGTGTCCTGTAAGTAATTCACTAAGGTGCACATGAAAATAATACAGATTTTCGCGCAATGGAAAAGATAACTGTTTAATTTCATCTTCCTTACACTCTTTACTTTTAGTTTGGAAACTAGCCCACTGCAATTGAATAGCTTATCCGGGCCAGGTATTTTCTTTGCATTCTGGGACTTGTAGTGCCCATGTCATAAGGACTACAAACCACGGACTGCACCGTTAAATACTTGGACTGGGGGAAATACACCCGGGACTAAGACTAAGCATCTTGTGGATTAGAAAGCCATGACACTACACACTATAAAAGTGCGCTAATGTAGAAACGGTAGGGACTGCAGAAACACATAGGAGAACGCGCGCCACTGTTCAAAGCTCTTGGTGCATCTTGCACCAAGATGCGGCAAAACCGCCTAAAAGCTTGCACACGCGGTTTAACCAACTCTTGGAGCCGGCTTATTCGCCTCATATTTGTTCATGGCCTTTTCGCAACAGAAAGTGATGCAAATACTATAAAGATGTCATGGCTCAAGACGAGCATGCTCGACGATTCGACTCGTAAGTCATGGCGATCCGGTTATGAATGAGAGCTACTTACACAAGTAAACAAAGCAGCGACGGGTGTGAGGTGGTGGTGTGGGGACGGCACGGCACGGGAGATTAAGTGAAGTGGGAGCAAACTAACTCCATGTTTGCACCACAGAAATTAAATGTTTCCGACGGAGATGGCCGCTGCGTTTAGGGAGACGATGCAATGGAAATGCAAATAAAATGAAAAGGGAGAGCCGGGGGGGGGTTAGGGGCGGGGTCATTAAAAAACATGACAAGATCAATCCAGTGAAAGGACACAGTAAGTCCAATAAACAAGCATTGGCCGCGCGCTGTGGTGGGGGAGGAGCGGGAGAGCAAGTGACGCGCGGCCGTGAAAGTGACACGGTCGCGCGGCTGCTAGACGCGCTCTGTGGTGGGGGAGGGGGAGGAGAGTTGGAAAGGAAAGCCAGATGGCCTGGAGCATGCGAGGAATGCGCGCGTTACTGTGCGCGTACTCGCATGCTCTAGGCCAGGACAAAAAAGAAGTGGTCGCATTTCTGAAACCGACTACTAAATGTCTCGCCAGACCAGCGCATGCGCTGGCTCAGGCGAGACCTAAAAAACATGCATAGAAATTAGTTAAGGCACAGTGCTTTTTTCAGGCAAGTGGGACCATCAAGCAACAATGATGGGGAGGAGTGCATGAGCAGCAACAATGATAAACAAGCATGAGTGGAAAGATTGAAATACATTTATATTATCTAGTTTTATTTTGGGAGCGTAACCGCTGCAGGCAGTTTACTATATACAGTGAAGCCGGCCACGTGCGAAGGGGGGGGGGGCAAACTCGTACGTGCATCGCGGTTTGTTTTTTTAAGCCAATCTGTGCTCGGAGCAAATGTAAACACTAGCGCTCGTGAAAAGCACGGCTAACCGAAGAAAAAAGTAGTCCCGAAAACGTATCATAAAATGTCCACTGTGTATGGAGATTAGTAATTGGTCCATGCTCTTGGGGCGGGCTCAATACAGGAAAAGGCATGACGCATGCATGCCATGGACAAATGGGGATAAAGAATTAAAGAGCGACGATGGAGCGAAGATGGTGCCAGCAAATGGGAAGCCTAAACCTATGGGCGGGCTGAAGCCCACAAAGCACAAACAGCAGGGATGAGGAATTCCTATAGCCCGACGCCCGGGACATATTGTTTGGGGTCAAGAGCAACACATTTTCATGTGTATTTTGTTCCTGGGACAAGTAGGTCCAACCCCTACAGCACAAACCCTTTGGCTGCCAGTTTACAGTATCACTTTATAGATCAGGGAAAGGCATTGCCTGCATTTAAGGTAAAATTTGTGTCCATGTGTTAATGCTGTTCAAACTTGTATTTATGGTTCATTAATGCAAAGACTTTATTATTAGGGTGAGCGCTCTAAGTAAATGTTGTAAGCTCAGACTGCACTACTGACAGTGGTTCCAGTATAAAAATGTGTACACACGTTTTCAATGTTCAGCAATATGAGGGTATGTTTAATGGTCCCAGAATGCTCTCTGATTAGAAGCAAATATCTGCAGAAGCTTGAAAGCAAGATTGATGATTCTTTGCTTTCAAACTAAAATGTTCACAAAAAAATGCAAAAACATTTCGCTAAACTACTGTAAAATGTTAGGTACCATTTCTTTGCAGCATCATTTAGTAAAATGTGTTGATGTATGCTAGTATTTCCCAAAAATATTTATAATGGAAAATCAGTGTAACCAGTTTTAACAAGATTATAGGAAAAACAAAAATAAACAAGCATTGGTAAAGCCAGTAGGTCTGAAATTGTTGGTCAGCCTTTTGGTTTTGTCAATGCGTGACTTGTTTTGGCATGGTTTTTGTAAAAGCTTACTGGTGTGGGAGCTGCCGGGCCCTCACCATTATAACAAATATTGGCAAAAGCAAAAATTGTTTTGGTCTCAAAAAGCACACATTGCCACAGTAGTGTCGATATGCTCCTTGTGAAAGAACAGAATGCGCTGTCACTCACAGTGAAGCTAGCGGATAGACAGAGAGACAGAATTTTAATAAACACAAAAGGTCATGGTTAAGGCCAGACCTAATTAGGGGCCCAATTATTAAATAAAGTCTCATAAGTGTACCCATGTCTTTGCATTAAGTGCAAATATACAGCTTTCGTGAATTCACAAGACTTTACAGAAGCATGCCAAGAAATAGTACTCCTAGAAAATATCTGTGAACTGCATTTTAGCATGAGCAAATATGCAGGTGTAGATTTGCTCATGCAAAAATCTGAGTGTTTTCAAGTTCACTTTCCCTCCAAGCACTTTTTTCCCAACCCTGGAATAAGTTTTATGTCTGCCATTGTCAGGAGTACATTTCCAACCTTTCTCAGTATGGGAAAAGATTAGAGAAGAGTTAATAAATACCCTTAAAACATGCAAGTTAGTAGGATTTGCGCAGACTCAAAAGGGCATTCCAACCCTGGAACTGTTGCTTACCACTACCTTCAGCCCCAGTATGTAGATCTTTGGAAATGTGGCAACATAAGGGAATTGCTAGTATTCAAACCCTACTATGGAAGGAGCCCTGGTATAATCAGAGAGGCTATTTCATAGCTCTTATAGAATGAGATTAATGCCATAATTTGTCACGCATTACATGGCACAAAAGGGACAAGTAGATTTTGTTACAGGACAAGTAGATTTATGAAGCAAACTGCCCCATGGACAAGTAGATATTTTATTAAATTCCACACCCCTGCAACAGGTCTCATTCAAGACAGTGCATGCGCACTGTCTAGAGCCGAGACTTAACAAGATGCTTTGCAGACTGATACAAATTATGGTGTATTCATAAAAAAAAATTAGAATATCTGTCCAACGTGGGTGCAGGGAGGGTTGGAGGTATGTCAGATTTTAGCAATAACTACTGACACTAAAAATAAGTTCCATTTAAAAGCATTGTATGTATGCACAGCTAATGAGAATATAGTGTGATCTGGCATGTACCCAAGCATTCCTGGATCTACGCTGGACACCCCTGATTTAGAAGATCTGGACTTTCAAGAAGGTAGAGCCTTGGTTTTTCTCCATTTGTGCACTAATTTCACCCAGGAGTTCAGGGATGGTTAGCTGCAATGCACACATGAACACCTAGTCAAATCTGACGACTAAACATCAAAATACTTGCTTTTTAATGCAAACAAAAATATTTTAAAGCCAAAAATTATGGCTGCCGCCTTTTTATAGGTCTGTGCCGCCCACAGTGTGAATGGGAGTTCACAGAGACGCTCTGCAAACTGAATCCTCTCAAGGAATGCCAAGGAGGGTGCATGCAACTTGTTCAGTTACCAGGAAAGCTGTGGGAGCCACTTTGTGGCTTAGAAGTCCAGCTTGACAGAACAGAGGTCTTCAAAACCCATCGCTACCAATTCGCAAAAGTATACATTGAGTGGGCTTTTGGTCAGGCCACTTGCCTGCTTGACATACTTTTGTCAATTATGTAAATATACATCGAATGGGCTATGCTTTCAGCCCAAGAATTATTTCTATCTCACCTAAATCTATTGGCTGTTTGGTGCAGCCAGACCAATTGGCTTGCCAATTCTTATTTAAAGCTAGGGCTGCAATCTATTTTTCAGGAAACACCAACTTTAGTTAAACTAAGGATTTACGGATTAAGAGGGTTATAAACTGCTGAGATTAAACGAATTTTAAACTCAACATGAACCACCCATAAATCTGATACCACTCTAATGCAATGCAGGCGCCACTTTAACTTTCACGCTGGCAAAAATGAATGATGATCACTGCCTTAGGTCGGATCCATCAGAAAACACAAGCGGTCTAATTACAAAATACCTATTGTGAACTTACCAAGAACTTAAAGGGGCTTACACGCCCACCACTTACCATAGGTTGGCTTTGTCACTCAATTGCTTGCTTCTCATTTGATAGCTTTCCTGGGCTATCCTGTGCTTGTTCTGCCCCCTAGAGACCCTGGAGAGTAGCCTCTCTACCCATCCTCACGACTGGCTGACTTGCGTCCTTCCTCTGCTCATGTTTAGGGTAACTACTATTAAGCATTCCATCAAAGTACGTGCGTTTTTAGGTCTCTACCTATTGTGTTTCTGCCACCCCCTCAACAAATACCCACCTCTGAGTTCTGTATTTGCTCTCTCTTGTGGCGGCTTCCTCTTTCTCCGTGCACTGCTCCCCCAGTATTCCCCGCGCTCCAAGTTGCAGTCTCCCTGTGGTGCTTCTCCCCTCCCATGTTGCTGCCTGCCTCACGCCTCTGCCTACTTCCCTTTTGCTTTACCCCCGAGCGTGCTCCACTCACACACTCCTCCACTGCCCTACCACCTCCGTCTTTCTTTTTTTTTTTAAATGGGTATTAAATATATTTTTTATCGAGCAACAAGCAGCAAATTGCTGCCTGACCTCCACAAAAGAACTTTCTTCCGCTTACAATAAAAAAAAAAAATTCACCATGGTCAATAAAAAATATTTAAAAAAATAAATAAATAATGCCTGCGTCATTTTGTAGGCCCGTGCATGCTTGATGAATGTGCACGCACACAGCAGAATAACGCAACCGCCAACAGCGTTGCTATCATGAAGCTTTTTTTTTTTTTGTTGCCACTACTAAACATCGCCGGTAAAAAAGCATTGCTTTTTATACTGTTCAGCATCGTCAAAAAGCATTAGCTTAATCCCATTTATTGTATTTCTGCACACTGCTCGCATTTAATCTCAAAGAGAACAAACTCTCCATAAAAAGTCACATCCCTGTAACCTAACCACACCTAATCACCTGTAGCTAATCTACTAATACCGCCAACGATTTGGATACCCCATCCCACTAAAGATCACACCTAATTCCTATTAGTTTAATCCACCACCCAGAAACTGGAGTAAGTGCATGGAATGGTTTTCTTAAGCGCAAAAGATTTACCCCAGTACCCAGTGAGAAAAAAACTAACCCACTGGGGACCGGAGCAGCGTATTGCCACTTCAACCACTCATCACAGGCAGCAACCATTATATAAATACAATTACAATATAATACAATATATAACTCTCTTGACTAATACTAGAACACTCAGCAGTTAGGCAGCCAACTGTAGTTCATACAGACTGCATAATAATTTCCTTACACTGGTGGACACTGTCACACTCACAAAGAGGCCAGGTTACTGAAAACCATGAACTGCACACCTCTCTCTCTCTTGTGAAAAGCAGCGAGTCTCCTGAGATCCCCAATGCTGCCCGGCGCAAGGTCACCTTTAATCCACTTTGGATTCGCTATCTAAAATAACGAGGCAGGCGCTGGAAGCTGGAAGGCAAGAAAAAGGTTTATTACTCTTAGAGGAGACCACGTCAACTGCTGACACCAGGATGTCTTCAGGGAGGTGTTCTACTGGCAGTGCTTTTGGCTCTTCCTTTTATACAGGTTTTACACAATGTATTTGTTTCATTTATCATGGTTACAAGCTTGGAGTCTCCGCCCGGGCAGGTTGTCACACAAGCCCGACATTGTTTCATCAGCATGGTTACACAAGCCCAACATTAACTCTCCTCCCGCCCAGGTCAAAAACAGACAATTTAATTGCAGCTGGACCTTGCTTCAGGGTCTAAACACAAGTGAGACCGGCCAGATCTAAGAGTCCGTTCTGTTGATAAAAACAGGTCCCATTGTTGGCAAAAAACAAGTCTTGCTGTGTGCAGTGCAATAAACCATGCTTGCAAGAGTCTGTTTGGTATTTGTAACCTGTTTGTGCAGGGATGAGAGGAAAGACGAGTTTGAGGCAGCAGGTGATGTTGATGTTTGTCGTGGAAATAGTTTATAGCCCCCAGCACACATATCAGGTTTGGTCAGAGAGTCAGAAGGCTGCTAGAGGACAGGGTGAAATGAAGGTGACCAACAGAGTACAAAATGGCTGTGGTCAATCAGAATGACTGTAGTTTATGTGCACGTAGGAACTTTCATCAGACAAGATGGCGCAGAATGTTCATGATTGTGTTTTGTTCTTAACAGTCTCTCTCACACTTCTTCATCCATCACACTGCTAAGCACTGTGTTTCATAACATGATAATCACACCTTGGTGGTCATCACGGCCACGCACAACATGAAAACACTTTCCATATATTATCAAAAAGAAGACAACACACTTCCAGCTACACATGCTAGACGGTGCAGCATGCTACCCATGTAGGCAAGTGCTTTAGCATCCCAAGTAGGTGTAGTAAGCAGTTTATTATTGTTGCAATAGAATACAAATCGGCAGAGCCATTTGGTCCCAAAGGCCAGACCTACTGGCTTTGCTAATGCTTGTTGAAAGCATTCTGGCACTAACCTACACTCTGTGGTGCTAAGGCTAAAATATTCCTTTCAAACTACAAGGATATTTTTCAAAATCCCAATAAGCTATAAATTGGATGAACAAACTAATTATATCAAAATAAAGTGTGTAAAATGTGATTGACACGAAGCACCTAATGGGCTAAATGTTCCTGGAAAAATTCATAACCCAGATGAATTGATACCGACTAGCAGAAGAATATTACATAGCCACAGGGATGTTGTTCTTTCCCTCCGCCACCCAGGATTACCTCGAGCATTTCCTATACAGGTAGAGTGAAACCGAGCTAGGATTTCAGAAGCGGAGATCTTTTTTGCCCCGCAGACACAGGGCTATTTAAATACTCATGGTGTGCTCCATCCCATCTTAAACATTTTACTCAAATTAAAGTTAAAAGATTTCCAGACTACATTTTTGTTTACAAAAATGAAACTAACAGTGAGAAACCGTTTTGTTAGTGTTGTGAATAAATAAACAACAGTACCTAAAAAGGTCTCAAACAGTAATCCCTTACTATTGCTCGGATCCCACAAACTACCTCTACATCTCCGGGCATATGATGGCATTGAATTACATTTATTTGCAGCAGAAATGTAGTAGTGCAGAACCGAAACCACTAACATTTGTGGCTAACATTCTTAGTTTAAAAAAAGTACAACTAGCCCTTTAAAGGACCCCCTAGGCAGGAAATCGAGTGTTAGAAAGTAAGTTGCTCCAGGTAAGTCGCGAGTGTGACACGTGGATAATTGTATTGTGTATAGATATTATTCAGAACTGGCACCGACTTGCCCCTCATGCTATCGAATATTGGGGTGCCTACTGGAAGAGGTATGGGGCTGAACTGAGACATGTAGGGAGTTTAAACCCAGAGAGCAGCATTCCACTGCCAGTAGGGTTTTGTGCGTGGTAGAGAACAATTCAATAAAGTCCTGCCTAAACATAAATAAAACAACAACAAAAAAAACAACAACAAAAAGAGTACAGTTCACTGTTGCAGAAAAGATAACCAGAGGCTGTTGCTTGGAAGAAGACAATACACATCCAGACAGTTGACTTCTGAGAACCTGCACATCTTATGGCTTGGATGGATCATCAAACATTGTAGAGGTGCTATTCTGAGAGCGGCCATATGCCAGGATGCACTTAAGAGCTTACCATGAACGCCTTCCTCCTGTAGGTACTGGACTACTCAACTCCTTAACACGATCAGATGATCTGTAAACCTTTACAACTGGAGTTTTGTTCCATCGACTGATTTGAGTTTTCCCTTTCTGATTGATGTCATTCTACAAAACACCATTAGAATCGGCTATTTCAAAGAGAGTCACTTCAATTTCGCAAGTTGAGTGGCCCAACCTAACATGGCTATTTTTCGAGGATGGGGCAAGAAAGACAGGAAACAGAGAGGGAAGAGGAGAAAGAGGAACTGAAGAATAGAGAGAGCTAGAAAGAAAAGAGGGAACAAGAAACAGAGATGAGAAAGAGGTCACAGATGAGGAGAGGAAGAAAGGGATAGAGTTAAGTGAGGGTCGAGTTAAGTGAGGGTCGAGTTAAGTGAGGGTCGAGTTAAGTGAGGGTCGAGTTAAGTGAGGGTCGAGTTAAGCGAGGGTCGAGTTAAGCGAGGGTCGAGTTAAGCGAGGGTCGAGTTAAGCGAGGGTCGAGGAAAGCGAGGGTCGAGGAAAGCGAGGGTCGAGGAAAGCGAGGGTCGAGGAAAGCGAGGGTCGAGGAAAGCGAGGGTCGAGGAAAGCGAGGGTCGAGGAAAGCGAGGAAAGCGAGGGTCGAGGAAAGCGAGGGTCGAGGAAAGCGAGGGTCGAGGAAAGCGAGGGTCGAGGAAAGCGAGGATCGAGGAAAGCGAGGATCGAGGAAAGCGAGGATCGAGGAAAGCGAGGATCGAGGAAAGCGGGGATCGAGGAAAGCGGGGATCGAGGAAAGCGGGGATCGAGGAAAGCGAGGATCGAGGAAAGCGAGGATCGAGGAAAGCGAGGATCGAGGAAAGCGAGGATCGAGGAAAGCGAGGATCGAGGAAAGCGGGAGCAGGTGGGGAGAGAGTGTGAATAGAGGTTGCAAAAAGGAGCGCGGGAGGAGAGGGAGAATGAGAGGGGGAGGGAGGGGAACTATTGAGAGGACGTTTGTATGAGTGGGGGGGTGTGTACGGCAGGGAAATATCTGTTGTAGCCACTTTAGGCATTACTTGTATCACAGAGGAAGTGGAAGACACAAACCGGGCATTCTGAGTATGCGTTATAATTTTCGATTTTCATTAACATAGTACATCATTGCTACCAGTAGCCTGATCCCGAAGTGATACAACCCAGCCCTCATTCGTGCGCAGATGTACGTGCGTGGAGGAGAAGGTTGGTGGTTGGTGTGGACTACTCACAGACGGGTAGCTGGTGTTTGGGCGACTACTGAGGACGCCTTCCAGCTGCAATGAAAAGAGAATGTAGCAGCGCACTGCAGACGATCATCTAACGCCAACTATTCACAGGGACTCCAGGTGTTGCAGTCCTGGGTAGCACTGGGGAGCAGTGTTGAGGCGCAGCACACGAAGGCATTCTTGCGAGGTTGCCTGTATTTGACATGCCTGCAGTGTAAAACAGGAAGGCAATCGACGAATGGAATAACCTTAAGTATTGCCCGGCGATGTCGCCTCTATTCCCCAAAATATGAATCAATGAAGAGGCAGGCGCTGGAGACTGGAAGGCAGGAAACAAAGGTTTATTCTCTCCGAAGGAGAACACGTCAGATCAGACCAACAGGGAATCTTCACGAGGTGCTCTAACTGCATCTCTGAGGCCTGGCCTCTTATACACGCATTTATGGCAGGAAGACATTCTTTATTACAGTAAAGATACTTTGAAGTATGAAAGACATCCCTGGGATCTTCCGCTTCAGACCCGTTCCCACGCACCCTTACAGTGAGAATCCCTCCCCATTCACCATACAGAATCGTCATCAGACGGCAGGATCAGCAGGGCATTCCGCCGGTTCCCGGAATGCATGTGGTGTGACGGATCTCATGGGGTGGGGGCCTTGATCTACTGTAACTCCTTTGAAGAGGGGCGATTCCTTACAGTCGGGCCATAAACTGTATCCGCAGGGCTAGGTGATAGCCTGGGACCGGCCTGGACAATCGGATACGGAGGAAGAGGGGTGTCAGAGGGTGTGATAGTGTATAGGAGGAAAGGGAGGTGTCGGGCAGGCCCGGGGTGAGATTCCCAGGGAAGTGCAGCGCAGTTGGAGGGGGTTAATGGCCCGTGCACGAGAGAGAGAGAGAGAGAGAGAGAGAGAGAGGGTGACCAGTGCGGGGGGGGGGCTTGCGAGGATGTGGAGCCGCGCTGGGGATTAGCGGTGTGCAGAGAGTGGGTCTGATCAAGGTAGCTAAAATGGCCGCCGCGGACGACGAAAGTGTGGCATTGGGAAAAAGGGCAAGATGGCGCAGACAATGTTTATCGATACAAATTAATTTTCCACAGTCCCCCCTTTTAACATTTCTCGCCAACTTGTTAATTCGGGTCGATCCCCATAATGCCACGTATTTCTGTCTCATACAAAGTTTTCATGTGTTCAGCCTGTAAGTCCAAAGTCTTTGGGCAAATGCAATTTGAAAATAATGAACACAGAGGAGGCAGACATTGGATACTTAAGCAACACCCGCATAGCACCACAATCGGAATCAGAATGAATGTGAACAACCTCCACCCCCAGGCTTTCAGTAAGTCCCAGAACCAGCTCCCAAGCGACCATCCTTCTTGCTCCTGGTGTACTTCAGAGGACAGTCTATGGAGGTGTTCGATGGCTTTGTAAACAGAAGGTGAATTGTCTGGCACGTAGGTGCAACAGCTGGACCCAATGATGCGGCATGCTCCTCCTCGGTCTGCCAGAACCACGTCTAGAACAAGGCGGTTCTGCAGAGCCACCAGGCGGACTGCCTGAAGCTCTGCGGTGTTATTGGTCAAGATGCCAGCTGTGATGTTCATGGTGGTTTCAACTGCCTGGGTCAAGTGTCGGATGGCGCGGCTGTTCGTCATCGGACCCCAGAATGGCACAAGTCCTTTCGCGGCATCCAAGAACTGTGCTCCGGTCGAGTCGGCCTGGTCGATGTCCCTTGCACGCTTTTGCCGGTGATGGCTTGCTGGGGCCACATACGTAGGTGGGAGGATGAAGGCAATGTAGCATGTGCCCCCCAACCTTTGGGGAGCCAGGTGTATGCTTTGGTGCCACAAACAAAGTACATATTTGGAGAAGCAACAAAGGAGGGAGGGTCGGATGAATCCAGTGTTCTGGTGATGACGCAGGCGCTGCGGCCCACCAGTTGCGTCCCCAGGCCTTCGATGCACACAAGGCCCGAGACGTTGACAACAGACAAGGCCACTGTCAGAGTGGTGGCTGTTCGTTTCCGGAGGTAGGAGAAAGTGGGTCTGGCTGGGTTATGGAAAACTTGCATTTCCACTGCGTTCTTTGGCAGGGATGTCCATGTGAATAGAGGTACCAGAGGTCAGAGGGTAAAAGGAGTAGCGGTTCGCCCAGTCTTATTCAGCCATGCCTCGTGGTAGAAATGCGAAACAGTTCTTTCTGATGTGGCATTGTCTTTAAAGCTTTCTTGCAGAAGAATCAGCCAGGCAAGACAGGAGCCGTGGATGGAAAAGGGCGAAGGAATGAACGGGATGGAGTGTCCGGCTGCATGGGGCAGCAGCCCGCAGATCCAGCAATTAGTGGCATTAGCGGCAAGGTTGTGTTGGTGCAGCAGTTGCACAAAGAGTTATTCCAGAACTCCCTGCGTCTCTCTCGGAGCGGTGGAGAAAGGGCAATCAGGAAGTGTTCCTTGGTAGTTATCGGCAGTTCAGTGGGGAGCAATGTTTTGTGAGCGGGTGTGCTTTCTTCGATGATCCAGAAGGTTGTCATGAGGAGGAGGCAAAAGAGAAGGGTAATGAAAACGGCTATAGTCTTTGAGCTGTGCAGTTTGTTAGTCTTTGGGTTTCGGTAGGTCCTCTTCGGATATCCAGTTGCTTCCATCATTGGGGAGTCGGGCGCTTCCATCATCTTCAGAGTGCTCGGTAGCGGGCAGAACCACCGACTTTCTCTGACTTCTCTTCGGGCAACCTTGAGTGTGTTAGGCTACCGTTCTGAGATTTTACCCAGTCAGTGGTCTGCTTTGCCGAAGCTCCTCCCTTTTACGTAGGTTGTACCCTTCCCTGGACGGTACGGTGGGATCGGGAAACTCTGCCAGTTCGAGCGTTTCTGTGTCGGTGTGACAGCTCAACGATGGTTTGTCTTTTGTCAGGAGCTCTTCCTGAGTCGCGATGTCTTCTTCCGTCGTCAGAGTTGGGGGCGCGTTTACAATGGTGCGCATGCACCCAGTGACGCTTGCCTTCCACTCGAAGGGCCGTCCGTGTAGTGATCAGGACTTGCCAGGGGCCCGTCCATGGAGGTTCCAAGCTTTTGGCACGCTGGAAGTTGCGGATCAAGACGTGATCCCCTGGGTGAATGTCGTGTCCTGGGCCCCTGGAAGCGTCTGGGATGGCTTGTAGCACCTGTTGATGGATGACAGTTAAGGTTTTAGTGAGGGTGCACAGATAGTCAGACATTAGGACGTCTGGGACGTCATGGATCGAAGTTGGCCTAGGCGCGGCCCAAATATTCATTGGCCGCCCGAATACTACTTCGTAAGGGGTCAAGTGGTGCTTAGTGGGGGTGGAGCGCATTGATAGCAATGCCAATGGGAGGGCATCAGGCCACTTCAGTCCGGTGGAGGCAACAATCTTAGAGATTTTTAGCTTGAGTGTGGCGTTGTGTCGCTCGACCAGGCCTGCAGATTGGGGGTGGAAGACTGCGTGAAATTTCTGTTTTACACCCAATCCCTTTAAGATAAGTTGGATGACTTCAGCTATGAAGTGGGGGCCGTTGTCACTCCATAAAATCCGACAAAGGCCATATCGGGGAAAAACTCTTTTAACAGGACTTTGGCAGTGGTCATGGCAGTGTTGTCGCGTGTGGGATAGGCCTCCACCCATTTGCTGAAGGCGCACACGACAACAAGGACGTACTTCAAACCCAGGCAACGGTCTAGCTGAATGTAATCCATCTGTAGGACTTCAAAGGGATGGTCGGGGACCCCGAACCCACCCCGAGGGACAACAGTTCCTTTCCCTGGGTTGTGTTGCAAGCAGATTAAGCATTGTTGAACTAGGCATCTAGCAGAGTCGGGAATCTTGTCGTTGTGCCAGACTCGGGTGATGAGTTCAATCATGGGGGCAGATCCTATGTGTGCTGGGGAGTGTGCCATAGTCAGTATGGGGATCAAGTAGGAATTGGGTAGCAGCCATTTGTTCGTGTCTTTTGTCAACCAGCAGCCTTCATCATCTTTCAGTCCCACCCGTGCCCATTCAGTCAGTTCTTGGGGGAGCAGGCCATTTGTATGTCTCTAATGTGCTCTCTAGCGTCCTTCCATTTTTCCGTCTGTGACCTAGTCACGTACATGCGTGTCGTCGTCCTATTCTCAGCTGTGGTTCGAGCAGTGATGTCGGCTAGTGCATTTCCTTGTCCAATGATGTCTGTCACTTTCTTGTGTGCCTGGCATTTGATGACTGCAAGTCGTTCGGGGAGGAGGACTGCTTCGGTCAAGGCAGAGACTAGATCTCCGTGAAGGATGGGTGTGCCATGCGAAGTCAGGAATCCCCTTTCCTTCCATAAGAGCCCAAAATGATGAACCACCCCGAAGGCATACTGGCTGTCGGTGTAGATGTTTGCGACTTTGCCTGTTGCTAGGACGCATGCACGTGTGAGGGCAATTAGTTCTGCCGCTTGTGCGGACCGTTGGGTGATGCGGGCCGTCTCAACTACCGTCCGGGCTGTGGTGACTGCATAGGCAGCCGAGGTCGTGCCGTCGGGGAGTTTAATGCACGAGCCGTCTACCCATAGCTCTCCATCAGGGTCTGGGATGGCAGTGTCACGGAGGTCAGCTCTACTTCTAGTTTGCTCGTCCGTGAGGGTCACACAGTCATGCATAGGGGACACATTGGGGTGCGTCATCGGGGAGGGGCAACAGAGTGGCAGGGTTCAGAGTGGTACATCGTTTCAACGTGATGTGGGGTGTAAGCAGAGTTAACTCGTAACCAGTCAGTCGTGCGCTAGTCAGGTGCTGAGTCTTGGTCTGGTTCAGGAGTGTGTCGACAGCATGGGGGACCAGCACAGTGAGGGAATTCGAAAGTACGATCCCCTCACTTTGTCGGATAGAGACGGCAGCGGCAGCTACCGCTCGAAGGCAGGCGGGCAGAGCTCTGGCTACAGGGTCAAGAGTGGCAGAGAAGTAGGCACAAGGGCGTTGTTTGGGACCTATGGGTTGCGTTAGGACAGACAAGCGCACCCCTCCCTCTCGTGGGTGAAGAGGGAGAAGGGCTTGGTGTAGTCAGGGGTTCCTAGAACAGGGGCTGAGCAGAGGGCATCTCGTAGTTCTTGAAAGGAGGATTGGCATTCAGGGGTCCAAGGGAGTGGGAAGGGAACGTCTTTCGCTAACAGAGAGAGTAGAGGTCTGACTATGAGACTAAGGTTTGGCAACCACTGCCGACAGAAGGACGTGAGGCCTACTAAGGAGCGAACCTGCTTTTGAGTCTTGGGAACGGGGGTCTCTAGGATGGTCCGGATCCGATCGGGTGTGAGCTTTCTCCCGTCCTTGGACAGGAGGTGGCCTAAGTATGTCACCTGTGGTTGGCAGAACTGCAGCTTCTTCTTGGAGACCTTGTGACCATTCTCCGCGAGGAAGTGCAGGAGTTGGATGGTGGCTGTGGTGGCAAGTGGCGTAGTGTCGGCAGAAAGGAGAATGTCGTCGACATACTGGATTAACACCACTCCGTCCGGGAGCTGGACTGCGTCCAGCTGTCTCTTGAGAGCCTGGCTGTAGATGCTGGGGCTCTCAGTGTAGCCCTGGGGTGCTCTACAGAATCTATATGAACGGGCTTTTAGGGTGAAGCCGAAGAGGTATCGGCTGTCTGGATGGATGGGGATAGAAAAGAAAGCATTTTTGAGATCTATGACGGTGAAAACAGTGGCAGTGGAGGGGATCAGGGTCAAGATGGTGGTGATGTCAGAGACTACTGGGTACTGAGGTACGACTACTTTGTTTACTTCGCGGAGGTCAATGATGAAGCGATAAGCCTTCTCATCTCCCTCGCCTTGCTTCTTGACAATGGGTAGGATAGGGCTGTTACAGATATTACTGACTACTTCCTCTACCACTCCTGCATCGACTAAGGACTGAATGATTCCTACCAATGCCTTCTCGCCCTCGGGCGATATCCGATACTGTGGGAGCTTTGGGAGCATAGCGTCTGACCGTACAGTGATGTGCACAGGGTCTATCATCATGCGTCCTACGTCTGAGTCGGTCTTGGCCCAAAGGTACGGGGGTAAAGTGTCTAGTAAGGACAAGTCAGCGTCAGTGATGGAAAACATGCGTCGGGTGGGACAAGGTCTGAACAGATTCTGGTTATCGTACAGTATGACTCGTACTCCGTCTGGGGAACATCGAATGGTGGCTCGAAAGTGCTTCAGGAGGTCAAGACCCATAATGGCGTCCGGGGTGTTGGAAGATAGCAGGAAGGTCGTGTCCGTGATGTTGTTCTCTAAGTCAAAGGGAATCGGTGTAGATAAGGGATTAGTAGAGGGCGTTCCATCAAAGCCTATTGATGTCACGTGTGAGCCAGACAAGGGTGCCCTTGGAATCAGTCGTTTGGATAATGCACTACGTGTTGCCCCAGTGTCCACCAAAAATGGGGACTTCGTACCCAGGACCTTAGCAGTGACATAAGGACCTTGCTGGTCAACACAAAGCTCGACTGGATCCCTCCCTTGCCCCTGGCTGTCCTATGCGAAATCGCGGACGTTCTCGCAATCGGACTGCTGATACTGATTCTGTCGTGGGCGGTCAAATGTGTTAGGTCGGCTTGGTCTGTCATAGTTAGCATCATTGGTGTGTCCCCGTCCCTGGTCCCTGTTCTTTTGTCCGTTTGTCCCATCCCTAGCCTCTCGGTTCTTGTTTGCTTCATGAAGGACCGGGCACTGCGACTTCCAGTGACCGTATCCTTTACAAAACGCGCATTGGTTTTCATCTAAGTCCCTTCGGCTTGTATAGGGTACGGGCATTCGTTCTCTGGAGGGTGTATTTTTAGGGGCTGTCGGCTGGTAGTTCCCCTTGGAGGGTTCCCTACCTATCGTCACCCCCTGCAGTTGAGCTATCATGACCCGCTCTTTCAACTCCTTCTTTTTACGTTCGGATGCCCTATCATTCTCATTCTTCTGATGTTCATAGTATTGGGCCATCTGGAGGATAGCCGTGGGTTTAGAGGCTGCCCAACTGCTTTCGCTCGCCTGCAATTTTTGAGAAACTTCTTGCACCAGGCCTTTCACGAAATTCTGAACGAACAAGTGGTGTCCGGTTGCAGTGGCCATATCTTGGCCGCTGTAGTCGGAGAACACCGTTTCGAACCTAGAGAAGTATTCCGAAGCGTCTTCTTGTGGTTTCTGTCTACAGGCCGTCACTATTGACCAGTCTATTTTCTTCTCGGGAATCAGGGTCTTGAGTTTCTGGACGATCTTGTCCGGGAGTTCAAGGATGGCCGTTACGGGTTTCTGCCCGGCTCCTCGTTGCTTGTCGAACTCATCGAGTTGTTTCCAGGTATGTCCGAACAGCTCAAGGTGGTCGACCTTGCGGATCTGCTTCCACACATCAGCTGGCAGACATAACCCGAAGAACAAATCGAGGTCCGTTAGGGTCATGATAGTGGAACCTAAGGCTGTACCTAGTTCAGTGTAGAAGGCGGTGGGGTTTTTTCGTAAATCGGGCAGAGATTTTCGGAACGTCAGAATATCCTGTCGATCCCATGGTTGGTAGACCCAGTTGTACACTATCCTCCCTTTTGCATCCGTATGGTTAACATCATCGTGTGTTCCCTGACCTCGTGGGGGACCCAATAGGGGCGGCCTCTCTTATCGGCATCATGGTGCTAGGTTGCTCTATTCGTGGTTCGGCCGCTACGGATGTCGTAGGTTTAGCTTCCACCTCTGATTCAGTGAGGTGGCAGAAAACCCTAAGTGTACGCGCAAGGAGGTCCGTCACGTCACACTCGCCCTCATCCCCGATATCAATTTTTCTATACAGAGTCGTTAGGCTCTCGGGACCTCTAGCTCGATATCGGTCCTCATAAGCGTTTAGGACATGATAACATAATCGTACGACAAAGTGTCGTCTGTGGCTTCCCGCATATGAGTTGAATATATCCATAACGTGTTCCTCCTTCTCCTTTCGTTCTACTAGTGTCCTGACTACCTTGTCAATCCTCTCTTGCTCGTTTTTGCCCAACCTGTTCGTCCTTGTGGGTTCTGTGTTTCGGGCCTCATGGTCATCTAATATTGCTGCTTGTTTTGTATCTGGTGCGAGGGATTCCGCCGGTGCGGAGGCCTTGGGGGCCGAGGCCCTGGCGCTACTCTCGTCTGTGCTTGGGAGTCGCGAGTGTTGCGCTGAAGGTTGGGAAGGGGCATATGGAGGGGGCATGTAGATGATCGGAGGACCTAATAAGAGATCATCGTTGGTTCGCTGTTTCGAAGGTAATTCAGGGTAGAGCGCAGAGGGTGTTCTAACAGGACACTGGCTCGGTGTTTCGATCTCTTGCTTTCGCTTAGCCTCCTCTCTCTTCTTTATTTCTTCCTCTAGTTTCTTTGCAGCTAGGTGGGCTGCCTTACGTAGCTCTTTGTCTAACCTAGCTTCCTCTTTCTTCTTTCGCTGTACAGTTTCTTTGCGCCACAGGCCAACGCTGTCTAGCATGGTCGGTGTCGTTCTACGAGTTTTTAGGGCTTCATCTAGTGCATCTAGTTTGCTTTCTTCAAAGGATCCTATCAGTGGCCACTGACTCTGGGGTTCCTTCTTCGTATACCTGTGCCATAATTTGCAATATGCTATAGCGACTAGTCCATGCTTTGTGAACATGTCTTTGTTAGGGGTGCCTTCCAGTGGGACTGGATGATCCACCTCTAACAAGCGGTCCGGGCTGAACCAGCTACCACTCAGTGGGGAGAAGATAGGCATGACAGATTACAAAGGGGGACAAAAGTCCGCGTTACCTACCCTTCACTACCTGCAAAAGACTAGGCAGAATATTGCTATTCCAGGTTGTTTGCAGACAATGAATGTTTCAAGAGAACTAGATCCAAATAAATAATCAGTGGGGAGAAGATAGGCACGACAGATTACAAAGGGGGACAAAGGTCCGCGTTACCCATCCTTCACTATCTGTAAAGGGAGAGAGAATATTCCTATCCCTCGCCGTTTGTAGACAGGGAATGCCTCAAAAAGGAGCTACTCTGATACTCAAAGAAAAAGGGAGCTACCCTTGACAATCAATCAAACAAACAATCAGTGGGGAGAAAAGATAGGTACGACAGATTACAAAGGGGGACAAAAGTCCGCGTTACCCACTCTTCACTGTTCACAAAGGAAGATAGAGTATTTGTACTCTTCCTCGTTTGTAAGCAGCAAATGTCTCAAAGAACCGTTATCGTTTCACAATTTGTCGTTTTGTACGACCTTACCCGGACCGCATGGGCTGTTTCTTGTCTTCCGAATCCAGCGCCCGATCGTCCTCTATCTTCTATCGCGGCACTCCTGATGGTTCCCAGTCAGGACCGTAGATCACTCGAGAGAGGTCTGTTCGGAACCAGTGAAGTTCGGATGATCGGCTGTCAGACGAGGGTCTATCGGACAGGAGCTCTCCCGATCGTTGCAGTCGTTCACTCTGTCGTCAGGACCTCTCCCACTGGATCCACGTGTCGCTGATGGGCCCCACGCTTGGGACGCCAATTGTAAAACAGGAAGGCAATCGACGAATGGAATAACCTTAAGTATTGCCCGGCGATGTCGCCTCTATTCCCCAAAATATGAATCAATGAAGAGGCAGGCGCTGGAGACTGGAAGGCAGGAAACAAAGGTTTATTCTCTCCGAAGGAGAACACGTCAGATCAGACCAACAGGGAATCTTCACGAGGTGCTCTAACTGCATCTCTGAGGCCTGGCCTCTTATACACGCATTTATGGCAGGAAGACATTCTTTATTACAGTAAAGATACTTTGAAGTATGAAAGACATCCCTGGGATCTTCCGCTTCAGACCCGTTCCCACGCACCCTTACAGTGAGAATCCCCTCCCCATTCACCATACAGAATCGTCATCAGACGGCAGGATCAGCAGGGCATTCCGCCGGTTCCCGGAATGCATGTGGTGTGACGGATCTCATGGGGTGGGGGCCTTGATCTACTGTAACTCCTTTGAAGAGGGGCGATTCCTTACAGTCGGGGCCATAAACTGTATCCGCAGGGCTAGGTGATAGCCTGGGACCGGCCTGGACAATCGGATACGGAGGAAGAGGGGTGTCAGAGGGTGTGATAGTGTATAGGAGGAAAGGGAGGTGTCGGGCAGGCCCGGGGTGAGATTCCCAGGGAAGTGCAGCGCAGTTGGAGGGGGTTAATGGCCCGTGCACGAGAGAGAGTGACCAGTGCGGGGGGGGGGGGCTTGCGAGGATGTGGAGCCGCGCTGGGGATTAGCGGTGTGCAGAGAGTGGGTCTGATCAAGGTAGCTAAAATGGCCGCCGCGGACGACGAAAGTGTGGCATTGGGAAAAAGGGCAAGATGGCGCAGACAATGTTTATCGATACAAATTAATTTTCCACAGCAGGACAAAGAAAATGGCGGTGCAGCGAGGAGTATATGCAACTAAATTGAGGTCTGGCTTGTCAGGGTTTGAGGAGCTGTAATGCGGCTCAATGGGAATTATTCAAGCCTAGTATATTGGCGACTTTATGTGCTGTTCATGATGGTAAGACATTTGCTACGATGCAGGCACAGAGATCAGCAAGCGCCACGCGCACATACGCTTGGGTTGTACATCTTGTATAGCAGAGAAAAATGATCACGATATGCAGCAGGTTACGTTCGTGAAAGATTATTTATTTATTTACTTAACGGGTTTATACAGCATGGAGCACACCTCCAAGGTGTCAAAGCGCTAAAAAGTCGAATGAGTTTCATCGCTAATGGTAAGAAAAGTCAACTAACATGTAATTAAGTAGTATCAGAGGGAGCTGAGAAAAGCAGTTATAGGCCATCAATTGCCAAGCTTCTCAGGAAGTTTATCAAGTGACGGTCAGGGTATAGAATAGCAGGAAAAGGGGAGGGGCTCGGGGGCAGGTGGGTGGTTCGCTCTGTAGAGAGGGAGAAGGGATGTAAAAAGAGGGGTTGGTTGAGTTCATGACGGGCAGTGACTTTAGAATAGTAGGGGTTTCAGCGCTCTCTTAAAGGAGTAATAGGCTGGATTCATTCATAACTTGTGTGGAAGGGAGTTCTGCATCTTCACAGCACTACTTGTGAAGGACTGAGCAACTGTGTGCCGTTTCTAGAGGGGAGGAATTTCCAAGAGTAGAGAATCTGTGCTACTTTGAGGAGGTTGGATCCCGGACAGTGTGATTTTATGGATATGTATTTGGGGGTGGCTAGTTTTGTGGAGAATACCACTAACACTGAAGATATTTCTTGTTTCAATAGGCAACAACTGCAGAGTATCTAGTACTGGTGTGATATACTCACAGAATTTGGTGCCCGAGACCAGTCTGGATGCAGCATGACGGGTGGCTATCAAAAGAGAGCAGCATCTTGGGTATCTCCATTGTTACTGTTGGAGCGAACCGGGCTTTGGACCACAGTTTTGAAGTCAGATTCCAAGATATATGCAGGAGTCTTAGCCGATAATCAGCATTTTTTGCTTGGGCATTTATATGGACTTACATGTGGAGCATCTTGTCCAGGGTAATGCCAAGGTATCTAGGCTACTGTGTAAGTCAAGCAATGATTAAACAGCAATGGCGCTGGTGGGGAAGAAAATTGGGAGTGCGGAGATAAGGAGAATATAGTTTTGAGTGGGTTAATCTAGAACTGAATATCTGCTGATACAGAGGTTAGGGAAGTGATGTTTTATGGGAAAAATACTTTGAGTTCTAGCTGGATCATCCTCGTAGAGCTAACAGATGATGTTGGTATGTCTGAGGATAGAGTAGAGAGGTTCAGTAAAAAGGCTGAAAAGTGTTAGTGAGAGAAGGAGTACCTTGCTCAACAGCGGAGGGATCTGGTACGGTGCGGTTTACTTTCAATTTATCGGCTTTGGTGATTGAGGAAAGAGGAGAACTAGCTTAGGACTTTCTTCCATATTCACAGGTAATCCTTTAAGTTGTTAAGGAGGGTGGAGTCACTGACCCCAACAAACACAGCAGAGAGGTCTGGAGGGAGAAGGCAAACGTTCCCAATGCCAAGAATGCAAAGAGCATCATCGATTATTTACAGCATGGCTACTCTCTGCTGCAGCCTTCTCTAGAGCCCGGTTAGATGGTGTTGAGATCATTCTCACGAATAAGGGTTTTCAGTTTCAAGGCAACAGCTCTCTATGGCTTTGGTCATGAAAGGGAAAGATGTTAAAAAGAAAAACCTGTTTAGGTATTCATTAGCAACTTTTTTTTTCTTTTCAGCAGAGGTGATACTTGAACAGGTTTCAGGTAATCTGGTAATACACGCTCTTTCAATGATGTATTTAAAAAAAAATTTTTTATAAAACTTGCAGATGCATAGTACACATCACAGATCAATGGTCTCGATCATAACTTGTACAGTTTCAGGAGCAGTTTCATCACCCAACCCACTTTAATTCTTATTTTTCATCTTCAGCTTTACTTAATTTAGTAATTCAGTTTAGGCAGGCTCTGATATCACATCATTAGTTCTGCATGTCTCACTTATTTTACCTCATTGCAACATTTCAAGCCCCTCTGTACTCCATCCACCTGTTCCATATATTACCCCACTTCCCAGGGCATCCCCGGCTTTGATAGACTACTTTTTCGGATGCTCCACACCAAGCAAGGTCCTTCTCCCAGTCTGCAACTCTTGGGGGATGTGCTGCCCTCATGCCCTGGCTATGTTCCTTTTGACAATTACAGCTGCCAGAAAAAAACACAATCTAGTATACCGCGGCTATTTGGTCTCCCAAGTATTGCATAGTATGTGCCATCTAGCATCCAGTGTAACCTATTGTCCCGTAACTGTGGACATCACCTGTGAGATCCTGCTCTAATATCTCTGCAGCCCGTGCAGCTCCACAGCATATGGCAGAAGGTATCCTCTTCTCTGCATCCCCTTGTGCACTTGAGTCGCATTTACACATCTTATATAGTCTTGTTCTAGTTGTGTATGACCTATGAATATGAAGGATTTGAAGTTGTATGAGGCGGAATCATGCTCTCATGGCTACCTCTCTGGGGCTCTGTATGGCCTCCTCCCAGTCGTCGTCCTCCAGAGTCCCTACATCACTCTCCCATGCCTCTCTCAGGGTCCCCAGTGGGTCGGGCGTGTTATTCATTATTTTTGTTATATGGGAGGGAAGTGGCTTTTTCGGTTATTGGGTCTAGGAGTATTCGATCTTCTAGTGGCGCATATTCGGGTATTTGATCTCTCACTGTGATATGTGTTTTAATGGCATGTTTCAATTGTATGTATCGAAATTGTTCGGTGTGTGGCATTTGATAGTCTGCCTGTAGGGTTCGGAAATCTACCATCTTTTGACCTTTCCAGACATCTCCTAGGGTACTCGATGCTTAGTAGAGCCCACGCGTGAAAGCCCCGTAGCCCAAGTACCTCTCTCAGTAGATCACTGTTCCACAGGGGTGTTTGTTCTGTTAGTTTGCCTTCCCATCCAAGGAATTTGGTCGCCTCCCTCCAAATTCGTATAGTCGTCTGTGTATGTTTCGGCAGCCTGTTCGTCAGTTCCTTGCTATACAGTGCGTCTAAATATCTTTTCTGACCCATTGAGTGGTGATCCATTCCATATGCTGGCTCCTCCCTCCCGCGAAGAACCAGTCATTAAGGGCGACAAGTTGTGCGGCCCAGTAATACTTCCGGACATCAGGGACTGCCAGACCACCGTCATAGAACCCTCGCTGTAGCGTGTGTAGCGCAATTCTGGAATTCCCCTCCATCTCATAGCAATTGTCTCACCTGCGAGTCTACTTTACGAAAAAACTCTGTAGGGATTTTATATGGGGTGTTTTGGAGGACGTATAGAAGGCGTGGTAGCACCATCATCTTAACAAGCATTGGCATAGCCAATAGGTCTCGCCTTTGGGGCCTTATAAGTGTTTAGCCAGAGCTATTGACTTTGCCAATGTCTTCAAGCTGTGCTGTAGAGAAGTGTGGCTGCTGTGAAGCATGCTGAAAAGTTATAATAAAAAAGTGTCAGAAGCATTTTTGTTACTTTATATATGACCAAGGCGGCATTATGTAAAACTGAACGACCATATTAAAAAAGTATTTACAATAAAAAATTCTCAGTTTTCTTTTGTTCTTGCAATGCTGGCAACTTGTTTCTGCCTATTGCAATGGTTGTTTGTTAAAGCTTTTTTTTTTGAGGGGGCATAAACAATCGGAGGGTGAAGGTTGGGAACTAGTACCTGTATTATAACACTAGCAGCGGCCAGGCGCTAGGGGAGAATCAACAGATGCCAGATTCCGAGAGCAGGCTGAGGTGGTGCTAAGTGATGCTGAGGTGGTAATGGCGGTGGTGGTGACTGTTGCGGAGACGATGCTGAGGTGATGCTGAATGATACTCAGGTCTTGCTGAGCGATACTGCTGTGGTGCTGAGCGATGCTGTGGCGGCGCTGAGCGATGCTGTGGCGGCGCTGAGCGATGCTGTGGCGGCGCTGAGCGATGCTGTGGCGGCGCTGAGCGATGCTGTGGCGGCGCTGAGCGATGCTGTGGCGGCGTTGAGCGATGCTGTGATGGCGTTGAGCGATGCTGTGATGGCGTTGAGCGATGCTGTGATGGCGTTGAGTGATGCGGTGATGGCGTTGAGTGATGCTGTGATGGCGTTGAGTGATGCTGTGATGGCGTTGAGTGATGCTGTGTTGGTGCTGATGTTAAAAGCAAAACGATAATCATGAACATTACCTGCGCCATCTTGTCTGGTGGAATTCTATGTGCACATAAGTTGCAGTCATTTTAATCCATCACAGCCATTTTGTACTCTGTTGGTCACCTTTGTTTCACCCTGCCCTTACTAGCATCCCTCTGACCGACCTGGTATGTGTGCTGGGGGCTATAAACTCTATTGCCACAACAAACCTCAGCGCCACTTGCTGCCACAAACTCGTTTTTCCTCTCATCTCTGTTTTCAGGCAAACCTTTGGACACTCTACCCCTCACTGCACCTAGTTACACAAACAGGTTCCAAACACCAAAAAGACTCTTGCAACATGATTTATTGCACTGCAAACAGCAAGACTTGTTGTTACCAACAATGGGACCTGTTTTTATCAACAGAACGGACTCTTAGATCTGGCCGGTCTCACATGTTTTAGACCCTGAAGCAAGGTCCAGCTGCAAGATAAGATTGTCTGTTTGACCTGGGTGGGAAGAGAATTACTGTTGGGCTTGTGTGACAACCTGCCCGGGGCGGGGACCCAAAGCTTGTGTAACCATGTTGATGAAACAAATGCATTGTGTCAAACCTGTATAAAAGGAAGAGCCAAAGGAGTTATCAGCAGAACACCTCCCTCAGACATCCCGGTGTCTCAGTTGACGTGATCTCCTCATGAGAAATAAACCTTTTTCTTGTCTTCCAGTTTCCAGCACTTGCCTCATTATTTTGATAGTGAACCCAAAGTGAATTAGAGGTGGAACCCTGCACCGGGCAGCATTGAGGTCTTAGAAGACTCGCTGCCTTTCACACTGAGTGATGCTGTGCTGGCTCTGATTGATGCTGTGCTGGCTCTGATTGATGCTGTGGTTGCGCTGAGTGATGCTGTGGTGATGCTGAGTGATGGTGTGGTGTTGCCGAGAGAGAGATAGAGTGAAGATATAATGCCCAATTAGAGAGGGTGGTGAGAGAGAAAGAGAGAGAAAGGGTGTACATAGAATAAAGAGTGGAGCGGGAGAGAGAGAGAAAGAAGGGGAGAGAGAGTGAATGAAGGAGTTTGAAAGAGAAACAGATAAAGGGGTGAGAGAATGAAAGGCTAAAAAAGATAGAGAGGGGAGAGTTAATTAAGTAGAGAGAGAATTAGAGAGGGGAGAGAGAGGGAGAAGGAGAGAGACAATAAGAGTGGGGGGGGTGGAGTTTAAATAGAGTGAAGAAGTGACGCGGAAAAAGTAACCTTAAATATAGCTTTGTGCTTTGCGCGAATAAATGTAAAAAAAAAAAAAAACAGAGTGAGACAAAAATACTGGTAATTAGGCTGTTACTCCCAATATAAAACAAATAGCGATATAAGGTGAAATCAACCCACCGAAGCAATATTTCTAACTAGACAAAAAAAAGCTTGCATTTCAATGCTAATCGCTGTTGTTTTTCATCTGACTGTAGTCCAGGGCCGTCAGTTGGTAATGTGAGCTGCTGCTGCGATTGAAACATCAGAGTCCAGAGAGTTAATGAGCCATGACGAGGAAATGAGGAAGAGATAGGAAACCCAGATGGCAGCTGCGCGCGCGCGTGCACGCCATCGTGAACGCAAGCTGGTCGCCAGCCGAAAGCCAGTGGGTTTGCACTTCCAAAACCCGCTTACTAAAACGCTCGGCCAGACCAGCGCAAGCGCTGGTGCAGGCCGAGACTCTAAAGCACAAGTTACTAACTTGTGTAACGATATATCTGTAAGAGACAGTAGTTAGTGACAGATTCCTTACCTTTGAATATCCCCAGGCGTCAGGCTGGATCCGGAAAGTTTTTTGCGTAGCAGTACCCTTGCGCGTCGGTAGGCGGCGTCGTGCGGCTCCGCGTCCGTCGTCGGCGTCGTGATCGCCGGGATGACGTCGCGGGCAGTACTTAGGCGCCGCCCCTGCGCGCTGACGTCAGTTCTGTACACGACTTTCCGCGCCAGGAACGCAGAGCCATGCAAGAAGCTGACATAGGTGTCTGAAAAATATTAGGGCCCTGAAAGGGATGTCCTTAACCCTAGAAATCAGTTCGCAGAACGGGGAGGATGGGTGGGCGGTGAGGAATCTGTCACTAACTACTGTCTCTTACAGATATATCGTTACACAAGTTAGTAACTTGTGCATCTGAAAGAGACACGTTAGTGACAGATTCCTTACCTTAGAATAGATACCCCAGCAATACCAACCCCGGTGGTGGGTCTGCGAACAAAGATCAGACAAGGAAGTCCTGGAGGACAGAACGGCCAAAGAAGCCGTCCCTCCGGACCTGACTGTCAAGGCAGTAATGCTTTGTAAACGTGTGCAGCGAGGCCCACGTAGCTGCCTGACAGATAACCGGCAGCGGAACACCACGGCCCAAGGCCGTGGTAGCAGCCGTTGCCCTGGTGGAATGGGCACGCAGCCCAACAGGAGGCTCCTTTTTAGCCAAAGAATAGCAGGTCTTGATGCACAAGGTAACCCAGCGGGAGATGGTCCTCTTGTGCACCGCCGACCTTTTTTGGCGCCCACGTAGCCAATAAAGAGCTGGTCATCCACCCGGAAGTGTTTTGTGCGGTCAATATAGAAGGAGAGCGCACGTTTTGGGTCCAGACGGTGGAGCCTCTCTTCCTCTCTGGAAGGATGCGGAGGCGGAAAGAAGGTGGGCAAAGTGATGGTCTGCCCAATGTGGAAAGCAGTAACCACCTTTGGCAAGAAGGACGGACGCGTCCGAAGAACAACCTTGTCTGGATGAACAGACAGAAAGGGAGGTTTGCAAGATAGAGCCTGGAGCTCACTCACCCGCCGAGCGGAGGTGATGGCCACCAGAAAGGCTGTCTTCAGAGTCAGAAGACGAAGAGGACAGTTATGTAGAGGCTCAAAGGGAGCGCACATTAAAAAGGTAAGAACCAAGTTTAAGTCCCACTGAGGCATCACAAACGGAACAGGAGGGAAGAGGTGAGTAATGCCTTTTAAGAACCTGTTAACAACAGGGGACTTGAAAAGGGAGGGCTGATCAGGGAGCCTGAGGAAGGCCGAGATAGCACAAAGATAACCCTTGATGGTACCCAGGGCAGAACCCTGTTGGGCCAGAGAGAAGGAACAGAAGGACCTCAGAAAGAGGGGCAGAAAGGGGATCCACAGCCTTTGCTGTGCACCATGCCACAAATTTGTTCCACCTGCAGGCGTATACCACCTTAGTGGAGGGACGCCTGGCTGCCAGAATCACATCACAAACTTCGGGAGGCAAGTCGAAAGGAATCAACTGCCGCCGCTCAATCTCCACGCAAGCAGGTGTAGACTGGACAGGTTCGGGTGGAGGACCGTCCCCTGCTGCTGCGACAGAAGATCCTCCCGAAGAGGCAGACGGATCGGGGGATCTACGCTCATATTGAGTAGCTCGGGATACCAAACTCTTCGAGCCCAGTCCGGAGCCACAAGAATGACTTGGGCCCGGTCGTGCCGAATCTTCTTCAACACTCTGGGTAGAAGTGGTATAGGCGGAAAGGCGTACAATAGACCGCAACTCCACTCGTGACGAAAAGCGTCGCCCGAGCGAGTGCCGCCTTGGAAATTCCAACGCGCAGAACTGATGACATTGCGCGTTCTCTTCGGTGGCGAATAGATCTAACCAAGGCTCTCCCCACTGTAGAAAGAGACCTTGCGCCACTTCCGAGTGAAGACGCCATTCGTGATCCATCATGCACCTGCGGCTGAGGTTCGTCCGCCCTGGCGTTCAGGGAACCTGCCAGGTGTTGAACCACCAGGAACATGCCCTGGTGTTCCAGCCATGTCCAGAGGCGCAGAGCCTCCTGACAAAGGGTCCACGACCCCACCCCGCCTTGTTTGTTGCAGTACCACATGGCAGTGGTGTTGTCTGTGAACACCTGCACTACCTTCCCTTTGACAGAGGGAAGGAATGCCTTGAGTGCAAGTCGGATCGCCCGGAGCTCCAGAAGGTTGATATGGAGCCGGGACTCCGCCGGAGACCAGAGGCCTCTGATCTCCGCCTCTCCCATGTGACCGCCCCATCCCAGAAGGGACGCGTCCGTCACAACTGTGTGCTCTGGCTGGGGAAGGAGAGGGATCTGCCCATGACCCATTGCCGGTTCGAGAGCCACCACTGCAACTGTTTTGCAGTCCCCTCCGAGATCTGGACGTGATCGGACAGGTCGCCCTGGTGCTGCGCCCACTGGAACTTCAGGTCCCACTGCAGAGCCCGCATATGCCATCTGGCATGAGTGACCAGCAGGATGCAGGAGGCCATGAGGCCCAGCAGCCTCAGGGTCATCCGTACCGAAACCCAGGATAAGGGCTGAAAGATCGGAATCATAGCCTGAATATCCCGGACTCGCCGTTCGGGAGGATAGGCCCGAAACTGCGTCGTGTCCAGAACTGCTCCGATGAAAAGGAGCTGTGGAGAAGGAATCAGATGCGACTTTGGCACATTGATGGAGAACCCCAGCGAGTGCAGGAGTTCGGCCGTAGTCTGGAGGTGGGAGACAACTGCCTGGGACGAGCCCGCCTTCAGCAGCCAGTCGTCGAGGTAGGGGAAGACTGAAACCCCTGCCCGGCGCAGATGAGCTGCGACCACCGCCATCACTTTCGTGAACACCCGAGGGGCACTGGTAAGGCCAAAGGGGAGCACGGTGAACTGAAAATGCTCGAGGCCTACCGTGAACCGAAGGTAACGCCGGTGGGCCGGCAGGACGGGGATGTGGAAATAGGCGTCCTGCAAGTCCAACGCTACCAACCAGTCTCCGGGGTCGAGGGCAGTCAAGACCTGAGCTAGGGTGAGCATCTTGAACTTCTCCTTCCGGAGGAAGCGATTGACGTTCCGGAGGTCCAAGATAGGACGCATGTCCTCCTTGTCCTTCTTGGGCACCAGAAAGTAGTGGGAGTAGCAACCACGCCCTACTTCTGGGGTCGGAACATGCTCGATGGCCCTCTTGGCCAAGAGGGCCGTGACTTCCTTCTGTAGAAGCACCAAGTGATCCCCTGACATGCGGTGGAATTGAGGTGGCATGGCTGGGGGGTGGTCTCGAAGGGGAGGGAGTAGCCCCTTCGGACAATGTCCAAGACCCACTTGTCCGAGGTGATGGGACGCCAGTGGTGAAGGTGATGGCGGACCCTGCCCCCGACTGGCGTGCTGTGCACCTGAAAGGAGGGACTAGGAGGGCTTGGAGGCCGCGGACGGGTTGGAGGTGGTGGCCTGACCCGCACGCTGGTTGCCCGAACCGCCACGGCGGTATCCACGTCCTCGGCCACGCGAAGGCGCTTGCTGCGCGGGCCGTTGGCCGGGCTGTGGACGTGACTGGGCGCCCCTTCCGTGGCCACGAAAGGGGCGAAAAGCAGACGTTTGCGGAGGGCGCACAACAGCAAGGCCCAGGGACTTAGCAGTAGCCCGTGAATCCTTGAAACGCTCCAGCGCATGGTCCGCCTTTGAACCAAAGAGACCGACTCCATCAAAGGGCATGTCCATGAGAGTATTCTGGACATCCCCTGAAAACCAGTGGTTCTCAGCCAGGCGTGGCGACGCAGCGCCACCGTCGTTGCAAGCGATCTGCCCAGCGAGTCGGCGGTATCAAGGCCACAGCGGATGGTATACTTAGCCGCATCACGCCCTTCCGCAATAGCGCGGGTAAGCAGTGTCTGGACCTCCTCAGAACACTGCGGCAAAACATCAGCCACCGAATCCCACAGGGAGTGGGTGTATCGGCCCAAGAGGCAAGCGGTATTAACAGACCGCAAGCCAGCACTGGAGGAAGAGAAAGCCTTCTTCCCAAAGTGATCCAGGCGCTTGGATTCCCTATCCGGAGGGGCGGTAGGGAAGGCTGTTTGGGAGGCAGAGGCTTGGACAACCAAGCTCTCAGGGGTGGGGTGTTGGGAGAGAAACAGGGGGTCGCCCGGAGCCGGGCGATGGCGTCGGGCCACGTTCCTATCCACAGGAGCCCCTGTGGTGGGTTTGGACCAGGCACCCAAAAGAACGTCAGTGAGTGCATCGTTGAACGGCAGCACAGGCTCCGAAGAGGAGGCCGCCGGCTGAAGCACTTCAGTCAGGAGGTTAGTCCTGACGGCCACCGTAGGCAACTGGAGATTTAAGGCTCCAGCAGCTCTACGCAACACCGTTGCAAAATTAGCCCCTCCTCCGTTGCCACGGGAGGAGACAGCATGCCAGAGTCGGGGGAGGTATCCAGCCCACTGGCATCCCCAAGTTCCTCAACCCAGTCCGGGTCAAACTCGCACTGTTGTGTGAGAGGGTCGTCAGACCCTCCCAGCTCTCCTGGTCCTCCTCAGGTTGAAAAGATGGAGGAGGAGGGACATAAGGGACCCAAGGCCTCATCGGCGCCGGAACCGGCGTCGGGCGGCGCCGGTCCGGCTCCATGTCCGGACCCGGGAGAACCGGGGAACGACGCCGCCCGGAGCCCCGGACGGCGTCGGAAACGGCACCGGGGACATCGGCGTCGGCGGAGGCGTGGTTAGGTCAACCGGCGTCGATGGAGGTTGCGGCACCACCGGAACCGGGGTCGAGGCCGGGGCCGGAGCCGAGGCCGGGACGAAGGCTGGTGGGACAGGCGACGCCGGGACCGGAGTCGACGGCGACGCCGGAGCAACCCCATCTGGGCCCGCGGGGCCCGAAGGCGCACCGGAGGGACCTTGAGGCCCGAAGAGGCGGGCCATGGCCGACAGGAATTTCTGTACTTCGGCCGGAGTCGCCCCCGAACCCGGGAAGGACGGGTAATGCGGGGGCAACTCGACAGGCACGTCCGGGGCCGCGGGGGCGGGGACGGTGCCGACAGGGACCTCAGCCGAGTCGCGCGACCGGCGAGGCGAAGTCTTAGAGCGATGACGCCGCTTAGACTTCTTGTGCTTCGACTTACCGGAGGAGCGCGAAGACTTGGATTCCGACGAACGGCGGGGACTCCGCGTCCGGCCCCTCGACCTCTCCCGGGACCGGGGCTTGCTGCGGCGCGGAGCCGACTGCCGGACTTCAAGGAGCTTTCGAGACCGCTCTCGCAAAGCCTTCGGATGAAGTTTCCGGCAGTCAGGGCACGACTTCGTGTCGTGGCCTCGGCCGAGGCAGAAGAGACACTCGAGGTGGGGGTCCGTGATGGACATCATACGACCACATACCTCGCAGGGCTTAAAGCCGGGCATCCCTACGACACCTTAGGAGTCGTGAAGACTCGTTGAAGAGAACAGTGAAAAATTTCACAAAAAGATAGTCAAAAAGTGACTAGGGCACTGCTCTTCCCGGATCTGCGCTTACTGGCGCGGAAAAAGAAGAACTGACGTCAGCGCGCAGGGCGGCGCCTAAGTACTGCCCGCGACGTCATCCCGGCGATCACGACGCCGACGACGGACGCGGAGCCGCACGACGCCGCCTACCGACGCGCAAGGGTACTGCTACGCAAAAAACTTTCCGGATCCAGCCTGACGCCTGGGGATATTCAAAGGTAAGGAATCTGTCACTAACGTGTCTCTTTCAGATAAGGACTGCTCTTCCCATTAGTGAGAGTGGCAGCATTCTACAGTGTGTGACGTCCTTCCATAATTATGTAGTTGGGGGAATAGATTATCCTCTAAAAAAAAAAAAATCTGCTTCTGTGCGCGATATCATAATGCCTAGATATTTAAATTTATCCCTGACCTTTATTGTGCTCCCACTGGGAGGCATAGTCGGCGTTCCTCCTGCCAGCGTGAATGCAAGAGATTTGTCCCAGTTGATCTGGTAGCCTGAGTAGCTCCCAAACAGCTGGAATATATGAAGTGTATGGTGAATTGTAGATCTGGGCTTGGTGGCGTATAGGATTATGTCATCGGCATATGAGATTTTTTTCCTCCCATTCGCCCCCTATCGGTATGCCTCTTATTAGTGGATCCCATCTGACCCATGCCGCTAGGGGCTCTAGTGCTAACGCGAAGAGCATTGGGCAATAGCGGGCATCCCTGCCTCGTGCCCTTATGCTGCGTGATCTGCCTGGAAACCACTCCATTCACCCGCACTCTGGCTAGCGTACCTAGTGGCCTAGCAGTTGTACCCAGGTGCAGAATTTGAGGCAAAAGCCAAACCGTTCCAGTACCGTAAGGAGATATTGCCTATCTATACTGTCAAATGCCATACGGGCGTCTAGAGACAACAGCAGGGCGTTATTATTCGGCTCATCTTTGGACGCACGGTCTTTCAATGATATATTGAGGATTTTTGTCCTGTAGGGGTCAAGAGAGATGATTGTGTCTTTTATGAACTGTCCAGAAATCAGGTCTGCTAAGTGAGAAGAGAGTTTGATGCACGAAATTATCTCTGTCACTTCGTTAAGTAAGACGTTTTCAAAAGAGGACCAAATGGTTTCTTTGGCATGTTTTTAGTTCATCCTTGTTCCACTCTTAAGATTTTGCTTCAAGTATTAGCATATTTTGGTTGAGTTTTTAGGATACGGATTCAAATGTTTTAGGAGAAGGTGCTTGGTACCAAATAGGTTTGGCGAGTTAGAGCGATTTCCTGGCTTTGTTGAGATGTTTGTTGTGCCATGAAGCAGAATTTTTCAGTTATTGTCTTTTTTTTTAATTCTTTTTTTTTTACTTTGACGTCCAAGATTACGGAGTTTTTCTGTCATAGACTCGTTTAGGTGTTTTACTAATGAATCGGACTCTATGGCCATGGTTGGGTTGGGACGAGGCAACCTTCCTTTCTATTAAGGTGGCATTGATGCGTGCATGAAGTGACAAAATGGATTGTGGTGCAGCGGGTGACAGATTAGGCGGATTTTGGTGGGAGTTATCTAATGCTTTCAGCTCAATTGATAGGCACTCACATTTTGGCAGGATCTGTTTTTTTAGTTCTTTAAATCTATTCAAGTTTTGTGTAAAATTCCAACCCACCTTCCGATTTATTTTCTTAGTTAATGCGGACAATGGAGTAGTCTGGTGGGCAAAGGAAATCAATGCAGGTTCAGATGATTCATTCAGCCATGTTTCTGTCATGAAAAGTATCAAGATTTACTAATAAAATTAAATCTAACTCAATTAAAATCTGTTTAGTTGCAGATCTACAGTTATACAAAAGGCATTTAAGTGAGGAGTTAAGGGTTTGGCTGGCGGGAGAGAGATTATGGGTACTTCAATCAGGCTGTTTGTGTTGTGTTAGCCCCTTTTCTGGTATGGACATGTGCTTGGTTTCTTAGACCTATTATTGTGGGGATTTTCGAGGGATTAGGGCAAGTGTTTTCATGCGACTTAGTTGGAGAGGAGTAGGTCACAAATCTCCTTGTTAGAAAGTGAGAGGTGGTCTTGCCTGTATGGGAGGGTGTAATAGTCCATTCTCGTCCTAGGTGATATTCATATTTCTAATATATGAATGCAAGAGCAAGGCCTCCTCATTTCTTTTTGTGTGTTTATTTGCATGAAAAGAATCAATGTCATGTTTACACCATCTTGCATTGTGGCATGATGCACATCAATGCAAACACCTCTAGAGAGGCAAAAAATTTTAACTTTCAAATGCATTTCTGCTTTAGGCCCCACTCTTGAAATACCCAAAAAATAGTTTGCCCCTATTGGGTCTTGAGAGTCAAAGTCAAAATGTATAGCAAGGTTCATTTTCCTGATTTCCTTGTACCCTAATGACACCTGGATATGTTTAAAGGGTTCTAGCCTCAACTACTGATGTGTATTTACTATGGACAGGGAGAAATGCTACGCCGGAGTTTTGATTCACTTATTTAGAATGCTTTGGAACACAACAGAACATTACAAAATTGTGGTCAGCACAGATGAGTGGAGTTTGTAGGGCTGGCTTATTGAGCTGAACGTTTGTCAGTGCAACAGAGCAGTGACCCGCAGCAAAGCCATCCTCCCAAAAGTTGGTGAATTAAGTAGCAGGATGTGGCTAATTGTAACATCCATTATTTACAGTGCTTAAAAACAGTAAAAAAGCATAAAGCACTATATCAAAACAAGTTATGATTCTTTCAAAATAGGAGTCTATTCTGGGTGGAAAGAAGGAGCATCTGTCTGGATTCATTGCTTCAACATTGAGATCACATTCAATTTTAACTGGATTGTCAATTTTAACCGATTTATTTGTGTTTAGTGCAAGGCTAGCTAGGTAACAATACAGTGTTGCACCTGGTAAGGGAGCCTCGAGGTAAGGTTCGAGAAGGTTTATAATGAGACAGAACATTTATTGCTGGTGGATTCTAAAGTATGCCGCTTTAATGTTACCTTTGGTGGTGTGTTTTCAGTTCCTTTATGAATTGCAAAAAATTGTGGTATTTTCAATGTCGATTTGTGAAAGGCAGCGAGTCTTCTAAGACCCTCAATGCTGCCCGGTGCAGGGTTCCACCTCTAATTCACTTTGGGTTCGCTATCAAAATAATGAGGCAAGGCGCTGGAAACTGGAAGACAAGAAAGAGGTTTATTATTTCTCATGAGGAGATCACGTCAACTGAGACACCGGGATGTCTGAGGGAGGTGTTCTGCTGACAACTCCCTTGGCTCTTCCTTTTATACAGGTTTGACACAATGCATTTGTTTGATCAGCATGGTTACACAAGCTTGGGGTCCCCGCCCGGGCAGGTTGTCACACAAGCCCAACAGTAATTCTCTTCCCACCCAGGTCAAACAGACAATCTTATCTTGCAGCTGGACCTTGCTTCAGGGTCTAAAACATGTGAGACCGGCCAGATCTAAGAGTCCGTTCTGTTGATAAAAACAGGTCCCATTGTTGGTAACAACAAGTCTTGCTGTTTGCAGTGCAATAAATCATGTTGCAAGAGTCTTTTGGTGTTTGGAACCGGTTTGTGTAACTAGGTGTAGTGAAGGGTAGAGCGTCCAAAGGCTTGTCTGAAAACAGGGATGAGAGGAAAAACGAGTTTGTGGCAGCAAGTGGCGCTGAGGTTTGTTGTGGCAATAGAGTTTATAGCCCCCAGCACAGTACCAGGTCGGTCAGAGGGATGCTAGTAAGGGCAGGGTGAAACAAAGGTGACCAACAGAGTACAAAATGGCTGTGATAGATTAAAATGACTAACTTATGTGCACATAAAATTTCACCAGACAAGATGGCGCAGGTAATGTTCATAATTGTCATTTTGCTTTTAACAGTGGCCCCTTTGAACATAACTAGCCAGCTTGTCAGTCTATTTCGATCTCCATAATGTCCTGTATCTCTTGATCATACATTACTCTCATTTTTGTTAGCTGAGTGTCCATAGTCTTAGGGTGCAAGGTAGTTATGCAAACATAACACAGAGGTGGTATACAGTGTATACCCAAACAACAACCACATATTGTCAATACTGGGACCAAGAGAATCATTGATATTTTCCAACCCCACTCCTTCAAGATGCCCCAAAGCCAACTTCCAATTGTCCAAGTCTCTGATCCTTGATGAATTTCTGAAGATAGTCTATGGAGATGTTCGATTGCTTCATAGACAGAAGGTGAATTATCAGGCTGCGTCGAGGAACTGTGATGAGGCAGAGTCTGCTTGATCAATGTCTTTAGAACGCTTTTCTCGATGATGCTCTGCAGGGGCTGTGTAGGTTGGTGGCAAAACAAAGGCTATGTAGCACGTGCCCCCCCCAGTTTCCTGGTAGCCAGGTGTAGGCTTTGGTTCCACAAACAAAGTACATATTGGGTGATGCAACAAGCGCTGGGGGTTGGCAGTGTTCAAAGTCCCCACAATGCTACAGGTGCTGTGACCCACATTCTCAGTCCCACGGCCTTCAATGCATACAAGGCCAGAGACGTTCACCACAGATAGGGCCACAGTCAGTGTTGCAGCAGTTCTTTTCTTCAGGTAGGAAAATGTGGCGCTGTTAGGATTATTGAACACTTGCATTTCCACTCGTTCTTTGGAGGGGACATTAATCTGGAATGTCACATTGAAGGTGTGAGGGCAGAAGGGGGCGGCTGTCCTTCCTGTTTTGTTTCGCCAGAACTCGTTGTAGAACTGGGCGATTGTTCCGTCGGAAGTGGCATTGTCTTTGTAACTTTCTTGAAGGAGCATCATCCAGGCAAGGCAAGATCCGTGAATAGAAAAGGGCGAAGGGATGAAAGGGATGGAATGTTCAGTGGCATGTGGTAACAGCCCACAGACCCAACAGTTGGTAGCATTGGTGGCAAGATTGTGCTGGTGCAACATCTGCACGAAAGAATTATTCCAGAATTCTTTGCGTCGTTCTTGGAGATGTGGCGGTAGTGATACCAGGTAGTGTTCTTTCTTGGTGGTTGGTTGCATGGTGGGTGACAATGTTCTGTATGCAGGTGCATTCTCTTCAATGTTCCAGAGTGCGACCATTAGCAGGAGACAGGTGAGAAATGCAGCTACAAGTGCAATTGTCTTTGTGCTGTGCAGGTTAGCAGTCTTGGTGTCTTGTGGTTTTGCAGGTGTTCAGTTTCTTCCATCATCTTCGAGGAGCTCAACAACTGTTAGGACCACAGACTTTTGTCTGGCGCTTTCCTGGTAGCGTTGTTTGACTGTGCTACCAATCTGAGACCTTGACTCAGTTAGTGGCCTGGTCGTTGGAGCTCCCTCCTTTCGTCGATCTTAGGTTGTACCCTTTCCTGGATGGCACCGTGGGGTCGGGAAATTCTGATAGTTCAAGGGTGTCTTCTTGTGGGTAGCAACTCAGAGCTGGTCGGTCTCTCGCGAGTACTTCCTCTTGCACCTCCACCCCTTCACAGGTTGCCAGGGTTGGAGGGACTTGTTTGCAGCGATGGGCATGCAGCCAGTTCCGTTTTCCTTTCACTCGGAGGGCAGTTCGGGTGGTGATCAGGACTTGCCAGGGGCCCGTCCACCCAGGCTCCAGATTCTTCGTTCTTTGGAAGTTGCAGATCAAACATGGTCGCCTGGCTTTATTTCATGTCCCGGGCCCCTGGATACGTCAGGCAAAGCTTGCTGCACCTGTTGGTGGATAATTGTTAGCTCGTTTGTCAATTTATGCAACTAATCTGCGTAGTTCTGTCTCCTGCCGTGGCTCGGGCAGTAACGTCTGCTAGTGCATTTCCCTGTCCAATGAGATCAGTCACTTTCCTATGTGCTTGGCATTTTATCACTGCTAACTTCTTGGGGAGGAGGACTGCTTGCGTCAAGGCGGAGACTAAATCTCCATGCAGGATGGGTGTACCGTGTGAAGTCAGGAACCCTCTTTCTTTCCATAAGATCCCAAAATGGTGAACCACCCCGAAGGCATATTGGCTGTCGGTGTATATGTTAACTGTCGTGTCAGTCGCTAAGATCGGTCGGGACAAAGGGTTGGTGGAGGGCGTACCGTCAAATCCTATTGAGGTCACATGTGAGCCTGACAAGGGTGCCCTTGGAATCAGTCGTTTGGATAGTGCACTACGTGTTGCTCCTGTGTCTACCAGAAATGGCGACTTTGTGCCCAGGACCTCAGTGGTAACATAAGGGCCTTGCTGATCAACATAGAGCTCGACTGGATCCCTCCCTTGCCTCTGGCTGTCCTATGCAAAGTCGTACGCATTGTCATAATCTGTCTGTTGGTACTGATTCTGTTTGGGATGGTCAAATGTGTTCACTCTTCCTGGCCTTTCCTCGCTTGCTTCACTCGCGTACCCTCTCCCACGTCCTCTTCCTCTCTGTCCACTTGCTATTTCCCTCGCCCCTCTGCCCCTACCAGCTCCTAGCAAAGCCGGGCATTGGGTTTTCCAGTGTCCATATTCTTTGCAAAATGCACATTGATCCTGTCCTAGGTCTTGGCGTCCTACATATGATGTCGATGAATTGTTACTAGGTGGCTGTACTCTAGGGGTATTCTGCTGGTATCCTCCCCTATATTGCTCCCTTCCTGTATTCGCCCCCTGGAGTTGTGCTACCATTACCCTTTCCTTCAAGTCCTTCTTTTTCCTTTCTGTAGCCCTGTCATTTTCGTTTTTCTGATGCTCATAGTACTGGGCCATTTGGAGAATGGCCGCCGGTTTAGATGCTGCCCAACTACTTTCGCTGGCTTGTAATTTCTGGGATACACCTGGCAGTAGTCCTTTGACATAGTTCTGCACAAATAAGTGGTGTCCGGTTGCGGTGGACATGTCTTGTCCACTGTAATCGGAGAACACCGTTTCAATTCTGGAGAAATACTCTGAGACATCCTCTTGTGGTTTCTGGCAGCACGCGGTTACTATGGACCAGTCTATCTTTTTCTCTGGGATCAGCGTTTTCACTTTCTGCACTATTTTGTCAGGGAGGTCCAATATTGCTTTAACCGGTTTTTGACCAGGGTTCCGCTGTTTATCTTGTGTGTTGAGTTGTTCCCAGGTATGACCAAGCAGTTCGGTATGGTCTATTTTCCTAATCTGTTTCCACACATCTGCTGGCAAACATAACCCGAAGAACAAGTCTATGTCGGCAAGTGTCATTATTGTTGATCCCAGAGCGGTACCTAGCTCGGTGTAAAAGGCGGTGGGGTTCTTTCGTAAATCCGGTAGAGATTTACGGAACGTCAAAATGTCCTGTCTGTCCCATGGTTGATACACCCAATTGTAGACCACCCTTCCTCTAGCATCTTGATGGTTCATATCGTCATGAGTCCCTTGTCCTCTAGGAGGTACCCAATAAGGGGCAGCTTCTTTTATCGGCATCATGCTATCTGGTTTTTCCACCGGCGGTCCTGCTATCTTAGATGTCCTGTCCTTATCTATCCGTCCTTGTTCCACGAGGTGACGGAATACCTCCAGTGTGGATGAAAAGAGTTCTGTAACATCGTTGTCGCCTTCATCTCCGGTGTCTACCTTCCTATAGAGAGCCACTAGTCGCTCGGGCCCTACATCTTGGTACTTCTCTTCATATGCAGTAAGAGTGTGGTAACAGAGACGTACAATAAAGTATCGTTTGCGGTTTTCAACATAGGAGTTGCATATGTCAGTTACATACTCTTCTGTCTCCTTCCTATCTATGAGGGATTTAACTATTTTATCAATGCCTGCTCGCTCATTTTTACTTAATCGCGGGACCCTGGGCGCTCCTTTTTCTTTTGATCCTACCTCTACTACTGTATCCTTTGATGAGGCATTTGGTGTGGGTGACTCGGTGGGAGCAGAGGCGGTGGAGACTGAGGCGATCGTGCCATCTCCGGCTATACTTTGGTGGTCCTGTCGTTGTACTACGGGATGAGTAGGGGCGTAAGGGGGTGGCATGTATATGATTGGGGGACCTAACAAATCATCATCTACCCTTTGTTTTGCTGGTAACTTGGGGTAAAGAGTCGAGGGCGTTCTAACAGGGCATTGATCTGATATTTTTGATTCCTGTTCCTTTTTATCGATTTCCCTTTCTTTTAGTTTTTCTTCTAATCTTTTACAGGCTTGGTAAGCTGATTTTCGCGTTTCTTTATCTTGTCTAGCTTCGTCCCTTTTCTTTCTTTGAGCTGCCTCTTTTCGCTATAAGCCAAAACTGTCAAACATGGCTGGTCTAGTTTTCTTTTTGTGGAGAGCTAATTCTAACGTTTCTATTTTAGCGGGATCGAAAGATCCCGTCAGTGGCCACTGATTTACCCGGTCCTTCCTAGTGTATTTATGCCATAGTTTGCTATAAGCTACGCTGGCTAATCCATACTTTACGTACATGTCCTTGTTAGGGGTGCCTTCCGGCGGTGCCGGCTGACTGACCTCTAACAAACGGTCTGGTCCAAAACAATTACAATCAAACAATCTAGAGAAAACAGGCATGACGTATTTATCGGTCAAAATGAATATCTCAATCAATCAATTTAGACAAAAAGTCTGCACTACCTGTCCTTCGCTGCCTACAAAGAGAGAATATTCCTATTCTTTGTTGTTTGCAAGCAGGGAAATGTCGCAAATAACTCGATATCAAAAAAGGAATACTAGTATTTCAAACTATTCAATCAATCAATCAATCAATGTAAGTCGTTTTTTTCACGACCTTACCCGGACCGTATGGACAGTTCTTAGTCTTCCCCTTCCAGCGCCTGGTTGTCCTCTCACTCCAACAATCAATGCGGCGTTCCTCTAAGGTCCCAGTCAGGACCGCAGGTCACTCGAGAGAGGTCCGTTCGGAACCGGTGAAGTTCAGTCGATCGGCAGCCAGACAAGGGACTTCTCAGGCAGGTATACTCCAATCGTTTAGTTGTTCACTCCGTCGTTAGGACCTCTCTACCGGACCCACGCGTCGCTGATGGGCCCCTACGGTTGGGCGCCAATTTGTGAAAGGCAGCGAGTCTTCGAAGACCCTCAATGCTGCCCGGTGCAGGGTTCCACCTCTAATTCACTTTGGGTTCGCTATCAAAATAATGAGGCAAGGCGCTGGAAACTGGAAGACAAGAAAGAGGTTTATTATTTCTCATGAGGAGATCACGTCAACTGAGACACCGGGATGTCTGAGGGAGGTGTTCTGCTGACAACTCCCTTGGCTCTTCCTTTTATACAGGTTTGACACAATGCATTTGTTTGATCAGCATGGTTACACAAGCTTGGGGTCCCCGCCCCGGGCAGATTGTCACACAAGCCCAACAGTAATTCTCTTCCCACCCAGGTCAAACAGACAATCTTATCTTGCAGCTGGACCTTGCTTCAGGGTCTAAAACATGTGAGACCGGCCAGATCTAAGAGTCCGTTCTGTTGATAAAAACAGGTCCCATTGTTGGTAACAACAAGTCTTGCTGTTTGCAGTGCAATAAATCATTTTGCAAGAGTCTTTTTGGTGTTTGGAACCGGTTTGTGTAACTAGGTGTAGTGAAGGGTAGAGCGTCCAAAGGCTTGTCTGAAAACAGGGATGAGAGGAAAAACGAGTTTGTGGCAGCAAGTGGCGCTGAGGTTTGTTGTGGCAATAGAGTTTATAGCCCCCAGCACAGTACCAGGTCGGTCAGAGGGATGCTAGTAAGGGCAGGGTGAAACAAAGGTGACCAACAGAGTACAAAATGGCTGTGATAGATTAAAATGACTAACTTATGTGCACATAAAATTTCACCAGACAAGATGGCGCAGGTAATGTTCATAATTGTCATTTTGCTTTTAACAGATTGGGATGTTGTTTCAGATCCTGAAAGCAGAGACACAGAAGGCATGCCTTATGGGGTTCTTTTTTTTGTAGTTTTTTCTTGCCTTCTGTTGTGATGCTATCTGCCCAAGTTAGTTAACTTCAGGGCCGGTAAGTAAGGGTGTCGTTTCTGGTAGCCTTGTGGGAGACAGAGGTGGTCTTGAAGAGGATGTAGGCCTGGAGGGTGGGTCAGTCTAGTTCCACCAAGGTTGGGGTGATATGGTCAAATTTGTTTAGGCCATTGAAGATACATAATGCAACTTGTAGGATGTCATGCCAGGGGACTACTGCAATGTGGTGGAGGCCATAGAGAAAGGCGTTACCACAACCCAGGGAAAGGGGCCCGAGGATAAGGTTTTGGTCCATTGATCAGAGACATCGGCTTCAGGGAGGAAGACTTTCACTTTCTTTAGGAAAAAGAGTAAGCATCATGTTGCCTTAGATTTCTTTGCAATATCTTTAGAGCAGTGCTTCGCATTTAAGGTAAATACAAGTGATTTTGCTTTGGCAGTCAACTGCAGGAAGACGCTGTCCCGGTTTATTTCAGAGGGCTAGACTTAAATTTGGGACTGTTTGTTGATGTTGGCAAGAAGGAGAAATTCAAACATGTTCGAGTTAAATTTAAAAAAGTTGTAGGAAATCCAGATCTGAACGAGGTCGAGGCAGGTCTTGAGTTGATTAATGTTTTGCTCCATGGACACTTTAGGGTGCAGCTGTATGTTTGTGTATTGGTGGATCTTGACAATGGTGTCAGGAGTAGTGCTACCTGAAAATATAAGAGGATGAAGATGGTGGGAGACAGGATGGATCCGTGGGGCATGTGGCAGGTCTGGAGGAGTTTCATAGATATTTGCTTGAAAGTGTTCTTTCCTGCGGTGTATCGGTCCTGTAGGCTTGTATATATGTAAGCATTTGGATATGAATAACACAAATGTATCTAAAGAGAAACAGAGCTCGATGCAGATGTATGGAGACTTACAATGTAGGTTGAAGGAGGTTTACAAAAGAAAGAGCAGTGTTGACCCTAAATGGCCACACCTTTAAAAAATAATTAAAAAGTAGTAAGTTAGCGCTCTACCTCATATAATTTGGGAGGGGCGGGCTCCAAAAGGAAGAGGAGTAAGTAGCAGAAGGAAAATGTGGGGAGGGTGGCTAGGCTGAAGAGATAAAGGGTTGATTAGCTTAAAGATTGGTTGGTTTTCATCCACTGTTCTCACAGGTGGGTGTTGCACTGCAATAGATTGTAATCCAAGCTGCTTCTCTTTAGGACCCGGTTTCTAGTTTCTCCATTTCCTCAAAGAGTTTCTGTTTTCCCTGTTTAATACAGGTGTTGATTTTTTCAATACGATCGTGGGGAAAAAAGGTGGTGGAAATAATATAATAATCGGCTTTGATATACTCATTCCCCCCCAAATGTACAATAGCAGCATCCAAGACTCAAACAAGACTGATGTTGAAACGCCTGTCAGGTTGATGTTCATATGCACATTACTGCCTAAATTTCGCCGATTGCTTCCAAAACTCGCTTCAATTTGCCTTCTAAATTTAAATCCGAGTTCACAAAAAGATGCATCAGATAATTATGAAATAATGCACACCTAAAATCACCATAATTGACATCACTCTCAAAACTAAACGTAGCCACTGCCAGTGGAGGTGAAACCACAGATGGCCAAGCACAGGACCTGCATTAGTATCTTGTGGCACATGGCATTTTAGGTCTCACCTAAGGCACAGCATACTCTGTCTTTTGCAAGACACGGTCTTAGCGCCCACTCATTACTGCCCTTTTTGGCTTCACAGTCACTCATTTGCTTGCTTTTAATTCGTTAGTGCGTGGGCTTCACTTCCTCTTCTTGGGGTTCTCCCTCCCTTGTGCATGGATGATTTACTTGTGTACTTCCTCCACTCATTTTCCAGGTACTGCTTTTTTAGGTCTCGCCTACGCAGCGCGCATACGCTGCATAGGAGGGGACCTTTTGGAATCGATCAGCATTTTGGCTAAAAGCGTGCACGTTTTGCATTGCTTTCTATTGCAACGCGTGCACGTTTGGAGTTTCCCTTGTGGGAGCGAGCATCGGCGCCATCGGTTTGTAATTATCTTGAAAACAGATGGTGCCCCTGCTCGCTCCCGCAAGGGAAACGCTGTGTGTGTCTGGGATGCAGGCCGTGTCAGTTGCCTTTCAATTTGATGCCACGCCGCATGCCGCACCTCTACTCCCTTCTGCCCTTTTGGTCTTTGACCCTCCCGTGCTACGATTGGCTCTGTATATTTTTAATCTTTTAGTTTGTTTTGTGCTCTTCCGCACTATATTAACTTATATTTTCAGCTGCGTAAATGTTCAATACGGCTGGCTCAAAGTTTGTTTCCAACACATGACCTTTCAACTTCTAAACGGCTAGGTCAACTTGTGAAAACATAGTGTACAATATATAGCTTTTTAACTTGATGCCACGCCGCATGCTGCACCTCTACCCCCTCCTGCCGTTTTGCTCTCTGCCCCTTTTGCTCTCTAACCCCTTCTGCCGTTTTGCCTCTGTATATTTTTTATCTTTGTTTGTTTTGTGCTCTACCGCACTATATTAACTTCCATTTTCAGCTGCGTAAATCTGAAATACGGCTGGCTCAAAGTTGGTTTCCAACACGATGGGTGGGGTAAGATTGGGATCTCCAAAGTAGGAGACGTCTGGCAGGGAGCGCACCTTAAGTCCTATCAGGTGCTGCAGGAAGAGTTTGGCCTGTACAGGTCTTAGTTTTTTAGATACTCGCAACTGTGCCATGGCCTGGCAATATCACTCAGTGCCACGAAATAATACGCCACATAATTACACTCAACTCAATATAAATACACTACACATAACACCACTCAGTACCACATAATTACACCACGTAATTACACTCTACTAAATGCAACATACACTCCACAAAATACCACTCAGTGCCACATAATTACATGCCACATAATTACACTCTACTCAATGCAACATAAATACACTTCACATAATACCACTCAGTACCACATAATTACACCACGTAATTACACTCTACTAAATGCAACATACACTCCACAAAATACCACTCAGTACCACATAATTACATGCCACATAATTACACTCTACTAAATGCAACAAAAAAACACTCCGCATAATACAACTCAGTGCCACATAATTATATGCTACATAATTATACTGCACTCAATGCAACATACACTCCAAATAATACCACTCACTGCCACATAATTACACGCCACATAATTACACTCTACTAAATGCAACATACACCCCACATAATACCACTCAGTGCCACATAATTACATGCCACGTAATTACACTCTACTCAATGCAACATAAATACAATCCACATAATATCACTCAGTGCCACGTAATAACACGCCACATAATTACACTACACAATGCAATATAAATACACTCCACATACCACTCAGTACCACATAATTACACACCACGTAATTACACTATACTCAATGCAACATAAATACACTCCACATACCACTCAGTGCCACATAAGTACACGTCACATAATTACATTCTATTCAATGCAACAAATACACTCCACATAATACCACTGTGCCACATAAGTACAAAAAAAATAGAAAACCTTTTTTATGTTAAAACCTGTTTTTAATCAGGTTGTTCAGTTGTATATAATGTCGTCTTGGTTTTTATAAAGGTAACAAAAATGCTTAACACTTTTCATTATAACTTTTCAACATAATGCACATCAGCCACAATGCTCTACAACATACCCAAAACTTCAGGATAAACACATAAGGTCCCAAAAGCGAGACCTATTGGCTATGCCTATGCTTGTTTCTTTTTGCTGAAGAACTGCGCAAGAGTGCATTTGGTTCACAGCCACCTCCCCAGAGTGTTTCTCTTCCCTCTTGCGTACTCCATGTTGCTCTCATGCATGTGTGCTTCTTCCCTGCTGGCTCCTGTTGCTTTCTCACCGTTTACTTAACCTCTGCCCCCTACTCCACGTTGCTCTCTATCCATGTTAGTTTGCTTCCCTCACAGTACACTCTGTGCTGCTTGTACCCCACCAGTGGCCATATGTTGCTTCTGCCCCGCCCTCTGTGTTGCTTTCCCTGCCCTCTGTGTTGCTTTTTCCTACCCCTGTTCTGGGTGATTCACTTCCCCCAGCCCCTTGCCTGGGTTTCTCCCTTTACGCTTTACTCCAAGAGAAGCTAAGTATCTTCTGATCTGCTTTGCCAGGGAGCAGATGACATGAACGATTTTTGGATCAACTTTATCAGGGACCAAATACTGCAGCTCCATTTCTAAAGGGGTGCAGTGGCACTAAGAACCTCGGGACCAACATCAGGACCTGGGATGTCACAGAGGATGAGGTCATGCACTCGAATTTCTTTGACTGAAATGTACAATCCCCCCCCCCCTCTAACATATAACACGCAGCTGTGCTTCTTCCCTCACAGAGACGCAACAGAGTGAGTGCTGTAGAGGGGCAAAGCGGTCCCTCCTCTATGCTCCGTAAGTTTTAGATTTGATTCTAAGGACCCCACAGTTTAACAACATCTCAATTTTAAGTTCTTGTCTAGAAGATAGCTTTTAGTTGTCTGTAGGAAAAAGCCTATTGTGGACCACGGTGCTTTACGTGGGATGAAATGGGTATGGGAGGGGATTAAAAGTGTGTGGCTTAAAACATGTGAACTGCTATCCTATGCTTTACACACCATGCTGCCTGACAAGCATGTAGGTGCCTCTCTGAGTTTTCTGCTATTGCATCCAGATATGTCACACAACAAACATATGCCTGGAACTACCCACACCTATTGGCTTTTTGAGTGATTGTTAGCAGGTTGATACAAATGAGTAACAAGGATTTTGTTGTAAATAATTAGACTTGGTAATTACAAAGCATACTCATTTGACCATCACTGTGTGCGCACTGGAGAGAGGTCAAGGATTGGATGAGCATGTTATCTTAATGCTTATGGCCTACTGACTATGCCGTCTTCAGCCTCAGCTCCAGAGTGCTCAATCATGCCAATTTAAGAACATTCTTACACAATCAGAGTTTACCGGAACACCTAATATTTATCATACAATAATGGAATGAAAACCAAATACCCAGATTTTTAGAGCAGAGACGTCTTGGCTTTGCCAATATTTAGTAAAGTCAATTACATTTCAAAATTGTGCGAAAGTAAAGAGAGTTAACAAATTCAAAGTTTTTGTAAAATATGCAATGTATATACAGTAAAATTGCTCAAACCACAGGCAGAGCCAATAACTCCCAAAGGTGAAACCTATGCTTGTTGAAGGACTGCTGTTTACAAAATGTCTTGGTACTGAAGCCTGTCGCTTCCCTACTCTGGAGTACCAGAGCGAGACGAGGTAATGGTGTGGCATCATCGCTGGCAGCATTGCTAGCAGCCTTGGCCAAGAGGGGAGCCAGTAGGATTAAACTGCACAACAGCAACGCGAGTCATACACATCAGTACCAATTTTAAAGTTGATTATGTCGTTAAAAGACACCAGCAAAGAATTCCCAGTGGATTGCTTAAAGGCCAGATCCATTTGAAGACTTTCTCGACCATAAACGTGGGACTGCTGGTGGCCGTGGCAGTACTGGTGTGAAAGGGCACACAGCAGTTACTGCATCCATCTTTTTCATTTCTTATGCACTTTAAGTAGCAGTGTGTGGTACGCAGTACTGAATTTTTTTTCCAATAGGAAGTACAGATTAAGTGTTAGCCGCACTTTTTGTTGACACATTTCGACCTTTCTGAATGAATAAAGGTAATTAAAAGACGGCAATCACTGTGTGGAGTCATTTTGCCAATTGAGCTACTGCTAAAACTGCAAAGATCAGACCTCGAAATCAGCAACACGGTCTGTTAACACCATGCTAATGGACAAAGTGACTCAATAATTAACCCTGCAGTGGGTACCTCACAGCTCCAATCAATCTGCTCCCTCCCAGAAGGATGCGGGGAGCAAAGAACTCAAATCAACAGGATCGCCACAACTCATTATAAACAGGGCCATTGGCATTATGTAATTCTGCAAGCATAGTTTTGCCGAAATTGCCACACAATCCATCAACTCTACATAATCTCCAGATTAAAAAAAAAAAAAAAAAAAAAGGTTCAGGTCAAACAGATTAAGAGTTACTAAAAAACCTGGCGACGTAAGTTTCTGCACAATGGAAGGCCCTATGCAAAGGTTGACCGGTCATCTCCAAGTTGCTTACTACTGTATTTGGGTGTTGAACTAGAAGTTATGAGGTAAAACCTCTGCCCAGGTAGTGTTAACATGGGTCAAAATAGTAAAGTAATACCATCACAAAAAGTGCTGCATAATTTACCTGTTCTTTCCATATAATTTAGTCTACCCAGCCGCATAATCAGGTACCACCGTGTCACATAATTCCAGTGGTCCTCATTATAGACCTCTGGCTTCTGTTAACATGGAGATCATCAGGTTCTCCACGCAAAACAGCCAGTCACACGACTGAAAGTTCCGAAGACGACAGTGAAGGCCGAGCAGCATGGATTCTCCTAGCTCTAGAGAAGAGAAGGACAATAATGTTCTGCTGTAGCGACTTTAATAACAAACAATTCATGTGCAAAATATATTTGTTGCAAATTTATGGATTACACAGGTTTGGGTCAATTTACAGGTGATCCGGCTGTGAGTTAGATTAAACAGCTGACACCATCCTGATAACCCATGAAGCTGTCCCACTGTTTACCAGCATTTACCAATGGTTGAAAGTACATTCAATGGAAAGGGTTCCTACCGTTTTAACACTCAAAATATAAAGCTCATAAAATGTAGAGAGTTCTAGACCTTCCAACATTTTAATACAGCTCCCGACACAGCGATCCAAACCAAGGCCAGTCTCTACAGTTGCAGACATCAACTGACGGCAAATGAGGCTGGGTCCATCTTGGCTCGGCCTCACATACCCCGGGACCCTCAAACCCTCTTCCGATAGCGGTCATCAAAAGGGGGTCTATGGTATGTCATACCTGGTGCTCCTCGAGCCCCTGTGAATTGGTTCACAATGCATAACAGTGTACAATCAGAGTGTGCAGCTTGTCTTACCCTACCACAATGAAGCTCTCCTGAACACAAACATGATGTAATTCTACAAATCAAGGTCTTCTCCCCAAATTCAATTGTACGCTGTGACTCTGCCACCTATCAGCTCTTCGGAACACACGTGCTCAAAACTGTTCGATAAATTCCTAAGAACCAACAAACCAAAGACAAAGTGCCATCTGATATGGAAACAACTGGGATAGCAGGGTTCTTTTAGTTTTTCGTTTTCTGCTGAATGTATGGGACTGTAGGTCCCAGAACTAAAAGGAAACAAGCATTTGCAGTACCTTTTATTTAGGTTTATAAAAATAAAAAAAAACACAAATAAAAGGCCTTGTCATTTACAATGGCAATAGCTTAAATTCTCGCAAATGTGAGACCTATTGCATTGCAAATGTTTGCAAAAACCGTCCCATGCCGCGGTTTCACTTTAATGGCGGCTGCACCCCTTTCTTTAGGCGAGCCGCGTCTAAAGAAAGGTGCTTGGCTGCCATTGAAGTGAAAGTGCGGTATGGGGCGCATTTACACAAAAAAAAAAGGCATTTGTCTGTCAAGTTGACAAATGTTTTTTTTGTAAAGTGTGCTTGTCTAATTATTTTAATAAGTCATACACAATTACATAAAAGTTGAAGAACAATACTTTCATTCAGAAAGGTAAACGGAAACAACTAAATAGGATTTTCCACAAAATCGAAATAATTGAAAATTCGACGCAATGCAATCCCTTCTCACAAAATAGCTTCTCAATGTTACACCTACATTCAGAAAAAGAAATGTTACATTGTACTCTTCTCACTCCACACACGTTTACATCTATCCACCACCAACAGCACTAACACTGGAGGTAGATGGAAGCATTTTCATTAAAGCATAGTTTTAGACTGAGTAACTTTCAGCTATATCTATATTTGGTTCAAACATAGAATGTTTTACTATCCTGGAGCTCAACATAACAAATATGCTAGGAACATTACATTAAAATAATAGATTTCAAGTCTTCTCTTTATTGAAAATTACAGAGCAGTGCTTGGTTGTTTAAGGAACATATGCATCCTGACAAGGGTGCTGCTCACTGAAAAGAATGAATACACTATTAAACAAGAATTGGCAAAGCCAATAGGTCTCGGCAATACGAGAGCTATAGGCGTTGGCAATGTAAATGCATTTGTGTATTGATCTGGGGCTGTTTTTATTGATCAACACAAATGCATTAACATTGCCACCGCCTACAGCACTCAGATTGCCAAGACCTTTTGGCATTGTCAATGCTTGTTTTCATTTGTTCTCCTTTTACTGCAAACCGACATAAGCCAGTTAAAAGGCAACTTAGCATGTACGTGCATTTTCATGAAGATTGTGGTGGATGCCTTTTTAGGAATCGTCTACCTCATCACTTACAAAAAAAACCCGAAGATTCTGCTTGTAATTACAGGACGTATCTACCAACGGTCATACTTCAGGCCACCAAACAGCATCAGGCTTCAGGGCGCAACATTGCCATTGAGAGCAGCCTATAGGCCTCTGGCTCCCTGGTCTGTAAGCCCCCTCAGATGCTCAAATAATAAGCAAGGACACTGGTTTAACAGGATCTGCAGGACACCGCAGCCGTTAGACTATCTCCATGGACAGTGAGAAACCGGAGGAACTCGTTGCTAGCACACGCCTGCCCCGAGGTGCCAGACAGCGTCCCGTCAACATCGCCACCCGAGGCTATGTGCAGCCCACATGGAGGTTGCCAAGGGTGTTTGTGGTCCTGTTGCAAACAGATTTCGGGTTTTTAGCACTAGATATCTGTCAGGGAGCGAGGGGTTAAGCCAGCCAGGGAAATGGGGCGTCTGTAAATAAAACCACGGGGGATGGTGTGTGTGCGTGTGTGTATGTGTCTCCCCCCACAGGCGAGAGCTTCAAGGAGCATCCGAGGCGCTTAAAATCATCTGAAGGTCATTGCAGCGTACGCCCTCTGTGCACAAGATCGCAGTGCCAGGGTACAGTCACCTGTGGGGTACAGCATCATTGATGCACACGGCCCCGGTGCTGGGGGTGTGCCAGCACACGGCCTGCGATGGGGGTGTGCCAGCATGGGGGCACCACTTAACTGTGGAGTGCTAGACCCACTGAACCGCAGAAACAGCAGCAGTACCGTGGAAACAGCGAACTGAGGGCATTATTACTTAAGCACATCGAAAAAGCACAGGGCGAGCAGCAGAGCCAGGCACATCTTACTGTCATTAAAGCGCACAGAGGTGGTGGGGGAGATGGGGCAAGGGAGTGTTCCATATTGTGGGGAGCTGGATTCACATAAACGGAGCAACTGTAAAGACGAGCGCTTGTGTCAAGTGCTCACACAAACAAACAAAGTAGTCCTGCAACCATGCCATACAATGGGCACTGCGTATGGTTAAAAGTAGCTGGACAGTGCTCTCGGGGAGGGCTAAACACCGGAAGAGGCATGAAGTATGCACGCCCTTAACAAATAGGGAGAACGACAAATGGAGCAACGATGGTGCCAGCAAATGGGAAGCCTAAGGGCAGGCTGTAAGCCCACAATGTAGACACAGCATGTCTCTTTGAGACTGCGCTTGGGCACAGTCTAGAGCCGAGACCTAAACAGGTAACTCTCTCTGATCCTATGAGCATACATATTTTTACATACGGTCTCTGCAGTGGACAATAGTATGTACACTCCTCCGAGATGTGCATTTTACTGTAAAACATTTTTAGCGCTTCTTATCCCCGACATGGGCCCTAAGTGCTCCAATTCACATTCAGCTCCTGTTGCCCTTTTTGAACTGCATGGTGGCAGCAGTGTGTCCTGAAGTTTGGACTGTATGGAAGTGTGTGAGGTTCAGAGATGTTCCCAAAACATGATACCATGAAGTGGTAGCTGCACACGACATAATGAGAATAGAAAAAACATGCCTTTTTTAATTCTAGTTTAACAATACAGCTATCTGCAAGTCATAGTGTTTCCATTTCTTATAATATACACA